>PTEX01000001.1:3108337-3251499 GCA_003342815.1 Eudromia elegans
ATAATGCCTGAATTTAACGTATCCATTATTCTCAGAGTATATGTTGCATTTAATCCCCTGCTTGCTTACATACTATCTAACCATGAGATTACCATGAAGGAGAAGTTTCTATTAAAATAACTCAGACTTTTGAAAGGAGAAACACTGTGTGTATGAAAAAACAAACAGTGGTTTAAAATTATTATCATAGATTTTTTTCCCATGCAAAGAATCAAAAAAACTGATTTATGATTGATTTTAATTCACTTTTTTATGTAGTATGGACAGATTACAGAAGATGAGACACAGATTTCACTTGCAGAACATAATGTGCTTTCAGATTGTGATCTCTTTTATTAAATTGTTTTCAATCTCCTTCTCTTCATATCTTGTAAAGAGTGTTTTTGTTTGGATTTCACTCTCAGTGTCAGTGTTTTCAGTTTTGATTTAAACTCCTTAAATATTTGTGTTCCTTTAATTTGCTAGAGATTCTTCTAAGTCTGTTCCAGGAACTGATATTGAGACATTTGTTTTTGTATTTAGCTTGCCAAGTATAGCAATGAAATTTAAGATTTTAAAAAATTAATATTCAGAGTTTAGTTCTGTGGTTGTGAATTTAAAAAAATATGTGAAATTATAAGAATGTTATAGAAATATTTCACATATTTTCCTATTAAGTTGTTAATTAACTGACCATATATTTTAGAAACTATATTGGTTGCATATTAATGTATTTGTTCATGCGTAGAGATCTAATCTTCAAAGCAGACTGAAAGAGCCTCAGGAGTAACTGAATATATACTTTAGGCTCATTTCAAAATCCTAACTTTAATTTATAGGGCTTAATGTCTTCATCATTTAATTTTCCTGATGATGCCATTCTGTAGTGTCAGAAAGGTTTCAAATGGAAGTACTACAGTGGCTATTTTAATCCATAAATCTTCTTTTTCTGGCATTAAAGTGCATACTCAGCACTTAAACCCATCCCACTTTGTGTGTTATCTTAGACTGTGAAATTATGAATCAAGGACCATTGTTTTGTTCTTTGTGTACTGCAGATTTCTCAAAGTTAATAGAAAGCAGCAGTTATTAGAATAGAGAAAACACCATGAGTGCATATATTAACAGTTACAGATTAAAATCGATACATATAAATTATATAACGCACAAGTAATCAATGATGTGCACTGTTTACTGCAATATCTGTCACCGTCCTCTTTACAGCTTGCTCCCACAGTCTGACTTGTAAGAACAAAGTCTATGTATTTTATTCCTGAAGGATTGTATTGTAGAGTCAAGGATCTCTTCACACTGCATTTTCTTAGCTAGTAGCTCTCTTCTGTTTAAAGAAAAATATTGTTGATCCATGGGTCCTCGGAAGAACTCTGAGGGAATGTCCTGCAAATCACTTGCCCAGATACCTGTTTCACTGGTGCAATGGTGAACTGAAATCCTGGAATTTTATTTCTGATTTTTTTTGCACATGAGAAATGTGGTGAGTGAGAGTAGAACAGGACTGGAGATGATGAGCAGGAGAGTGTAATAAAAAGTGTATATATCCAATGAAGGATATGCATCAAGTTTTTGGTCCAATAGACATCCCTGTAAAATGCAGGTAGAAATATCCAAGTTTCTTTTGAAAGACACCAGAAGTAGTGTAAGTGCTCACCATGTCAATGTAAAGTATGCCATGACATTCCTGGATAAAAGCAAATTTTAATGTTTCCAAAAGACTGTTATGCTCAGGTAGCCAACCTGTTCTGGCAATGCAGGTCTGTGTCTCTGCATAGCAAGAAACCGTGGCATTAAGACATACAGCTCAGCCCTGGGCTTTGATATGCTTGGTCTCAGCAAGACGCTGTTTTGCATTTTGTAGATACAGTCTGTAATCTTGTTATAACTCTTGTAAATTTGTGATTTATAAGTGTATGATAAAATAAATTTAAATTCAGTCAGGCAACTTTGGAAAACATAAGCCTGATAAAGAGGTAGGAGAAGTGAGGCATATTTTTGTAGGCAATATTTTTTACTGAAATGATAGTCAGTGCTGCATACTTGTGCAAGTAAAAGTAAGGTACACACAAAACCAGTGTGCTAAGGGTAAATACTTCAGAATCCATGACGTTTTTCACTCAGAGTTAATAACAGATTTGCTACTACAAGTGCTTTTCTTCATACTTTTAAAACGTATTTTTGGAACTTCCAGGAGCAAAATTCATTGGAACTTTTCCCATTCCGGACACCTATAACCCAGATGATGACAAAATCTACTTCTTTTTCCGAGAAATATCACAAGATAGTGGGACATCTGACAAGACAATCCTTTCGCGAGTTGGGAGGGTTTGTAAGGTGAGGAGTCTCTCTCTCTTTCTTACCCTATTTTTAACAAAAAAGTTTGGTGTGCTTCTGTGGAGAATCTTTTTTTTTTTTTTTCCTCAAATAATCAGAAAGAAGTAATGATACATGTTTCACTGAAAAATAGACTTGATATTGAATGTGTGTACTACTTTTAGAAGAAAAGCTAATATAACTGATAACCATGCATATAAATAATAATATATTGACTTTAGATTATAAAACAGTGACATTTTCTGTGAAGATTCCCTTGTTGGTATGTGTATTCAACATACATCAGTATGTCACCTCTGAGCACTGCAGGAAGCTGGGATCATTCATTTGTTTCTGTGCACACCTGATGTGGGTGTTGGGTTGGGAGACAGTTGAGAAGTTATACCTTTTTCTAAGCTACATCCACATCTTCCTGAAGGTGTCCTTTCCTGTGATAAAAGTGCGGTCCTTGAACAGTTGATCATCAGGAGCCAAGTCTGCTCCATCACGAAAAGTTTTAATTTGATTAGGATTGCCTCCTTCCACTTCTCTTTCATTATGTTTGTCGTTGTCCCTTATGAAAGATATCTGCCCCTGAGGTACACTTAACCTGGATCTAGGGTTTCTTGAACTGTGCTCATTGAAGCAGCATTTCTGACAAGGCCAGGAACCTCTTAAAATAGTGATGGAAAGATAAACCAATTACTGTTACATGGCAGTGGTGACCAGTAAAGAGTCTGCTATTTAGCAGCCTGCTGTTGTTGCTAATATATTCCTCTGGTGGCAACAGAAGAGTCTGTGGACTTTCACATACTTATTTTCTCTCACCGCTTTAGCCCCTGGTACTGGTGCAGTGGGTTTGTATGGGTGCTCCCAACCTGTCCTTCAGTCAATCCAGGTACACAGGAATCATTGCCAAAAGTCAGGAAAATGAGGTTTTAAAGTTGTCTTCATATAACACATAACAAAAATATAATAACAAAATATAAGATTTGAGCAAATGTTTATCTTTTCAGATGATCAGTACCATCATAGGTGTTACTCAATTAGGTAACATTTCTGTGATGTTTTGTTCATAGGTTTTCACTGACATGTATTTTTTGAGCAATATTACTTTGCTGACAGTGAGCATTTTCTTAAGAAAAGAACTGAAAGTTAAAAAAATGAACAAAATACTGATTTGTCATAAGATGTGTTTAATGAGAAAAAATGCCAGAATCAAAATGGACACTCACTGATAAAAGCAAAAACCAAATATGTGGATGGAATGTATGGATGTGTATATCTGTAAGTCCTCTGCAGTCCAAGAACCCCCTAATAATCAAGATTTCAGTTACCACAGGCATTTCACGCTTCGGTCCTAGACCTAAGTGTTAAGAAAACAAACAAACAAAACCACCTCATTAATTAACCAGCTTGCTAGGAGGTTTTTAGCCAGACGAAAGAATGGATAATTTTCAGTTGGTATTTCTTAGAGGTATGATTAATGGCAGACTGGAAATGCAAACACGTATGATTTGCTGTGACATGGCATTCGCTGATTATGAGAAAGCACTTAATGCATTAGGAAAACCTGATGGACAACATTTTCAAGCCAAGGCACATGGGAGATTACATTAAACTAAGATATATTAGCAAGTGAACTCCAGCATCCTTTACCTAGGAAAGAAAAGCAGATAAGTTATCCTAACAAAAGCAGACATATTATAAGGTGTTCCTAATGACCAGGCATAATTGTACCTCAAAAGACTCAAAAGAGACTGAATTTGTAGAGTAAGCATGTTAGGGAAAGAAAAAAAGAAAAAGGCATTGAGTTTTATTTTCTAATGGTCAGATGAGGAACATAAAAACCTTGAAAACAATTGAACCTGTTTTATTACACTCATGCATAAAAATATGTAACCATGTATAGTCTGTGTAGCAAGACACAGTTGTAATGCACAGTTGTAATATACATTTGTGTGTTTGTGTTTTTGTGCATGCTCACACAAATGCACATAAGGCCTGACGTTCAAGAGGACCCATGACCCTCTAACAGAAAGGAGGGAACTCTCAAAAGACTTGAGAACTGTTGCTTTTTTTATTTATTTATTTTTTTAGAACAGTGGAAACTTATAGATAAGGTAATTATAATTCGTGTTGGTTTTACACTGTCTTGTTTTACACATTCATTGAGAACTTCCTTAAGGCTGTAGACTACTACTGAAAATTCAGACTTCTGCTTTTTTTCTTTTTTTTTGTCCATTTGTACCCTCAAGCTTCAATATGAATAAAATTATTATGATTATTTGATAGAAATTAATGATGTATAAACACACTCTGCTGTTTGCAGACTAACCCGCTAAGGTGCTCTGGATCTATGGTCTGCTGTGATAAACATGCTGTACTTAATTCTCTGATAGGGAGAGAACAGTTTCAATCTATAACAGTTTCTACTCAATCTGTCTAGTTAGTGTGGTCTGTCCAGCATAAAGATAAGCCTTTGCTTTCTTCCCATAGCAAGCACAGAATACCAGTATATGGGAGTAGACCAGCAACTTTCAAAATCATTTGGTTGGTGTAAACCGAATTTCCTTCTACTAGAGCTTAATTAATCTCTACCTCAAGGTGCCTCAGGGCTCCTGTACATTAATGTCAGAGACATGCTGAAATTAGAATAGGCTTTGTTTTTAATAAGGAGGTTGGTCAATGCAGCCTGTTCTTTGGCTACTTTTTTGCAGTCTGAACAATGTGCTGTCTTGCTGGTCACCTCCCTTAGGGAACATCTTCTCTGGAAAGCATTCCCTTTTGCGGCTACTTTCATACCCAGAAGACTACAATACACTCCCTGGCAGTTCTTTGCCTGGAGTCAAGCAGCTGTCACTTGTCCTGTTCTTCAGCCCATCCTTAGGCTTATGGTCACGCAGCGTGTTCAGTAATAACGTAGCCACTACAGTGCTGAGCAGCACTCATTTAGATTTACGTCATCTGCACTCTGTGTGTCATTAGGGGATATTGTTACAAATGGGGAGGAAGTGCTTTCAACAGTAACTTTCAGACCCTGTTTTGCCATTTATCATGTCAAATGGCATTTCCTTTTTTTTTTTTTTTTTTTTTGACGGAGGGAGAAAAGGTATCATCAACCTATCTGAAATATGTGATATGTCTTACGATATGTTTGTACTCACGTAAAGTGTGATATTTTGGATTATTTGCTTTCTTTTCATAAGTGAAAAGAGAGAATGACTAACAAAGATTCATCAAGAAATGTTTATCCATTTTCTTAAAATTCACACAGATACACTCCCATGTATTGAATGCATCACACAGACCGTTATTTCTTAGGAGCATAGACCACTGTATATCCATTTCTGGAAACAGAGGCATAAGCTGTTACAGCTGCATTGCCTTCAAGTCAGTGCTACTGCACCAGCTTGCATCTGCCAAAGACCTGACCCAGTAGTTACATATGACGCTAGATTTTGAAAACAAAAAGCACCATCTATGCACTGTGCCCTTTGCAGTCGAGTAATGTCAACTACACTTTGGCATATGTATTTGCTATAATGTGGTGACAGAATTGTTATTGTATTTAAGCACACAAATATAACTCTACAAAATAGGATGCCCAGAGAGGCAGTGGAGTCTCCTTTTCTGGAGATCTTCCAAACCCGCCTGGATGCCACCCTGTGCCTCATGCTGTAGGTGTCCCTGCTGGAGCAGGGCAGTTGGACTAGGTGATCTCTAGAGGTCCCTTCCAACCTCAACCATTCTGTCATTTTGTGAAAATTCTTTCTTTCATTCATTCTAATTTTCCCACTGAAATAAAATTAAAAATAAAAATCCTAGCTTATAAGACTCCCCATAAAGGTTTTGGAGATGGAGCTGGGTTGAACAGATTTTTGTTTGTTTGTTTTTCTGCATAGAATCACATTTTTTCGCAGTTACGACCTCATTCTATTGGAATGGAATGTAAATTAGCTGGAAGCAGTAGTCTTTGTGCTGCAGTATGAAAATCCTGTTTATTATTGCAGCAATGTCTATTTCTTGTATTACAAGCTTCTCTTTAATAGCTCTGGTGATGTATTGCAAAAGTTACTGCATGTGGGCTTAGAGACTGATTTCTAAGAGACCTCAGCTGCCAAGAAGTCAGACTTTAGCCCCTGATGTGTATCTGTATTACCCAGTGCGTTCAGCATCCAGAAGCTTTCTTTGTGCTGGATGGGAACAATTGAGCTCTTTGTGCTTTTTCTGTATGCCTTTCCACCCAACATATACCAATCTGTACCTGGGGACGGGAATATAGCAATTAGGCACAGCCCTCCTCCTTAAACGCTGCTTTCTCAGTGTGGTGGAATGCAATCATTTTAAGAGCTCCTGAGTCGAGAGCGGAGGACACACCCTGCATTCCACCTTGGGGGAATGCAATTCATTTCCAAAGTCATGAGCACAAGAAGAGTTCAAGGCCGTGACCTTGCATCCTATCTGATGCTTTAAGGCAATTTGTACTCCTGGAGCGCCAGCCTTCGTCCCGCGAGCCCAGGCATGGGGGCTCCAGCGGTCTCCGGCGTTGGGCTGGTTGGGTGTAAGAGTTAGGAGGTGTTTTTCTTGTCTGGGAAACAGTCTAGCCATCCCGTTAGTGTGAGTCGGGATAACCAGATCGTTAACATTCCTTCTGTTTCTATATTATGTAATGCATCACCGTATATAGATAATTGAGCTACCTCCAAAAGCGACCGAGGGCAGTTATAGCGTAATGTTATACTGTTCAGCAATATTAACTCAGGTCCGGGAAGCAAAATAGCCGTGTTAACATGTTCTCAGCAGGGCTAATTAGCCTGGGCTCAGTGCCATGCGAGTGCAGCTATCCCACTTCCAGCTCTGGAGGCAACTCATTCCAGACGAGCTAGGAGATGGAACTTACTGATGGTTACATGCTCACATACTTTCTTTGACACCATAATGTTGCCCAGACACAATAGTGATATTTTTTGAGGAAGGGTTCTCAGTGATCACTTAAAAAATGCCATTTCCAGGAAAACAAAACAAACAAAAAAAATACAACAAAAAACAACCTTGGCCCTTGTTTGCCACTTAGACATCTTTGCGGCAGTTTATCTTTTAGCAGTCATCTCCTCTTGGGGCTCAGAGTTTTACATTTTAACCTTACATGTCATTTGAAAGTTTCCAAATGATGTAAAGAAAGCAGATGCTCATCAAGATGATGTCATTTTAAGGGCTGATGCTTTGGAGAGAGCCCAGTTCCACACTGTATTTGTTTCTAACTGTAATGAGTTATGAGATATAAGACTGGACTTTGTCAGGTCTCTAGCTGCAGCTCGCCTATTGGCAAAGATACAGGCATGAGTATAGGAAATTCTGGATTTTTTTGTCCCTAATGGGTGTGTTTCAACAATATAATCAGCATTTTTTTTGGTCAAATTTCCTGATTTGCCGATGAAGCAAAAATATGTAAGTTATGCTTATATGTAAGAGGTGTGACTGAATTTTACTGAGCCCCAGGGAAAATGAAAAAGAAAATGTAGTGTCAAGATATAGTTTTAAAAACTGGATTATAGAAATGCAGCTGCAATATATCTAAAACCAGGTCTGGAAAGCTTTCTAGTTGCTTTTCAGAGCATACTGTCTTTACCTCACTGATGCAGAAGTGAGGCAAATCAAACAGTGGAATGAACTCTGAAGTGATTATACTCAAAATTTAAGATTGCTTTTCACTGAGAATTAATTTTAAAATGTGTTCATTTCAGCCACCATCATCTGCTCATTTGAAAATCCCATCAGCATTAGAGCAAACAGACCGGCGGTGAATATATAGAGTATATGTAGTCCGTGGCAGTCTTTGGACAGCTTTGGGAAGTGTTCCTAATGTTGATAAACAAGGTGTTGTGGGATCTTAGCATGAATATTGAGTGGCTTTGCGGTAAAGTGGAGCTTTATCAGTGAAAAGCTTATTTTTATTACTGTATTTGTCCTGAAACACACTAAAGCATGCTGTCGTCATCTCCATCGCTTCACCTGAGACCATTTATTTCTGGCTTTTGTTTTTCTCATAGTATGCATAGCAACATTCCAAAAGTTTTCTTTTCTGTAGGGTTAGATTTTCCAGTTTGGATCCTATCCAAACATAACCCAGAAAAAACTTCTGGGTATGATGTTTAAACATCTTCCAAAATAAGAGTCAATTTTTTCCATTGTAAACCAAATAATTGTGCATGCTTAGCATAAGTAAATTACCGCTCTGAATGAAATAGCAGCAAATCTGTTTGAAGAGCGGGAACTCAAAGCTAAAACAAATACTGTTTCTCTGACCCATAGTTCAGACAAAGGACGTTTCCATAGTGAATGTGGCCCTTTCAAACTACAGTCTTACAGTTTAGCTATGTTTTTCATTTATGATAAAGACCCATTTATGATAAAGACCCACTTTTAAGGTCAAGAAATATGTCCAGAATATGCCCAGAAAGGTATACTTACCCTGCAAGTTTCACATAAGCTTTATGACATCTCACGATGTGAGGTCAAGGGACTAAGTCATCTTTTTCTGTGTGCAGGTCCTTCAGCTTGTCTCTGGATACAGGCCAAAAACTTCCCTTGCTCAGTCCTACTGAACACTCATTGGTTTCAGCAAAGGGAGTCAAAATCAAGAGTGATTTTGCCCCAGTTTCCTCAGTTGCTACTGGCTCTGGAAAATTGTCTCCCTAGTGCCTAAGCCTGGTGCATAGTTGAGCAAGGCCACAGGTTGAGACAAATTTTTGGCGTTTTGGTTTATTTTGGTTTTGAGATCTATATTTAATCCTGATTGTGCAATAGGCTTTATACTTGCACACAGCTCACTGAACGATCTGAACCGCAACCTATAATCTTAGTCTGCAGAAGATGCTATTTAACCTCTCTGGTTTCTTTTGCAGCAAACAGTCTGGTTTACACTAAAGGAAGGAGGCTAGAGCAGTGACAGTGCTTGAGAGTGGTAGACTTGCTACATTAAAGATGAGGACCCTCTAGTCTCTCTGTCTGACCCTATGGCTCTGTCTCAGGTTGGGGAATATAAGCAGAAATGCAGGGCCACTGGATGTGTTAGGTAATGGGCTACAGCAGAGTCTAAGTTCAGAAGGATTTCAGACATGACAGCCCCATAGGGACCAAGTGACAGTCTGGGGTTTGCACATGTACACTCCTGTTTTGAGTTGCGACAATACCCAGCTCTTAAGAATTGTGAGGAAAATGGTCAAACCGGCTGTGGAAGCAAGTTTGACTAGTGGAAAGCTCAACAGATACAGAGACAGAGGAACAAGCCTCACAGATACAGAGGAATTTCTGGCTGTGTCTCTGGAGGACAGAGATGACGAGGCCTGTAGTTTGAGGAAGACTAAGGAGAACTGTAGAATTAGGAGACTCATGCCTTACCCTGGAAATCAGGAGGGCCCTGTTTATCCCAAGTCTTCCTGTGAAGGTGGTATGTGACTGAGCAGTCCACATCAGCTGTCTGTACATGTTCTCATTTTTTTATTAGATTTAATTCTAGTTATGTCTTAGGTCTCCTGTGGTGCTGGAAACTTTGCAAGGCACAGTCTGTGTGCTGGAGATTTACACCATTCTGCTACTCCATGCTAGATACCATATGTTACTGAGAAAGCATGTGGAAGGTGTGACTGAGTCCCACCTATCTCCTGATTTTGGCTATAGACGATCAAGTAGCAGAAGTGCTATAAACTAGCAATATCCACGGTGCCCAGAAGAAGCTTCCTTGCAAAGAATAGTCTATGATCCCATGGTGAAAAGCATTTCCATGCAAAGGCTTTGTCATTTCATAGAAGTAGCAGAAATGCTAGACAGAATTGCCACCTTCACTTTCAGTAAGACCTGGAGAGAGAAAGGTGATTGGCTTTCCCAAAGCTATTTCAGACTTCTATAAAAGAGCAATATTTAAATCATATTTCTCCTGTTTATATTTCAACTGAATTTTTACTTTCCCATTCACACTTCATGGGCTGTGTGCCCCACAACCTATTGAAATCATGGGAGGAATCTTTCCTTCAACATCAGTATGGTTCAGCCCAGAGACTTTAAAGCTAGATTTGTGAAGGAATACATCTTACTTTCCTGTGCTTGGCCAGTGCTTAAGAGATTTGGAGATGGAGAGAATGTGTGCAACAAAACATAATAGTTAATAAAAGAAATACAGATTTGAAGACATAAGTCCTCTGATAAGTATGCTGGCTGTTTGTCCATGTGTAGAAATTACTGAAGTCTGCTGAAAGATTTCTCCATAATGTAGGACTTTGCTTCTGGTATTTAATGTGTTTATGGTGGCTTTGCCATTTAGACTGCAAACAAAAGAAGGGCTCCAGGGCCTTTGCAGTTTCAGCACTTTCCCACTCTGTTCTCCAGCATTTCCTTTTGTTCAGTCGAGGAATTCACTTTGGAGGATCCTTTTGCATATCTTGCCACCAGCTCTAATTAATAACCTGTTTCTAGAAATTCCAGTCATTGTCTTCTTTGATTTAAGTGGTTGTTCAGGATAATTACTATTTTAAAAGTTTTATGAATCACAGTGTTTGACATCTTTGAAGTTGATTGATTTTCCAAAAAAATGCACTTTCTGTTCTAATGCTCAATTTGTCACTATTACTTAGAAACAAACAAAAGATTTAGAGCTTCTGAGATGCAGATGTTCTTTAGGTTTGTTGCCATCTGTTTGGTTGCCTAGTGGATTCTATGACTTACATTTGTGCATTTTGATGAAGCTAAATTTCTATTATGTAGAAGACATAGCAGAAGGGAAAATCAATGCAACAGAAAGTCTTTAGTACAACTTGTTCTTTAAACTACTGTTCTTAACTCTATTCCAACAATTTTACTTCACAAGAAACTGGTAACATCTCTAAGCAAAGAGTTTGAAAATCACATTTGTTCTATTCTGCTATATGTAAATTGCAAATATGCATAGAACTCTCAGTAAAAATACTTTTACTTCACAAATGTTATATTATGTCATTTAAACATCATTCTTTAGTGATTTTGGAAGGTGTATATTTACAGGTGTACCTGTATTCTCATCTAAGTTGTGCATTAGATATTTGAATTCTTTCTATAGCTTGAAACCTGATTTCTCACTCCAAATCTAATTATTTTTAGAACTAAAGCATAGCAAAAAAAAAAAAAAAAAAAAAAAAGGAAAAAATCTTTAATTTATTTCTAATTTATCTCTATCAATATAATGAAATACCTACTTATGTTGGTAATTTCTGCATTTAGGTCTTTGTGGTTCTTTTGTTGTTGTTTTGATTCTCTATGCATGCCACATTGAACTGTCTGCCTTGTAGGTGACAATTTATCTAAATCTCCAGATCAGACAAACACAAGTCAGACACATTTTTTTATATTATAGAGAAGGTATTTCAGGCAGAAATTTTGGTATCTGTTACAGCTTGTGAGACTGCAAAGCAATAAGTGATAATTAAACTTTTATTTATACCCAAAAAGAAATATGCAGTCTTAAGTGCCATCATCTGTAATGTAACAAAGTTTATAGTAAACACTGTTAATCCTCTGTGCTTAGAAGCGATATTTTGTGAGATAAGATTTCAGATACTTGGGAGTGCTTGTCTGTTACAAGGAGATTAGCCATATTTTTGGAATGAAAGAACTGTTCAATCTGTCTTTCTCTTCTTTGGGCACTTAAATCTTAATTTTTTTCTTGTCTTCTTGTTTCATCTCACCGAAATACCTAGTGTTCTTTGTTTTCAGTCCTGATATATCCACCTCAGAATCATTGCAGCATATCAACATACTACACGCTCCAGTGGTGCTGAGTCCAATCCTTGCTTAGTATAAATCAGTCAAACAGGGATGTTAGGAATCTGTTGCTTTATGTTAACTCCCCCTTTAAGAAGTTCACCACTGCACTGCCCCTTTCTTTCATGATTTTCCCTCTCCAATCCATGTTATCTTTGTTTTTTTATTCAACCTAAAGGAGACAAGAGGTTAAACAAGCTGGGCCTGTTTAGCCTAGAGAAGAGAAGGATGAGAGGGAATCTAATCAACATGTACAAATTCCTGAGGTATGATTGTAGGGAGGAAGGGGCTAAACTGTTTTCTGTAGTGGCTGATGATAGGACAAGGAGCAGTGGTTTTAAGCTGAGGCCTAGGAGGTTTCATCTCTGAATGAGGAGGAACTTCTTTGCTGTGAGGGTGACGGAGCCCTGACACAGGCTGCACAGAGAGGTTGTGGAGTCTCCTTCTCTGGAGATCTTCCAAACCCACCTGGATGCCACCCTGTGCCCTGTGCTCTGGGTGTCCCTGCTGGAGCAGGGAGGTTGGACCAGATGATCTCTAGAGGTCCCTTACAACCCTAAAGATTCTGTGATTCTGTGATTTTGTGATTCAATCTTGTTTCTAACCCAGTGATTGTTCAACCTGTACATCTTGCTATATTAACACAATCATCAAGCTCTGCAGCGTTGTACATACCAGTGATTCATTGTGGACTGATTTTATTAGGTCAACTTTTCCACAGAAGAGATTGTTTTCTTTGTCTCAGACAGATGTTGGACCAATAACTGCTTTACTCAACCTTTCAGGGACCAGTAATGATGAAATATGACAACCTGAGGTATCTGTATCAAAGTCATCAGATAGGATGCAAGACTAATTAGTTTGGGCCAGCATGGTCTGAAGAAAAGGCAGAAATCACATATTTTTCAGTAGATGAAAGTTCAAGATAGGTCTGAAAGTTTAACCTAATATATACCAAATAAATAGTGCTAGGAATGAAGGGCTGTCCTTCTGTTATGACATAGAGATGTTCGGGGATCCCAGATGTTACCTAGGAACCCAAGAGCAGATATTTGCCTAAACTACTGATGGGTTTGAAATCTCTTCTCTGAGCTGATCTAAGTCCACTTTGTAGTTAAAACTGTCACAGCCGTCATCAGTTCTTACACTTTCATAGTGTATCATTAAACATTCAAAGATAGAGCATTATTCAGAGATGGCAGAAGACAGATAAAAGTATTATATGACTGCTAATCAAAGTAAAAAAAGCATAAAATGTGCATTTTAGATTTCAGTAGGTTGAAGCATGTTGAAGGATGTGTCAGAATATCATATGCAGAGCTGTATAAACTAGTAAAGGGCATTTTCTGCCTCAAAGAAAATTTTTACTATGAGTTTTTCAGTCTCTAGCTGCAGACAGACTTGATTTAGAGTGCTGGCTGGTCACTGATTTCTCCTTATTTCCTTATAATTAGTATAATTTTATTGGCAACATTTGGATATATGCTTCAAACATAAGGCACACTCAACTAAATGTCTCTGCTAATGTACCTTAAATTCAAGTAACATGGTTAACATTGTGTCTTGGCTTGAACACGAGGAAATATGGAAGCATCTTAAATCCAAGAGAAACTTATATTTCAAAACGCATAGCACTTGCTAAGACTGCTTCCTTCCAGCAAAGTGTTTGGTTTGCACTACTCTTAGTAGTCTCTCTCACTCTGTAGAACTACTGATACGTTTAAAATAAACATTTGCAAAAATATTCTATTGGATCACAGCTTAAGGGTGTAAAACACAAGTATGGATTTTCCAGTCCCTCACAGAAGTTAAATGTGTGAGATGACAGGAGCAGGAGCTGGACAATGCTGTTTTTTTCCATTCCAGCCCCAACACCTCTTGCTGCCTTCCTGCTTTCTGATCCTAACCAGGTGGTTACGCACATCTCAGAGGCATGTGAATATCCACCAGAAGCCTAAATCAAAGCACTGCAACACAAGAATTGTTTAGCCTATCATCTGAATTACCAGGGGCAGGAAAAGATGAACATTTTTTTTCCTCTTTTTAAGAGTCTTTGTCATGTCTCTGTAATTGTTTGGTTTTAATTATGCCGCAACGTTTATCTCTCATGCCTTTGAATGGAACACACACATGCACAGCTGACTTCTATTGGCTTAAGGCTGCTAATTTTGACACCTTTGTAATAAATGTGTTAGCTAGATGCAAAAGTTCAGGCTTGGCAGGCCTTTAGGAAATCAAGAGGAGAGGTAGCAATTCTTGTAAGAACAGGAGTTCCAGAGGCAGTATATTAAGAAAAATTATTTCCAACTGAGCTCAACCATCTAAAAGTAGCAAGTAGATGAAAAGGGAAGTCAGTTAGAGTGAATTACCAGAAAATTGCTTCTCCTCATGAAGCGAATTTCAACACTTCAAATCCTCTTTGTGAACGCCTGTCATATTTATGATATAGCCCTAAAGGGTCATATATAATCCATTGAAATGCCACTTAACCCTCACTATCCACTGTTTCCTGTTGGCTCGTTCTAGATTCAGTTGATTTTTACAAAGTCTTTTTTTTTTTTCCCCCCTTTGTTCTAACGAATCTAGAGACAATGGCTTTCATGATCATATTTGCAGTGCCTAACTTCAGAGCAACAGCCCCTTAAATTTTATAGTTTCATAGTTTATAAATGAAGTGACATACACACCTATAAAGCCTACAGGCCACCGTTAGTGATAAGAATGTTTCTCTCAAGTGCTCAAAATCTTGGTTTCTGCTATGCCAATATATAGAATTTGGTGCCTAAATAGGGCTATAGAACTGAAATACTTCTGTGATTTGGGACTGCAGGGAACATACAAAACCAATAGATTGCTCATATACTCATCAGAAAGAAGTAAATTCCTAAGCAGTTCCTGCTTTCTAAAATTGAAAAAATCCTTCTAAGATCCACTGTCCCCCTCATTTTTATTTTTTTTTCTTGACAACTGATTACTACTGTCTTTGACATACTTGTTATATACACCAGTATTTTGAAACACTTCTGTCATACTATTCTATTTCCTTCAGAGGAATGTTTTTGAATATCTGCATTCATTTTTGAAATAACTTAATTTTTTAAATACATTTAGATGGAATTATCAAGTCCTGTCTTTCACCAATCTTTATGCACATAGGTTCACAAGAAGTCAGTGGAAGTACACCTATCCTTCAGAAGGGCAATTCAAATGTCCAGTTACCCTTTCTCTGTTGACTACACTGTATCTGGGCAAGTGTCCTAATGTACTGGAGAACTGGGGAAAAAAAAAAAAAAAACCACCTTGCGGAGGATAGAATGATATTTCCATAACAATAATTATTAAAATAACATGACTGGCTTTCCCTGGAATGCATATTTTTTGATGCATATACAAAGCCGTTCAGTATTTGCATCTCTGGAATTGTTTGTGAATATGTTTTTTCATTTTTAAGAAAGCTCTCCAAAATATTCTGTACTATTATTGAGTTTGTAAACAATTCTTGAAGAACCACTGATTGCAAAAAATAGCATTACAGGGAACAAGAAATCACATGACATACACATTTGGTTTTGGGACATTCCGGCTGTGGAGCTGTTCAGAGAATATTGCAAACAGATTTAGACATAATTAGGAAATTTTAATTGCTCATTCTCTGAGCTGAGAAGTAATTACTAAAGCTACTTATAAAAAGTGTGTCCTGTATTTTGAGAAAATAAAGACAAAAAAAATCATAGTTGTGGTTTTTACTGTTTTTACTAGAATGATATGGGAGGTCAACGCAGCCTAATAAACAAGTGGACTACTTTTCTGAAAGCTAGGCTCGTGTGCTCAATACCTGGTCCTGAGGGAGCCGACACACATTTTGATGAATTGCGTAAGTTGTGTTTCCTTAATAACTTGTTTTGACATTGGCCTTGCTTGTTTGTTTCTGCTTTGTCAAAGCACCATGTCTCATTCTGATTTCACTCGTTTTTCACTGCTGGCAATATCTCTGTCTTTTATTAGAGGTCTCTGACTATAGCTACAATTATTCCACTCAGATCTTTTTTTCTACTTTCTTTCCTCTAACTGCAAAATGACCTGGTGATTCTGTATAGAAAACAGACTATCTGCAAATGTAGAAACCTCAGAATATTAGCATGAATTCATGTGGCACAAGTTAAAACTGAAAAGTAAAGCTTAAGTTTTAAATTATAAATATAAGTGTTCAATGGATATTTAACTAAAAAAATCTCTTTTCCCATTGCAGAAGATATATTCTTACTTTCTACCAGAGATGAGAGAAACCCTCTTGTATATGGTGTCTTCACTACAACGAGGTATGTGTTAAGATTATGTTCCCCTCCCACACCAAACCAGTCCTGAAGGTTTAGCTCAGACCTTTCATAAAACCATGATATCAGCTCATCCTCATTTTGAGAGCGACAGGAGACTGCTTGAGTAAAGTTTTCCATATTGGAGCTGTAATCAATATGGCCAGTATTTTCGGAAATGGAAGTATAAATGTATGTGCCTAACCTTTGTATGCCTAACTTATGAGAAAATAGCATACAAATTTAAAAGCAAACGAGAATATACGGATTCAATTCAATCTATTCAAGTTTGCAAACTACAACCTTATTAAGATCCAAATAGTCACTGTGTAATACAATTTATTGACATCAAATGTTATCATTTCTATAAGCAATGGCTTGTCATCAGCTTGTCTTGAGATAAGAAAGATGTTTAAAGATGTTTAAAGAAACATACCAAGATGCCATTTTTGTTAATGAAAAATTCATAAAGCATTACCATTTTATAGGCAGAGTTGATCGAACAATAACTTATGTTTATCTCATGGGGTAGAGTAATGAACATCTTGGTTATGATAGTGAGGTATGCTATGCAGAATTTCCAGACAGAAAATTATTATTTCTTTTGTCTCCAGAACCTCTGAACTTAGTGTAATTAAATAAAACTAGTTGTACCTTGAACACTACAAACATAGTGAAAAGACGTTCCTCAAGCAAGAAGCAACTTCTACAGTGGCTCCACAAAACATGTAAACACATGAAATATTTAGAACTGAATGAAATGTTGCCCGATGGCCAATGAAATAACTAAAATACGTCTTTCTCTGCAGCTTGATGTGGTTTTCACTAAAGACCTGAACTGTTCCTTTTAGGAAAGGACACAGAATATTCGTTCCTCTTTATCTCTTCTCTTAATTCTGTTCTATGTACCTGTAATTCTACAGAATCATATAAATGCAGACTTACAGCTGCAGAAAGTTCTAAGTCAACAAATGGCATAAGAACTGGTCTGCTGCTAGGAGAAATGACACTCTAGCAAGTTATCCCAAAGACCAGCAAGTCCTGGTGAGAAATATTTAATCTGCAGCAACAGCAACATAAAGCATGTAAAGTTCCCAGACCAGTACACAACATGTGTTATTTAGCACCATTTGTAGCAACTCTCAGGTACAGGACTCGAAGCAGAACCCATCAGACTCAGTGGAATTAATTGATCTGGTCAGAGATATGCCTATTAACTCTTGAAACATGCAATCTGCCTTCCCTTTTCAGCTCCGTCTTCAAGGGCTCTGCAGTTTGTGTGTACAGCATGGCAGACATCAGGGCTGTCTTCAATGGCCCTTATGCTCACAAAGAAAGTGCAGATCATCGATGGGTACAATACGAAGGTCGTATCCCATATCCCAGACCTGGTACAGTAAGTGTCTCCTTAATTGCATACTTCTATTTTTACTCAAAGGTCATTATACTTTTCTCCCCTCCAGATTAGTAACTTACATTTTCCACTCAGGATGTTTTAAATTATCCTCTCAACTCTTTCTCTCCTGTTGACAGCTCAGACTTCTCCCTACCCTTTTTAAATATGTGTGTGCGTGTGTGTGTATATATATATATATCTATGTACAGTTTCCACTTCTCCGAGATAACATTGTGTCCAAACTGTCCACTTCCTGATTGTCTCTCATACTGTGATCTACTATTCAATTATTCTCTACTATTCAGCTATATTCCTATCTGTTGAGACAAATCACCCTTGAGAGACTAACACTCAATAAAAAGCTAAATGCTTTTCTTTTCAGGCTATTAAATTATGAAGAGATGTTTCATCTAAATTCTCACGTTTCTGACTTCTCTTTTTATCTTTGTGCTGTAACAATTCTATTCCTTGAGATATGATGTTTGATTATTCTGTGTGTATGTGTGCATGTCCACATGCTGTGTGATAAAGTAAAATAAGCAGTTAGTTGCTGCAGATTTTATATGATAAAAAAAGAAAAAATGTGATAGGAGTAAAAGTGAAAATTACTGTCTTTTGTATCTTAAGCTTAATATGTTGCTAATCCTGATCAGTTAGAGCTCAGATACAACAACTAGGCCAAATCAAAAGGAGAAATGTTGAAAAAGTTCATTAAATAATTCTCTTTCCACTTTTTGTCTTACTGTTAAATTTTTAAGATCATAGTCTTGCATTCACAGTTGGTGCATTCACAAATGGTAGTAGGCAGCTGTGCGAATCCAGCTGAGCACCAAACTGTGAGGGTCAGGATGGCACTGATGCCTCAGCTAAAAGCCATCCAGGTGGCTCAGTGTGATTTCTGGGGTGTCAGCATCAGTGTAACCTTAGTCTCAGGGCATATTCTCTAGTTTACTTAACTCTTCTCACAATTTTACTCGTGTCTCTGTGTACTCTTCATCATCCTGTCAATGCATCTTACTATCAAGTCCACTATTGTCCTGTATGTCTGAAGGATCAGTGGTACCAGGAGGAATGAGGCATCTATAACACGTTTGAACAGCTTATCTTTGAATAGTACATTCAGACGCATTTGTATCAGGGTATAATTATTAGAGTTCTGTATGTTGTAGTTCACCATTTCTCTACCCAAAATTATGGGCCTGAACTAACTATTGAACAAGCCATTTCCCACTTCAGCAGACCATGAACCAAGCCCTGGCCCACTTCTTTAAGGCATAGGCAATCTCCATAAAGAGCAAGGCAGCTTCAGAGCCTGATTCAGACCGCCCAGGATCTGAACTGCTGGAGCAAGTAGACTCCTAATTTAGACACTGTAGCTTACATGGCTCGCTCTCATGCAGAATGCATGGTGTCTCCAGGACAGGAAAAAAAAAAATACATTTAATTATTTTAATTATTATTTCTTCAGCACATGCAACTCCATTACTGGTCAAGAAGTCCAGAGGCATTTGATTTTAAGTACAAAAATGGTGCCAGTGAGAACAATAGCTGGTCCCATGGTATCTAAAGAGATTAAAATAACTCTCCTGAAAAACTCACAGTGCCCCATAAGGATGAACACTCTGCACAGACAGACGGGTCATAAGCTCATTGCATTTTTGAGTGTATTAGCCATCACATGGTTGAGCTGGGATTCACAAGGAAGGAAACATGACATGGTGAAGCATGTCAACACTGATCTTTATCACTGATTTGAGTATCCATTAAAGTATTTTAAAGGTTGGGAAGTTTAAAGATAAACAGATATTTTCCATAAGCCACCCCTTAACTTTACAACTGCATCCTTTAAGCACCTGATAACAGCTGTGAGAAGATGGTCCCATAAAAATCCTTAGGATGTCCATACCCGGTGATCTTTGTGGGAGTTTGTCTGACCAGGGGCTGAGGAGAGAAATTTATTTTACTGAAGAAAGCTGTCTGAAGAAGGCTATCTGTAGTATTTGCTATGTAGATAAGGTAACTGTATTGCTGCACAGTTATTTATCTTTCGTCTTAGTGAGCTGGAGTAGTCTCAGATTGCAACGTACTTTGAGCATGGTGGTTTAAGGTAGAGTATCCAACTACAAAGTGTAGACTTATACCATGCTCTCGTCATATAATGGGCTAAGCCAAACCTGTGGAACTGCACAGGGTTAGGCTGTGATTCAAAAGCAAGGGTCTGTGCTCAAAGGTAAGGAAGGGAAGCAGCATGCTCTATGCCTTCGGAAAGCATCAGTTTGTGTAAGTGCTGCAACACCACTCCTTAAAGACACCTATCACTTTTTTGATTCAGGAGTGCTCAGAATAATGCCAAAGATGGATAATCCATTCATTCTTAAGATTTTTTTTTTATTAAAACTCTACCTAAGTGTTGCCCACTATTAGCATGACCAGCACTCCTCTGATTTAATATTTCTCATATTTTAATTAACTAACCAGTTCTAAAAATGGCTATATTGTGAAATACATTTCCTTTTGAAGTTTGACTTCTAGTGAAACAGTGACTTCCTTTCAGCATTTATACAGAAGCAGGAGCCTGCTTACCCTAATTTAGCGTTCTGCTCAGCTGCCTTTATCTCCTAAGTAAATAAAGCTGTTCACTACAGGGGCTGTGACCACTTTGATATTGAAATTTTGACAAAATGCTTCCTGTGGCAATTTGTGCTGGCGATAAACTCCCAACATGACCATGAGATCATGTCTTCGCAATGCGGCGCCTGTTGCATTCGGGGCAGCAGCTCCAAGTCTCGCACTCCTGCATGGTCCGCCTGCCCTCTGGTGTCAGCACAGGGACCCCCTGATGTGCCCATGTCTGATGTCTCAGGCCTTCTCACTCTTGCAGCTCTTCTCACTATGTTAGGAAGTGAAAATAATGGAAATTAAACAGAGGCAAAGCTTGAAATACCCTTAGATTGACAAACTGAAAAACAAACAAAAAAAAGACAAAAAAATAAGCCCCAGCATTCAGGATGTCTTGGAAGCCAAGGAGCTTTAGCTGTGTCCTTTTTAGCTGTTTAAAAATTGGACTTGCATGTCTGCAGCAATCCCCAGATAATAAAAATAGTTTTCTTCTAGTCCTTTGAGGATTCATTCAGGAAATTACCCATTGATAAAGAAATCACCAAGGACTGTACTTTAAATGTACTTTCTGTGTCCTAAAACAGTTTTCTGAATGCCCTATGAGGGATCAGAGAAAGCATTAGAATAAGATTTTCAGTAATTTAAGAGGAAAGTGCATTTGTAGCCTATTTCTGTAGCTGTACCCATTGTAATATCAGAGCACCACACAGTGAATTCAGCCCATTCAGAAATCCTTATGGATATAAGAAGCCATTCTGCCTTTATTGATCATGAATAGGCCATCACTGAGGCCATATTTTTAGTGTTTTAAGACGCTAATTAAGATTTAATCCAATCTGTCAAAATACAACAGAATTAATTCTTATTCTGGGCAACACCAAATATTTTCAGAGGGATCTGGTTTTTATATTAATTAATTTGCTAGAAGTTCAAAAGAATTTTCGGAATAAGCAAAGTCAGAATTTTGCATTCTGATTGATTTCTTGATCACAGGAAGAAACTATCCAGGTTGGAGGATGTACCTTTTATCCATTTTAAGAGCATTACATCTCACCTTATTCCACTTCCTATCTGAACACCGAAATATGGCCCTGAACTCATAATTACTCTGTTTTTCAAAAACCTTGCAATCTGATAACAGTTTGGCTGCTCTATGAACTTTCATATCTTTTTCCTTCTCTGTTGCTTTTTCCTCTCCTTCTTCAATGAAGTCCTTCTTCTGCTAACCCAATGCAAATGCTGCTCAAGATGTTGTGTTCATCCTATTGAGACTTGGCTGGGCCACAGAGAAAGATGCTACAGCATTCTCTGCCAGAAAGCTTCCTGCTGTCCTCCCATCTGGTTAGTTTTGCTGCTTTAATAAGTGTGTTCATAAAACACTGAAGGCTGCACAGGTTTTCCTTGTTATTTTTAGACTTATCTTCCTCCTTCACCTGCTATTTATGAGGTGGAATGCACTCTTCACTTCTCCACTTCCTCAGTCCTTTGATCTCCCCACTGTAAACGGGGCTGCTCAGTTAAGTGAAATGTTTCACTTTAGGGGTTTATTTTCCTGAGAAATCCTCCTCCACTTGCTCCTACTTAGCAACATGTTTTCCCCAACATGAATCATGGCTCAGCTCATAGTCGCCTCTCGAAACTCTGTGAACCCAGTCACCTTTCCCACTTGCAGAGGTTGGCGCGGGATTACAAAGTGCCACCTGCAAAGTACAGTTTGCTCATCCAAACCTTCTCAGTCTGGTTGTCCTCAGATTAATGTTCTCTTATAGCAGCCTCTACTATGAAAAGTACAGGTGCAGGTGTGTTAAATGGAAAGGAAATACGAAGTGTAAGTGCAGGCACCAGAACAGCATAAAGCAGATGTCCTATCTCCAATTTGTTTTAGAAAGTTTCCTTTTGTTTTGTTTGATTGTACCTTTTAAGCAGAGGGAGGAGGTCTCTTCTTAATTCCACCAAAAATTCGTGTTCTTCTCTTCTTCTCTTTAGAGCCTCTTTCATTCCCTGGCCTCCTTAGGACTTGCTCCGAGTAGCTACAAAGTTAGCAAGAAATTCCTCCCAATGAACGTCCAGACTTTCTTTCTGGCACAACCCATCCATTCTATAGAGAAACAACAAGTCTCATCTTCCAAACAGTTTATAGCTAAATCTCCAACAGCATAAAAGTGCCTAAATCCCAAGAATCATCTTATAATGCTGGGAGAAGGCCCGTGTTGAACACAGAAGTGAATAGAGGAGTCAGTGATAAGAAAGCTGATTTAGAGCTTGGGAGACTTTATGCCATAGGGGAATGCTGATGGACTGCACCATATCTTTTTTGCTGTGTCCTCTTGTTAGTCAGAAGTTCACTATGTTGGAATTGTAGAGACCAAGGACCATGTATGTATTGGCATCCTGTAAAGTAGGGGTTGTTTTGCCAGTTCCTGCAGCACATAACGTAAAAGAGAGAACTTTCCAGTGGAAAACATATCTTTTGCCTCATGGTTAATATGTAACATCTTTAGTACTTTTACTTAAGCTAATAATAATTATTCCATGAGAAGTGAAACACCTTCCACAGGAAGGAATGAGGGAGATCCCAGGATGGCTCAGGTCCATGAGCCTGGAACAGAGGGAACCTTCCCTCTGTTCCCTTCCCCTCTGGAGAGAATCCAGACTGTCGTGTCTAGTTCTCCAGGATGGGAAAGATTTAAGGATTAGCAACTTTAATGTTTCCCACTAACTAACTTCTTCAGATGCTGTCAAGAAAGTACCTGGATTAGTATGGTGCTTATTTTCCCTTGTGAGTTGCATTAAAATTGCCTAGATGTTGTGAAATTTGTCAAGCAGATGCCCCCTGCACTCAATATTGTCAAGTGCCTGTTGTGTACCCGACTCGTGGGTGTTTGGGTGTTAAGTGGGTCGAAGACTCAATGTGATAAGTTACTCTTAAGCTGGGACTTTAGGCATAGCAGAAAATAAAACCTTTGAAGCTCACAGTAAAGAGCATTATGTTTAAAAATTATCAGTAGTCAACATTATTGCTGAATTAAGGACACACCACCAAATGAAAAGTGTTTTTTTTTTTATTTTTAACAATCTTTAAAGTTCGATTCCTACATAATTGTCACCATTTTAATAGGTGTTAGATCCAGCAGCTCTTACTGACTCTGCTGCATGGTATGAAACACTATGCATTTTGGCAAATCAGGCATTTATTTAGGAGCCTAACTTCTGGCACCAGCCTTTGAAAATCTTGGCCAGAGGCCCCGCATAATGTTAACACAGTCACACCGTATGTCTTAGTATTGTGTGAGATCTACACATCCAGTACCATGCTAAGCTGCAAATTTAATAAGACAAGTGAAAAAAGAGAAAATCTCACATATGTGTAGTGCAGCTGAGTTAGCGAGTATTTACTTTTAGTTGAGAAAGATTAACTTTCCTTTACCACCTCCTGATCAAATTTGGATACAGATAAGTACATGAAGAAAAAAATACTTTTTTTTTTCAGATCATTCAGGATTAGAACTGGGTCCAGCATGATTATTGTCAACTTGAGATTACACTGCAGATATTGAAAAGACTTAAAGTAAACAGTGAATTAATTCTTTAAAAGTTTTGTGACTTGGAGTTTGTACAGCAGTTAAATAGAAATATGCACAGCACTTGTAGCACTTTTCACTCTGTTTTGTGGGGTGTATTTTTTCTTTTTGTTTTATTTTTCATTTCTTAACATGTACATTTGTATCAAGTTATCCTTCATGATAGCAAAGGCGTAAAAAAACCCCAAATCAATAAACTACACAGTGAATGTTCTTTGCATGCTTTCTCTCTAGCAAAACTAATTCTCCCATGTGAAGTATTGGTTAGGAATGATTCATTTTTCTTGGCATTAACTATCTAGAGATAAAGCATAATCTCTGAGATAGTTCTTTAGATTTCTTTGTTGGAAAGAAAGAGATAGACAGCTGCTTTGAAAAGTTCATACACAGTCAAGGTAAGAATCTAAGTTAGGCGAGGTGAATCCCTTCTCTGTTGAAAAAGCAGAAGCTGATGAGATAGCACAGTGATAATATTATAGGACCTTCTATGGAAATGGATCCTTGTATAATTCACATGGAACAACGCTGCCAACCTATGCCTGTGACATTTGATACGAATGCGGATCTCTCATTGTGTCCAGTGGGAGACGATGTCACATATCTGAGACAGCATCTGGTGCTGATGATGTGAATAAATGTCCGCTGTGAACTGGGCAGAGAACACCCATACCATTATCACATGGGACATGCACCAGGATGTGATCTCACATTTTCAGAGGTGAAAGGCTACTTCACTCACCGACTTGGCCATCCAGCCTTTATCATCGTACATCCTAATGATTGCTCCAAAAGGAAACACAGGCCTACAGGAATTGTTCTGTAACGATGGGTGGACACAGTTTTTAACAGCTGCCTGAGGACTTTGCCAAAGGGTGGCCAAAACGCAGTTTTCATTCCCATGTTCCGTTCATCGTGCCTCAGTTAGTGATGCCTCTGGAAATAGCTCCCTTTGCCAAGCATAACAGGGTCACACCTGGCCTGCTCTTCTTGGTGGTCATGCTGTCTTAGGATAGGATCCAAAGCCCACTGAAATAATTGGAAAGGTCCTGTTGACTCAAGTGGACTCGAGATCAGACCTTTAGTCCTTGCTTCTCCTAAATGATCTACACAAGTTGGCAGAGATTTCCCTATATTGTACACGACAGGTTTAGGGCTTCTGGGAATATTTTAACAGCTTTATAGTTCCATGTTGGTATACATTTTACTAAAACTGCTTTTAGTGAGTGATGTCATGACTCTCATCCTCCTTTGTTTAAACATTTTTGATAAGGTGCTTAAGTATTTCAAATTCCAAATATGGCAAAAATCTGGGACATCTTTTAGACTCATTGGGCTACTCTTATTCTGAGATAGAAAGATTTCTGACTGAGGGTAGGTGAACAATAAACAGAGAGAGAAGATGTAGGCTGTATCTTAAAGTTATTGAGTGAGAGCATGAACCACAGAAAATGCACATATAAGGAAAAATCGAACTGTAATACTGAGTAAGGGAAAAGAGGGTTATTGTACAGCTGGGGAAGCAAATAAGAATAACTTTGATTCTGGTCCTGTGTAAATACAGAACATGAGTCTCTTTCTACTAAATTCAAAAAACGTCAGTTCAGCCCCATAAACACGATTCCTAAATTAAATCAGTAGAATTTTTGAGTCCTGATTGCAGTATAAGTAGTAAGAGACACAGACTAAATTATTCTAAAGATAAAGAGAAATGCTTCTGAAGCACTGCTTATGTTGAAAGTGTGTACGTAACATGGCATTTGTATAGTTACTGGGCTGCCTTAATCTTTTGCAATATTGTTCACCTTTTTCCCCAAAAAAGTATAAAACCTAAATTACATTGTTTGTCACACCTATTCTGCAGTGTCTTTCACTAAGTAATTCAAAACTGTGTATTTCTTTGTCAAATTATTAAACTAATATTATCTTCAAAAACCAAGTTGATTAAAAACAACTTCAAGGGTGTAACCTTGTAAAGCCTTTAATCTGTGAAAGCACAGCAGGAAACAGAACACAGAAGATCATGCTCAGCAAACCAGAGGATAAATTTAATGTGCAAATGCTAGCAGAAAGTCCATAGGATTAGCTTTTTACAAAAGTATATATATATATTTCCAAATGATAGGTCTTTCAATAGGGCTTTCATCTTCCTTTCTGCTTAGCTTGAAACTGTGCTCCATTTTCAGGGAATATTCTTTGGGTATTTACTACAAGTTGGTTATACAGATACCTCTTTCTTTTCTAGTCTGTACTTTCACAGCTATACATTAAGTTGTATTTTGCAACAAAGTGACCGAACATGCAGCGAAGTGTATATTAATTCAAACTAGCACAGATTTACTGTCTTACCGAGATAATTTTAAAAGTCATTGAGTGATTTATCAGTCAAGTGCTATTTTCAGTAGCCAGTTTCAGAGAATTTGTGAAGGTAAGGATGTAGAGGCTTAACTCTTATTGACTGAAATGGAGCTAGGCAAGTTGGCACTTTCAAAACTTATGAGGTTTATAGATAGGTGTACATTTTGGTCCAAGCAAGTTCAGGAAATAGGTTTTGGTATTTTAAATCAAGCTACATGATTACTAAGCAGATGTTGGATTCAAACACTGGCCTGAAGTCACCATGCTAGTTTAATGCCAATATGGGCCATGTCATACTCAAGGCACGTGTCTCCAAATGCTATGGCACTGTTTGGGGTTGAAGACAGGGCTGGAACTGTCCCCTGCAGACTTGATGTTGCCACCCTGTTTTGGAGAATAAGAAAGAGAATTAAACCCTAAGAACAGTGTCTGGTCTGTGCTTTACTGACCTGTTTTATTTACGAAGAATCAGCGATAATCTCTGACATTTTTTTTAGGATGTTGTCCTCAGTCAAAATGTTTCGCTTGACTATTTGCTGTATCTTTTCATTTAGTTTATTTATGCAAGTGCATGCTTGTGTAGAACTGTGTATGACTTGCATTGTCTTAGATGTATTTAGGTATGGACACACAATACCCTATGGAAAGCTAAATCTGCAAGATCAAAGCTTCAGTCATGCCCTGTCCTATTGACTTTTACTTTTCCAAAGTAGGGAACTGTCAGTGGAGAGGAGGTCTGTAAAGGAGAGAAGGAACCAGATCTGGTACAGAGCCCACAGGGAGAGCTCTGCTTCCAGTTAACCAAAGTTGCCTCACTGGGAGGATAAGCACCAGCAGTGTGCTCAGCCCTTGGCACAGTATCTATCACTCCTAATTCAAATGTTTTGGATAATGCCAACCCTTGTATCATGGAATAAATCCTGACTGCAAGCCTTTAATTGGCACCACAAACGGAAGGCATGTTGAGCTCGAGGTTTGGGGATGCAGTTCTTTTTGTTTGTAGGGATGGGATTAACCGTGAAGGAGGATTGCAAAGCAAGCTCACTGCAAATCCTAACCCTGCAAAGATATTATTTGATCATTTTTTTTTATTCAGAAACTGTGCTATGGCTCCACCTGGCAGGAAGTACGGGGGAAAAAAAATAGTTTTAAAAATTAAGCAAACTGCATTATATAAGATTGGAATGTGGTCTCCAGTTCTTATTGTCTAGGATTTTCATTGGCATTTAGATACATGCAGACTGAAGTTAAAAGGTCTCTCAGACTCAGGTGACAGATTACATGTAAAACAAGGGACAGTGAAAATATATAAAAAATCGTGGAAGGAAAGCAGATACAGAGATGAGTTTGAGAGATTATGGGTCACAAAGTACCAATATGATCAGCCTTGTAAGACTTCTTGGACTCACAACAACAGATGTATTAAGGAGAGACTTGAAGGAGATTGAGGAGGAAGGTTTATGGCATTCTGAAAGCAGTAAATGTGAGGACCAGCCTGGAGTAAAGCACAAAGATGTGCGTAAAAAGAAATGAACGGTCGGATTTGATTAGTTTTTGGTAAAGGCCAAACAGAAATGGGAGCCAACCTCATCAGTGAACGAGATACCAGGCAGGTGTGGTCTAAAACAGGGATCTCAGCATCCTTGGAAGAGGATGAGGCTGCACTGTTCAAAGCCAGAGAACAGCCATGGACCTGGGAGCTGGGGCATAACTTTCAGCTATGTGGATAAGAAACAAAAATCTCCTCTGAGAAATCATTTGGTGTCTGCATAATATGCCTTTTATTGTAAGAAAAATAAAAGTGAGACTGTGCTAGGCAGCTTGTTGGAAACTTATGGCCTTTAATACCTATACATGCAAAAGACAGGTTTGGGCATTTCAGTCAAGAAGTAAGAGAAAAAAAGAAAATGAAAAAGGAACATTGATAAAGCACTTACTAGTGCAGTAGCATCTACTACAGTGACTCTGGGCATATTCCTCAAGGATTCAGGGATTAGTCAAGCCAGGCCTTAGTCAAGCCCCAAGTCAGTGGGGCACTTGCCCAGTTCTTGTCTTCTGCAACAACAGAGCAGATATTTGGCCTCTGGGAGGGGCAATTGGACATCACCCATTGCTCAGGGATAGGAAATTGAAAGGAATATTTCTGCTTAAATCTCCTTCCTTTCTTAGACTTGTTGCACTTGATTTCTCTCCTCGTCTATGCACAGAGCAAGCATTCTGTGGCTTTGCTGAACATAGAGAAAGTAAAACCAGCAGAAAATAAATGATTTGTGAATAGTTCCTGCGGTTGGAGTCGTTGAGCTTATCCCGCGAAGCCACTGGAGGGCACTGCAGACTTACCTTTTAAAGTCTGCACGGCTACCAGGAAAAATAGTTTATTCAGTAGTTTATAGAAATTTGAAAATATAAGTACCTGTGCCTTGAAATGGCAAGCTGGACAGAATAATAGGTCATTTGTTCACTTTAGACTTGATTCTCTTTCTTGGCAAATGCAAGTGAGAAGACTGCTGTGAATGGGGCAGAGAATGAGGGAGGTAAAACTCTCTAGGGATATATGCATAAAGTCATGAGAACTGTACAGATTAATATCTGTACATATTCTATATATATGATTATTTATTTACATATATATAAAAAGAGACAGACAGACAGAGGGATGCTTTCCGTGAATGAACTAATGGGCACTAGTGCTGTTTTCTGGTCAGTGGTATGAGATAAGGCACTGAGCACCCTGATTTCTTACAGTTTCAAAGGGAGCTGTCAGTGTTCTGGCAGAAGACTTGGTTTCTAATTGAGTGTGGACTGAATTTGTGACTTATATGAGACCAAATTTCTCATGTAATCTACATGTCAGTGGGTATTACAGTGTTATATCCCAGTAGTTCCAAAATGCTAAAAGTTGGAGATTATCCTACATGGTTGGATCATTAATGATGAAATTTTGATGATGCCAACATATATTGCAAAGAAAAAAAAAAGCTAAAAATCCATCATGAACGTACGGCTTGAAAGCAACAGGTTAATAATAGTATTGTATTGTCATGAATGGTTATAGTGGTAAGACTATTAATGTCACATCTAATACTATCCAACATTGAACAGACAATTTTTTTTTCTCATATTGCCCTTTTAATATTAAATTTCTGTTAGCCACAGTTATGTCTGTAAAGGAAGAAAAATCTATAGGAGTTCTTTCCTCAGAGCATACATACGTCTGTGAGGTAGGTGCAGATATGGTGAAATTGTGGAGATTTGTAATTCTGAGTAGTAGCACAAATAGGTTGGATGAGACAAATTAGCACATTTTAGGTAGTTTTAAAAGATAAAAGAAGATGATTGGGAGCAGGACAAAGGAAAATGAAGATGAAGGGGAAACACTTTTGAAATGAAATGATGAAAGAATTGGCAAAGCAGCAAAGGAGAATATACTGAAAGTGGAGGAAAACATCCCCCATGTACTGAGACCAGGAAACCACTGATCTATTCCTACTGCAAGCTAAATAACTGACCACTGGCAAAAGCATTTTAGCAGTTGATACCTGCTAGTCTTTAAATGGATTTGTGTGTTTACATGTATATAAAACAAACCTTCCTTCGCCAAAGTTTTAAGTTAAGGAAACATCTGACTAGACTTTTATTTCTATTTAGGCACATGTGTGAGTATCCTACTTTTCAAGACAACTGAGGAACTAGAGAGAAATCTCTGTCTTCAAAACGCATGCACAAAAATATCTGCAGTTACCCCTATTTCTTTCCTAATATTCCTCTCATATTCTTGTTCTCTCTCTTTTGTTCAGTGTCCAAGCAAAACCTACGACCCGCTTATAAAGTCTACGAGAGATTTTCCTGACGAAGTCATCAGCTTTATAAAACGCCATCCACTGATGTACAAATCAGTCTACCCAGTGACCGGAGGACCGGTGTTTACTCGGATCAATGTGGACTATCGTCTGACACAGATTGTGGTGGATCACGTCATGGCAGAAGATGGACAATATGATGTTATATTCCTAGGAACAGGTGTGTAAGATTTCCATGGTCACACTTCACAAGACTTGTCCCTTAAGAAAAATTCCAGCAGTCCCCAGTAAACATTCTGGTTAAAATTAGAAAGCTCAAAATCTTCCTTTCAAAGTAATGCTTTTTTTCTCCTGGATGCAACTTCATGAAGGCTTTAGGGACCCTCAAGTGTGTGCCAACACTTCAGAAAAACACTGATATTAGATGAACTTGTTGGCTCAGAGAATCACTGCTGAGATGAGGATCTTAATGTGTCCTGCTCTTGAGGAGATAACTCAGATAGATAGATTGAGAATAAATGGACTTTCTTCCTGTCCAAGTACCTCACTTTATATTACATGGTAATCTGGCTCTCCTTCCTAGTGGCAGCACATCAGTAAGCCATTAAAAAGCAAAACACAACAAAGCAATAAAAAGAAAAATCCTTAGTAGCTTAAAGGAGTAATTTCCATTATCAAAAGTGACCTAGTGCTTCAGTATTAAGTTTTATGTGACACTGAACATTTAAAATTAGACCTAAAGCTATTGCTATATTCCACTAAAGCACTTCAAAAATATTACTTTGCAATGTGAATAGCTCCAAATCAGAGATCTGGATTTGATGAATAGATTGAGGTTAGGCTACTCTTCCAGGGAGAAAACATGCTTTGTGGTTACGTTGTGCATAATTATGTATCTATTTACATTTTTATGATTATTGTATACCTTAAGGAGAAAGTCTAATTTTACAATTGCAATTAAGTTTCAAATCACTGGAAGGATCACCCAGCAGCATGGTATGCAAAGAAACATTAACATACCTATTCATAATGTTTCCGAAATAATTACACACTCACTCACTCGGCTGGAATTCCTTATTCCCAATCCACATTTGAAATTCTTTGAGTATTATCAGCTCTTACAAAGCACTTTCTTTCACATCTGAATGCTTTACTATGGAGATTGTTGTCATTATCTCTACTCCACAAGAGGAGAAGCTAAAAGATACACAGAGCTGGAAAGGTTTGTCCAAGGGCAATAAATAAGCTACTGCAATGAGCTGTGAGACTAAGACAAAGACTCTTTGAATCTACTCTGGTGCTGCTGGGTTGCATTGCTCCCATGATCATGGAAAATCCTTGTTCCTTTCTGAATGAACTTGTTCATCTAAGTGGGAAAGTGACCACATTTCCCAAGTTGTGAGATGCCTAGGGTTTGAGAGAATGCCCCCTCCATCTAAAACTTACTTTTCCTGTGATAATAAAATAGAAAAATAATTTTAAGCTTAAACTGACAGAATACATAATTTTGTTAGTTGAAATGTACAAAATTTCCTTTCAGTGGTTGCTCTCAGGGTTTTGCTATCCTTGATTATAATTGTTTCTCATAGGAATTAAGCTATATTGAGAGTTTAGCAGCTAGAATACTCATAGTTTAACTATTGCTGGCCAGCATAAATGATTAATTGTTCAGAGTAATTCTTCAGGCCTGGAGTTGTCTAGACCGGTGTGTACTAGTAGTGATATAGGCACTAGGTGGCACTCTGTAATACACAAACAGTTTCTGTCTGCAGTGCCTTCCTTAAAAGTGAGAGTTTTCTTTTCCAAAAGCACATGGTTCTGTTCCATTTTATCCACTTAAGCTTGTCCAAAGGAAGAAAAGTAAACTCAAAGATAGAATTTCAACTGTTATATGTAGAGACCGAACACAAATACAGCAAATAACTTAGATTTGGAGCAGCAGCAGCATGGGGGTTTGTGTGTTTGAATGCGACCGACCGCACTGCTGCAGACCTCGGGGAGGCTGGCAGCTCAGTACCCAGACTCCCTGCAGCCCCTCATGCATGCACAGACTTTGGCAGACCTGGTAAAATGACCAACACGTAAGACAAATTGCAATATTCTTAATTGTAATTAGTGGTATGGTGTAGATTGGGAAACCAAGAATGAAAATCTCACTCTTTCCACTTTACTGGTAACAACAACAAAAAGGTAACAACTCTTGTAATATTGTGCATACTGCTTAGGATCAAGCTGTCTTTTGGCACTTCCACATTGCATATTCGAGCCACCCAGTCTACTTCCATGACCTGTTTTCAAGGTTTATTTTTAAGGCAGTTCAAGATTTATGTATTTGTGGGGATGAGTTGAGCTGGTTAGCTGTTTCCTTCACAAATCAGGAATTAAAGTTGAAATGAACGCATAACTTCAATTCAAAAAAAACAAAACAAAACAAAAGCCTTCCATATAAATCTAAGTAAGCTGTTTCTACAATGTTTAAAAGAATGTTCTGGTGTGAAGAGCATAATTTTTTCAGAGTAAATGAGGAAAAAATAAACACTGCATAATTCACTACATTAAAATGCAACCGACTTCTCATTAAGGAGTACAGCTGTATAGAAATTGATCCTCTAAAACAAAAGCAAATAGCTTCCTGCCACTGTAGCTCTCCAAGTTGAGTCTCTGTGGTTGTAAGATAGGCTCCAAGTCTGGCCCAAGGAAGAGCAGAAACTGGTAGCTGGGAAGTGTGTATGTGTGTGTATGTATGTGCATGATGTGTACATGTGTGTTCGTGTGTATACCATGCAGGTTGGACCGCTCATGCCAACAGCAGCCTGCAGTTCCGTCGGCTCAGCCATACGGTAAAACCACCAGTGTAGCATACGAGAGCCATTCAGATAACTAGCATGGGTAGATGTCATTTGAAGCCTACATTCCTGATGCACTAACTTCGTTTCCAGTGCCCATTATTTCTTTTTTTGCTTTGTAATATGTTTAGAATATAATTTTTTTCTTTATTGTTTTGTTTTTTTAAAAAAGAATCTGAGATCAAGTTGATAGAAAGGAAGTAGCACTTTTGTACTGAAACATGACTGTAGGGTTTACATGATGTATATTTGTTTCAGACATAGGCACAGTATTGAAAGTTGTGAGCATCACAAAAGAGAAGTGGACTAAAGAAGAGGTAGTCCTAGAGGAACTCCAAATATTCAAGGTAAGTATTAATAGAAACAGCATTAATTAAATATTATTTAGGGGAATTTAAGGCCCAGAGTGGCCTCATCTCTCTGCTTGTTTTTTAATGGAACTCATTCAAGTTTCCAGAGGGACACTGTTTAAAATTTTAAATGTGTTGGTATTCCTTGGCTAAGTCAAATGAAAGAAAAAAAAAATATTTCAAAGTCACAGAAAGCCCTTTTCATTTATTCTGCCCTGGTCCATCTTGCAATCTTACCACATTTTTTTTTTTTAATAAAAAGAAGAAAGTTTTGATTATTGATGTCCTTTAATTCCTTTATATGGAATGGCTTAACATTACTTCTGGCTGAACAATAGAAAAGTCACAATTTCTCTGTTACCACTAATGACTTCCTCATATATAGAAGTTGTAATAAGCCAAAATCTCCTTTCTGTTTCACCTGCAAAATTTCTGATTAAACTCATTGCTGGTGACATCGATGTACATTTAGAGAAGAAAAATGTAGATGTGCATCTTCCTTACTGATTTTTTCCTTAGTTTCTTCTTCATTCCCTGAAGTCCCCTTTTCCTCAGTTTTCACCTTTTTCATTAGAGTTTAGTTGTATCCCTCCCTAGAACTTTGATCATTTTATGATATATTCTCTCTCCTATGTGCTAGAAATGGTCTTAGCCAGAAGTTCTGACCAATATTAAATACACAAAGTCGGATCTTAAACACAATGTTTTCCAAGTCTAGAGACAGGAACTTTATACATTATTTCTCCATATATCTTTTGATATGTCAGACTTTTGTTCTCCACATCTTCTTTCTACTATCTTGGATACTAATTATAAATATCTCCCTGAAAATACCAAAATCACTCAGTGGTCTGCCAAGTAATCAAGTGTTTCCGTGTGTGTACCAATTTGCTGCATTCTTAGTATATAACGTCAAGAACAAATGCACCATATCATATTTAATATAAAAAAGTAGATTTTTTTTTTTCTGCTCAGCAGACATTCCTCTAAGTTTTTTTTTTTTTTTTTGTAACATTTATAAATGTGACCTCTTTTGAATACAGAAAATTGAAGAGAGCAAAAGGCTTAAAAATGTTTGTTAAAATTAAATTTAAACATTAAAATTAAACACTAAGCTTAGATGAATCATTTTCTGTTAAGGAATAGATAATACTCTGAGCTCTATCCTTTTCTACCATCAGTCACTCACAAATCTTGCCATGTCTTTCATAGGAGTGAAATATGTTCTGGTGCAGAAGATCTGCCTGTGTATCCCTTAAGAGCCATCTGAGCTTTTCAAATAGTACTTAGGTTGATATGAAGGATCTTTGCTCGTCCCTGGGATGGGATAAGCTGCCAACTTCACCATTCACCTCATGAGTAGTAGGGAAAATTCATCAGTAATGAAGTCATCAGTAATTCAGGGGGGTATTTCTGGCAGCATGTGCATAAAGGCTTCTGGGGAGGTTTCCTGTTTGTTTTGTTTTGTTTTTCCATACCTATTTAAACCAAGTAAATTCATCCGTAATTTTATTTACTTTTTTGTGGTTGTTGTGTGAATGTTCTCTTTTTCCATTAACATCTGGAAAACGTGTAAATTAATAAGCTTTACTAATTCTTTTTTCAGCATCCTTCATTTATCTCAACTATGGAGATTTCTCAGAAGCAGGTAATTTAGAAGTTTTTTAAATAAATGCAAGATATATCATATACTTGACATCTAGCTTCATATATTCAGATGACTTCTGTTGCTTATTGGCCAAACTCTCCATAGATGATCCTTAAAGTGTATTTGGAAAAAAAACATGTTAGATGTGTTTCAGCTTGTTTGCCTCCCTAATTCACATTTGCTTGCAAACATGGATTTGCGTACCGAGCTGGTAGCTATTCATAGAAACAAATATTTAGTCATATGGTTGTGGAATCTGTGAGTGAAGTCAATGCACACTCATTTTCCTGACACTAGAAATGCTTGGTTCTGTGCAATCTACTAATAATTTTTTGTTACTCTTATTGCTGCTATTATGTTATCAGGAGTCCAGAGGACTTCATTGAGATCAGAGCCTCGTTGTGCTAAAAGTTGTGCTGCTTACCCAGACCGAAAACTGGCCCCTCTGCGCCAATCCATAGTGTAGATCTGGGTGGTCCAAGTCTGGCAGTGGCAGATCCAGCGCCAGTTGGGGAGTTCCCTATGGGAAACTGGTCTGGGGCAGCTCTGCGGTGGCCACGCGTGCGCTCGGGGGCCTCATGACACCAGAGCCCCCCTCACCGCGGTGGCAGAGCACGGCGTGCCGGCCGTGCCGAGCAGGACACGCACCGCACAGCTGCCTCCCATCCGTCGCCCCCGGGAAGAGGTGTTGGGCCAGCTGGAAGCGCCGCCAGAGCCGGATCTGGCTCCGGAGCGGCCGCTGGACCACCCTTGTCTCAGCACGCAGCCCGCGCGCTCTTGGGGGAGAGGGAAGTAACATTATCCCCATTCTGTATGGGGAACAGAAGCAAAAGAAGATAAGGTTTTATTCACACAAGGTCATCGCTAGTTCCCCATCCGGATTCTGGGTGACACGGCTACCCTTCCCCTTGATTTTTAAGCATGCTGTTAAACTCCTGTTGCTGTGGATGCCTTCTGTTTTTTTCATATGGCACATTCAAGCCAAAGGTGCAAGGGTGTTGAGTGCTGGTGTCTTTCCAGGACTGTGGTCCCCTGCCTTTGCTGTCACACTGTCAGAGATTGATGGAGATTGTCCAGTTCACACAGAGCCCTGAGAAACAAATTTGCAGCAAAGGAGGCGTTCTCGCTCACGTTATAAAATCTGGGACAAGGTTGAAAGTCTGCAAATGTGGCCCTGCAGAAGGGAACTTTTCAAAAGGGCTGCCCAGAGAACGCTTCTAATTCATTTGCTTTGCCTGATTTGCAGCAACAATTGTACATTGGTTCCAGGGATGGATTGGTTCAGCTCTCCCTGCACAGATGTCACACGTATGGGAAGGCTTGTGCAGACTGCTGCCTCGCCAGAGACCCATACTGTGCCTGGGATGGAAACTCGTGTTCCAGATATGCCCCCACTTCTAAAAGGTGAGAAAAATAATACAATGTACTGCAAAAGACCCTCCTCATTGCAAGAATTTAGAGGTTCCCAATCAAAACATCTCGCCTTTTTACTTGGCATGCCTTAAAATCTTGATCAAGCTTTGGCTGTATTTGCATTTCTGCTGGGAGAGCTGTGAAGGCAACATAACACTGTTTTAAGTGCATGTGACAATAACTCAGCTACTGCCAATGGCACTGTAAATCCATCACTTCCCTTTTTTTTGTGCCAAGTGCTTTAAGGTAGAAGATGCTTAGATTGAGGGCTGAGTGTAGCGATGGAAAAGAGAAAAGCAAGACCCTCTCTTTTGCATAGGAGACTTACTGAGTTTAGAGTGACACCTCAGAGTAGTCAATAGCAGAATGCATTTAACTTTCCAAGTCTAAACTAACAAGCTTCTCCTGTCTCATATAACTAAGTAACCCAGCTATGGCTCAGTGTGTCATTCATAAATTGCACTCATGAACCAACCATGAGGGGCAAACAGAGGTTTCAATGGTCTGTTTTGAATGCATCGGAAGCAATTTTCCACAAAGAAAGGAGCTATATATGAATTTCCTCTACCTATGGGTTAGGACAGCTGGTATGAATTCACATGAAGGGAGAGCAGTAACTACATTTGCTGATTTGGCACATGATGTCCCGCTTGGACTGTTGGTTTAGCCAGAGCTCTGAGCTCGCTGCCTTTACAGCTCTTTCATTCCTCTTTGGAGGAAGCTTTCCTGACAGTAATTCTTGTAGTAAGGGTCAGGGGTTGCAGCCTGAGCTCAGGATCTGGAATGAGACCTTTTTCTACCTTAGAGACTACAGGACTGGGACCTAAGCAATTAGGCAAGCCATTGAAGTTAATGAGTCATAGGTTATTGTGTCATGGTGTCATGGAACTTTATGTATTTTCCCTCAAAGCCAAAGTAAACTAAATTCAGCGAAATGTAGATGAAAGCAGAAAAGCAAGTGTTCAGGCTCACTGCAAAGTTAGTCACACGTGAGAGTTGCTGAAGCCTGAGATGGGACTGGGATACAGAGATTGATGGTCCATGCTCTTAAACAGATGTTCGTTTTGGTGGGTAGGCCAGAAGTCTGTGGCTCCGAAAGAAGGAGTGGGTGAGTGGCCTTGGGAGTCCTCCAGTAGATCAGTTACTTAAATGTTTCCCTCTGTCTAGCTGCCTGCGCTTCCAGAATGTCTAAAGCTTTTACCGCAGTGGACACCTCTGCCTCAGGATCCAGCTCTCCTGCCGAGACATCGCTCTGCCCTGCTCCCTTTACTCGCAATGTAGCTGTGAGAAAGCGAGCTCCTTCCTGTGTCTCAGCTGCTTCTACTGAAAGATTAAAATATGAACTTCTGTTTCTAGCTCTTGGGAGATAAATGTAGCCATTGACATGGGAAGAGTTGTTTTCTTCAGAACTATTATAATGAAACAGCATTAAATCACATTGAGTTTAAGTAACACACCCAGAGATTACCCAACCAGTTAGTTGTGAAACTGGGTTGACAGTCTAAGATTCTCAAGATTTTACTCTCATTTCCTCATAAAGAAAGATAATCAGATTTGTCTCATTTATTTACTTCTTAAGTAAATAGTAAGTTTTTCCTTCTTCATTTTAATGGTTATCGTGAGCAGATCCTGAACTCAGCTTTGAATATGACCCATTGCCACTGAACCAGAGTTCTTTTTCACAACATACAGCATTAAAGATGTTTTTTAATATTTCCAAGACAGTCGATCCCATCAGAAGATCCATGACAGAGCTCCTGGAGCAGTCTCAGATGCTCTGTGACCATATTGCACATCTTTTAGTCCAGGCAAACTTTTTTCCTCTCTCCTTTTCCCCTCTTTCTCTTCCCAACAGTTTTCCCAAATCACAAGCCTTTCTCTTGATGTGAATTGTACAAATCTCTCTTAAGCCACATGCTGCTTTGAGGGTGAGGCTGGTTTTAGTTAAGACCGTAATTGTCAGCAGTAGGGTGGGAGCGATGCAAGTCCACATCTGCTGAGCTCCTCTGCATATTGTTGTTGAATTCCAGCAATTATGTCTGAAGTGTCACAAGTTTTCATGCTCTTCCCATAGGCGAGCCAGAAGGCAGGATGTCAAATACGGAGACCCTGTTGCACAGTGCTGGGATATTGAAGATGGTGAGTATTTTGCATCTTTCTTTTTCCTTCAGTAACAGTTTGTTGCAAGTCTGACTTGTGCACCCTGCTGAGCTGGAGGGACTGACACCATTGAAGAAGTTGCTGTCAATGTACCTTTCTTGTGCTGCAGTGGCTTTGCTAAGGCTTGGCCACTAATGGAGATGGGGTCCTGCACCCCTCATGCTCCTTGCGTAATGCATCCCAGCATTGACCCACAGCACCAAGATGCAGCAGCGATGCAAAAACCTTACACTACACTTGAGCAGATACCAGGACCTACACTCATTCAGAAAGAGAGCAGATAACCTCAGGAGGAAGCACCTATGGGCAAGCAGGGACTGCTCCATCCTTTTCTATGCTGCCATGCACATCAAGACAAAAGTCCAAGGGCCCAGTTCCAGCTGACAAACTGTGCAGCTCCCCCTCCCCAAGGCTACTTAAATACGCCTGCTATTAACAAGAGCTTCGACCCCCTCCTGTCAGCTCCCCCTTCCCTTTCCCACACCCTCTTTTCGGATGCCAAAGCGTCTGGCTTGCTCCGTTGGCAACTACAGCCGTTCCCTTGCAGCCTTCACTGTCAGTATGAAATCCTGCGGTTATGCAGCGATCTCTGTGGCAGCACAAATAAATGGAAAGCATTCAAAACCAAACTTGGGTTTGTCTGGGGTTCTTGTATTCACTTATTAAAGTGAACAGCCCAGTCAAAACAGTATTGATCGTATCGCAGAGTTGGACGTTTGATTCGAGCGAAGCCACCACTCTTGACTGATCTCCAGTAATTCTCATGCCGTGGCGGCGCTGGATGCCTGCCGCAGATCCCAGCGTGAGTCATTGCAGAAATCAGAGCTGCTTGCCACAGGATCAAAGCCCGAGCCTGCTGCACAGTACACAGGACTCCCACTGTACATGCGTACATGCAGACATGATTAAAAAGTCAGGGTAAAAATCTCATTTCCATTAGAGTCCATGGCAAAACTCCCGTTGGTTCCCAAAGGGCCCAGCATTTCTCCACTTACTGCGGTATCTGAGACTGTGCAAAGCTCACGGTTGTAGCAACACTGGGAAAAAGGCTGCCAATGTCACTTTTTTTTTTTTTTTGGATGAATGAAGAGATAGTGAAATAAAGGTTCTTGCTAGACAAATATACAAAAAATAAAACAAATCCCTCGCCCTTCTTTACTGCCACCAGCAGAAATTTTATCTGTCGGAGGATGACCACTATGCACCGTAAGGACATAAAGGTGGCCTGTACCACTCCAGACTCTTGGCTTATCTCTATTATTTGTGATGATTAGTAGTATTACAGCCCCAAAGCTTACTTAAGTTTAGTGCTCCATCGTGCAAGGATTTCTATTTGCAGACTGTCTTGGCTGCATTAAGTTGTTTGGCTCTACTGAAATCTCTGTGGCACAATGAAATAAAAGAAAAGCATTTAATGCAGAGAGCTTGAATTTCTGTAGATCTCCTATATGTACTTATAATATTGGGGGGAAAAAATGCATCCATTTTGTTGTTGAGCTGACTTTTGCTTTAGGGGAAGCTGCTGCTTTCACCTTCCTCACTGATACTGGCAGAGTGTAAGAAATAACTTGCACCTAATGATAAGGCAGATAAGACCCAGATAAGGCAGATTACCATATTGGAAAGGGAAATAAAGAGCAGAGATTAGAAATGACATGCTTAGGTTTTACATAAGGCCACGAAGGGGATGCAGATCTGCTTGTTTCAACTTCAGAGTTTTGTCTAGAGCAGGCTACACAGCGCTCCAAAATCTGAAACAGTCAAATAGTCCTGTGATTCCCTCACAGGGTTCAGGAGGAACAAAGCAGACTCTGGTGACCACAGTCTGGCTTCAGTCACTGCTCCCCCTCGATCAGGTCCAGTAGTAGCACTAAGTCCAGGAAAATACAGAGCAGGTTTTAAATCTCTCAAAGGTGAAAGCTTCAACTTTAAAATGGAGCAAGCCCATGATAGAGATTTTATTGACCTCCTTAAAAAACAGTTGCACCGAAAGAAGGTTAGCAGCCGCCTCTAAATCCTCGTAGTTATGTTTTAAGCTAAAAGTTAAGTTTCCTTTTGCTTTTTTTATACTTCACTCACTCTTATAGCATCTGTTCTGAATCAGGCTATTTTCCCATTGCTTTAAAAATCAGGTCAGGGTTAATCTGCTGTACCATGTTTGCTTTCCAGGCAATAGTCATGAAACTGCTGATGAAAAGGTGATTTTTGGCATTGAATTTAATTCAACTTTTCTGGAATGTATTCCTAAGTCCCAGCAAGCCTCCATTAGGTGGTATATTCAACGCTCTGGAGAAGAACACCGAGAAGAGGTAAGTTATAGTCATCAAGGCAAGTTTCCTCCACAGAGAATTCAGCTGAGTATTGAGATGCAGGAGTTACTGGGATTAGTAGATGTTTTACTTTTCCTTGCCTCATCTTAGCTATCGCATAGCATTCTGGTATCACCATTTGGGGCATACAGTGGAGGGAGAGAGAGGCAATTTGCACTGTATCTTAAGCAATTTTGTTTATTTACTTTGACTTGTATGCTCATTCTATTAAAAAAAAAAAAGAGAAATTGTGTCATAGTAGTAAAAAATCAGAGAACTTTGTTAAAAGTTCTCTTTGTTCTTTGTAAAAAGTTAATTTTTTCCTCCTAGTAACTAGCAAAATTAATATTTGTATGAACAAAATTATATTCAAAACTCTTTTTTAATGAAACTTTATTCACTTTAGTGTCTGATTGCCTTCCATATCACGTTAAGTGATGTAGCTAAGGACTGATATGTATGGCTCATTGCTGGTCCCCACCCCTCTCTAGGGAAGGAACAGCCCATGCAGTCATAAGTTTCTTTTCACTTTGTTTTGTTTGGTGGAACCTGAGGATTTTATTTAAATGCTGCTCTGCACCTGTGTGGAGGAGTCAGGTTAAAGATTCACACTCTGCATCTGGAGTAGAAAGCAGTGAGATCTATGGTTGTCCTTAATTCCTGCAGGATCAGGTTAGGGGTGCTCCCTGGAAAGACTGCAGCTCCCTGCTTGCACCCTCCATGTTTTCCCTCAGGTTCCTCTCCAAGCTAGCGAGAAAATGAAGGAGGCCTCAGCACATGCCCAAACGGTCAATGAATCGAGACTGTTTTGGACTGGGTTTGAGCCTTTCTCTTAATGAAGGATTCTGCATCTGAGGCCAAGTCCTGCTGTGATTGTGACCATAGCAAAGGGAAAGGAAGAGTCCTTTTGAATGAGCTGGTCCCAGGTGTTAGACAGGCATTTTGTTGTGGTTGTTAAATATTCAACCTATATAAAATTTGGTTTGAATAAAAGGAACTATCATCAGATGCACAATATTGTTTCAAGCATGGTCTTCCTCTCTCAATGCTCGTTCATCCTATGAGATCTTCTGAATGCAAACATGAGCTCCTTGCTTTTAAGTGTCAGGGAGACCTGGGCTTTCTCAGGTACCTGTGAGCACAGCTCCATTTACTGAGATGCAGCTCACCGTGGTAAACTCAAAGCACCGCTTATAGTATGAAGCCACGTCTCCAAGGAATGGCCACCTTAGAGTTGCTAATCCTAATTATGTGTTGGCCCTGGCAGCCAGGGTAAGGGGGCCTCAGATGCTTCTGATTTTCCACTAGATGAGACAAAAAATGCAGGACTGTATATTGATCACAATGCTGTAGCACTTTGAATTTTCTCCCTTTCTCTTGTGCTTTGGATTGGCAAAGATTCCTTCTTCTGCGGAGAAAGGACATATTATTATTAATGATAGGCACAGTATTTCCCATAGTGTGGGCCTAACACCAAAGGAAGGAGGTTACTGGTTTGAAATACTATCTTTAACCTATGTTTATAATCCATACTTGGAAAAGAAATGCAGTCTTCTGATCAGCAGGCCAAGCATGCACATAGCCACAGGTGGCTGAACTCAAAAGCTACCTTAAGCTTATGTTTATCAGTCTTTAAAGATCTGTGAACATTCATGGTTTATGCTTTAATTGATTTACCTTTAACTGTCCTGTAAAGATGACTATGTGCTCCACTTCCCTAAGGCAACAGTTCAGAAAATGCACTTACATATTTCATTATACTCATCCTCATTCAGGAAAACAAGCGAAGTACATGCTTAATTCCAACCATGTGTTTAAGTCTCATTTTCAAATACATTTAAGCAGAAACTTTTTTCACTTTTTTTTTTTTCCTGAACAGGAAGTTTGTAACAAGGTTTGAGGGGCCTCTATCATTATAAAAATAATACTACATCTATAACACTGTATAAGACTTTATATAAGACACTTATAAGACTGTGTTGTTCAGAATCACAATAAGTAGCACTTTCCAGTTTTGAAAGCCTGAGCTTTGTACAGAGCTGGTTCTGAGGTGTGTGTCTATCCAAAGTGAGAAAAAAAATGAATTTCTTATAAAACACTGTTAATATCTTATAAAACACTGACGTTAATTCCAGACCCCTGGAGGTCAGGGAGCCAAATTCACGTTGTCTTTCTCTCTCATTTGATTATAGATCAGACTGCAGGTCAAACTGGCTCTCAAACAAAGTTAAGGCAGCCTATAATCCTACCTGATGTAGCCTAAGTTAACACTTTATTACCTCCTACTGCCATTCCTATTTACCAAAGGTTCACCGGGAAAGTGAACTGGCACTTCACTCCCTCTTTTGGGCTGAAAATCCCAAATCCAGCAATTCAGGAGCAGCAGTCCCATGGAATTGCCTATTTTTCCCAAGCAAAGAAGCAAGGATGGCAAGATGATAGTGCATGGGTGATAGCATTTGGGTCAAGCACTCAGCACATTTCTTTACACATTAGCAGCCTTTCCCAATGCTGTTTACTAGGCTTGCTCTGTGTAAACAACCTGACATCTGTTTGTATGAGAAAAGTAAAGCTTTGCTAAAAGGCTAGATTAACCTTTGAGGCAAATTCAGAAGAAAATTTGAAGAAGAAATCGGCAGACAGATTGTCTGCATTATGAATGCTAACAGTAGGCAAATAGCTTCTTGCCACATATTGTCCCTAAAGCCATAGCAGTGTTTCTGTGATCTAACTTTGATAAAATAGAAGTTGGAGCACATGTTGCGGAACTCCTTGGGGGTAGTTCTGTTAGTTTTTATTTTTTATTTTTTTCAGTCTTTGAAGACTGCAACCTATGCAAATGCATACACACTTTGGCAATCAGAGGATCAGATTGTTTAGAGACAGTGTACATACATATATATAAATATATATATGAGCTTTGCTTGGTTCCTGCCAGAACATTTTTCTTCCTATAGGAATAGATTTCTGAGTATTTTGACCCAGGTTAGTGTCAGTGTTGTAAGAACTGGAAGTCAGTGTGAGGAAACTCCATTTGCACACCCAAAGTCATCATGATGGGAAATTTAATCATTTTAAAAAGGAGCTTTTTTTTTTTTTTGATAAATGTATTAATTTTTGAATGTTTTCAAATGCACTTGTCAGAAACTTTGGTCCTAAATTTACATATTGCAGGCTAAATATGCTGAGTGATGACTTCTCCTATTACAGAGAATAAGGATATTTTCAGTTTAGAACAGTAAATCTCTTTTTAATTTGGGGATCTAGAAATTAAGGGTTTGATATTTTCTAATTTGAAACCTAGTTCATCAGTGAAAACAAATTATTCGGTGTTATTGCCTAACTGGAAGGTTTAGAAGAGGCAAAGTTAGAGCAATTGGCATTTTCTTTTCAAATTTATTTTATTTGACCAAATTACTGAGACAGAAACAGTGCAGTCATATTTAATGTGTAGCTTGATCTTTGCTCAGTCAATGCTTTACCGTAATTTTTCCTATTACAGTTGTATTTTCTGCTCTTTCCCTCATCCTGCAGTATATTTCTCAAATAACACCGTACATTATTTCAGTTCGTGTCTTCAAGGTATAACTTATAGTGATGATGATTCCATGCTCTGCAAATGACTCTGCACCTGGAACTTAAGTTACGGACTTTTAGTTCCAGAGCTGTAACTGTAACGTCTCAGCAAATCTTTAAACCTGACTTTACAAATAGATGGTTACGCCTTGTCCGTGACATGCAGTCCAGCTTCCTGAGGAAAGGAAAAGGGCAAAATCCAGAGGAGATGGGAAGCATTTGGCCCAGCAGGATGCCTTTGACATTTCACCCGCCAGGTCATGGTTCAGACTCCAACTTCCAGCCAGAACGACCTATGGGATGGGACAGGATCTCCTGTGACACAGGAGCTGTCACCAGGTCATTTGGCTGCCAGTGGGAGTATATTTCCCTGCAGTTTGGGGCTGTTTTAAGGTCACAAATCAAATATCGAGTGCTTTTGCATCTCGTGGTGCTCACGCAATTGATCATATTTATTCCCGTGCTTGCAGGGTTAGTCACTGAGTGGAATCAGAGCTTTATTGGGAGTGGAAATCACATAAAAAGTTGGGACATCATAAGTCCATAATGTGTTAAAGTGCTGAAGTTTCCTGAAGCTTAAAATCAGATGTTTATTTCTCCTGAAATTCCTGTGTGTTGTGTTATGTATATAAAAGGTGTCAGGACTGGGAAAGAAAGCAAATGCAGGGCCATTAGTGAACAAAAAGCCATTAGTTTGCGTGTCTGATGTCTCTTAAAAATATTCAGCTCTCTACTTAATGCCAAGTCTTTTACCCCAAGTCACCTGTGCCCCCAGGCTCACCAAGCTGCCATGCACATGGCAGGGTGCAGAACAAGCCCTGTGGTCTGAAATGCAGAATAGGCACCGATCTCTCTTATCTTGCTCTTACTCTCTTCCTAGCTGGTGGGAGAAGTCCACTGGAAGGATGAAGTATGTCCTGGTATCTCCTTCAGTAGCTCTTTTCCCAAATTCCTGCCCCAAAGCCCAGGCTGTGTTTTCCTGAAGGCCCAGCTTAATGCCCACCTAGAAGGCTTAGTACAGGACTAGAGAATGTGCCTTGCTAGGCACAACACTGACCCACTTACCCCATCAGAGCAAAGAGCTGCTGTTCCCTTTCTGCATTTTAGCCAGACTTAGAAGGCATTTTTCATTTTGGCCAGCCTAGATTTCTGTCCCGTTTACTTAACCTTATCAGGAATACATTGGTGAATGTAGCAAAAGTTTCCTTATCGTTTTGTGTCTGGACACTTTTGCGTCACGATGGCCACGGTCCTCTTTGTTGCAAACATCTGGTCAGCAGCATCTTGTGATAAAAGGTCACAGATTCCACACCAGCATTAAAATTGGAGGAGAGCCAAGTGAGGAAGAGGAAATACATGAAGTGTGAGTCTCAGTAGGACCCTCGGTTAGAGGGGTGCAGTTCAGTGGTTGTGTTACAGACACACTCTGAAGCTTTGGGTCAGTGAGAAAGAGAGCAAGAGAAGAGGGAAAAATGAGAAGTTGATTCTGCAACCTAGGAACTAAATGCAGCCCTCCTGCTCTCCTCTTTTATTTTACTGTGATTCATTGGTTTAGAACTGTTGTTTTATTATCTCCCTTGCCCTCAATATTGTCAAATATGACTAATGTTTTTGAGTTTTCTAGAAAAATGGAGAGAAAAAAATCGCAACTCTGAGTTGAGATATGCCATGGGATTTTTCTTTTTGCTTTCATCTGAATATAATTTGGGATAGGAGTTTAAAAAATAAGCTTGTAGTGAGTGAGACATTAGCTTCACAGTTTCACCTTGAGAATAGTAGGACTCTTGTGTCTCCATGATCATATTTTACTAGCAATACATTCTTAGTTTTTCCTGTAGTTTCTTAGTAAATAATAATAAAAAGAGAGAGAGATAAAGAGAGAAAAAAACCCCTCCACGGCTGTGTTGGAGTTAAATGATTATTTTCCCCATACAAAAGCAACAACATGGCATATAACAATAATCCCAACAGAAACACTGACCTTTATTTCCAGTCAAATGGTAGGGATGAAGAAGACAATGCACAAACAAAGATAAATGCAAATTCTCAACAAATGTTCCCCCTTTTCCTTCCTCCCACTCTCAATTTGTTCAGGGTTTGCAGCTAACCCTTGATTAGCCCAGCTTTACCTCTAGCATTTTTTCTCATGTTGATTAATGAGGGAGGGCAGGCTTTGAAGCCACTTTCTTCTCCCAGACAGGTGCAGTGTTTTAACTGTGAAAGAGTTGACATGTGAATTATTTGTAAAGAGGGAGCTATCTAAACACATCATTAGCAAAGGACAAAAGGCATTGACTTAACCTGGTGCCACAGCACTTTCAAATCCTTGGTTGTTTTCCAACCTACTGATTGTTTAAAGATCCTTATTGGCAAGGCCTATTCTTCCTGCACCGTTAAATCCAGGTTGTGAAAATCAAGTATTTGGTTTACATGGAGGTCTTTTTCAGTTGTCAAATGTTGTTGCTATCTATGGCATGCCCCATGTTTTATGTAATGTATCTTATGCAAACTTAAAGGGATTAGCGCAGTGATTAAAAAAATACATTTTCTGATAAAATTTGGTCAAAATCTGATCCCACTCAAGAAAATTGGTGTTTAATATTTATGGTATGCTCAGATTTAAACACATGTCAGTATCTTTTTATGAATTAAAGCTTTTGTGGTTCTGAATTGTTATCTAATTTATAAATAGATTAAGAATTGTCATACAAGAGAGTATTTGATTATGATAAAAAATCCATTTTTGACAGAGATAAAATAGTGTTTTTACCTAAATACACTTTTTCACCATCCCCAAAATTTAATAAAATATGTTTTTCATCTATAGTTCAGGAACCAAAGACCACATTAAGTATTCAAGTGAAAGGTTAAAGATCTGCTACCAAGTAATGAAATGCCAGGTGTTTATGAAACTCCAGAGCCCTATGGGGGAACAAGTAGAGAGGAAAGGCAGGAAGAGTTCTGAACCTGTGGGTAAAACAACATAAACAGGATACCAAAAAGAGAAGCAAGGAGGGAAAACAATTATGAAGTGTTGCTCAATACGTGTGAAATAGGAGCCATAATTTCATCCTGCCAGAGAATAAGAAAGGAATGAACAATGAAACCACAGAGAAGGAGGTGACAGTCCCTGTAAATCATTACCCAAGGTTAGCACGGGACATTCTGTAAGAGCACTGCTTCATTAAAAATAGATGTTGTGATGGGCTGGGATTAAGGGACATGACCAATTTACTCTGTTAGCCTCCTTAGGGGTTCCCCAGGCAGAGAGGGCAGCTCCCTTCGTTAACGCGTTTAAGACCAGAAGGCAAAGGCACAACGGTGGATGGTTGCACGTTGCAGGGAGCTGGAGCCCGGTGGTCTTTTCAGCTGGAGATCTGCCATTATTCCGCTGTCCTTCCACTGGAAAATCATCCAAGCGCTAGCGGGGGCCCTTTGGAGCAGCTGGAGGGCGTCCAAGGGTGGGAGGTGCACAGCTGTCCAGACGCTGTAGACTCCAGTGCTGGCAGAGCTACCGATCGGCAGATGCTACGAGTGCAACTGCACAGAGCTCCCCACTCGGCAAACTTGCTCCCGCACTCCCTCAGACAATGTGGGAATGGGGTCTGTGGTAGCATCTTACGGAACCCAAATGTCTGGGAATCAGTTGCTGCTTCCCATCCGTCTTTTCCCCAAGTTCCTCACGTGTTGATGTGTGGGATTCACCATCCTTGGCATGAAGCCTGGGCAGAAGAGAAGGGTTTCCCCATCAGGTGGTGACAAGCAAAGCTCCCATCTGGGCATTTCCACCTGGTCTCACTCTCACTCTCTTTTTGTGGAGTCCAGCCCCACAAGAAAACACCTGCCCTAGTTGCATGTCTGCCTACAATTACTTATCTGTGGATGCATTAATACCTTCTGTGCCTCTACATTTACTGCAATCATAAGAAAGGTACAGAGTTTAACTTTGAATAAAGTGTTACAGGCTGTTAAAATTGAGGACTACTGTCCTCTGCTGCAGCTTCTGCAGATGGAGAAGTGGTCTTTTCTATCTGTCCCCTTGCTACAGTCTGTGCAAGTGCTTGTGTATCCACCATGAGTTCTCTGGTTTAAACTCAGTGTAGTAAATCAAAACTAGCTTGTGCTTATATAGCACCTGTTGTCAGGAGATAATCCATTTTTCCAGGAATTTGCTGAAATTAGCAGGATTTCATATCGCTGGTGCCAGTACGCATGGTTATAGCCAGTTTATGCTTAAAGAAGCTGAAGCTGAGGGGCAATCCCACACTGTGAAGGGGTGGCAGGAGCCAAATAGTGTTTGAACAAAGAACTGGGCTGCCAGAGCCGTGTCCTGCCATGGGATTTGTAGCAGTTGTTTTCTTGTCTCTGACACAGTCAGATCAACAGTAATACAGAGGAATGGATCTATCTGTCTATGCGTACCTTACTCAAGAGTGTTATAATGAATACAATATCAAACTAGAGCCTCCCTGTCTCTGCATGTATTATTTATATAGCTATGTGAGTATTGCTTTCTCTAGTGATCTAGAAATGGTTTGTAAAATTATTCAGTAACTACAAAATAGTTATGGAATGGAATCATATACTATATATATAAAGCATATACACATATGAACACACACATACTGCACGCACACACATCTTTTCCCATGGAGTCGAGGAGGGAATCGTGTGCAGATTTTTTACATAAAGAAGCAGTGTGTAGCTTACCCACTGTGAATAAATCTAATTTAGGCATCTTTATGCCTCCCTGCTCTTCCTCCTCTGAAGTTTGCTGCAGGGTCAGATGCACACCCTGGGAAATTTTCCAGATTCATCGCCGAGTTTCTCTGCCCCCTCCTTTCCCCCTTTTTAAACTGAGCCGTGTGCTGAAGGTTTTATACATTATAGCGATACCACCAGCAGTGCTGGTGCTGTATTTAAAGCACTGGCTTTTAATGTGGCCTCCAGGTCGTCTCAGTGCTGTTGGGCGCTGCAGCCTCTGCGTGGCAGCAGAGCATAGCGCGCCCCGAGGTGACAGCTTGCTGCTGGATAGGATCCTTTTCCAAGCAGAGGCTGGTGTCAGAAGACGACACTGGCAGTTTGGGCTCTCATTTCTGCTGCCACCTCTGCTATGGATCTTTGCACAGGCTTTGGCATTTACCTTCTAGGTGCTCCATCTGCAAAAGCATTTGGGTGCCTGCTGCTCCGTCCTGGTTGTTTGCTGGGAGTTAGGTTATTTTGTAAATCATCTTCAGATCACCAGATATGTAACTTGCCTAACAATGCTATTATTCTTAAGGTGCTCCTTATTTTAACAGGAGATAGTATGCTGTATTTTTGGAAATACTTCCATTTGTAAATCAAAGTGTAGTTCTCCATTGACAGACCTCAATGCACCCTCCCCAAAATCCTTCTTTTTTTTTTCCTTGCCAGCACAATTTCCCTGTACCTATGCATTTTTCCCTGTAAATTCTATTTTTTTTCTCCTTAAAGTCAAAACAATTAAAAAAAATGAAGAACTACGTGGGGTTTTAGTTTTCTGGTATTATTGAGTGTTTTTAGTCATCTTCCAGTGAGTCAAAGCCATTTCACTCTCATAAAGCAAAGTTGAAGATCAGAATCAAAGGAAATGTCTTTAAAACCCAGTAGCAGTAGGAGGAGGTGTGTGATTAAGAAACATAATGGTACCTCAGTGCTTCAGGTACATACAAAGACCCAAATATGTTAGATGAAGTACAAATACCTCAAGAAAAGCAGTCTGTGCTTAGTGAGTTAAAAAATTAATGGGATTTGTGGGCACTATAAGCTGACCCTTCCATGGAGAATATAGTCTGCCTTTATTTTGGCCTGCTGAGTGTTGGGATCCTCTCAGCTGTGCAGCGTGTGTATTTCACCAATGCATGTTGAAACGCTACTGATGCAGATGCTCTAATTAGGAGCATCACTCCAAAATTGAGGGATTGCATGGCTGGCACCTGACAGAGCTTCACGTACCTAATCCATGCTGGCAGCCCACGGGTGGGATGTGCCACGTGCCAATCATGCCTTCCCTCCATCTGAAGACAGCCCTGGAGCAGTTTCTGCTTTTCCCAATGAAATTAATGTCAATGAAATTAATGCCATGTGTTCTTCTTTGTCTCCCCACACAGCTAAAGGCCGATGAGAGGATCATCAAAACGGAGCATGGGCTGCTGATCCGCAGCTTGCAAAGGCGGGACGCAGGAGCCTACTACTGCAAAGCCCAGGAGCACACCTTCGTGCACACCATCGTGAAGCTGAACTTGAACGTCATTGAGAACGGGCAGATGGAGAGCACTCAGAAGACGGAGGACGAGGAGGGCCGCGTGAGGGATTTGCTCACCGAGTCGCGGCTGAGGTACAAGGACTACATCCAGCTGGTGAGCAGCCCCAGCTTCAGCCTGGATGAGTACTGTGAGCAGATGTGGCACCGCGAGAAGCGGCGGCAGCGGAACAAAGGTGGGGCCAAGTGGAAGCACGTGCAGGAGATGAAGAAAAAGCGGAACCGGAGGCACCACGAGCCTGCCCAGCCACCGTCTACGTAGTCTGGAAATTCTATTTAAAGCAAGGACATTTTCCGTGAAAAGAAAAAAAAAATACTGTGTTATGGTTTTGTGCATCTTGCCTATGAATTAATATTGCTTCTTGTCAAAATCAGATAACTTGCCATCACTATTAATCTGTTACAAGATTGAATCATGGGATACAGTACCAATGAAATGTTCCTTACTGGAGTACCACACACCAGGCAATAGTTTCAAATGCACTCATTAAGAACAAAAGATGTACACGTTAGCTAATTCCTCGGTAGCCCGAGGCTACACGAGTTGTGTTCTGTACTTATTTTCACATAGGATTTAGTGTCCATGTTCCCCTATTAGTACTTGCTGCCACGTTCCCCCTCTCAGGTGGCTGCATTTCAGAGGAGGGCAGACGTACTTGTCATCCTTCAGCGTCTTTCTGAATAAGAAGCACCGTAGAAAAGTGTGACCGATCTGCAAAACGTGCCCCCCCTCCCCCTTCTTTTTTTACCCCCTGGTCTTACATAAAGGCATAGGGGTAGGGTTTGCTAGCAGAGAGAGGCTCATCAAAATAAATAAATAAATTACATTAAATTAAATATTGGCTTAGGGACAACATTTATTTTCCCCACAAAAGGAAGACGGCATAATCGTACTTTAAAAGTGGAAAATTATAAAGTGTTATCCGTCAGAGTTTGAGAAGCCATCAGTTTGCAGTCCATCTGCTGAAATGAAATGTTGACTCTAATTGAAACTGCCACCAAGATGCTTGGGAGTAAATTTCCTAAGTGATGCGTGGGAGGTATGTGCACAAATCCTATTAACGAATAATGGGATTCCTGCCTGCACCTCTCCTATCTCTCTAAAGATTTTAATCTCACTGTTTCTCTGGCCCTTTGCTAACTTCGTTTTATGCAGAGGGAAAGAAAATAAAAGACAACAACAAAGCTAAAAGAAAAGACGATGAGGGAAACATTTAGCGGCTGAGACCAGTGCTCTTGACACAGAGCAGACATTCCTCAGATGTGTGTATTCTTTGGGATTTTTCTCCCAAAGGTCTTATGTATTTTTAAGTTGAAAAAAAAAATGCATTGTTGGAATTAATACTTTTTATTATAATTAAATAAAAGATGTCCATGTGTAAATAAAATATGTAAGTTAGAAATTTGCTATAGACCAGAATCTCATTTATAAAGTGTTCCTTGCTCCTAGTTTCATATTTGGGTTTTAAGAGTCTAAATCTTTCTATATAAGCAGAAACACTGGGCCTTGTTCTTACCTGTTTTATATCAGCATGATTTCATTGGATTTATTCCTGATTGCAGCAACAAACACAAGCTCAAAATTAGGCTTCCTGTGCCTTCTCATGAGTCGCACCCCCCCTTTTCTCTCTTCCATCTGACCTCCCTCCCTTTTGCCTTTCACGCCTTTTTGAGTGTGAAATGACAAATTAGTCACTTCCTCGCATGGAAGGGAGCTCTGATGGCTACCAAAACGACAGATTTCACCCGTTTCTCATGCATTCTGCAGGTCTCAAGAGCAAAGTCTGTGGGAAACCTATGTAATTGGTGTGCAGCTCATTAAGGCACTGAGAACTTTGGCGCTGCAAGTTGCGATTCGCCCATGGCCCCGCTGGTGTCTGCATGTGCATTTGGTCCCCAGCCCCTAATTGTGTGGATGCAATTTGCATCATTGTTCATTTCCTTTCTGCTGAGAAGCACTAACACGGCAACATGCAGGGAGAGTTTCACGAAGGGAGCTCAGCTTACCCAAGTTTGTCCCCTAAAGCTGAATTTGTATATATTATATAGAAGTCAGCAGTACCATATGTCATTAATTTTAGATTTTTTGTTAATAGGAGAGGTATGAGTTAATTGGAAGGTATTAGATAGCATGCATAAAATGCTTTGATAGTGTAAAGCACTGAGTGCTAAATATTGTAAAAACATGGCTGTGGGAAGGAGGGAGTTTTGTGACGTAGGAGCTTTAATCAGCAGAGAGACTGATGCTGAAGATACTGACCAGTAGTACAATGTCTGAGCACCTGCATAGAACTTTTTGTCATTTTTTGCTGCAAAACTAAGGCCAGATGTTTCACAAGAGACTCGTCATTTGAGGTGCCTTGATATTAAGGACAATTTAGTTTTCTCTAAGGAGGTGTGGGGTGTATTAAACTGCTAAATTTAAAGTACCTTTAGCCTAGAGTACCAAATATTCTTGGCTGGAAACTTATGCTGTCAGCTTAGAGAACTTGCCAAATTTTTCCCTTACTGGATTTTTATCAGTCCATAAAGTCCCATTTCTCTAACTTGATCTTTAAGTAAATGAGTGGAACCACACTCAGGTCTAGGTGCACAAATTCGCATGCACTGGCAGAGGTCTGCTTTTCTCCCTAGTAATGACTCAAGACTTAAATTGTTGCATTACAGAAAGTTCTTATCCCATGCTCGCTTTCTAAATTAACAAGCAAATCAACTCCTTCTTTCATGTTTTTCATCTTCGACAAAAATTAAATCACTTGACTTATGTTTAAAAATGTTTGGGACTATGTATTCTGCAAATGAAGCTCACCATTGACTTCAGTAGAACTCTTGAATGACTAATGGTCACAGTGCTGGAAGCATTAGATTTAAGTAGTTGAATTAAAATGTTATTACTCCTAAAAATACCTTTTATTTCATTTATTCCAAATGTTGTTTCAATGAGACTCTTCTTAAAGAAATTACCTCATCAGTCTGGGGTTTGCTGCTAGAGTGAAACCCCAAATGAGATATAAGGCCACTTTCATCACAGGGAAATAATTTCAATATCCTCCAGATCAGTGCACTCTATTGGGTTCATACCACCCCAGGGAGACGTATTTAATAATATTGCACAGATAAAAATCTGTGGTTTGATAAATTGTATAAGACATATCCTGTAGCTTGCACAGCTAGCACAGCTTTCGTGTGCAGCAGCTAATGCACATGTACATTTCCAGAGGCCATTGGAGACTAGTGTATGAGTTGGGCAGACCAGGGATCACTGAAGAAGAAGGTAAGACAGGATTTTTTTGGGCTGGACTCTTAATGCAAGGTCACAAGTAGGAGTAGTAGGAGCAATGGGTCATCCAGCAACCTGCCATCCTACAGAGGGCTTCAAAGCCTGACATAGCCCAGAAATTGTAACAGGAGAGGACTGGAAAAAGTCCCTCACTTTTTTTTAAAAAAAAGAAAAGAAAAAAGTTTCACCTTGTGTATAATTTAAAGCCTCAAATCTAAATCTACTTAAATTTCAAAATGCGGATTTGGTGGTCAGTTGTGCTGCTGTGAGCTGTACTACAAGCCACAACAGACACATAGATAAAATGAAAATGAACTTAGACTCCTTCAAGAGCTCAATAAAAAGGAAGTTAATGTTTTGGTTCAGAGTGGGAAAAAAGTTGCCTCCACCTTAATAACCAAAAATTTTAAACAGATCCCTTAGTGCATACGATACAATATAGATACATATTTACATATTAACCAGAAGTCTGCTTATTAATAAGTAATGAATTATCTTTTCTTCCTTCTGATCCTACTTCAGTAAAAGACTAGAGTTTAATCAAAGAGCAGGGGTTTCAGATGAAATCTTAGAATAATCGGCACAATGTGAGCTGCAGTTATAAAAATGCTAAAAACTGACATTAGCCTTAAAGCCCAACAGGGTCCTAAACTTTGCAGCAATCTTGAAGTCAGTTAAAATAAAACAGAAAATGGGATTAGCAGAAAGAGGACTAAAGTATTAACACTTATTCTGATAAACCAGTTCTGTTACTGGAAACAGCTCCAACAATAGGTGTGAATGTGTATTCAGGCCATAAGCAATATTTTTTTTTTCCCTCTAAGCAGTTAAACTTACACCTACTTGAGGCATACATCAGCCTAATCATAAGTAGTCCTTGGACTTCTTCTTATGTCACTCATAATGTACTAATTAGGTTATATACAATGGAGTTTCTCTGGTTCATGTGCTATAACAATTAGAAGATCCTCACAATTTAAGTGTTACAAACCCTTTTACCGTTATACGTATTGATCTGGATTTAAGATAGTGAACAATTATTTGTTATTATTGCTCATTATTCATATAGTGAGTCCATATGTCTTCTAATAATGTCTCAATATTTAGTAATGAAAATTGATTTGCTAATGATTTGCCATGGAAGCATGTATGTGTAGCAGGGCTTGTCTTAATGTGTTATTGTCTGCTCATTTTGTAGCAGGGAATTGCAAATGATTTCAAGAGCTGAGGTTCAGATCAGCTTCCACTGATAGCAAATACTAAAACCCTAATGGCTTCAGCAGAACTGCATCCTTGCCTAAATAGACTCTAATTTACTAACAGTCCGGTAGTCAGACAGCCCAAACTGTGTGTTGTTCTGTCCAGTGCACTGGCCTGGTTCTTCTCTCATACAGTTGCAGATGAGATGGGGAGGTCTAAGGTGTTACATCAACATGGATGGAAAATTAAGCCCACATGTCTCTCTAATATATTCTGTTACGTTTTATAAACTTTAAATGGTCTCTATTGTAATATTTTACCGTAGTGTTGCTAACATTACCCTGAGTTAGGCTTCTGTGGTTAGCTGAAGTGTGAAATTCCTTGCAGTTGTAGGCCAGTTCTCCAGATCTGTAAAGTAAGCTCACTACAGCAACAAAACAGAAGACATGGTTTAATTATACATTCCACAAGACAATTTTTTTTTTGTAAAATTTAAGTTTACATAATATCAAAATAGTGACCATCTGAAAATGTATTGTAAACACCAGTATTTTTTTTTCCTTTTTTTTGGACAGTAATAGTATGTAACAAATTCCAAAGCTCAGATTATCACCTTCCAGTGTGTGGCTGAAACATCTGTGGTGACACAAGTAGCGAGAATGGGTATTTATTTGCTCTCTTTTTTCCTCCTCCAGTTAATCCAGTTTTCTCATGCCTTTGAGACATTCTCCTTCTCTCATGCAATTCTGCTTCTGTATGGAGGAATATTGCAGAGAAGCATTAGGCTTTATGTTCTGTATCAGATGCTAACAAACTACTGTGCAGTGGAGACCAGGTGGGCTTTGCACTCTCAATGAAAATTTTGTGAATCTTACTTGAAGTTCTCCATTTTCCTTTTGCTTACATGACTACTTTAACAAATCCACCAATTTAAAATCAAAGTCTTTTGTGCTTTAAAGCATAAGATATTACATGTGATGGAAGAAGAACATTTCTGAGTGACACTTTGGACTTCTGGTTAATAGCTTCAAACAGCACAAGCCAAGGAAGTCCTCTGTGCAGGCATAGATGTCCATGGTATTTTCAACAAGCTTAGAAACATCTTAGTTTTGATCTTGCCACGTAATCTGACCCTTTCTCCCAAAGAAGGCTTTTTTGGATTTATTATTATTATTATTAATATTTGTGTGTGTGTTTGTTCTAACCATTTCATTCCTGCTACTTCTACCACTAGACAGAACCACGTCCAAGGCCACACACCTTCTAGACATGCAACATAGGGCAAAATAATAAGTGGGACGGAAGGTTTACACAGTTATTTTGATATGAAGATAACATAATATGTTTATAGTGGATAATGCCTTGGATAATGGGTTGAATGAGTATACTGAGACGTAGCAGGCACTGTACCATTTACATGGCCTTGGCTGAAACTGAGGATAAATTTACAGAAGGTGTATTTTTCTTTTTTTTAAATATTTTAAATCATTATCAATGTAAATAGATACAGAAAATCTAACCTGTTATTTGTTCTGTCTATCACTGGACAGAATTATGCAAATAAAAATGCATTAACAAAATCTCATAAATTTCCACTTTTTATTTTCAGGACTTTCAGAAGTTTATTTTCAGATTTTAAAATTTATTTAATAATCAACTGTCATTAAAGTATGTTTTTATTTAAACTATTTTTAATTAAGAATTTCTTTCTAAAATATTTTTTCTAATCTGTACTTTGAAATATCTTTTTGTAAGCAAAATTAGAAAAAAAAAAGGAAAGTTTTAAGTTGAAGTGGAATGTTATGTCCAAATGTAGTGTATTCAAAGCTTATAAAAAGCAGCAGAGCAGCAGCTTTATAACTGTTTGAAACTATATGACTTCTGCAGAAGGCTTTTCTTATAGAAATGAAATGTAATAATCACATTTTAAGACTATTTGTCAACATCTCTTGATTGTAAAAACTGGATTCAAAACACACAGATCTGAGGGAATACAAGTGAAAATAGACTATCTCCAAATGTTTACATGTATTTTTCTTTGTGGATGATGCATACTTCTCTATTTTCCTCTACCCCAGTGACCTGGGACTATCTCAGGATGTATATTGGCTGGGAAGAAAGGAAAAGATTACAAAGGAATATCTGCAAGTTCCAGAGTGGAAAAACAGACTAAATGGACTTGCCATCACAATTTTGATTAATGCCTCACATTTGACCAAAAAATACTAATATTTTTTCCTAAGGTGAAATACTTCGCTCCTTCAGAAGCCCAGCACACGGACTCTTTTCCTTCTTTTTAATTCATACAGCATGAATGATACACAGGCTGGCCTTGTGAGCAGGGTTGAATTTCACTGTTGTGGCATAACTATTTATAAAGTAGTATGACTGAAACAGTTCAATAAGGGTGTCTATTTGTAAATGACTGCATCTAATTATGTTAACATAAGTGAAAAATCACTTCGGACCAATAATAAGCAATGAGCTTGCCATGCTTGCTATTTTAGTAGAGATTCCAATCTTATTCTGCAAGGTAACTGAAACCATTAAATGTATCTTTCATCTGTACTGTAATAAACAGCAAATTCTGAGTCTGTGTTTCTTCTTTAAATCTCTGTCCAGCTCCAGAGGAAAATATGAGCTTTCAGAGCATCATGTAATGGAAATAGCAAGGCCATGGAATTAACATAAGGTCAGCCATCCAAAGTGTCTTCCTTCAGAAGGTGTCCTACCTGAGTAAAGATGGTCAGAGTTTCGCCCCTGTATGGAGAACATGCTTCAGACCAATAAAAAGAGTGATTTGGAGTTAGTACACACAAAACAATACACAAAAGGCAGCTCTATATTTGCTGGGCTTGATTCCATAATAGCTTTTAAATGCATGCATTTCTCGATGATTAACACCAGGATCCTTAAAGACTGCAGTGACATTGTGTTTCACAGCTACCCTCCAGTCAAACTGATCCAACTTCCATCTCTGAAGGCCTCTGGAGCACCTTTGACTCTAAGGGAGTGCGACTGTTTCCTGCAATTAGGAGTGTTTTCAGGATGGGGATATTTCTGGGAGAAGGAAAGGCTGTTTGTTTTTTTAATCAAGTATCGTTACCTCTCTCAATGGTTAAAGGAAAAGGGGAATTTTTGGGAAAAAAGAAAAGCCTTCAGGCGGGAAAATAAATAGACTCCCTCGTCCACCTCCTTTTCTAGCCTCCAGCAGAGCCCCTCGTGTCTCACAGGATTTATTAAAGGTTGAGGAGGATGTTTTGCTAACAGACGGTCGTCACGTTATTTCAAGGACATCCGCACCGGTGCACTCGAGGATGTCTGATTTCCAGGCCCATGCTGTGCCCATTAGACCACAGTGGTTTTGACCCTTCGCTAGGGAAGACCCCGTGGTCCTGCCGGCCTGAAAGTCGATGCCAAGTCCCAAATGCGGCAAGAATGTTCCGCTTACCTAAATTCCACCTGCGGTTGCAATCGGATATGGCATCCTTCATTTCCTAGCCTGAACTCTTGTTTCTGCGTTCCTGCTAAGCAGCTGCTGTTCCCCCGCTCCCTCCCCGCAGGTGGCCGCCCTTGATAACGTCTTGTGTAGGATCAATCTTGGTCCCATTGAAGTCAATGGGAATTCTGCCAGGCCGTCCCAGATCTGGTGCTCTGTACAGCTGGTAAAGCACTTGCAGCTCCTGAAGGATAAGAGGTGCTTTGCAAAGTCTGGTGATTATCCAGGTTCATTAGTCGGCAAGGGAGTTGAGAGGGAAGGGGAGTAAGAGAGAAAGAAATGCTTGAGCTCCATTCTGCAGCCACATGCTTCCGAAGATCATAAATGCAGCTCTGCTTTGTGTCCACTTGTAGAAAGAAAAGCTAATTAAGCTGGAAACTGTCATTTTATCTGAAATGATTTAGCAAGGTCAGACTTTGAGACAATTAGCGATGAGGCTCTGGAACAAGGAAACAAGCTCGTTGCTCATCAAACCAAACTATAGTCACTCAGAAACATTTCTAAAATTGATTAGCTTCCTGATTTTGCTCTGTTCCACTTCTTTCAGTGAGTGGTGCCTTTTCTTTTCCAGGTCCTTAGAAACCAAAAGTGCTGTTAGCTGAGGAAATCTGTGCTTAAGGTAAAAGTTATGAGGTAAATCGCGTCCTTAACCCAAATCACTGGAAGTATTCAGGGATGTGTTTACACATAGGGTCCATATATATTGTGGAAACAACAGGCATCTGGGAGCTAACAGTCTGTTCACAATCACTTGTGTTGCTGCAAGGTAATATACAATACAGGGTTCATATGCTTAGCACTGTTGCACCCACAGTGCAAGTACGTAAGGGAATAGCACTGTTTGTAGCCAGTGACCAAACCTTAAGTTCCCCAGTGCATTGCTATAAGAATTCTTATATTGCTATAAGAAATCTCACATTAAAAAAGCTAAAACAAAACAAAACACAACAATCAAACAAACAAAAAAACATGCCAGGATACACAGAACTGCTTATGAAATGCAAATATTACCTCCCTCACTGGTTTGTCTTAAATTCCTTAAGACGATTTACAACTAAGTATTCCATGGAAAAAAATAGCAAGCATTTTTTTAGGAGCTGTTAAATGAAACTTAAGGGAACTAAGTCAGGAAATGACAAACCTTGACTCTATAGCCAAAGTCTCATTCTTTGCCTCACCATTAAAACTTTAAGGACACTATCACACACAATTACATCTGCCAGTGTTGCATTTATTTGCAACACTATGAGGGAAGCAAAACCACCAGCGAAAGCACTAGCAGCTGCTCTTTTTATCTCTTATAGATAGGTGTGGTCAGTAACAGCTCCCTGTAAAACTTGTTTTTTGGTTTTTTTTTTTTTTTCCCATAAAAAAGGAAGCACAAACATGAAGTGTTTGGAGTGTGTTAGCACAAGACTCTGTTCGGCCCCTGGCTGGCAGTATTCTCAGGGATTTCAAGCTGAGGCAGGTGCTGGCATTGGCAGGGCTGAGATTCCTGGTTTGCTTTCAGAAGTTGAGAGCGTGGTCACATGAAACACTTTAAAAACATATGGGAGTCATTGTCATTATATTTTTATTTATTTTAGGAGATATAGAACTCTGTTATGGAATCAAAGTAATATCCATTGTGGTTGATGCTGTATTAAGGTCACAATAATAAAATTTTTGCTCTCCTTAAGTGAAAATCGTTAGAGGTCAGCATTTAGGTCAATTTTGCTGTACTCTGCAAAGCATAGCAGAAAAGCAAGGGTTTTGAAGAGCAAGTTTCCTGGTAAGTGATGAAAAAATTACAGGAAACATTGGTAACTCTTTCAGGAAAAGAGGACAGCAATGTCCTGTCTCTTGATCCGACCCAAGTCAATGTTCAGAATGATTCGCCATATACGTATCAGTGCACAGCAGTGTCTAGAATAGTGGAGAGCAGAACAGTGAACAGACACTCTGAAAGTAGCCTGCCAGTCCTGAAATATTTGTGCAAGTCAGCTAGACAAGTGCTGGGAGTCCAGCATACCCAAGGATTTGTGTATTTAGAGGGGTAAATGGTGCACAGAACATTAGCCCCATGTGGTATGGTCCAAGAAAACTGGCCAGGTCATATGGAAACTATGTAGGTTCAAAGCTGGTCTTCTCAGCAGCAAGCACGATTGCTCCATCACTGTTGCTAATCTAACTCTCAATTTAGAGTTTTTTCCCTAATTTTCCAACATCTTTTCAACTTTATGCAAATTGCCCAAGCATAAAATCTTGAACTACAGATTTCATTCAGTGCCCCGCGCAACTAGGGCTCAGGAACTATGTTGCAGAGTGACAGTAAAGCCTATTACGGATCTGTCTCTAAGTCACAAAATAAGTATTTGTGGTAGAGGAAAGAGTGAACTCTAATTCTTAAAACACTGGCTAACACCACAGAGTTAGCTTTTTTTTTTGCATGGAGTAGCCTTGTATGGCAAAGATAAATTTTCAGTTTGTTTGCGCCTCAGTTGATCATTACAGTTCCATCTACAGTATGACACTAGATAAAGAGGAAGAGTATTGCTTTTCTTAGATTGAGTTTCAAGCAAAGAACTATTTATGGTATTCTTCAGTTTTGAGAACATCAGTATTTTCCATCTGAATAAAATCAGCTTGCTTATTAAGAAAGTTTTGTCAGAAAGATTGGATCTCTAGATTTGTACCTTGACTACATGCTAGTTAGTGGCAGCAGAGAACAAGATACTTCACATGTAATGGGAAACTTGCACCTTTCCTTTCAAATAGCTTTGAAAGAAAAGAAAAATCTTGAAAATCTTGGAATAACAAAATGAATAAGTGGTGATTACAATCAATCATTTTGAATTTACATATTGTTTCCTTTGCTTCTTTCCCTGTCCATTTTCATTTTTCCTCTTTCCTTTTCACCTTCCATTTAGGGGTATTTTTATCTCCAGTTATAATGTTTCTTACTCATTCCTGAGAGGATGACATATTCTCACATAAAGATGCTTCAACTTACATTCTTTGCTATAATGTTTAGAAATGATAAAAATGTTCTGTTTAACTTAAAACAATATGAAATTCATTTTGTAGAGATGCCTTCTTTATCTGATAAATTCTCAAATAACTTGTGTGCTCCATATTCAGTTTTACTCCTTGGTTCTTTCAAATGTCATTATAACAGTGTATGAAACTCCTCTATGATAAATGAAAATGCTTCGGAATATCAATGCTAGAACTGACGAACTGAGGCAATTCCATTCTGTTTCTATTAAGAGTTTTTGTTGTTGTTGTTGTTTTTTACATCATAAGTGCTCTTTTTCTCTATACACAAATCTATTTCAAAACACTAAAACTTCTGGGTTTTATTTTTATTTTTCAGCTCTTTTTTATTATTATTTTTATTTGTCTTATACGTCCTGCTCTTGTTTAGGCTGCATGAAGACCTCTTTTGCTCATAGCATAATATAGGTTTACATCTATGAATATGTTATGTGAAAGAGGAAAATATAATACTACAAAACTGCCAACAATTCAAACACAGCATGGCAAGATTATTTTACATGATGAGCAACCAGCTGGTTAATAGATTTGAAAGGAATTCAGAGACCTGTAAGGTATTTGAGAAAGGCTACTATGTGTCTTATACTGTGCAATATTTTGTCATATACCATGTTTTTTCAAAGATGAATCTTTGTTTTTTGCATAATGATGGAGGATTGCATTTAATTTTTTTTTTTAATGTGCTACGGCTGAGGTATGTATGGAGAGATAAATAACAGATATTAGGTAAGAAAAATATTTAGGGCAACACATGCTTTAAGAAAATAGAAAGGATTAAAGAAAAACTAAGATTTGAAGAAACATCAAACACTTCTAGCTGCATAGCACCTTTGGTGGTGATAAGTTATATGATACTTTTAAGAGAAGGCAATCAAGGATATGGAATGGAATCCAGATCATGAAGTTTGGGGAACAAAAAATGACGTGTATAGGACTTTTGGTGGCAGACCTCAATTCATATTAGAAGCATTAGTAAAATAAGTCCTAATCTAGCTGAGTGGCTATGTTTTAGTGATCACAAGAATCATAGTTTCAGAGGTGAGAGAATGAATACTTTTTTATGATAAAATTAAAAGAATAGCAAATCCTACTTAGTCTAGAAGACTGAATAGAAATGGTAGTATGTTTTCTGGTTTGTATTATATAGGGAAAATACATCTGTGTACATGCTAAGTGTATATTAGAAAAATGAAAAAGAGAACCACAGATGTTGCATATTTGTCCCTACATCTTTGTATATTTGTTTCAACAGTATAATCTTTAAAAGAACAAAATAAAATCTTTCAAAGCATATTCTGAAATGTGACTTTGCAGTCCATATGCAAGTATCTTATTTTATTACAAACAATAACCCAGCAAAGACTATTGGCAAAAATCATTATTATCTGGATGTGTCATCTGTAGTTTCCTACTGAAATATAGGATCCAGCTGTTCATTGATAGTAGAATAATAGCCATCATTCACACTCTCTTGCTATAAATGATATATCTGAAAACATAAGAAAAGTGATGGAGCACAATCACGACTCACTGATCCTTAGTCATTCTTTTTAATCACTTTAAACTTAATTTAGGCCGTACTGATTTACTTTGAGCACACTGATTGAATTACAGCTTCAGCAAGCTTGCTGTGAGCCACCCTCTACTCTCAAAGCATGCTTAAGCTTGTTTTCCTAATGTTATATTTAAATCTGAGCCCCATTTCAGTGCTGGGTTGAGTCTGAACCTAGCTTACTGTCCTGTTGCACTATAAAAGGAGTTTTGATAAGTCTGGGAATTAATCTATAAAAAATTTTTAAGAACTATAACTAAAAAATCTGGCATGATAAATTGAATAAATGATTTATCAAATGTTGGGAAGATTGTTGTAAAAAAAAAAAGTAAATATGAATCTAACTTAAAAGTGCAGGCTCTTTCTCCATAGACAGCTTGATCCAAATACAGAATTCTAAAAAGTTCATACAAAATAATCCAAATCTGAAAATTTTATTTAAAGAGCATAAGTGAGGAATATAGAATCAACACTCAAATTCAGATATTCCATTTTCATCAATTTCGTTAGAGGTAATAAGTATCCAGGACTCAAACTGCAAAGAGGGAAGTTTCCTGATTATACTTTTGTGGTTCACAGGCTATGTGAAAATCAGCCCCAGAACTGGATCTCATTCAACCATAACAACCTGTCCAACATTAGAAAACCCCTACACTCCCAAATTCGCTCTGTAGTTTTGAAGAGCCTTTCTAATTCACCTTACCTTTGTTTTTAAAGTTTTTGACAAATATTTTATCTGCTTTGCCTAGTCAAAATGTTTATTCAAAGCTTGTAAAAACAGAAACTTTGCCTTGATGGATTAGTTCATGTGGTTTTGGTAAAGAGAAGCTCATTTTTTATTCTCATGAAGGGTACAGGAATTTGGAAGGAAAGACTAAGTGGTGCTACCTATGGTACAATGTATTCTCTACGCACTTGACCAATGACTTCTGATGATTGGTACCAATATTGCCTATCTTGAGGATTAATGGATCTTTGGTTACTCCAAATTCTTTAAAAATTAAGTGTTTCAGGTGATTAAGAAAGCTAATGAGGTGAAACGATCTCCTGATTTTTGGCAGAGAAAGCATTCATTTTGCACATTAGCAATGCTGTCTGCATCAGTGAACTACAAAATCATTTGTAGTCCTCAAATATGGCAGCTCTGTGCATTGATGTCACATCTAGAGCAGCACATGGCATGACTACAAACTCCTTGTGCTCAAAATCAGAAAAGAAACTCCAGAGCTCCATGGTATTTCTATGTGCTGTGGGCGAAGACACTCTAACACTGAGTAATTTGAGAATCACATTTTGCTGCCTGACCTGTGCTATGTAGGACTCTATTAAACTAGTTGTCCCGCTGAAATCCTTTGACCTCTCCATGATCAGTTAGCATATGATGTAACTAGAGTTGAAGAAATGGTGGTAGGGTTGTAAGTCACAGTGTGACATTATTCCTCTCTTAAGAGCTTCAGAGTCGGAAAATAATTCCACTGTCAGAAATAATTCCATTGATTAAAATGACGATGCTTCTGTTTTTATCAGCATGTGATAGGGTAGTTATCTGCATCGCATACACTAATACAGTAGTATGTATTATTTCTGGAAGTGCCAGACTCATGCAATTTTGATTGGAAAATTTCAGCTTGAAGTATGTAAACACAAAATATTATTATAAATGACTGTCATTTAATCTAATGAGGTGTTAGTCATCAAACGGCATTTTAATTGAAATATATTGCTAATTGAAATATATTGTTAATATAATAAATGAATATATAGTAAGTTACATTCAGTTTTCTTGCATGGATATTTCTGAAATTCATGAGGAAAAACTTACATTTGCTGCCAAATGTTATAAATATTTTCTTAAATGAGTCACATTTTACAATATTCACTATAGAAGACTTTTTAAATGTCATAAGTGTCATTATTTCATTGTTTAGAAATGTCAACAAGCCTAAATATCAAACTGCTACTGTGTTTCCCAGAATCAAATGGAGAGGAAAAAAAAAAAAACACTCAAGCAAACAATGAAACAAAACAAAAAAGCAAACAAAAAGCAGAACAAAAAGCAACCAGAAAAAAAAACCCCTCTTTTTTCAAAGTGAATTTTGTTTTGAAATACCTTTTAGTTGTTTGTTTTTATTTTTATTTTTTTCTAAAAGTAGTGATTTAGAAAGCTTTGGAGTACAAGAATAAGAATCCAGTGGAAATATTTTTGATTTACGCTAAGAGAATGCTGAAAAGTATGAACTCGCTGTTTTTAGGGAATCTGACTTCAAAGCAAAGAATTTTAGATCCATGGTATTAAAAATTGCTAGCTTAATCATGAGGAATTGACAGAATACTTTCTTTTTTCTTATTTCCAGCTAGGAAAACACTGCTTAGCATCATTCCAATGCCTGTGGAAACAGATGGTCTGTGATAGTGAAAGACAATTTCAGACTTAAATATGTTCATGCTTTATTCTTATCAGTTTTACCACTTTTGCCAACTGTCCTTTATTATAGTAATTTGTGTGAATATTTTCTATGGAGTCTTCTTTCTAAAACATATGCCAGACCTTTAAAGTTTTCTGTGCTTCTGTGCAAAATCAGATCAAACCTAGGTCACTAGAGGAAAGATGCTTGGACTTGCTGTGTGTGCATTTTGCCACCCCGTTCATATCATTTCAAAAATCTAGTTAAATCCACACACACTGGTTTCATTTGTGCATTTAACCTCTGCAAAGGTAAGACTAATAAAGATCATACCTAACTGTCACTGTGTTAGATCAAGATCTGGGGCTAAACGTACAGTACATTAAAACCTAGGTAAATAACACTGGGATCAGGATTTGTGGCAAAGAATTTCTGTTTTTTCTTGACAAAATAAATGACTGTCAAAAATACAATCTCCCTGGCCTTTTTGTCTCGAGTTCTGGAGTGCCTATAACTACTATAACCATCGGTGTATACTATAAATAGAAAAAGACCAGGTTTTTAGTATGCAGTCTCTCTAGACACCATTCAGTACCATTGAGTAATTTAGTAACTAAGCCTGTCTTTATCCAATACAGACCAATTTCACTGAGTTCCTTGAAGGAAAAATACTGATCAACAGCAGATTTTTTTTCCTCCCCTCTGGGAACAGCATGGAATAGTAAATTGTATTTCTTCTATGAAGGATGTCAAATTTTAGAGACAAAAGATTACTTCAGAATGAGAATTTAACATGTTGTAAAATAGCAATTCCTATGAAACTAAAAATCTTCTTTGAATTAAATATAAAAGTGATATAAAAGCAAAGCTTTAAAAAAATCACTTTTAAAATCTTTTTTTTTCTGCCACCTCTAGTTAAACTAGTGCTATAGCTATCATGACTATATAAAACAAAATTTCAAAGATGTATCCTGTGAAAAAAGGCAAAAAAGTTAGAAATACAACAAAATGTTAATTCTTAAGGTTCTTCACATGCTTAGTTCCGATGGATTTATGCCCCATTCATTTAGAGAGAGAAAGAGAGAGAGAGAGAGATGAAATCCACTGAAACAAGAAGCTTCTGCACCCATGGAAATAGTACTTCACAGAAACAAATGGAAAAATTCTGCTTTCCAAAATAAGTCAGATTTCATGTTCATTACTTTGCTGAGTCTTTTTAAATGATAAAAATCCGGCCTTTACTGATATCTGTTTGGCTTTCCAAAGTTATTCTTATAACCAAAGAAAGCCTTTGGTTGAGGTTCATGAATCTCACTCACAGATTTTATATATATATATTTTATATATATTTATATATATATACATTTATATATATAAAATTAATGTGGATTCCATCCTCAACTGTGAACTTACACTAAGTTGAATAACTATTTAGATAATTCTCAAAGACAATGGTTTCCTGCAGACATTTGACTATTATGGCATGAATAGTTAAAACAATTTACTTTAACGAAAAGCAAAAATTAAACACATTTCTGAAAAAGGATAGATATTCCTTCCCATGCTGTCTCAGAATTTATTTGTCTATTTATGATTCTGTAATAGTCTAACTGGTTACATTACATTCTAGATACATCCAATAACTCTTTTTTTTTTTTTTGGTTAAGTTGGATTGCTAATTACAAAAGTGATTATTTATAATATCTGAGTGCCTTGTCCAGGAGACTCATTAAAGACATAAACAGTGGGGACAGAGAAAGGTTACAATTGTTTTAATAATAATAAAAAAGAAAGTTTTATACAAATATCACTTCTAAACTTGTCTAGATTTTTTAAATAAAGGCATCTAATGAAAGTAATGTTTTCTTTCAGAAGATCCAGTATGGTTTATACTTCATAAAATAGTCTATTTTATCCTCAGTATGGATATTGCACTTTCCTCAATAGTGTTACTGTTAAGATTTTTCTTGCAGTATTTGTATATGTTTTCTTAATGTCTTGGTGTGAAGTGAATAAATGAAATTCCAGTTTATACCACTTTTTAAAAGGTATAAAAAAAATCTATTCTAACTTGAAGCTATTTATTTATTTATTTTGCTTAACAATCTTCTTATTCTTTAGTCAGTCTGGCAATAGTTTGGGATGAGAATGTTTTGCATTAGCACTATTACCAAGCTCCTTTTTAATGAATATCTCACCTCTGAGGGCTAGCGGAACAAGCTGCATTGTACACTGTTACTTTGCATAGGCTGAATCATCCAAGGGTATTTTGTTTGCCTCAAGTATGATTCATATGCTATCTGATAAACTATTTTAAAATAATTGTTCAAGATTTTTTACATAGCATTGGTCTGAAAGAATGAAGTAATAATAAAGAGAAACCTGTTGGGACCTAATGTCAAAGGCTCCTGAAAAGAATAGGTGGGATCAGGTTCTTTTGTTGCTGTTATTGTTGCTAAAATAAGTTGTTTCATCAAAACTATGATGTTCTCCAGGAAGTGTTTCAGCCTTAGCTTTGAAAAAATGTGGTCTTGGACGAGAAGACAAAAAGAAAGAAGAAAGGCTGATTTGCCCACCTGGCCTTGTGCATAACGACATTATGCATTAATGTGTAATGGCACTGAGCAGGGATGAGAGAGCGCTCAGTCTCAGTCTAACTGTTCAGTCCGCCTGCAGCACACTGACTTTGCATATTCACAGGGTAGGAAAGAAATCTGAAAATTTGAATATTTTACCTCTCATATTAACACCCTGCAATATGCAATTGCAGAGTAATGCTTAAAATCATCTTTTAAGGCAAGATCCTAAGACTTCCTGTCCAAAGCAATTTTGATGTTTGGTGAGTTTTTCTTTTCTGATGAGGTATAAAAAGTTTTTAATTGTCTCATAAAAGTCAGTTCTAACCCCCTCCTATATATAGACTCTATTGCTAATTCTTTTTTTTTACCCACTGAAACTCACATGTTTTTTATTTATTTAGATACTCTGAGTATTTTTAGAATTAATTAATATTTTCTTAATAGATTTACAAATATTTTCATAATAAGCATGCTAATAGAGTTTGCTATCATTTTTCACTAGTTTTACTTGCATTTTATATCACTAACTCTTCTAAGCCATGATATTGCTCATTTCTTTCTAGCTTTCTCTTAGGACAATCTTAGGACAAGGTTATAACCAATTCACCCTTTTATTCTGCAGTGCTAGATCCACACTGTGGTTTTGGCTGGAATGGTCAGAAATGAGGAATGAACAGAGGCAGTAAGAGACTTCTAAAATAGGACGCGGGAGGACATGGAAATTATATTTGTAAAATAAGCAAGGCTATGTATGGCATGTGATCTTCTCTTTTAGACTATGCTCCAGCACAATCAAATGGTATCACAGACCACAGACTCTTCTCAGTAGATTGTATAGCTGGCGTCACTGTGTTTTGTGGGGGAAAAGATTACCAATATGTATGCACATAATTTCCCTGAAGCTCGCTGAATGTTCCTTGGTAGAATGGCGCCTACCTTATTACCTGGATGTGCAAAGTCTGTAATGCCAGTGTGGATGTCTGTATAATTTGAATGAGGATCCACATCTGGGCTGTAGATGCACTCCTGTGAAGTTAGGTGGCCTGCACATCTGCATCTGGATACATCCTGCTGCAGAAACATACTCTTACATAGAGAAGGGTGCAACATCTTGACCTCAGAAACATTCGTTATGATTGGAGAGGGATTTTACAGACAGACTGCTCTTACCAGCTCTAATTTTTAGTTGATGGTGAGGGTGGGGTAGAGCCTGTGTTTGATGTGGTGGAGAAGAGGAAGCCATGGCAAAACTCTCCACTGAACCCCTCCTGGGAGACCAGGAATGAATTATATGTGACAGATGTTAGTCCCTTAATGATCTATTAAAAAGGCCTGAGATACAACAGTGATGAGAGCATGCTAAGAACCCGTGGAGAATATAATAATGATGGTAACAAAAGATGTGGGGGTGTCCAGCTTCAGAGCAACATGCCAAGATTATGATCTAAGATGTTAAACTGGCTAATATATGAACCATTCAAGCTAAGCATGTCTGAGACACAATGTCTTCCTTCAAACTGTAGATCTGGGACTGAATTTGCACTTAAAATAACAGCTTGATACTCTTCCCACTGAAGTCTATGGCGAGCTGCCAGTTTACCTCAGTAGGAACTGCATTAGGCCAGGAGCTACTGTGCTCATAGAACTCACAAAGTGCTCACTGGGTAAATTGGGAATTGAGTTCCAAGTTTGCATGCCAGAGAATGCAGGAAAATACACAAACAGCTAAACCAAGTGATAAAGACCAACAAAAAGTCCAGGACAGAGAGTCAATGATGGCTGACATTAGAAAAAAATAAGCTAAAAAGATAAAATATGGAGAGAAAGAGAATGAAACCAACAAACCAACAGCAGCATCTTCTAAAAAAAAAAAAAAAGGGGGGGAAGGGCAGTCTCTCAAACTGGTAAGTGACAGAGCAGAGACATCTTGCCTGGTGGTAATGGCAATCTAGATTCAGAGCACTCCTGCAAGGACAAATTGAATGTAATAAAATTAAAAATTAAAATTAAAACCACATTCTACTTGATTCTCTTAGTTTGGTCATGAACAGGACTCAGACATGATGATTTGATGGCAAAGTATCAGATTGAAAATCAAAGATTGTGGGGCTCGAGGACTTAAAAATAAACCAGGGTAATACAGGTTACGTCAGACTGAAATCTTCACCCACCTCCAAGAGTGGATAGAGGGAGGCAAATTCTGGTAGCATCTGTAATACCAAAGATAACATAAATAAAACCCCAAAAGTGGTATTCATTTTGTGAAGAAGATAAACACAGTGCTAATGTAAAATGGAGCTCCTGCACTGAATGCAGCTAATGACGTGACCTGCATTTTGAGGAAAGCAGCAATCTGGAAACAACCTCAACCTACTCACTAAATAACAAATGGCATAGCTTGATTTGACTGAGCAGTTTAAATTAAAACATCTCATTCCTGGTGACTGCTGCCACTCTGTATAAATAACTTTGGAGATTATCACAATGGATCTGCTTGAAAACCCAGCACTGCAAGTGGAAATCACCCAGAACATGCTCTTTGTTAGTGCCCATGCTACGCATTAGCTCCTTGACTTTGATGTGTGTAAGAGCTCTTCAGCATATTAGCTTCTATTGCTCAGAAGTGCCAAAGCAGTCTTAACACCAGCTTTTCATGGGAATCCTACTGGTATGTTTATATCTATCACTGGAGCATGTAAAAGGGTGCCAAGGCTAGTGCAGATCCATGCTGACCCAGCTTGTATATCAGGAGGCCACAGGCTTATATTTTTCCTGATCTAAACTGAGATTTCCAAAAACACTGGATTGGCTTCAAAACATAAGTAATTCAATTTTAAAAAAAAATCATTTCTAAAGCATATACAGCATGAACATTCATCCTGCTATTGTTATATAGATATATAAAATATATACATATGTCTGAAATGAACTATTGTTTTAAGTTGAAAAATAAGAGTTTTGGGTTGAAACTGTAGAATTTTTTTTTTAAATGTTTGAATGATTACTATTTTTTCCTTTTTGTCCTAACCTACATCAGTACAAAGGTACAATATGCTTTTATCCAAAAAAAATTTAGTTTTTTTCTTTTTTTTTGCCTGAAAAGTACAATCAACAATAGTTAGAATCATCATTAACAGTGTTTGTTCTACAAAGGTGACCTGCTTTCCTACAGGGTTCAAATTTTCTATAATTGCTGGTTTGATACCTGTGAACTGAGCTGTTGGCTTTTGTTCATTAATGTTTCTGTGGGCAAAGAGAAGAGAAAGCTTACTTGTATTTTTTTGGACTGAGGCTGAGCTAGCATCAGCTGAAATGAGGTAGCTTCTTTTCTATAGTTGTTAGAATACTAAATCTGTCTTAATAAATCTGAAGTACAGAAACCTGACCGGCATATATGAGAATGGCAGATAACAAGGCTGAAGGGTCTGAGGCTTAACCAATTGCTCCCTGATGTCAAACCAAGAATCAACAGGAATAATCGGACAGGAAAAGTCAAAGGTCAGGACTTAATGCCGTCACAGACAGATTCTTCACATAAGCCAAACAGGTGCTTACTAAAGCATGATTATTTGTTGTGTTTAAGGATTCAGAGCAAAGCGTGATATGAATGGGAACATAAGAGCTCCATGGAGAAACCAGGAAAGCTGTTTTATCTGGCAAAATTTTCTCACAATTATTTCTTTACATGAGTAAGTCCATAGAATACCAGTGGGTAGAGCTCTATTCTTTCCTACTTTTCCGCAGTTAATCAGATTTGTATTAAAAGACACAAAATGTTGCCTTTTAAATAATAATAATAATAATAATAATAATAATAATAATAATAATAATAATAATAATAATAATAATAATAAAGGTCGTAGTTCACTGAAAACCAAATGTGTTTACTCAGAGCATCTGAAAAACCTCTCAAGTGCTAACCCACCAGAGAAAAAGCAAGGTCTTAGTTCTTGACCCGTTATAGAGGGGCAAAAATGTGCCTCTTTTGATGGTTGTTGTCCAAGACACTTAGCTGCAGAGTATTGGCAAGCTGTTGACTGGATTCTTATCCTCTCATAAACAAGAAGATTTAGGCATCTACTTGTGCATTTATCCTTCGTAATATTGAGCTCATTATTGCCAAGTGAACAGCACAGTTGCATGGAGCTACTAGATTTGCAGGTCTATGTTTGGGATGCTGGCTCTTGGAGATCAGAATCTCAGTTGTCATTAAAAAGCTTGGAAATCTGATAAGTTATAGTCATGTCTCATACACCCCCTGTAAATCCCCCTATCCCACTTAGATAGGCTCAAGAGATGTGAACTTGCTACAAATATCCTAATTCATAAAATTGCTGTCATATGCACCTCAGAAGATCCTGACGTATCTGACTGTTGGGGATACTGGAAGCAATGGAACAGGAGGAAGGCAATGGATTCAGTTCATACAGTTTAATTTACCTTTGTGTGACACTAGCCATTATGCTGGCTTTTCTGGAACAGGAGGAAGGCAATGGATTCAGTTCATACAGTTTAATTTACCTTTGTGTGACACTAGCCATTATGCTGGCTTTTCTGTTAGATAGGTCAAAGAGATGTCATTGCTTGAGGATAAAAAATAATGAAAGAAGAGTTCTAGCTGATGTTAAAACTGAATACAGTATTAATAAACAAATCTACTGTACTGTTGTTCAACTATGAAATGTTATTTTGGACTTTATTGTGAAATTATCCTTCATACCACACAATGGTTAGAAGAGAACTGTGGGGAATCTTTATAAATGTGGACTGCTTCTATAGAACAGAGTAGTCTTAAGAGCCCAGGGTAAGAGACCTTTCTTCATGTTGTCATCCTGAGAGTTCATGATTCCTCTGTCAGCCTTACAATGCTAAATATCATATATATGTACATCTATTTGCAGCTGTGTAATCAACTGGCATTTTCAGAAGCTAAACAGTTTGTCTTTTCTTGGGAAAGATCTCACATTCATTGCCTCTCCAGAGGCATCCAAATTCTAATCTCATTGGAGTTAAAAATAAAAAAAAAATCACTATAAATGTAATAGAAGCAAAATAGAGGCCCAGGATAGCTCAATGGCTAATGTAATGAACACCAGGAAGAATGGATAATGAAGTGAAATTTAAATAGAGACTGAGATCTAATGCTTTAGAACTCTGGAAAAGTCTCCTATCTGATTTCTTGGATATCTGTACTCTGGAGGGCCAGCCATGATGTTAAATTGGCCCATATCCTTGAGTAATTTATTGATTAAAATAATCTTTATCCCTTCTTCCTCATTTTTTTTATTACTGTCTGTTTTTATTTAGAGCACATTTAATTCACACCGTAGACCAAGGTATGAATTTCCAGAAACACTAGTACACCTGTGGCTACTTTCAGCTGAGAGTAGCAGGCATTTTAGGTGTTTTGCAAGCAAAATTCCTACCAGTTATATTTGGATTTTTCTAAGAAAGGAAAACTGCTTTCCTTTTGCAACATGAGTTAAGTGAGGAAAAATTCTTAGTCTTTTTTTTTTTTTTTTTCCAGTTTGTGTTCTTGTGCATACAACATGCACAGGATAAAGCTGCTGGAATCCATTGAATGAAATGAACCATCATTTTTTATTGCAAGGATAGGATAGCATAAGAAGTGCTTTACCAGAATAGGTCAATAATCAATCTTATCCAGCATCTTGTCTCAATTCTGGACACTTCAGAGGAAGGTGTTAAACCCACTTAGCACATGCAATATTATACCATTGGGAATATTTCTTCCTTGCCCCATCTGGTGATCAGTTTATACCCTGGGGCTTCTGGATTGAATTCACATATTATTTATTCCACACTTTTATTTTTAAGACCCAGAAAATATACACTTAAAAAAATTTTTCTACATATGACTACCAGATACAGCAAATCCATAGTTTTCAGCCATCTCCTTACAGTAAGTGTTGTTTTTGAAAAAATGCTATTTGCAAAATAGACTAAACAAAACAAACAATAACCAGGCAAAAAATACAAATCAAGTTTCAAACAAAAAGAAGAAAAAAAAAAAAGACTTTTTTTTTTATTTTTCACCTATAGTCCACCAAAACTACAACTCCTCTAGAAAGTTATTTTGTTTAACACTCTCAACATGTTCAATTAACAAACTTGGAGATTAAAATCTGAAGGGTTTTGGTTTGGCCAACACTGTAAAGTTTAATTATTCATCTTTCCACTACCTAAAGAAGAAAAAAACCTTAAATGTCACTGTGGACAATTTTTGGGCGGAATGAGAACATCCAATGCTGTTATTTTTCCCTCTTGATTCTAGAATAAAAAAAGATCAATAATCAAAGTTTAGTCAAAAATATATAATGGGGCATTCTCCAACATGCTGAAAGGTCTTTGTTCTTCCACTCTTTGCAGCCAAGAATTTTCAAAGGAAGAGAAGGGAGTCTGCTATCTAATTACATTCAGTTTTATCAGCACTTGGTTACCAGGTCCAACCACAGGTTTGGAAAGACTATCAGTCTTCATTTGCTCTGTTTTATGCAGAAGGATATATTCATGGGCCTCAAACAATTTATTGTTATACTTCTGTTAAGGACCGTCTCTAAAACAGTTTTCCAAAACATGGAAAATTCTGACATTTTGAAATTTGTTTTCCTTCTAAATTGTTACACAATACCAAACTCTCTGAAACTTTATGTCAAACAAAATATTCTGTGATATTTCTATTTAGACCTCATTGAAAAATTTTATTTTGAAAGGCAGGTTACTTTTAAAAGATTGTTTACAAAGATAAAGCAAGCATTCTGATGATTTCTTCAATAAAAATGTTGATAACAGTGCCATGTCTTTCTGAATTTTTTTGAAGTTCATCAAGATTTGTTTTCATTGGAAAAATACTCCTTTAGGAAAATGGTGTCTGGCTTTTCTGTGACAGACCAAACTACTCTTGAATTTTTTAATGATGGAGAAAAAATGTTCAGATTGATATTGCTATTATTATGTGTGTTCTTACTGAGATAAAGACCACTTGGAGTTGAGTCAGAGCAGATCTGAATAGCAACTTCAAGCAATAGAAGCAGAATCTTGGGGCTTAGCAGTTTAATAATGTAAAACAGTTGTTGATATCCAGTATGTTTGAATTTGAGAATATTTTGGATTATGCGAATTGTTGAAGTGTTTGTTCAAATTCCATTAAAATATAAATGTACAACAAAAAATACATATAGATGTGTTTGTGTGTACATATGTATGTGTGTGTATGTATATATATTATATACATATATATAAATATTCTCCATTAATTTCTCTTTTCTTTTTTAGAAAAGAACTGTTGTTCTTCAAGGGCCATGTAAAACTGCTGTATGGGGTAATCCATTTGTTTTATTCCAATACAGATGCCAATGACATTGCGAGGAGTGAGAAAAGTATTAAGGATGTGAATTTTGTTTTCAGTGTTCACTGAAGCCCTACAGCAATGGCTTAAGAAATGTGTAGAACATGCATGTGGTCTCACTTCAGGGCAAAGGAATTACACAAATGGAGAAATTTACCCCTAGAGCACAATGTACCACTAAGGCACATGTTAAAGGAGGCAAGGTTTGCAGTCAGCATGGGGCTAACACAACTTTGCAGAAAACAAAACAAACAGGTTTCACCCTAATCTTTCATGTTCTTTCTGAATACTGTAATGTCAACACTGAAGCATGAAATTTGAATGTCTCCACGTTTCAGTGCCTCAGAGCTTATCTTTACATTCTACCTGTAATTTAGAGTAAGCTTTCCAAAATCACCACTGCCATTTTCTTGAAGGGGAATAAGTTGCAGACAATGTGTTATATACTAGAGTATTCCAATGTGTAGTTAAATTATATTCTCCAGGGCACCCAGTTATGCCAATTGCAGTGGGTTTTATCTTGAAAATTCACATTGTTTGCCAAGAGGTATTCCCAATCGTGCAGGTCTAGGAAAAATCTCTTATGATCTGGAGGACACAGGATTGATTTCTGTCTGAGACACTCTTTTTACACCCCATTACTCACACACTTTAATTGCACAACACTGTAGAAGCACATGTGTAGGAGGGCAAGACTCATTTACTACATAGGCCAAAGGGGAAGCATTAGGTTTTCTGGATAGGTATTTAGTACCTACACAATGGAAAACATAGTATTAAAGCCAAGGAGCCAGAATGACTGTCCACTGGTGTCATCTTTGCTCTGGCTTTCTGTAACTTCTGTAATTAAATATTAAATTTTGTGCTGGATACACTCAATACTCCAAACACATCAGTTTTATTAAATTAAATACAATCCAGGAGGGAAATGAAGAAAGCCTAGATGTTGTGGTAAGCTTTGAAATCAGATGTTGTAGCTAAAAGTCTTCATATTCTTACATTTTATATTTTTCATCATGAAGGATGAAAGTCAAATAACTCACAAGTTCCTGGGGACTGCTGAGTCAGTTTGAAAGTTACTGAATTATGTTCTTCAGCTTGGTGAATAAGTAGATGTAGATTAATGGATCTGTAAGATCTTCAAAGACTTACTTCCAGCTGTGACTTGCCTATTGCTTCATCTGCTGACTCAGCTGAAAGTTCCTGATTCAGGTCTCAGAGTTTGACATTTAAATACACATTTAAATAATTTCAGTTGTCTCTTCCTATCTCGTGATTCTAAATTTGCAAAACGAGAGCTCTAAATTAAAAAAAAAAACACTAAACAGAAATCCTGTCTACCCCCTACACTGTCTCAGTCACGAGCCGTTATTAACCTACCCAGTTAGGGGTTGATTGTAGTACTTGAATTCAAATATGCAACCTTAGAAACAGAGAAATGAAGATCTTGATGCCCTTAACCATAAAATCTGGACATTTTATTACAAAATTTTGCTCTAGTTTTATTTAATTAATCAGTGCATATTTCACTTCCATTGATCCTACATTGCAATCATTTTTCTTATTTAATTCACTGCTGTTAGTAATTGATACTGATACTATTACTGTCATTAATTCTCTATTAATCACTGATCAACTTTAAAAAATTTGAGGAAAGGAATTTTGAAATAAAGCTTCAGTGCAATATAATAGTATTTTAACTCATTTGTTTTCCTGGACAATTCAAATTTGCTAAACAGGATATTTTCATCTGAATGCAGACTCAGTATCTTCTGCAAAATTTTGTTATTAACCATTTTAATTTCTAAATTTAAAAAAAATAATAAAAAGAAAGAAATGAAAAGGAGAGAAAGAGGACCAAAAACGTTACAGCTGCTGTTAAGTATGGATAGCTCATAAGCAAATAAAAAAACCAATCTGCTTTAAAGCATGCCTTAAAGAATTATGGAAAAGAAATGTTATAGCTGAACACAATATTCCCCAATTATTTTTTTAAAAAACATGGGGGGTGCAGAGAGAAGGTAATAAGAAGAGCCAGAGAGAATTCCAGAGAAAGACTGAGAAACAGTTTTTACTTTTAAATAAGCCTTGCAAATCACATAATATCCTTTAACCGATGGTTACACCTCGGGCTCCCGTCGAGACTGCCTTGCCACTGATATTGCAAGGGTGACACCTCTTATCCCTTTATTAACCTCTCCATTTTATGATCTGTTAGTCATAGGTGCACATCTGCTTCACAGGCCATAATAATACCACCTGCCTAAACACCTTAAAAACAAGGTGTCTAAGTACATAAGCGGGCCACGTGCTAGGGAGCATGTTCTAGTGGCAGAGCCAGAGCAGCAAGAGTCTCAGCCACTCATATGGTGTGCACTTGCGGGCAGCTGGCATGGGGCTTTGGCTAAATAGTGAGAAGATCTCAGGTTCAAACGGTTGCAAATTATTTAACAGGAATCGGGGTGTGAATTTGCTATGTGATCATGTAATGGAAGAGCCTCTCCAGATACATCTGTGCAAGCCATAGGGTCAAGGTTATGAACATGCAGCCGGAATCTCTGTTCCTGCACACAGCAGCAGCACCATGCGAAATCTTCCCTCTCAGGAAAAATAAACTCAGAAATAGTTCAAATGAGCTCTCTTATGTAAAGCTTAGTGCAAAGAGCTGTAGCATCCTGAATGCTCCAGCACTCAACTTCCTCTGCAAAGGAATTCTAGCTTTAAATACATTTCAAATATTCAGTCCTGCCTTTCCTTTTCAAATATTCTGAGAAAGCCAGCCAGCCAGTTCTTGTACATGCTGGCATGCTGACCTGCACTGGAAAGAACATACACATTTCCCGTTAATTTGTTTGTCTGCTTAGCAAAAGTGTTCCCTGAACAAGCATTTCAGCTCTTCTTGCATTCAGCAATTTGGATTGACATCATGAGCATGAGGAAACTTTTTCAAATATTACCTTTTCTAAGCGCAGGTGTTGATCCCAGACCAGACAGCGGGGCAGAAGTTCTGCACTGCCGGACACGCTCCTCCAGTGGGGGTCTGTGTTACCAAAATGTAAGGCCCACGTTACACTTAGGGTCTATAACGGTGAGGCAAACTTGTGTTGATGGCTGAAGCAGCAGAGGTAGGACCATGATCTCAGGATCCCTGACGATCTCTGAGAAAACAGAAGTCACTGGCTAGGGGCAATGCTCCCAGTGCTTGTCACTGCTCTTTCCTTGTGGCCATTGCTCTCTCTTTGCCTGCAGTGCAAGCTCCGCTGTGAACAACAGCCTGGGGATAGAGGGGTGTCCTTCCCCCTTCCTGGCAAGCCAGAGCTGTCTGGCATGGGCCCTGCAATAAGAGCACTGCTTTGCTCTGATACAAACACTCCAGCTATTTCCCTCATCAGATATCACATGCCTGTCTCCGTATGCTGCCTTCCCTACAGTCTTCAATGATGTACACAATTCCCATGCTAAAATTTATTGTACAGAAATTTTGAGGTTGGTATTCTGTGGTGGGTGAAATCAGATATTTTTTAACAGGATCATGGTTTTGTTCCAGATGCTTGTTGGGGTAGAATATGTAGATACATTTGTGAAGAAAGGTAATCACAACCACTCAGCAATGGCTTCTTGAACAGTTCTCAGGCACCAACGAAACACTTCATTTGGCTTCTGTCTGCTAGGGAATCCTGGTCTCGGCTTTAATTACTAAAACACATTGAACAAAATCCCAGTCTTTCCTAAAGCTGTTAGCAACATTCCCTGGGACTCAGCTGGGGCCAGGATTTCACCCACTCCCTCACATTCCTGCTTTGGCCTCCAAGCTTTGTAGCTTCATAACTGAAACTGCTCATCTCAGAGCACGTCATGGCTGTTGACCCCACTTTCATGCAGCTGCTGGGGAATACAAGGGCATTTCAGGCAATTTCATCTGCCAGAAGGTGCTTTCCTCCATCCTATCTATCACCTTAACAACTGTTTGGGAGTGAGTACATAATATGCTTGACATTAACACCTGTTTTTATAACACTCCACTTAAATAACGGAGGCAAAGGCTACAGGGTCTTATTCAAAATATGGCTTGCTCTCAAATCAGATTTTTTCCCAGAAAATGCTGGAGAAAAAAAGTGATTTCCGAAGAGTCAATTTCTTTAATTTCCTAGGGTAATTACTAAGAAAAATCACTGATCTCACCTCTAAACTGGAATTAGCCATGTTTCAAATGCCACTGATTGGAACACCCAACACTGTAAACCTAAATGAAAGGGAGTTTGATAAAATATCTAAATCAGGAAAGGAAAGCATTAGATTAATACTCGAATGTACTAAATGAATTGTACAGAAGATCATTAATTTAGTGCTAAATGAAGTCAGAAGTGACAGATACTGTCTTTTAGTTCTCACTCTTGTGACTACTTACAGGTCTCCATCTCAAGGAGTTTGGTGGTCTCTGCCCAGTTCCTCATAGTGAGATGTGCAAACAAACAGACAAATCCAAAGCAGCACAAAAATAAAGCATATACATACCCTGCTTGCAGCAAACAGTGACACAAAGACAGATGCCAAATGGCATCTGGATTTATGAGTAGAAAGGAGAGTCATGATGCAACACAAGCCATATAATTTTACCTAGTGCTTCCTTGGTAAACCTCATCAAGTCTAGATGGGCCTAAATACACATTTTGCTTATTGTAGTCTGCTTTTAAAATTGTGGAAATTTCATCACTACCCTAATAAAACTGTTTCAGTGACAAAGTACCTTACTGTTTGCACTGTAATATACTCTTTGATTGTTATATTATGTCGTTCTTGAATTAAAATATATTTTCTTATTCTAAATATAAATTGAGTTGATAATTATGGAGCATAATAATAATAATATACATGTGGTTTCCCATTATTTACCTGGATATACCTCTCCTTCTTAGCATTGGTTCTATACCAATTTGTATAGAAAGAAGATTCATCATTCCATATCCTTTTTTAATATGCTTTTTTAAATGAGATTGTTTATCTGTTAAGTTTTTCTGGCAATTAAATATCAGAAATTCAGATAAAGTTAGCTTAGTATTCATATATTCATTTTTTTAAAGCATATTGTTAAAAGAATCTTTTTGTGTTTTTACTTTCTATGCATACTAGGTAGAAAAACATTATATAGAAATCCTACTTGTCCCTAACTTCAGATAAACTGAAGTTAAACTGTCTCAGTTAATAGCCATAAACTTACCTTTTGACAATATGAAAATAACCCATCAAATACAAGGAATACTTTTAAAAAATTACTATACCTCCATAGGTGAAAACCAACTGATATTTTTGACGTGCATCCATCCCAATGTGTCTGTCTTCTTTGTCTGACTAGGTTCACCCCAGCCTTGTGATTAAAAATGCCACAGAGCAAATACAATAAAGTTATCAAAGAGTTCAGCAGCAAAGATAAGATTAATTGCTATTCATCATTTCACATAATTCTTGACATGCCTGTCATTTTAAATACGAGTGTTTGTGGTTATAAATCACCTTGTGGTGGGAAAACTTTTTTTTTTTTTCCTCTGAGGAGACTTTCACTGATATCTTGGTGGGGCAAGTGCATCTTCCTATGACTAGCTAGAGAGCATAAGATATTCAAGAAAAAACACTTGCTATTGTCTATGTTAAAACATTAAAATTACATCTTTTTGCACTGTTAGAAGGATTTATGGGCAGAGGAGAGAGATTCGGCTAGTAGATTCCTAGTGAAAACACTTTGCAAGAAAGGAAGTGACTTTTCTTTCTCAGACTAGTGTCGGAGGCAATGATTTCTAAGTTCCCATTTCTGCTTCTAGGGCTAAAATATATGAAAGTTGGGAATGAGGACCAAGGTTCAGGTTTCTACTTTATCTAATAACTGTCCTAATCACTGGGTTTAGACAAAAATAATCCCATTTGTTCATTGGATCAGATGTCTATTTATTCAGTAGTGGAAGAAAGCAAGCATTCTTATGTCAAACAGATCACAAGTTTTTATGCTGGGTGGTGAGAATTTGAAATTAATTAAAATTGTGAGAAGATGAGCTTTGAACCCAGGTCTTTTGATTCCTTTTGAGTTCCCTGGGCAGTGAGATAATGCACAGGAGAAATTACATTGCTCATTTGGAAATAGACAACTTGGCGGCCCTGCTCCAGGAGACAAATCCCAGCTTCAGCGCTGTGTAATGGTATCCTGTGTCCTTACATGTCTATGTCTTCTCACAGGCATATAGACTCCTGGGCTCCTGAGAAGGAGTAAGGAGCAGCTGTTCTTTTCCTAAATAATTCCTACTGTCTGGTTCAGCCGGTGCCTGAGGGGCACAGTAGAGGGACCTGGAATGCCCATTTAACAGCTGGCAACCTCCACACTGTGGACAAACACCTAGAATCTAAGTGTTTGCCACTCAATGTAATGATTACCTATGTTTCTTTGCAGACTTCACCATGAAATTCTGGTTTTAACTTCTAAAAAATAGGTGTCTATTTTAACTTCACTATCTGCTCTGCTCTTCTGATTGCCAGTGGAAACAAGGGACACAGCCACTTTATCCCAATATAGCTATGCAAAGAGGTATTTCCTTTGGGCAATTCCTTCTGCTTACCTTACACATTTTTCCAAAAAGATATGAGGTCTTTTTCCCTAGAAGAAAGAAAATCTTCTTTTGTTGACTAGTGAGGAAGCAGAGGTGATTAGTTTAGACTAAGTGCCTAACTTTCAAATAGGTGGAACTGGTTATATGAGTCTTAGTCTGCCTGACTTATTTTGCCAGCTGTAAAATTGCAGTTGTTCTCTCCCTCACCAGGAGGGTGTAAGGCTAAATACATTAAAGACTGAGAAATGCTCAAAAATTTCAATGTTTGTAAGTATGATCTATGAACACAGAAGTCAGCAGGGATTTTTCTACTGAGTTCAGTAATGCCAGGATTTAACCATTATGGTTTAACTTATATTTGGAGAATTTTTGTTTTTCTTTTATGTCCTAATATTCTTAGAAAAAGTTAAAAACTCAGTTTTAGAGAGCTTTCAGAAATCTAGGCTTTTTTTCTTTTTTCTTATGGCGTGCTTACAAAAGACAATAATAGAGCTCTGAATTGCAAGGGAAGCTTAAATAATCTCTTAACCATATCCCCTGTATTATGTTTTATAACATTTCTAAGTATGATCACTTCTGCAGACACTGGTTGCTAAGATTCTGGCATGAGGACTACAGCTGTGTAGAGATGCATGGATGTATATCAAATATATATGTACACATATATACAGATATATTCAATATATACATATGTGTGTGCATATATATAGAGAGAGAAAGAGAGAGAGAAAGAAAATGTTTGGCTATTTTACAATGGTGTGATAAATACACAGAATATTTCCAGTCTTGATAATCTCAAGACAGTAATAGTCTTATTCATTCCTAAGCAGAAAAGATGTAGAGCAGACTCAACTATGCTCTGCCTAATATCATCAGATGCTGGAGCAGTTCCCAGGATCTACATCGAAGTGTATGCCCAGTTGCATGCCAGCTTGGGATCAGAGTGTACTGATCTTTCTACCTTACCTTGCTCCTAGGCAGGAGCATAAGCCAAAAAGCCCTACAGTACACTCCAAAAATGGTTGGCCGGTGTAGTACAGACACAGTCTTTTGCACCAGAGGTTGTTTTGTCTTTTAAATATGAGTCAAGCATCTGCAGACAGTTCTTTATCATTGTCATTTATCCTGACTACTGATGGAATCTTCTCAAAGAAGCTTTTTGTTACTCCGTTATTCCAGAATTTCAGATGAACTTGAAAATCGATGTAGTATCTAATAAGTGATAGGTCATTAAAACAAAACTAGGTAAACAAAAGCCTCTCATGTAGATTTAAGTCTGCATTCAAGTGCATAAAACCAGATAAACCAGATTCAGATGAGATTTAGGACTATCCTGGCCAACCAGTCCATTCTATAGCAACTGTTGGGTCACTGCAGTTGTGGGATGACAGCTTGGCAAGAATATGTGTTAAGAGACTTAAAGTCTTACAAGTGTCAAGAGGTAGTTTAAATATTGATTAGGAATATTAGGAAAGGACAAGGCTTAAGATATATGGAATCATATATCATGGAATCATATAATATTAAATAATTATACTGTACAAAATGATCAAAAAGGCAAAATGTATTTTTGTATTTGTATATTTCCCAGAGGATCTTGTGATATAATAATGCTTGACTTGTGTGAAAAGGAAAAAAAGGTGATCTTTTTCCAAATACATAGAAATTACTATTCTCCCTACAAAACTTGACGGGGTTTGCAAAATTCAAAAAAAAAACTTCTCTCCTTCTGGCGTTTCAGAAGACATAATTCCTGACAATGAGCTACAGTTTGCCAGCTTTGACCTCCGAGCTTTTGGACGTCATGTGTTTTCAAGCCCTCACAATCCACAAGAGAAAAACTGGCAAAGAGAGAGTGTGGGTTGCTAAGGGAATTATACAGCAGAAAAAAAAGACCACATGCTAAGTCTGCAAGTGAGAGGGTAACCCCTAAATCACACACTGGAATAAGCCCAAATTCAGCTACTTGTGGTTCAACAGAACAGAATAACACTGGCAGCTTTAGAGAACAATCTCTGCTACTTGTGTGGATGTGAAGCGGAAATAGTACTAATTTAAGCACTGGAAGGCATTTCTCTTTAAACTCTTCTTTACTGTTATGATAAGTCCAAATCTTATTCAAGCTGAAAGATGACTTTTTTTCCTCTAAAAATGAGCAGTTTCTAGAGAATAATGGTTAGTTTCACCACACTCTAAATCACCACAGATAACTCAGGAAAGTGTTAAACACAGTAGAGATGCTTAAGCCAAGCCCATTTACCTAAAGTCTCTGTAAGTTCTCTATTCAGCATTAGGTTACAATAAATCTTTCTAGAATTGATGGCACCAATCACACAAAAACATTCAGTGTCTCTGCTCTCTTCTGCAGGGCATTTTCACCTTCTGACACGTAACATTTATGTACTCCACAACAGGGAAAAGACTTGCATTTCAGTCATTCACAGAGTTCAGCTTAGGTATATATCCATAGTGATTTGTTTCAAAATATACAGGAATACACACTAAAAAGACCATGACTTATTATATCTTGCTTTTTTATTATTATTTCTTTTTTAATATAGTCAGATTAACCTAACTGAACTTTTATGAAAGCATCTGTCAGTGACGTGAGAAAAACAGGGGTCTTGATTCTCTGGTAGCCAGTCATACATGTTGCTAATGATAATAAAAAGTGATCTCCAAATAACGATAATAAAAAATGATCTCAAGAATAAAACACATATGGAGAGTATAGACTTAAAAATTCAGGGTTATCGGTTCTGAAATGAAGAACAAAAGCTTGATGTCCCATTTGGAAACTTTAATCTTTCTCTCTTGCCAAAAAATGTTGCCATAAGATGGCAGCCTTTCCTTTAAGGGGGCAAGAGGAGGGGGGGCGGGGAAAAAGAAAAAAACATAAGTATGGAAGGTGAATATTTTACATGGCATTTTAGTGGTTTCTGTGTCAACTAACATCTACTATGGCAGTCATCTTCCCCCTGTAACCCTGTGCTGTTTTGTTACTTAAAACTTGTTCCAATAGCAGCTTATAATTTTTTCCACTAATCTAAAAACAGACACAACAGGTCGATCTGAGGGAAAAATAATAGTGCACAATAGCTCAACAAAGGGGAATAAAGCTCTTCCTTTACTTAGCTGAAAACCGGTTTTAAAGCTGTCCAGTTCACATCAAAATGTTTTCCACAAAATTGATTAATTCTACTTTCTAAATTACGCAGAACTAAGGTTTTTTTTTCTGGGTTTTTTTTTTTTTTTTTGTTTGTTTGTTTGTTTGGTTTTTTTTTTAACAGAGTCCAAGCTACTCCCATAGAATGTTTTATAATGGTGATCAGATTTGAAGCCCAGAAAAAGCTGTGGGAATTGAGGTCCATGAAATCTAGTTTCAAGTGCTTTTATATTTGCTGTCGGAGATGGATATCATTCTCAAAAGGCAAAGGGCGTTAGGTTGGCTTCCAGTGTATTGCAGATCCCGCCCTTCTATGCTCGTCTCAGGAAAAACAGGAATAATTGTACAGTGGAGTCCTCAGCTAGTGACCAAGAAATCTATTTATTGGTGATCATTGTGCCCTGAGAAAGTCTACAGCCCGAGAGCCCATGGAACTGAGAGAGACTTCTACAAAATCAGAAAAAAAGAAGGGCAATTATCTGCCACAAGCCCCTTATTATTGTGCTTTTTAATAAGTAAGGAAGTTGTTGGAGTTTTAATTACTTTCCTCCAGCACTAGAAGAGGGAAGTAGGGGTAATAATTCAACAGTTTCAAGAGAGGAACAAGATATTTAGCTAAGAACAGATGGATCTGCAATAGAAAGCTCAGGTGTTCATCAGCAGCTAGCAAATGGCACTTGCAATTAGGCAGAAGAACAAATGTTTAAAGGCAAGGCATGCAACAGCTCGTTGTAGTATTTAGGGCTTATGATGAACACTAAACACAATTTTCCCCAAAAAGGGTAGGCTATAGGCTACTGAAATCATGAGAGCACGAATGGAGTGTGGCACTCTTTTCTGGTGGCAGAATCTGACTCATATTTTAATTTTTAATGGCTGCAGGATAAAAATAAATGATCCAAATCCTTTGACCATTTTATTTCAGAATCCAATATACCACAAAGAGTGCTAGTAAGGTTTTTATGTTCAATTAAATATTTTAGTGTGTTTACTTTTTGATATTGCATACCAATCCTCTTCCATAGGGGTTATATGTAACTTAGTTGGAATTAGTCATTTTGGAATTGACTTTGGGCATTCATGAAACTCAACAAAGTAAAAGTTACCCTCAGTAAAAGTAAAATAGTTTTCAGAGATGCTTTCTAAAAATGGACTACAGATATCTATTAGCAGTGACTGCACGACTTCAATATCTGTCACTCACCTTAGCTTGCTGCCAGAAATGCCAAATGAAGAATGGATCATAGAGAGGTAACAGTTAAGTAATATTTGAGGTTATGTGTGTTTTTTTTTTTTTTTTTTTTTTCTTGCCTCCTAGCAAACATACTGGGAACTGTGTGCAAGATTTGCCTTCAAACTTGGGAATGTTTACATTTTAAGAAAGCACTGATCTAATTAATCTGTGGTCACTGTCAACAGAACGTAGAGCAATAGTCGCTGTGTGCACCCGGACAAAGGAAGCAGTCAGATAACCTCAAACAAGCTGCCTAGCCCAGATGGGTGGTCTTGCAGGTTGTCACTTGGTTTGCTCTCTCTGTTTACATCACTTAGTTATTTTTTCTTCCATTAGAGAAGGCCTTCAGATACTGGGCTGATTGGTGTGTTTTCTTAGTTTTGAATCCATTCATCATGTTTTAAATATTGATTCTGCAGCCAGAGTTTTCTGTTGCTGAAATCATGACTACTTGAATCAATAAAGGATATTCCTGTTACTAGGCTGGTAGAACCTAGATGTTTATGACAAGTGTTTTGTTTTCACTTTTGGGGCTATCACTATATAAGATCAATTTACTTATAAAGAACCTATTTTTTAAGATGCCTGCTCAATTAAAATAAAGATACTTTATGTGGAGTTGGGTGAGGAAAAGCCTTTTTGCCTTGAAAAGAAGAAAAAAAAATTTTTTTAATCTTGATTTCATTCTGCTACATAATTAGATATTTATATTTTGGGGAGAAAACAAAGAAGAAAGAAAGATTCTAGGCTGCATCCAGGATAGACAGTAGCCTAGGACAGGGAAATCAACCCTGAATTTTAACCTTCTACATTTCTGCTTGAAACAACATGCTGTTATTTTGTAAAAATTATCTTAATCAAGATTGCATTTTAGGTTGCCTATGCCCCAGGCTGTCTACATCCCATGTTGCCCACTACAGAATAAGTGAACATCTTTCTTTTCCTTCTGCATGTGTGCACACAGACATTCACTCGCCTCATATTGCTTTTAAAAGAAAGCCTCTGCACGTTGGACTCCCAAGTATTTCCATTAGGGATTAGGAAATGCTCCATTTGTGTAGTATGAAAATTCAGGGTGTGAACGCTGAGATAATACATAAACTGCAGATCTGAAAGTGCCATGGATATAGGCAGATATTGTATAATACTGTAATTATAACATATACAGATGGTCCATGTATACTTACAAATTAAACACCAAACCATATGTCTAAGAAAAGAAGCAAAACTTTGTCATACTGGAAGGGAAACCAGGCAAGGAAAATATGGCAGATTTGGGATTTGGGATGTTTTTTAAGAGGATGTTTAACAGTGAGCTATATTTCACTTATGATTAAGAGACTAGTGTGAGTATTTGTCTTCTACCATATAAAACATGGTTTATATTACTTAAAGATCGTTTATGAAACTCCTGTTATGCAAAAGATGAATTGCAAGAGAGTAGAAATAATAATAATACAAGAGAGTAGAAGTCATAATAATAATAATATAATCATTAGCATATATAATAGTACATGCTAATAATAATTATTGTTAAAGAAATATTCATTCTGAGAAGCTGACCAAAAAATTTCAGCCCCAAAGTTTAGATGTTGTGATTAATAATGATTTTTAAAACTTTTCCAGAATACTGTAGCAAGTAGGGGTCAGTCAAGACTGCTGAGCTTGCATTCTGGAAAGACACCAGCTACAGGGGAAGAGAGAAAGGAGGAAGCAGAAGTTTTCCAAATAGGTTTTACAAACTAAAAATTATTTTTTATATGTCAAAAATAAATGATAGCGAATTATTTCCACCAAAGAAAGCTTTCAAATTTCCAAATTTTTTGTTATATCTAGCAGCAAAATTTCCCATTTAATGAAAAATCAATTTTACTCATTTTAATTTGTTAAAAAATGTTAAAATTGTTAAACAAAATTAGATCCTTCATGATTCTTCCAAACTATAAATGAAAACACCTTTTAACATCTAGAAGACATGTTTTAATATTTTTAAAAATCAAAAAGATTTTTTTAAAAATTTGTTCTCTGAGAGGAAAAGTTAGAGATTCATGCCAGGGCATGAAGTGTCAAGCAGAGGGCTACAGTAAAAGTTTAGAAAAAGACTGAAAGAACCTAGACAAGCTGTTTGTAATAGTTTAAATGTTGGACCGAAGCCTTAGTTTGGGTGTTTTGTCTGAGTCAGTTCACTTGTCACTAACTCATTTCCTTATAGTGAACAAATGAATACATTTGCCTTTGAGTATGGGTACAGTCAATATGTGATCATTCTTGTTGATAAATGGGCTCTTAAAACTTAAGTGAAAAAGTCATAAGTAAGAGCTGAGTGTTTGAGAATTCAAATAAATAATTTGTCAGGAAACTGTAACCATCTGTCAGTCCCTTGCACTGTTAGGGTGCTTTTCTTTCTCTTCTTTTCTTCATTTTTCCTTTTTTTCCCCTTTTTTTTCTCCCCATAGCAACTAGGGAAGATGACCACACTGCCAAAACCAAATAAAGAACATACCTTTCAGGCTCTTGACCAAAATAAGTAAGAATATGATCAGCCACATGAAGGAAAAGTTAAGATTATAAAGAAATTAGCTAACTTGCATAAATGAATCACAGATTTACACTCTAAAACAGAGGTCAAAAGTATACTGCTCATTTACTCTATGTCCACAACTACTTTCAAAGAGTAAGAAAATTATTGGCCAGCTTTGCTTTGTGGTCAACTTTGTAAAAACCAAGGCCAAAATGCTAAAGAGACCTATTGTGTGCAAAGCAGCTAATTCAGAATATTGGCATCTGACTCAAAAAAATGACCTGATTTTCCAAGGTGTAGAGTTGCAGGAGAAAGTGCACAGCCCAGCTCTTTGGAGCTTAGCTGCCATCTTTTGCTTTGCAAGTGGCCTGCCAGCTCCTGACACTCTGAGACTTTCCTGCTTTGCTCTTCACAGAAATGCTCAAGTTGGCCCATGATGTAAACAGACACCAGAGGCCAAGCCAGCTTTCACAGAGCTAATTCAAGCACCAGGAGCAGCACAATCTCTGGGAAGCAGGATGCAGAAGCCTTCCATGGCAAGCAGGCTGCTACTGATAGACACGACTTGACCCACTGACCTGCAAATGTCAATGTTTCCCCCTCAGCCACACTTCCAAGGGTCATGGCAGTATCTGAGGAGGGAAATGGGCACTTGTAGTGGGCAATTCATCTGAATTAGTTCAGACAGCTCTTTTAAGAAATCTAAGGCTGTCTGTGCTTACAGATCCAGAGGAATGGTCTCCTAAAGCCTCCCCTACATGTAGATCCATGCTGCCAAAGGGACAATTAGACTTGTCCAAAAGACACTGAGGTATCTAGGAAAGTGCTTGAAAAGTGCTAACTGCAGTGACACTACGGTGCTATTAAGAAGTTTCTTGTCTTAAATCAAGTTTGTGATTAGCCATCTTTCTGCTTTCACTACTCTATCCTTTTTCTCCACTCCCAAGACCCATGAGGGAGCCAGGAGCTGAGTATTCCCAGCAGTGTGTTAGAGTTAGCCAGTCAAAAAGTTTCAGAGTTGTCAAGCAAGATAATAGTTTTGGTGCTTCGGTGTAATTAAGACTAATGTTGCCTCCTCCGCTTGGTTATGTACTTGGGCTCGGTAAGTATAAAGCTGCTATTTCCAATACTGCCAACCTCTAGTGCTCTAAAATCCTCTCAGTAAACATAAAATTAGGTTAGATTGCTTTCATTTATAAATATTTTCAGGCATAAAGAGTTTTAATGGAGTTTTTGTAGGTATATAAAATTTTGTTGTTGCCCCTTTTTTGAGCTGTTCACATTTGCTTCTGATTAGTGAAGACAGAAAGTTACCTCTTCCTCCTCCTCCTCCATTTTCTTTTTATTGGAAACTGAGAATCTTACACATTCTCCAGGTATACGGGCAGCCATCTCAAGCAACTAACAATTATCATGAGAAATGAAGTAAAATTGCAAGAACTGACATGACCATATCCCTAATATGACAAGATTGTTTAAAGAAATTATGTGAAACTTTATTTTTTTGAAATCCTAGCTTTGCTGTGAACAATTTTAAAATGGTAATGTAAATTGCTAACCGAACTTCCCTGTGATCCATCTGTTAAGATATCTTCAGCACATTTTAATGTTCATTAGGAAGCCATAAATAGAAAGATTAGCACAGATCTAGCTATTTAGGTTTGAACATTTTTAGTCAAATATTTATTCTAATTGTCTGTTCTAGTTTTCTCAAGTGATGTAGATATTTGAAGATACAGGAATAATGTATTGGACACTGTCTGCCAGTTACAGCATTAAGATTTTCAAAAGTATACTCTAAGATAATACACTGCTCAAGAAAGTGGCTGCACACAAAATGTAGACTTTTTAATAAGAAGTTGGTAACTGAACTGGCCACAATTTTATTTTGAAGTACTTCAGCATTCAGACATGAGGCTTTTTTTCTTTTCTCTGAACTTTAGGGGCATAACATCTGAGAAAGATCAGTTTATATCTATTTAATTTACATTCTAGATCTGAGATCATTGTATATGGGCATCACTCTGATCCCATAAATAATGACATCACTTTCAAAAGTGCCATTTCCAAACATTGACAAAACCATTATTTTTTCATGATCTGCTATCCTGATGAAATATCTTCCAGTGCTGGCTTCTGTCCCATGCATAGGAAAATATTGTGAATTTCTGGGCCTGCTAAAAAAATAAATATAGGAAAAGAGAAAAATAATTTGTCGAGAGCTGAGAAATAACTTACTTTTGAGTCAAGGCAATAGACTCAAGGCAATATGCAAGCAGCCTAAAAAGCAAGAAAACACTAAACATTGTATGATATAGTATCCGTCTTATGTGCCAGATGTATTGAAGTAACTCTACAGAAACCACATTATTTTACCTGTAAATAATATATTTAAGATGTAAGATTTTACGGCTGGAAAAAAAAAAAAAAAAGAAAGAAAAAGAACTGATATCTAGCAAATAACAGAAAGATGAACTTATAGTAGAAGTACTATATTGAGGCATCTGAATTACATTTTGGGCTTTGATTCAAGCATCACAACATAGAGCTATTATAAGAAATACAGTATATTAGCAAAGCAGCATCATTGGCTTGGCTGTGTTTGGTCCATGTTTTGGACCAAGATCAGGGTAGCCGGGGTGTGAAAACCCATGCCCATCTTCTCTCATGGCTCTCCAAGCAAGACCTCTCTGTCCTAGTGTCCGATGGAGAGTAAGTCCATTCCTGTGGCCACACTTTTTAGCTGTGTTAGCAACTTAATTGTATTCCTTTACTCAGCATTTAACAATGTAAATTTTTGTTTGTTTGTTTGTGCCATTTTTTGACTTTATTAGAAAGACATAGAATAGATTCCTGCTTTGTTTCCTGTAGGGCTTTTGAGTACCTTTTTACTTAGGTATTTATGTTAAATCTTTTCATGCTGCTAAAGTACAAGTCAGATAAAGTCAATTCTGGGACAACTGAATACAGTTTCTTTTTTGCATATTATGACTATCCAAAAATAGTGTGACAGACTTACAGGAAAAAATCTGTAAGCCATGGCCATAGAAATAGTCATGCAAATATGAATTTAATGTCCAAAGAGTGCAAATATGTAGTTTTGAGCATAGCCAGATTCCTCTGTATCCCCACAGAGAAGCACAAGTTTCTCTGTAACTATTAAGAGATGAACCGACCTAAATGGCAATAACTTGAGCTGGTTTAATTATTTCCACTCAAGCAGTACCTAAAGGGTTGCACAGAGAATATTTTCCAACCTTCAGATCTCCCACCTGGAGTAATCATTAACCTTCTCCTCTGTACTCTTGAGCATCTCTACAAGCCTTGCCCAGCAATGCAGACGAATATATCAGGAGTGAGAGATCTTGGCAATTAGAGCTTAGCTCAGCTGTATATCAGGCTGAAACTGCATCACCTCTACCTTCCTTAGGGCAAAATATTTTATTTTATTTTATTTTATTTTATTTTATTTTATTTTATTTTATTTTATTTTATTTTATTTTATTTTATTTTTATTTTATTGAAAAACAGGAAGAAAAAGGACAGCCAAGGAGAAAATAGCACTTCTTAGAAAAAATCACTTTTCTCTAAACTTTTCGCCATGTTCCTTGGAGTGTTGCCTTGGGATGAAGTCAGTGACAAAAATGGAATCCTTTCCAGCTCATCGGTCCTTCTGAATGCCTGAAAAAGGCAAACTCCTTCTGCTCAGACTGGAATACAGTTGCCGCTATCGGAACAGGCACCTGCCTAGGCTGGTGCAGAAATCCATCATGGTCAGACCTAACTAATGTGACTGTCGGCTCCTGGGAGCGAAAGCATGAAGTTTCATAAACGGAGAAAAGCCTCTATTTGTTTGAGGCACAACAAGTGCCCTGCTAGGCAACACTGGGCCATGGTCTCACACCACACTGGCGGCACATTGATTCCAGGGTGGAATTTAGGGTCTCTGCCATGGCATTTTGTTGTAGGGCTGCTAACTGATAATTGTTTGATTGTTCTTGCTTTGCTTTAGTTTTAATATATTTTTGTTTTTATATATTCCTTTGATTTATTACTTTTTAAAATATATATATATAAAATATATTTAACTACAGGGTTAACAGGTAATAAATTGATTTTAAAGTGACTAAGGCTCTGTTTAATACTTTAGAAAGTAGAAAGAATCCTCCTTTGGGGAAGGAGGACAGGAGAAGATTTGATTTCTCCCCTGAGGGACATAAGAAAACATCATAAGGTGGATGGAGTATGTTGCTCCAAGAAATGTGACTTTATGGCACCCCAGCCTCACCGCAGGACACTCTTTAACGACTAGTTTCCTTTAGTCCTTGGGATGATTTCTGGTCCTACCCCAAGAGCTTAATATCATTCAGTGAAACCTCCTGGGCAGGTGAGTGCTGGGAAGTGGACTGGGACAATGTACATGCAGCATGGCCGTAGCTGGACGTAATTTACTGTTGAGCAGAACTGTCTAAAACATGAGCAGAACTAGCTAAAATACAAGGTCAGAAAGATCTTCAACCTCCACTCTATTTTTCCCCCCTGAGCTTTTACTCAGGCTCACAGACTGAAAAAGCAAAGCCAAGTAAATGAATCAAACTGTGTTCTACAGACTGGGAAGACAGGAAGACAGGAAATAAGAGAGGGAGATTTATTGCTTTTAATTTTTAAATCTTGGGAGGTTCTCAAAAACAATGCTGATGGGACCATATAAGTAGCTAGATAGAGACAGTAAATATCAAGAAAAGTAATCATGAATCTCACTCATATTTTTATTGGGACAAATCTTGAATTTATGTAGTTGATGCACATGCCAAAATTTTCCAAGTTGACTGTCTAGAAAGAAGTACCTATATCCACATGGGAATCAGTGAGAACTGTGAATGTTGAGCACCTCTGAAAATTGCTTTCACATAGGTACAATTTATAGGTCTACCTTCAGAAACAGAGCTTTGAAGATTTTGGCCAGGTTTCCTACCTATTTATTGTTTCCTTATCCAAAAAGAATGATGAAACTAGTTGTTTTTTCTTATTATTTCCATATGCAATATATTTATAAGAATGTTTATGCAAGGAATGTTTCAGACATTCCATGCCTTGTTCTTTTTTTGAAAGATACCTTCCTCATAAGAAACATATTATGCTTGGTCAAATATTTCTCTCCTTGGGAGGATTAGGCCCATAGAAATGTGGGGTTCTCATTTATCAGAAGCACTTAATTTATCACCTGGGTTTTATTAAAAAAAGAAAGAGATCTATTCTGTTTGGACAGCCACTGTATACTGGATTTAGGAGATTAAGGTTTACTCTAGAAAAGTGTTATTGTGAGATATGATATGAATAGCATGACATCATTTCTGGCAATATAGTATCAGTGAGTGAAAGGAAAAAAAAAACCCAAAAGCCCAAAACATGCAGACGGCTTTCCGATATATGAAAGATTTCTATACTCTTTTCAGAATTTATAGTGCTTTAAGGTTGTGTATGTCATGCAATAGTCTAGAAATCAGAACAGACAAAACAACAATAAATTTTTGGAGGATATTATTTGAAAATATATTGATGTTTCTAAGTGTGGGAGAAAGCAGAATTTAGAATAGATAAATGAGGAGCCTGTGGGCTTGGATATATTTTATTACTTACCAGAAAGCTAAAGATTTCCAATTTTTACTTTATATCTTTGAATGGATGCATTATTTAATCTTAAAAAAACTAACCAGTTATATGCTTTATTTGGACCAGTTATACAATTTGTTTTCTAAGTTACACGGAATCAAGAGAGGATATATTTACAGCAAATTAGTTAGTTATAGTGATATTCTCCCCCCAAAGAGCACAGAATTTTATCTATATTTTAGCTTAATGTATTTCATAAATTAATTTGTATGAACTACATAAATATGAACTCCTATAACAAAGTGCATTTAGTTGCACATGATTTTGTTCTAGTTAAAAAGACTTTTTATTTGTTTATTTATGTCCTTGTTATGAGGATTTAAAGACAAAAGTTTCCTATCTTTAAAATAATTTTGCATTATTCCAGAAACAAGTGCCAGGATATTAATTGGCTTATCAATGTTAACATTTTTATTTCTGCAATTCTGTGTTTTAAATGCTTTGAATTTATTGGTGTCAGAAGTGAGAAAGCCACTGGGTGGTCTTAAAAGCAGAAGCAGAAGTGAATTCATATACGGAAAATTAAATTATATATATTTTTCTGATCTTTTGGACTAGAGCTACACAGGCTCTAGCTACACAGGCTGCAGCTTTGGAAGAGCTGAGAGGCGCCCCATGGGTTCTGGCCACTGTCTAGAAGCTGCTGTCGGCATGGCAAGTGACATTTGGAACCCCAAAGTCTTCAGCAGAAGACTCAGATGGGAGATCTGATAGTTGGAATCTCAAAGGCAGACAGGTTTTACTGATTTATTTGTTGAGTGTCCTAATGACTTAGATCGTGTTGTATATACTACATATCACAACACTGAGTGTTATTTGTTCCTTGTCTACTGTCATACTAATTTGCATCATGGTCATAGATTTTATTCCAGATTTAGCTGAGCATATCTTTAACATAGCCATTAAATGAGCATTTTTAAACTACTGCATAGGTTTACCATTCCTGAGCTTAAGACCAGTCATGCAGTGTGTCTAGGAAATGTAAACTTTACATGAAAAAAGATTATATACCTCTATCTGTGCAGTCCAATGGAGTTCCCTAATTGCTACTTATTAATTATATCCTTTTTTTTGTTAAAATTTTGTCCTATATTCAAATGATGTGAAGTAGGGTTACATGTACCTTGGTTTATTTATTATTGTATTCACCCAATAATTTAACAATCTTTGACAACTTCCTTACATTCCTGGGATTAGTTTATATATTGCTTTGTCTCATGTTAATATTTGCAGTCCTTTCCGTTGTGTCAATTAACTGTGAGGGCATCTATCTAGACAGACATACTCAAGTATAATAAAGGAAAGAAAAATACTTCAAGATGCTAACAAATTATAACCATGCTCAGATATAAACCAGATGTATGAGTGATAAACACAGAGATACAAAATTGTCACTACCCTTCAAAATCACAATTAAAATGTCTCCACCTCTGACCTGTTGTAATAGGCTTTACTAAGGCATTACAGAGATTGAAATCCCGTGTATTCTTACTGAGTTTTCTAACCTTTTTCTCCTTTTCTTTTTTCTTTTGTTGCTTCTCTAGTAGCGGTATTAGGGCTATCTCCCATGCGATCCTTAAAAACACTAACAGGAGTGGAGAAACAAATGGGCTAATGGACTTGTGGGTCCCTGCTAGCAATGCTCAACACAAACATGTGCTTCAGGTTATGAAATGGAGAAGTGCTCGCATTGTTGCACAGCCTTCCTGCTTCACTCTCTATTTCACAGCTGTGTTTAGTGCTGGAGAATATGTGTGTTAATATAAACCAAGAGCACACGCTAGCCAAATACATTATCTTCATGCTATCTAGCTATAGCATAGTTCCTGAGCAGACCTCCAACTATGAAGAAATTATTAATTTCTAAAATAATTTATTTTCTATATTTGATTTGATAGCCATGGTAGCACATTGGCTTTTCCTCATCAATTCAAATAAAGCATTTGTAGTTAAGAGAAAGAGCATCATTTTTCTTTCCAGTCTCTGGGAAACAGTTCTCACCAAACATGGTGTCAGGCAATATCATCTGGCTTTCAGTTTTTGCTATAACTGTAACATAAAGGTAAAGTCTGCAGATCGAGTGTGGTTAATATTTTACTTTTTTGTCTGTTTGTTTGGGGGCTTTTTTGCTTTTTTGTTGTTGTTATTAACCCTAGTAAATATACTTTAATACAGTGGCTTTTATCCTAAGGACCTTTTGTGTCCCTCATTCTTCATGGAAGACAACTAAGGCAAGCACAACTAGTGCTCAGAGGGCTTTACTTCAGCATACATCCTTTTGGAGTAGTTCTTTGGGTTTAAGAAAAAGTATGTCCATGTTTAATTTCAAGAAAGAATAATAACCAGAAGTACTGAGCCCTATGCTGAATAGGCAGCCATTCGCTATCTTCCTTTCTGACCTTTCTAACTATGGTTTTGGCTGTACCTCATGTGAACTTGGACCAAATTTCAAGCACAGCAGTTCATCTTTTTACAGGGAAATGGATTGACTCATTTTTTTTTTCTCAAAAGTGAGAAAACAATAAAAACAGTGGGCTTTAAAAAATAGTTTAACAACACTATAGTCTGGTTACACTTTTGGATACATCTGTGAAGGATCAAAATAAAAAAAAAAGGAGAAAAAAAAAAAAGTCTATGAGTTGAGGACAGTATGGTTAGTACACATGTGATTCATCCAGTGTTAAAAATATATTTAATGCAGTACAAATTAATACTATCCAAATAAAAGAACTGAGAACTATTTTACTGCATAAAATTGATATTAGATCAATTATTCTGTCAACCATCTTAAAAGAGTCAAACTAATGTTCACAGTCTGGAACTTTGAAAAAACTAACAATCTGGCAGAGATTGAGTTTTATAAGGAATAAAAATAAATGAATTATTGATAATTTGCAAAGAATAACTATCCAAGCATGTTACTATCAAAGAACATTAGAGAATTGCTTGATATGTCAGTAATAACCACAAAATTTTACATTATCACAATACAAACTCAAGACTGACTCTAGGCCCTTTTGTCAGTAGAAAGCGCCTTCTTTCTTGAAGGATATTCTTGAAGATTGATTCAACAACTAAAAATACGTGGGTTTGAATCCCCCAAATCTGATGAAAACAGTGAACATGGTTCCTGGATTAATGTTCCAGCTCATAAGCGAAAAGCTCAAATACATTAATCATCATATTCACATTTTAAAAAGGTAGCTGTTATAAGACATATTAGGTATCTAAAGACCATGAAAAGCGTGTTTTGTATAGATGTGTTTGAGGTTAGTACTTAAACTCCGAGGAGAGAAGGAGAAGATGTCAGATGTACAAATGCTTTGAACATTTCTCCCTGGCTTGTTTAAATATCCCATGGCTCAGAGGGCTGGCTGCTGCACCCTGTTTTATTTGCTAGTGTAGACATCACCATAGTGCCTGGTGCCTATAAGTCTGGATGGAGTGGCAAAGTTAAGCTGGAGCTCCTAAACTGAACCTAGTTGCTGTCAGCGTTATAGGGGTTGCCAACACAGGCATTGCATATCAAAGACAGGATCAGGAGCAGCTTAAAAAAAAAAAAAAAATCAAGAGAAAAGCTACGACTTTTCATCCTTTAAAGGATGGCTGCATCGTTTCACCCAGTGCAGACTGCACATTTCTATTGTTCAGAGGATACTATGTAAACTGCCAAAGTCCCTGAAACACTGGGGATAGTCAAATGTGTAAACAGAAATAATTCTATATTTAAACATTATAGTTCTTCTGGTTGTTAAACTATCATTAGAACAGGATGGAAGCTGGTTTACAAGCCTCACTGTTGTATTTCTACACTGTGGGTGGTAGAAGTGAAGCCATTTTAAGACAATAAAATTTCTTTGTCAAATATGCCGTAGATGACTGTTTATACATAACAAGAGTTGCTTCTCACCTTCTGAACCTTTAGGCTAGAGCATGCATGAAATGGATATGTTGTTTTTAGTTGTTGCAGCAGCCTGGAAAGTGAGGGCTTGAATCTGCTGACATGGCTATGGTTACTTGCCAGTTCTTTCCCTCTGTTTGAGAATTATCCCTACTTTTTCTCCCTATTTAAGTAAGACATGCTGAGAGATTTTGCCTTTAAAGTTACAGAGGGAGAGAAAGAAATATTGGAGCCCAGCATGGACATGTAGGTATTCTACTGGTTAAAAATAATCTTTGGACAGTGAGAGAAATTTTAGGGTGTTTTTGTATAAGTATTTAAAAACCTACTGAAAATACTGTTAGTTTGAGGACAATACTTAGCACATTTCTGTGGTGCTTCAGTAATATGATATTAACCACAGAATTTACACTTTCAATGAAAGCAAAAAACAGTTAACATGGACAAAGAGAATGAAACGCTAACTCAAAAATCTAACCAAACTTCAGCAATGGTGATTCAGTGTTGAGGTAATAGGCTGGGGCTTTTTAAAGGACAGGTGACTCGGATCCACAGAAGGATTCAAGTGTCTTATAGTTGATTTTTTTTTTCAAGGGGCTTCACAAAAATCTCTATGGATTTGGGCCAAATCACCAGTTAGGAGCATCACTACCTGGGATGTCCATCCAGAGGAACCTGAGTCTCAGACTTGTGGAGCCACCTGGCCAAGCAGTGCTTCAAGGGAGAGTTAACTCTTGATCAACCATTCAGAAAGACACAAATATCTACAGAAAGCCAGCTCAGATGTGCCACCCAGGAGGGAAAACTGGGGCACAGGGAATTTGCCTTAAACTCCTTCCCATGTAGCATTGCCAGCTAGCACAGCAAAGGAAATCACAGTAGGGAAATTGCTCCTGAGGGAAGAAACTCCTCATAATAAAGTTTTGAAAGAACAGCCTAAGATGTTTAAAACATATTATCATCCTACCATTTTACAGTATAATAGCCTAGTCATTAGAGATCTGAAACAGTAAAAGTGCCACAATTTTTGTTTACTCAAATTAAATATGAATATGATTTTAAGTATCTTTGAATATGGTATATATACGTAAATGAAGTTCTTTAGCAGTTTTCATCTTTGTGATGATGAGTTTGTAGTTGAGGCAAATTTATACCTGAATCATTTGTCAGCAATCCATTGCTGCAACTTAAGTTATACAAGGATGATCAGGGGCCTGGAATATCTGCCCTGTGAGGAAAGGCTGAGAGAGCTGGGCCTGTTCAACCTGAAGAAGAGAAGACTAATCAGTGTACCTCAAGGGAGGGAGTGAGGAGGTTGGGACCGATCTCTTCTCAGTGGTGGCCAGCGATAGGACTAGAGGAAGTGGCCACAAACTGAAGCACCAAAAGTCGGAAAAGAATGACTGTGGAACTTTTGGTGCATGTCGGAAAAGAATGACTGTGGAACATGCAGAGAAGCTAAACCAAATGTATCTATGGACCTTTCAGGGTAAGCAAGGAGAAGATACTTTTAATTAGTCTGGGGTTACCTGGTAACTGAACAGGCTTCTTCGGTTAAGATTTCTGAAGTCTACCTACGTTGCATTTAGTCCCTAAATCCAGTTTTGAACCTAGATAATGATCATCACTCATTGGGCTAAAATGTCTTAGCCAGTCTGATAAACAAATAGAGAAGACTCATTCTGGTGGATAATCAGCACAAGAGAGAATAAGAAAGTCTGATGCAATGGAAAGATGCAAGAGCTTGGAAAGATTATGATAAGAAGGAGGATAATTTCAAGAGAATATTAGAAGACCTCAGTAAAGTGATGCTGTTTAAGATGAGAAAATTTTGCACGATTGCTTATGATTCCAGTACTTATCACCAGGATACAAATTTATCAAAATCTGAAGTAAGATAGTATATTGAGCTGCAGAAAATTCAGTCCTGTTCCCAATTGTGCCAAGAACCTGCCCTAGCAGCCTGGGCAAGTTGCTTAAGCCTTCTTCCAGACAAAGCTTGTGGAGAAGCAGTCAGATTGCTTTAGATTGATGCTTATAAAATCTTTGGAAGAACAAGTCAAGGTTTCACATATGGAACTGTAGCAAGTTCTAAGTTAAATAGAAGTTGCTAGGATTCTGCTTCCCCACAAAGACTTGTCTGTTTAGTCTATTTAGCTTATATGCCCTAGAGGAGAAGTTGTCTGTATATAGTGTTTAGAACAATGAGCCTAATCCAGCTGTATTGCTGTGCACAGTTTTAGCTATAGGAATGGTCTCGGTGAGACCATTTGCAGATTCATTTGCAAAATGCTAAGTATGAGCACAAATGTTTATGGTGCTTGAGCCCTGCAATGCTTGAAAAGGCAGTACAGTATGAACAAAATTTTGAATTGCTGTACTAAAGTTATCCGAGAGTTAATTCAGCACTAAAGAAATGACAAGAATAGTCTTTATAAGGAATTAAAGATCAGGTCTCATTGAAATGTTAATTATGTGAATGTTTGTTAAGTCACAGATGCATTCCAAACACCAGTTTGGAAAGGTGTTTTCTGTCATGTTACCTCAAGGACTTAACAAGACGCTGTTGAGCACCATGCTCAATCTGCAGCTTTAGGTAAATCCCATTTGGATCCAAACACCAGGACTTCCAGTTCACACAGACCAAGCCATCTTGAAAATTAAGGTAGGTCTCATGGCATTTTTTTTTTCACTCTCCTTTCACAGCCAGTTGACGACTACTTGTAAAAAACTTAGCTCAATGTTATTTACCACTTGCTTAGATTTCACTCAGCCATTATACTCAAACAATTTTGCTGCTGAAACAAAGTTCATTCTGAAACACATCACAAATATGATAAAGCGCTGCCTTTTCCTTCTGGTATTTTGTTGAATATCCATTTTAAGAAAGTGTTCCTCTTAATTTTAACAAGATAAACGTTTGTTTAAGGTGGAATTATGATCTTGCACATTTTCTCATTTCCCAGAATAAAATTCCCTTAATAAGGCTTTATCAGGGGAGGCGTTGCTGAGCTGGTGGTGAGCTGGGCAGAAGGCCCTGGAGGCTGCGGGTGATGGGACCATGAGGTGAGAAGTGTGGCCCTGCTGCTAACAGGGTGCTCACACATACAGATTCCTCAGTGCATGTCAGAGGCGAAAACAAATGCTGTGCTGAGAAATATAAACCAGATTTCCTTTTGTTGGCTGAGGAAAGTAAGAAGAGAGGGGGGGAATACTGTAAATTGAGTCTGAAGTGAGATATCCACAATAAGACGACTATATGAGCTAGTATAAGCTCCCTGAGGGTGAAATTCACTCTTCTGCATCGGGATCACACATGAGTACTGTTGAATTTGAAATCCCTTCTGAAGACTTTAGGGCAGCTATAGCACTGCTGGTATAATCCACTGGCTAGTAGTCACTGCTTGCCTATCTGTTCCTGATTTAGCATTGAATCCCCATGTGTTTGATGGCCACCAGGCAAGACAGGAAAAGCAATGTATTAAGAACCAGCAAAAAATACACTCTGTAGCTTGAGCCAAATACTGAGCCTTTATTTGTTGAGCTGTTAAAATCTATATCCTCTACGCATCATGAACCAGTGGTGGTGCATATTTTGCATTCTCAGTGGGCTAAGTTACCTTCTGAAAGACTGGAAAAATAATGGAAAAAGTGCAGCTAGAAAACCTAAAAATGTGAAGGCAGAGAGACAGGGAAAAGTAAAAGAAGTTGTTTATCTGTGATTAAGGAAATGCGCTACACTCCTAACCACTTACAGCAGTAAAACCCTAGTTAGAATTTGCTATGTAGGTTTAGAGTGAAAGATGGAAGAATTGGGTCAATTTTTTTGTTGCATTTTCATTGAACCTTGGAGAAAGCATATTTTTCTATTATGAAAAAAAAAAAGAATGATTTAGTAGTTATCTTTACCTACTCTTTCCAAATATTGGTGTTTAAAAATAAACTACACAATAAGGAAAGTTTTTTTGGCTACCTCTTGAGTCAACATGATGACTTTATTAAGTGTTTATAACAGCTCCTTTGGTGTGATTCTGAAACCCTAAATTACAAGTCTTAAAAGCAGCATTGCTACTTCTATTGAAGAAATATTCCTCAGCCTGAATAAGGAGACAGAACGAAAACCTGCTTTCTTATTTTCATATGCAAGATAAGAAGACACTAATATAAACTAATATCTTGCACAAACCTCTAAATTAGGTTGAAAAATATGCCAGACTGGACAATCATTTAGCTGCTTCCTCAGCAGCTATAATTCAAAAGCTAGTCTCTCTTTGGAAAGGCTAATGGATGCTTTACATTCTTTTAGGACCAAACCTACAATTTGAGGAATAAATAGTAGTGGTGGGAGGAATCACTCTTAATGCTTCCTTCCTCTTCCCAAGGTGTTAACATGCCTCTACCTAGAGTTTCACCTAATGTCTTTATTTCTAAATTTTCTTGTTTGATCTCTTCCTCCTTTATGGTGCAACCTGCCATTCTCCTGGCATTTATCTCAAATTTATTGTGTAATTGAAGGGATGCTTTCCTGTTTTATAGATGTTGTCTGTCCTCTCCTTTCTTTTTACAAAGAGAACTCAATTCCAGAATGCAGGTGTGTGGTTTCTATTCCCATTAACTCCATTTTCACCGTAAGATAAATGAGAGCACTGCTTACTGAGATTTTCAAGTAGAAGAGTTGTTGCTAAAAAGGGATGCTAAATACTTTACCTTCATTGTCTTGTATTATTTGATGTCACAATAGCACTCAACAATACCAGCTGATATCAAGACACTATTGATCTAGAAAATATATGTGTGTCTCACTGCTGTGAAAATAGCTTTTTTCATGTTTTATCTGTTTCAAAATAAATTGTTCGAGGTCTTTTTTCTCTAACGCTACCTAAGGAGTTGAGAAGCAATAATATTAAGTGATTTGTACTATTGATAACTTCCCTGTCTTATTCTAATTTATTTTCTGTACCTATATGCAGATCTGCATTTTAGCTATTTCATCTATACTGTGCATAAAGAATCAAATAATTAATTGAATAAGTGGTGTAGAATCAAAGCGGTGTCTTTTTTTTTTTGAACATAGTGATTCAACTAGGGATGTTTTTAAAGTACATCCAGACTTTCCTGTTTGGCACCCTTAAAACAAAAGTAAATAAGTACCATTTGGGAAATAGATGCATTAGGACGGGTACTTAAGCAGTTAGAGAGGATATTCAGTTTGACTGTAGTGCATATGGGTAATATGGGTAATGCATATGGGTGATCCTTTAAATGCCATCATTAAAACTTTCTCTTCTGACATTCAGTTAACCTCTCTGTCTGACTACCCCAGGTTAACATAGTAACAGCAAATATCATTTTTGGCAGTATCTATAGCTGTTACAGTGCCACTGGAAGTTTTTATTACAGAATTCTGAAGTATTTGTGCAAATGTGATATGAAACTGGGAGGAATAGCTGATAGCCCTGAGGGCTGTGCTGCCATCCACAGAGACCTGGACAGACTGGACAGCTGGGCGGCGAGTAACCTCATGAAGTTCAACAAGGGCAAGTGTAGGGTCCTGCACCTGGGGAGGAATAACCCTAGACATGCCTACAGGCTGGGAACCGACCTCCTGGAGAGCAGCCCCACAGAGAGGGACCTGGGCGTCATGGTGGACGACAAGTTGACCATGAGGCAGCAGTGTGCTCTCGTGGCCAAGAAGGCCAATGAGATCCTGGGGTGCATTAAGCTGAGCGTCTCCAGCAGGTCGAGGGAGGTGATTCTGCCCCTCTACTCAGCCCTGGTGAGGCCGCACCTCGAGTACTGTGTGCAGTTCTGGGCTCCCCAGTGCAGGAGGGACGTGGAGCTGCTAGAGAGAGTCCAGCGCAGGGCTACAAAGATGATTAGGGGTCTGGAACATCTGCCCTATGAGCAAAGGCTGAGAGAGCTGGGCCTCTTCAGCCTGGAGAAAAGACTGAGAGGGGACCTGATTAATGTATATAAATATCTCAAGACAGAGAGTGAGGAGGATGGGGCTGGCCTCTTCTCAGTGGTGGCCAGTGATAGAACTAGAGGAAATGGCCACAAACTGAGGCACCAAAAGTTCCACAGGAACTTGAGGAAGAATTTCTTAACAGTGAGGGTGACAGAGCACTGGAACAGGCTGCCCAGAGAGGTGATCGAGTCTCCTTCTCTGGAGATCTTCAAAACCCGCTTGGACACAATGCTGTGCCACATGCTCTAGGAGACCCTGCATGTGCAGGGGAGTTGGACTAGATGACCTCTAGAGGTCCCTTCCAACCTTAAGCATTCTATGATTCTATAATTCTATGTGCTGGTGTTTTACCAATCGAATTTTATATCGAAACCCCCAAACACTCATATTCATGGGATGTGTGTTTTTGATGTTTCAAAATTTCAATTTCAAAATGAAATTGTTCCATTACTGCTTTAGTATTTGTAGCAAATTGCAGAAATGCAGGTTTGTTGCATACGTTAAGTTAAACTGTAAGGAATGAAGGTCCTTGGTCATAGATATCTAGTCACCTGTCCTTTATTCATATATTGCTTCATAATTTATCCAGAATGTCTAGTACTCCTAATACTCCTGTATACTCAAAGGATGTTCTGAGTAGGAGACATGATTTTCAGAATATGCCTTGGTACTGCTAAAGTAATGCAAACAAGCCCAATGTACTGGCCACTATTTCACTATGACCACTGGATAAATTATTTCTCAATTTCTGAAAAATTCTGTGCTTTAAATTGTTCATCAAAATAGCAAGACTTTATTGATTAAACTTTAAAAATTTGCTGAAGAAATTTTCAAAATATGACTATTTTGTATTCATAAAAAATCTTGGTTATACGCTTGAGAAATGAGGGATATTTTCCTTCTGGTTCCTTTCATTACTAGGTTTTAAATAGTAATTGCAGCATTTAGAAGGATAACAATAGCGGATGCTAAAAACTTATTTAGGGATTGAGATGTCAATTAGAGATGGATAGATAATAATTGGAAACAGCTTCCTCAGTTGTGAATGAATCCTGTACCTACTTTGCACCCCTTAAGGATTTGCTGATGAACTTATCTCTGGCTGAAGCCCCTTTTTAACAGGCATTTTATGGCCTAGTGGACCATCATGTTAATCAATTTAAGTCTGAAAAAGAAAAAAGCATTGCTTTTGTGAACAAGAACCAAAGTAATTGGATTAAATATAAAAGAATATTCAAATACTGAATTGTGCCGAATATTGTGTTGGGAGAATGACACAGGGCTCATTTTGACTACCCATGAAGAATTAAAAGAGAACCTTAATCTTTGTGATGCTGATTATTTTGAGCTGGGGAATCTAGTTGAAAGGATATAGCTGCAATTTTATGTGATTATCCTGCCATATCAAGTCATTGGATAACTGTAGATCTTGCAAGACACTACTCTTTTGGTGTTGATATGCACTGGCCTTTGTGAACACTGATTGAAGAGGGATCATGAGAGTAAAATAAATTCAGATAAAATTAGAGACAAATGGGGCAAATATATGTGGATTTTCTCTTTTTAACACAAAAGGAATCTAGCTTTGGTGAAATGCAATCTGACTGTAATATACTGAAAAGCCACTTATCACAAGTCCCTCTGGTTTACGCAGCAAACATATGGGGCAAGCCTGGGGCTTAGCCAGCCTGCTCAAGTTCACATGACAGCTTCATTATTTTCTGTATTAGCAAGAGAACGCAAAGATCAAAAGATCCGTACTGATTAGCTGGCAAATGTGCAGTGTTGCTGAACAAGGCATGCTTTCTTGTATAACTAGTTGGTTGTATTTGCAAATCAATTTGTTTCATTCCTTTTGAGGAAGGACTGTAGTATTATTTCACAAGAATGAAAGGCCTCAGTTTAATTGCTGCTCATATGGCTCTGAACTCGTCGCTCCTGCCTCCCACCAAGCACACAGGGACTCTGCTGCTGCAGTCTTGTTTTATTTGGAGATTACACCAATTTGATGGATAGATATTAGCTCCATCTGCACCATTTATCTGCTAATGGAACAATGCAAAGGTCGTCAGAAGAGATGATTAATTTGATCTCTTGAATGCAGGTTATAGTAAAGCCCATGGATATTATTTCATGCATACAGCTCTAATTTAAGCAAGTTGAAACTTGTGTTGCTATTTACAACCTAAACTCTATAGTTATTTATGCTACACTATAATAAGCAATACCAATTCCCCCTGCAGTCTTAGAGATTTAGTTTGACTAAGTGTATTTGAGAATCTAGGCTCAAGTCATTATGTTTTTTCACTTGTGCAACATATCATTAATTGTCCACAGTCAATCCATGAGCATAAATCTAAATCAAAGTCATGACCAAAATGTTCGATACTAAAGAAAAAAAGTTAAATTCTTATGATAACCTGAAACTTTATCTTTCTATTATTTACTTTTCCAGATCAATGCAACTGAGATAAAACTCCACTAAAAACTGATTTCTTAACAAGGTGTCATAACATTATTCCACTCAAACAAGCAAATAATTTGAATTAAGCATTTAAGAACTGTGAAGTATTAGCACAATCATTTATCGTGGTAAATTTTACCATACAGATAGTCCCTCAGAGGCTGCTTGTGCTAAATTCAAATGAACAGTAATCAAAAGTTTCATTTTGTCACTTCTCCTCTGTAGAAAATTCAAGTTTTTATTCATATTTGAATTCCTCTGCCATTTTCATTCTCATTTTGGTTATGGAAAATTAATTGCTAATGTATTATGCTTAGTACTTTAATATGAAAATTTTCTTCATAAGTACAGACTTTTTATGCATGCATTGTAGAAAGATCATTTTTTAAATTGATGTGGATAATTAGCTGCTGGAGTGCAGAAAGCAATTCAACATGTTTTCATTGAACTGAACATTGGAGATGACAGTAAAGCAAGACAGTTTATTTATTTATTTATTTTTATTTACAGACAAACATACACTTTCATCCACACATTTCTGTGAAAAAAAGGAAGCTACATCTGGAGCTGTCTGCACCCTTCAGAAATTTGCCAGTCATAGCTAATGATCACAAATATTCTTTTTCGATCAGAGGATTAACAACCTTTATAAAAGCAGATTCTTCAGCAAAAGCAGGATCTTACAAAAGCAGGATCTAGTTGGCAAATGTGACAATTATCTGCAGTTTGCAATCACGTGAGAAACAGTGCTAACTGGAATACGTGACAGTTATTATCCAAATTTATCCTTACAGACAAGATTCTAAATTGTTCAGAGCCACAATCTGGGAAACTACAAAGTAAAAACATCACTCAGTATAAGAGAATGACTACTTATGTATGAGAATACAGTGAGAACATTGGTAGTAAAAGTCAGGTTAAATAAAAATAGATCATTTATTTCAGTTTACTAGTCAATTTCTACAGTTGTTAATAATATCTCATTAAGTTAACAACAGGAAATAAATTCCTGATAGGCAGAGAAGTTTTGCAAAGTTAGTTGTAAGTATGCTGTTTAGTCAAAGTTCAAAGAAGAATAAGCTTGATATTTCTTATGAGCTATTTTAAAACAATTAAAATTTAGTTTCTAACTCCAAAGTAACATTTCTTAATTCTAAGTATTGCAAAGCTGAAACACCATTCATCACTTCATTGCAATTGCTTTTTATGTTATGCAGTAAACTGGCATTGCCAATATCTTAAATTCATTACAGATATAAATAAATTGCCTCATAGCAACATAAATCTAAATATATATTCAATATAAATAGTAATTAATAAATTTCATTTAGTTAGTTTCATTCATTCATTTCATTTCATTCAATTAGTAAATTTCATTTCAGTTTCATACTATGTCCATGATGGAAAGGCATCCTGGTAGTGATAGAAAAGATGGTTCACATATGACATATTTTCACATGGCAGCTTTAGCTCAACATCCCTGGGGTCCTGGAACAGAGCCCTGAGAAAGAAAAAAAGACTTATGTGAATCCTGAGAAACTTCTCCAAACAGAGTATGTTACTACAATCTCCTAGAGTCAGTAATGACAACATGGAGACATTCAACATTGCTATTGATCTTTAAATATCTTTTATAACATTTAGTAAAAGGAAATTAATTCCAGGGTAAGATAAAGATTATTGTATTTGCTGAGTCCTTGATGTCACAATGAATTAGATATTGTCACAAAAGACTTTTGCATTTTCTTTGCTTTCTAATGGAATTCTTCTGTACATCTTCTAGAGATCTTGTAGATCTCTAGATCTCTAGAAGTGCCATCTAGAAGTGCCATCTAGAAGTGCCAACAAAGCAGTGCCATGATCATATGCACACACAAAAAATAAGATTTTCCTGTGTCTGATTTTCTGAAAGCAGCCTGAAGATGGTGACTGTCTCATACTTCCATTTTCTGTTACAGTTGTAATATATATGCTATTTTCATAATAGACATTTTTGGTGTGCATGCTTCATTTCTGATGATCAGAATCATGACATTAGACACATAGATACATTTCATTAGCTTGATGAGGGTAAATATCACACATTTCTGTTGTACATACTGCAGAATCAATGCCTTGTACAATGACAGTGGTGACATTTCCATGTCTCTTTTTCCTTTATCCAACCTTTCTGTTGAATATATTTGGTTTGTAATTTGTGCATTAAATTTGGTCTCCCAAGCCTGATGGATCTGGATGAATACAACTCCAAGGAGAGTTGCTATCCACTTTTGATCATAAATATGTAAAGAAAGAGGAAAAATGTGTCAAATTTGGAGCAGGCATGAGTTATGACACAATTATCCTCATAAAATCAACTCCTCTGGAGTATCTTGTGTTTTATTAGTTTAGTGTAAACACAGCATTACCCAGCTCTAATCTGCAATACATTTTGTTATGTTATGTTTGAATTTTATTGCTATTTTCACCCACCAATAGGAAAAAAATAATAAAAATAGTAAAAGAAATTTCCTCAGGATCACAAAATAAGGTATATTTATATTAGTCATAGGCTCTAGCTGTACTGGAGTTCAAATATGTGATTGAAACATAGATAGTTATTTCCAGCATGCCTTCCAGCATAGCCAGACAGTGGATGCTGTAGCATAGAAGCAAAAATGCAGGTTACAACTCAGGCTGAACCAGTTTGGGAAGCAACTCTATGAATTTACCTGTGTGCTGAACTATATACTGCTGCCATAGCTGTGCTTTTTAGCACAAATAGCAAATAGTTCATGTTTCTCAGCCCCACTGTTAAGATCCACCCCCATCACTCCCTTCACCACAGACTGCGCTACATACTAGTCAAGAAAATATGGAAGAAAAAGGGTCAGATTCTGTTTTGCTCTCCACTCACACAGAAACGCACCACATCTACTAATATTTGTCATCTACTAATCTACTAATCATCTACATCTACTAATATTTTATCATATTTCACATGGAAAATGGAGAGATTGTAGTTGCTTAAATGCTTTCACTGTAGATAGTATGGCATACATGAAATATATGGTGATACTGCTGTTTGGCTAGGCTTTGTTATATATATGAGCCAAAACTATAAGGTAAGTCCACAGTTTAATACAGTTTCTGTTGCCAATGCATTTGAGGAGCACCAGAAAATGAGGTTGTCACAAAATCCATGAGATTTGGAGAAGTATTATTCCCCTAAATTTCACACCAGAATGCAAAAAATAACCTCATGAATGCCAGTCTATTTTCCTGTCTTTTTCTGTCTTATAGCCAGGTCATTTCTCCTTCCATTTTCCCTAAGGGATAAAATACACTAAAGAATGCACTCAAGTGTAAGGAGAGAGACTATCAGTCCCCTTTATAAAACATCCTGTTGTGTCTAAAATTATACATTTAAACACACAAATATGAATTATAACTGACATTTTTATTCATATAGTAAAGATAAGGTGCTTATGATCATTATTTCTGCTATGAATAAAGACTCATGAACCTTGCAAGCAGGGAAAGCACCACTCAGATTCTCCATTTTATTTTTCTCTTAGGGATGCAGTAATCATTTTTGCTTTTCTGAGTTTTATTGCATTGAAAAACTAAAACCTTCAAAGGTTTCCCACCAAACCTTCTTTTTATTCCATTTATTTGCCCTGCTGCTCACGTCATTCTGTTAATTAACCTTCACCAACCTCTTCCAAATGTCTTTTCTTATATTTAAGCATGGAATAAATGAAGCATCCACATACAACTAGGGATGAGTTGACTGAAACAAAAGCCTTGAAATTGTTTTCATTAAGGAATTTCACACTGGCATATTCAAGTGAACCTGAAGAGATTTAAAGTACATTTTTATTATCAGCTCTTTCAACTTTGTTATATGGATATAGCTTGCTCCAGCAGCTGTTGTTTACAGCTGAAGTTAGTATAAAAACCTAGGATCTCATCAACATTTCATCCCCACACTCTGTCATTTTCTCGATTTTTCTTCTGATGAACCAGGTCTTTAGAAATTAACTCAGCTGATGCGCATTTGACCCCAATTTTTGAATGCATTCCCTAGGTCAAGAACTTCTGTGTGTGAGAACAGTCATTCTCTCTGCCCACAGGCAACTAGAACATCCATGCATTTAACTTAGCATCAACACATCTTTAACTACAGATTTTTTTTCACATATTTCACCCAAACAAACAAATCTCATGGTAAGGTTAAAGCTATTAAAAACAATTCCTGTTCACTTACTGGAGTCTGCTTACCTATAATAAATAAGTTACTGAACAAAAAAAAAAGTAAAAATCTATTATTTTATGTACCAGAAGGTTGGCAATTTTGATAAAATGAAGTAGTAGGATATATTGCTCTAGGAAATCCAAACTAGAAATATCTTTTTTTTCTTTTTATTTAATGTTAGAATTTTTTTTTTTCATATATCTGTAACGGACTGATTATCTCGCTCTGTCTCCCTTTGTCTTATCAGTCTTCCATTGCTAAGAGTTCTGCTTCCACAACCTAAGTGCCAACATATGGTTGCATTCTGTAACATGAACTCATAATTAAATCTGTGAAGTCCATTCTTTAGTCTCCACCTTTGGGACATCAGTAGGTGGTAATCTTTGCAACCTGGATGTGATATCACCATTGTGGCATTTTCATTGACACAGCTCTGCTACGGAGACCCCTTGCCCCCAGTATAATTCCTGAAAAATTAGCCTCTCATTACAAAACATTAAATCTCTTGTCACTCAAGGCTGTAACTTAGTGGATGTGTTGGATATGCAGTGGGGGTAAAAACTGCCCCTAAGGATTAAATCTGGCACTTCCCTGCTTGGCAATAAAGTCTCTGAATGGGTGGTCCCTCCAAATTGCCTTTCAGTAACAGGTTCGTGGGCAACAAGACAGCAACTATGGAGGCTATTAGAAAGCCTTAATTTAATAAACTCAATGTTTTATGAGTTTTAAAATGCCAACTATATTATTCCTATGTTATGTCACATTGACAAGGGAAAAGGATTGTCTTTGATTAGAGAATAGCTTCTTATTTATTCTCATAAAATAACTTATAAAAGATTCCTTCCTGGGTGGTTTGCCTTGTTTTAATTTAACTTGCCAGTGATTGTTCGATTTGCCCCTTCTTTCTGCCTTGTGATGATTTAACTTTGGTGAAACTCAAACAATGTGTTTCATATTTCTTATTTGCCAGGCGAGAATTTCAAGGCTGAAGGAAAGCAGTGGTTTTGGTTAACATATCCTATGAAAGCAATATATCCAGAGTACTTGTCCTGGAAAAAGCATCCCAAAGAAATATGTTCAGCTGTAGAATGACTGGAGAGTTGAGTGGTGTGATAAATGGCTTACCTTATCTGAGCAGTGAATAATGTCAACTTGTATATGGCAGCTTTGGCATTCAGGCAAATTGTTGTCATGTTTAGGTAAAGAGAAAAGTTCTCCATGGTGTGTAAGGCTAAAAATACTAAAAGTCTTACAAACCACTCTATACTGGATAATGCTCACTATCTAAAAATGGTTGTATGTGATGATTAGTTTATACAGGTTTATTTTGAATGAAAAGTAATAAAAGATCTTAAATCATTTTAATAAATATTTCTGCCTGTCCTAAATAAATAAATAAATAAATGAATTAAAACACAAGCAATAGAATAAGGGTGATGATCTTTAATGTGACAACTAACAGAGAAATAAGACAATACATGTAATATTTTGTTCTTGATATCAATGGAAAATTAAATTTTAGGAGAGCATTTTTGAACACTCTCCAAAGATTTTTTAGAAAAATAGTTAATTTCATTAATATCTCATTATTCAAAATGAACAATAGATTTACTTAAGTGAATCAAAGATTATTAAAAATGTTACAATTTCTATTGCATGTGGCTGCTAAATATTAGTGAGTTTGTGGCTGCTAAATATTAGTGAGTTTAACAAACCTTCTCTTTCACTTCAAAATTTTTTTCAGGGTATGTTATTTAAAATATACATAAGCATGCAATAAATCAGCACATCAAAAGGAGAATATGGAGAATGGAAAATACAAATCCCAGCATAAATCAAATAATCAGAGGGTCTGATAAGTAAATAACTATGTCATGATTGGACTAAATTTGACTATAGTGTTAGTATTTTGATGCATTGTTTATAAACATAAAGAAGAGATGATTATTCACTTCAAAGGACATAAAATAACCTGTCGAGCTACATTAATTATAGCTTGTTTATACTGTTTTTTGAAGTTGAAGAGCACTCTTTCCCATATTTGTGGTTTAGATTAAAGGTCATACAGTCCACATTAAAAAAAAAAAAAAAAAGAAAAAAAAAAAATCTGTATTTCTGGCTTCTGTTGCTTATTGGCCAGTCTAGTTTGAAATAGTACTTGGAAGATATTCATTCCCTGGAGGTATCATGATCATTTTTCACATACAACCACTGTTTAGCCTCTGTGGAGACTCTTTGATTCACTTTCAGCCTATCAGCTAAATATGTAAGGTGCCTTTTCAAAGAAGTATGTACCAGTGAAATTCTTCTCCTGGCTTTTCACCTACTAATTGCAAGCAGGGACCTAGTTCTCCTCTTTCAAACAAAGCCACAATTTTTAAGTTTTCCCTGAGTTTAACTGTGAATGTAGAGACATATAGTGCATAAATTGTGATCATGATAATGTGAAGCTTTCATCTTAGCTCGAAATAGCATCTGTCCGCTGAAACATCTTTGAAATCTTGATTGATAAAGGGTTTAGACCTGTTTTTAATTACTGTCTAATGTACTTGGCAAAGGTTAATATTTTGCATCGGGAAAAAGATCAGGCTGTAATTCCTTGAGTTAATGCAGTAAAGGCAGAAAGTCCAGAATTTTGCTTAACTGTGGATTTCAATGTTAGAGCAAACATACATTTTGAAATGAAGAGATTTATTATTTGTTTGAGTAATATGGAAGGTTTAAAGGGCATGTTAAGTTTATAAACAGAAAGAATATTAGTTTTACAGTCACATGTTGTTTGTTCTTAAAACCAGGTTCTTAAAACAAAAGGAACCCTGAGATTGGTAAATATATTTTTTTTCTTCTGCTCAGTGCTTCGAATTTGTTAATGACTCGTCAGTCCTAATGTCAACAGAATTAGAGCAGCCCTGCATTTAGCCTCATTTTTTCTGATAAACTGAGTTTGGACAGATTCCACAATACACTAGAACCAATGAAGTCTGCAAATTCTCTGCTGTTACTTCAACTGCTGCCGGTTATAGGAACTATACAATTAAATCAGTGTTCTCATAATGATGTTGTATGCCAGGGCATCAACAAGAATTGCAAGTTAAGATACCTTTTCAGATCAACTTTCAGTGCATCTTGAAGACTGTGTTTGAGTATTTTTTCTTGCCAGATGAGTGTCAAATAAAGATATATTTCCTTGATAGATATTGAATGAAAATAGTGTTTTAAGAAATAAAAACAAGTCCTAAGTTTCTAAAACAGAAATAGAGTTTTCAGATTGGCATAAAGTCATAAACTGAGTTCATTATATACATAAATGTAGAGATTAATAATGTTAAGTTTACAAGAAAAATATCTTGCAATTCTAAAATATTTCTTAAACACTTTCGATTAAGTGTGTTGATAAAATGAGTCATATCTTGGATTGATAGGTTTCTGTCTTTATCATTAAAAAATATCTTTATATATTCAAAATTATAATCCTAAAACTATGTCTATCAAATCCCATTTCCTATTGCCCAAAAGAAAATATATTCAATCTAAAAGAAAGTGCAAACCAGTATGTCTTCCCAGTTTTAACAGAAGGCAAAGATTTATTCAATATAAAAATTGAAGTGTCTTTTTTTTTTTTTTTTCCATAACGATAATTTGTCCTGGTTCGCATAGAGGAATTTTGTGGGTTGAGTGTGATCCAGGTTGTATTGCCATTGAATTCCTTCTATAGCTAAAGAATTGTTACAGTACGGAGTGCCTGATAGAATACTGCACTCCTTAGAGGGAAGCATGATGCCTTTACTTCAAGTCTTCAAACAGACTTATGCAAGCTAATGTGGTCAGCCAGAGACTACAGACTATTTTATTTTCAGATGATAGCATTATAAATCTATTAGATAAATATACGTATATATGTATATATGTGTGTGGTTTATGTTGTGAGCCTATATATTAGTTTTATTGTGAACTTTGAGAATGCTAAGGCAAAAAATATCTAGTTTTTTAAGATGCTTTCACGAACTAGTGAAAGAGTTTTGTCTATCCTGGAAATCAGTCAGTCTTTGTGTTGTTGAGCTTTGAGGTTGATAAAGGTATAGACTTCCAAACTTAATTTTATTTATTTTATTCTTTGGCACAGGCTTCCAGAGTGACAGCATCACACACTTCAATGATTTTACCCTTTTTTGTTTTGATCTTTAATCCTTTCGGGGGAAGATCATGCAGAACACATCCATAAAATGTATTTTTTTATTTGCTTAAAATGTGGTATGCATTTTTTATACTTTTAAAGATGATGTCTTCATCTGGCTGACAGTTTATTTGAAAACTGTTGTAACTACTGTATTAATAAGCAGTTCTACTTAGAGATCATGGCAATATGTTTTGCATTTTCATTCCCCATTTTTTTTATTATTCAGACATATAATGAAAACAGTACATGGGCCTAGCTTTTAGGCATTTATTTTTAACTACTGTTTATGTCTCTGTATTCATTCCTGGTGTACTATGTTCCTGGGAAGCAAATGAACATGGATGGTCTTGACCTATGTTCTTATATTTTCACATAATTTCTGCAAACGACCGTTATCTGTTCTATTCTCTGCTCATGAACTGTATCATATGTTAACTTTGAAAGAGGATTAAAGTGATAATATAATAGCTTTTTTCCCTCTAACTTCAATTCTTTATGATGGGATTGTGAAAGGAGAACCCAAAAGATAAATAAAGATGAGCTTCTAGACCCAAAGAATAGCTGTTTTTCACACATTTTTTTTTCATAGAATAAAGAAGTAGGAGCCAAATCCTGTTATATGTATGTATGCATGTATGTATTTATGTGTGTCCCTTCAAGTGAAGGAAAAGATCTCTTAAATTCCAAGGGAGTTTGCAGAACTCTATAATCTCTATAAGCTGTGGACGTGTTTTGTGCTCAAAAATACTTTTCTCAAAACTCTAGCAGACCACCAGCAAGGAAATTCTATTTCAGAAATAAGCCTGTTGTGCTGAAGCTGAAGGAATAAGAGTTCTATGAGCCTTTAGAGCACATAACTTTTTCCCACATAATGTGCTTATAAAAGACTGAAGACTGGGAGACAATGGCCTAATTAGAATAAAATCAAAATCCAGGGAATTAGGAACAGAAATTCATCAGCTTTCACTGTACCTACCTTTCAGACTTTAATTCCAAAGATGCATTTTAAGATTTCGCTCTGTGCTGCCTCTTAAATGCTGAAACATTTTGCATGGAGCATCATTCATTAGTCCAGGTTCCTCTAAGGTTAGCTCCCGCCATTCGAAATGTGTTCTGCTATTGGGAAGAAAAATGATTATTCAGATTGTGTGGTCTTCTGTAATCTCTTCTATGAGGCCAGTATACCTGATATAAGCAGTTTTCGAAAATGTACTGTGAAACACTCCCCAAAGTCACTGGTGCCAGCTGAAAAGCCATCTTTTTTAGTCTTCTACAGATAAAGCAAGGCACGTAAGGAATGTAAAGTTTGGTTTGTTCATTTTGTTCTAACTAAAGCTTGACTCTGATGGCAAATATTTTAACAATTGTCTAAGCAATATAAGATATTTGACACTTAAACTTCCATAATAGAGTTGTTGCAAGGATGGACCTGGTTTTGTTTATTTAGCTACAGGAAAATAGTGTAAAAGTAAGCAGTGAATAATCTAACAATAAACAAAATATGCACATATATCAGCATTTCTTTAGTATATTATGGAAGCAGAATCACTCCACCACTCTCATAGCTTGCATAACTCTTAAAAAGCAGTGTTTAGATATATGAAAGTCTGCTTGTGTCATGATGTCTTGCAATGTGGTCTAATTACAGCTTGCATAAACAAAACCATGGCTAATCCACATGAAATGTCCAAGAGTTTATAGGCTTTGGCTTCAGTTTTACATTCTGAATGTGTAGGAGCTTTCAACAAAGTTCAGTCCTGCTGCAATTTCCTATAATTATCTTATACCCCAGTATATACAGTGACCAACATTCTGCAGTAAAATAGCTTCTGCTGGAGGACCCCACATTTGTAGCATGTTCTGCCTTTTATGGGCACATCAGCAAAAAATTTTATGTGGCTCATGAGGAGAAACCAGAGTAGGGAGCTCCTATATTGCTTTTCTTTCTCTCTGTTTTTCTGGGACGACTTTAACTATGGCAAATCAACACTTCTTTAATGTTGCTAATGTCCCTGGAGAGGTCGACTTTGTGAACAGGTATAGTTTATTAATATTGTCAAATCAACTCTTAATCAGGAATAGTGATGAATAAGGGATTTGAAACCGTTTTCCTTCCTTTTGTGACTGTGGTGATTTTCTTTTTGTGATTTTCATGATTTGTATTTCTGTGTTATTTTTCCTATTTATCTAACAACTTTGTCCAGCCAGATATGCAATAGAAAGCCGATAAAAGACAAGGAAAGCATTTAGATCACTTTATCATTGTGTCTTACTAAATAACAGATCCAACTATACAGTCCTTTCTGTACTGTTCTAAATTATATTAATTTGTACTCTTCTAAATAATAGCAGTTTGACATTAAAGAGAGCTTCCTCATTAAATGATACCAAGAACACAAATAGAGAACTGTATCTGAAGATTTGTCATCCTCTGGTATTTATCATCATCTCAATCATCAATAGCTTATTTCTTTTAACAGAAAATGTCTGGAAATACTATGGAGTAATAACTAGTGAATTTAGATTTTATTTTACTTGCTACTTTCCAAGTACTTAGAATTCTTTCAAGCCAAACATAGGTATAGAGTGCAACACAAAAACATCCATACCATAGCTGTTGGGATTGTTTGTTTGATCCCATTGTTTGTTGTCACAAAGCAATATGTTTCATACATCATCAAGGATAATGAGTTTAATACTTTTAATGATACTACTGCAAATTTACCGTTTTTGTAGGCAGCCATTAATAAGCATCACCTATACAAGAATCATTATCATAAAAAAGGTAATTGGACAAATAAGATTAAAAAAAAGAAAAAAAAAAGAAGAGAAAATGGAAGAAAATTGTTGGATGATGTTCTTATCTTTCTGTTTGTTGTTTCTGTTTATTTTATCTTTGTATCACAGCTCCTAAATTATTGCTCCTCCTACTGTTGACAAATTAACAGATTTAATTTATGGCTCGATTTCTTTGAAGTTCTTTGCAGTTAATGCAAGTTTACTCTTATTTACTATAACATCAACAGGTACAATTTTTAAGCACTTTTTTTTTTTCCTCAGCTCTATGCTTTTATAATTTCCACAATTCTTTATCCTTTCTCATAACATGGCTTTCTTATCACTGCATCTTGCTTTTAGTTTAATAACTAAATGATTGAATAGCCTGGAAAAGACTTGCACGCTACGTTACCTAACTTCAAAAGAAGCTATAAGTAGGTAAAAGTGAAAAAAAGAGAAGACAAACAAACAAAAGATCTAATGGTTCCTTACTAAAAGAAACAAACGTTATAAAAACAAGAAGGAAAATACCTTAAATTCTAAATAGTGACAGAGAGTATTATGACGTATTTTTAGAAGGAAATGCTCTATAGAAAGATGCTGTGAAGTTATTGAACCTGAAGAACAGAGGCAGAATTAAAAAGCAAAACAAAATACATTTTTAGTGAAATCAAGTTTTGTGGGGGTAAAATACATTATCCACAAGTTATATAATTTTCAGATTGTAAGTGTAAGATGGCAAATCTGCATTTTTAAAAGAGAATGGTTGTGGACATTCGAAAGGAAGAGCTATGGAAAATGTCTGTGAATGCGAAATTACAGCAAATCAGATGTGATAAACTTTTAGAGCATTTATATTAATTCAAAAACTGAGCAGTGCAAGAATAATTCATGAGAAATGGTGCATTGAAATAACATTAAATAATAAAAATGATCATTTCTAAATTTAATATAGTGATTTTTTTAATGTCTTTTTTAATGTTAACTTGAAGGAATGATCTAGAATAAATCTCGCTGTGGACTGAGTATTAGCTCAGGCTGCTTTGGAAAACTACAGATCAGATACTGAGTAAGAAAATAGGTCGTAATCCTATAACTATATATGAACACAGCTTCCTTTAGCATGCAGTGGGAGTCCCAATTTATTTTAGCAATTTAAAATTTATATTCTGATAGCACCTTGGGACTCTCTTACGGTCAACTATGGAGCCAAAATTTTTCCAGTCTTCATTCTACTCTATCCTCATTAGTGTTCACAATTGACTCTGGTCATAGTTTATAGGAGTGAGCAGCTGAGATAGTGCTCCATTAAGGAAAATAATTAACTATTTTTTTTTTCCCTGTGACAAACACATGTCTTTAAAATGCATGAAGTGATTCTTTCAGCCACATGTAACCCCTTCACTTTCATGACTTCTCTACAGCTTTGAATAGAAAACAGTACTTAGTTGATTTAAAGACTGTGAGGGGGAGATGGAAAAAAAAAGCGCTACTGTAAACATAACTCAAAATTCGTGACAAACTGTGTAGTTTAATGATTCTGTGGTTTCAACAGATGACGTTCTGTTTGGCGAAAAGCTTTATCAGAAGAATGTTGCCTTTCACTCCGTCAGTCTTCAATTTATTTCTCTTTTCAAAGGTTGTATGAATTATACATAAGCTGACCTGCCCAAAGGCAGGTGCCACTCTACCAGAAAGCAAAATTGGAGCAATCCATGAGAATATTTCCATAAAATAATTTCATTTGGAAAGTATTTGTGGGTAATACTTTGGACTTGAAAACATAAGTAGTTTCTCTCAATCCGTCAATAATTTCTGAACTCTCAAGGGAATTAGCTTGTAAAATCTTTGTGTCATGCTTGTTGAACTCAGTCCCCATTATTATTTTTTTCTATTATGGGAGTTTCAGATCTGAAGGGGTTCAAGACCTAAGCTGGCTGCCATTAAAGGCAGTGGGAATCTTTTGTTGGCTCTCACTGCAGAGTAGTTTAGGCTCACAGGGTTCATGAAAGATTGCAGCCTGACAGTGATGGATACCAAAGTGTTTATTTTAAGCACAATTTAGCCACAGCAGGAACTCTGCATTCTTCGCTTTCCTGACCAGTGAGGTGCTGTAGGCAAGAAGGTACTTTTCCCATGTTAGGACCTTCCTAGCACTCTGAGGTTGCTGCCCACTCTGATTTCACCAGCTAAATGCTGCATACTAGCTGAAAAGTTAAAAATTGGGCTTTGCTTGGGTAGTGAGCCTCTATGGAAGCATAGAAATAATATGGCAAATTATCTAACAAGAAAGTAGATTCCTGAACTTTAATACTTAGTTTTCTGAGGAAAACTAGGAAAAAGATGGTAGAGATATTCTGAATGATAGAAGTTGGATTTACTCTTGGAAACTCTATCTATAACTTTTAACAAAATTGTTATGGTAATAGAAGAAAATATCTGACTCCACCTCGTCTCTGTCCCATGAGGATGTTGATTCTAATCACCTGTCAGAGAATTGGCTGTACTTCTGCACACCCACCTCACAACCATCATAAGGTCCATCATGCCTATTTTAAAGAATTATAGTGTCAAATAGCCAAATGGCAAGAGGAAACTTCTCGTTTCTGATGCTGTTGTTTTCTGAATTAATAATGTTCTAAGGATTTATATCGACAATTAAAATGTTTACGTCATTTTTTGTTGTTTTTTGTGTTTCAGTACAAGTGATGTTGTGTTCGGTTTTTGAAGTCTTTCAAGTGAGAACTATCACTTAGACTGTACAGAATGAGCCACATTTTGGACTCTCTGTCGATGTAAAACTCTATAGGAGTTTTAGAAAAATCAAAGTATAATCAAAAGAAGTAATATAAAGTATGAAAAACAAGATAGGCATGCTAATGGATACATTTCTAGTGTATTTTTGCTCCTTTGATGTGAATAAGATTCAGCAAAGGAAATTTGATTAATTGGATTGAGTCATTTGGACTAAATGCATACATTAAAACCTATAGATTTAGTACAGTTTCAAAATCTTCAAAAAATATCACACATGTACACACTGGAGTCTGCTGTTTGCTACAGTGAAAGTTTGGACCCTGCTGAATTTTGCCTGGAATGTGAGTATAGCAGTGACTGAACCAGTCTACAAAAAAGAAAGGCAAAATCTTTCTTTGATACATGTCCAAATTAGAACCACGTGCCCCTCTGTTTTATAGACACTAGAAAAAAATTAAATACATTTTTCAACCTTCATTCCTCCTGCAACGGGAAACAAAACCTTAGTGTTCACATGTGTTGGTGTCTGTCTCCTCATTATTACAAGAGCAAGGGCAAAAAGTGACTATATTTTCTAGCAGAAAAGGCCTGTACTTGCATGAATTATCCCATTGGCTTCATTGTGTTATTTATATGAGAGTGGACATGCATGATCAAAGCCAGGCATTATTAACTTGCTCTGAGTTATTTATGTCCTTTGAAACATGATGCTGTACTTCAAATAGATTTCTCAGCATCAAGAAATGGTTTTTCTAAGAGTGTGAAGCACAGGGTAGGAAGAAAACTTATCTTTCTCAATTTACTCTTAAAATCTTTTTAATTTCTGCAAATATGAGAAAGATGATACAGTTAAGACTCAAATGCTGATGACTGGAACAGAAGTCCTAAGTTAAATTTAAATAACTGAACACAAACTTGGAGAGCAAACTTCCATACAGATATTGTTTTAAAGGAATCCATGTTTTCTAAGCTTCAGGAGGTACCAGTAATATTTTAGCAAATTTGTACTGCGTAATGATGTGTAATGTAGCTATAGTGTTACCTATCAAATTTTCATATTGAAAGATTTATTGTGCATTAGTCTATTGACCTGAACTTAAGAAGAGAAGGCATGCGCTCTGCAGCTACCAAAATTTCAATCTGGGATGGACTACTGTGAAGTATACTGTTACTTATGTATTTTTATTTTATTTTTATTTAGAAACCAATAGTTTCTAAATACGGACTGATGTCATTTCATCACTGGAAGATGTGTTTGGTTACATCTGTACACTAATACATGGCTACACAGGCTTCAGGCAGATACTAAACAAACCTATCTGTGCCTCTAAGCATATTATCAGGTTCTTAACCATAAAGGTTGTAACCCGTGTCTTTATCAATTTGTAGCTGGTATACCTCCAAATAGGCCCAGCCTAGAGCAGAATCTGATCTTTTTGTATTTTAAAGCAGTTGTAAATTCATTTCCAAACCTTTCTACAATGCATCTGTTATTTTCAGGTGTTTTTCTTGACGAATCTGACAAGAAAAGAGCTATGAAAAATCTACATTTGAAGATCACATCTCTTTTCTAGTGTTTTAGCACTTGACTTCCTTTCTACTGTAATGTACCCATCTTTAGGTTCCCATCCTCACTGAGTATTACTCTTTTAGAAAGAAAACAAAACTTCCTAACATGTGCTACTCTAACTGAAACGCTCTAATGATATTGCATAAAAATTGTGAGGAAATGCTAAGTATTTGGCTCCATTGAGAAAGGCAAGGCCCCTACTAAATTCATTTGGATCAGTATTTGGTAATAATTCATCGTAAAAGAATTAATGACACTTGTGCATCTATGTGAAAATGGAAAGAAAGGGTCTAGGATCAAAACGTGAGTCTAAATTTCCTCTCCTAAGCAAGCGGTGGTAAAACAGGTACACTATTTACTCATCGGGTGTAATCAGTATTGAAAACAGGAAGCTAGCTGACTAGATTCAAACTGACTTTAAAACATGTAAGCCACAAAACAATCCTAAGACAAGGAGATGTCTACTTCATTTCAGCTTTCACTAGAGTAGGTAGATAAAATATTTTGAAGAAAATGTCCTTTTGAGGTTGGAGAAAATGAATTAAAAAAAAGATTTTTGTTGTTGGGATACATTATGGCAGAAGACAAGAGAACAGGAGATGGAGAAGTGTATGTGTGAAAAGATTTTTTCTATGGCTTGTAATGGGCTTTGAAACTTTACTGAGAGGAATTTTGTTTTCTTGAACAAACTGTTCTAAACTGCCTGCCTTCTATCCTATCATCAAACCAACAGATAATGTCATAACACAGATCCATCACAATTTGCTATCTAAATACAATGCATTTTTTTCACTTTTTCTTTCTTCTTTTTCATTGCTATTGTTGTCAGTGTCCTTCAGCAGCGTGAAGCTGCTTCTGACGGAAACTCTGGCAAATGAAAGACATGGGATGTGTGGGAATCAAAAGCCTGGGACACTACTAAACTGCCATAACTTGAAAACTGTGTCATCTGTGAAATAAAACATGCCTCAGTTTATATTGTACTGTTTAGATTAGACCATAAAATGTAGCACGTGGAAACTTCTCTATATACACTCTACCTAAGATACTGAGCTGAAATTTCATTCTCTACCTTTGAGACTGGCAACCTCAAAACTCATCTCAGACTTCACCTATCTCTCCTCTACAACCAAAAATCAAGAGAACTATTATTATTATTGTTATTATTATTATTTACTGTGAAGTTCCTCTGTTGCCTGAAGTTTAGAGTCTGAAACTATCCAGAACCTGGAGAGCCTGAGTGCTGAACTGATGCTTTTATTTGACTTATCTCTGTTTTGTTTGGCTAAATAAATAGCAGGTTGAGGACTAGGGGGCTCCAAATCAGAATTCAGAGTCTGGAGTACAAGTAAATACTCTGATTAAGTAGTTGAAGTATTGTTGATCACTGTATATTATTGTTAGTAAAAATTAACAGGGAGGACTGGCATTGTCTTCAGCACTGGCTGGTGGTTGGGAGATCTGTTTTGTGTTCTTATTCCAAGCAATTTTTTTATTTGTGAGTCTGGATAAGCAACAAAGGCCAAATTTTTCACAAAAGCTCAGTTAGAAAATGTAGATTAGGGCACTCATGCTCTTTTGAGAAACACTGGGGTTGCCTGGATTGAAAACAGAAGATTCATTAAAGGTAGATCAGAAAGTGACAATACAGGATAGGGCTGTGTGTCATAAGGCTGTATTCTTAGGTGGATGGATGGTATCCAGACTTTAACTGTTTGAAATTTACAGTGTCCACCCTCAGGCTGAAATTTTCAGTAGATCTTTATGGCAGGAATTGCACAGCTATTTCTCATTCTGAAATTAAAAATTAGAATCATGTGGAGGTCAGAAAAATACCTTCAGGGAAGGATTTTGAGACATCAAAATTAATGATCATTGAGAGTCAGAATCATCCCACAGAAATGCTGATTTTGTCTGGGAAGAAAAATGAGAAAGGATTATTATCCTTATCCTTTCTGGTTGAGAAGTTCTCTGTTATCAGGTTTCTCCTGGAATGAATGTTTAACCACTGATCATGTCACTTAACCTTCAATTTTGGAAATTAAATTCTTCTTTCCCCCCTTGCCCTTTAAGACATGTTCTCCAGTCCTTTAATCATTTTTCATGGATTCTCTGAGCCTTTTATAATTTTTCAACCTCTTTATTTGAATGCATAATTAGATAGAATAGTCGAACACTGAGGCTTGAGCACTAGTACAGATGTCATATAACTTCCTCACTCATACTTGGAATTTCCTTACTAAAATTTTCAAGGACTATGTTATTCCAGTATGAAAACTCATGTTCTAGTAATTATCCATGCTGACCTCTAAGTCACTCAATATTTTTCACATTCTTTACAATTCCCCATCCTGAAGAATGACTTACATTCCTATTTCATAATTCTTTCCACTAGGCAGTATTGATATGCAAACCATTTTCCCACAGTATGTTTACCAAGAAATTGACTTAATTCTTCGTTAATGATACAAGCTCTTCCCTGTTAATCATTTGTCCAATCTTCATGCTATCTATGAATTTTATAACAATGTATTTACATTGTCTTTCCTCAAGCGATTGCCTAAAATGATTAAATGGTGCATATTCAAGAAATAGAATCTACAGATATAATCTAGAGACTTTAAGATGATAACTTTTATTCTCTGAAATAAGATTTGGCTTTTTGAACCTGTTAAATGTGCTATAAAACTTTCTATCACTTATCTTGTTAAGATGTAGAAGATGTAGATGAAAATATTTAGTTTATCATCCCAATGTCTGAATGTACTTTAAAAAATGTATAGTGACACTTTAAAAAAAATCAATCTATATAAATCTATTAGTTACAAATTTCTTTTCTTACCTTATAAATCTTTTATATTTCCTATATTCTATTATATATTTATGGCTGTCATCACCTCTATCATAATTATTAGTTAATTAATTGATACTTTTACATCCTGTCTATGTTTTAACTGTCATAGACAGACTTAGCAGAAAATTTTGACATTTTGGGGGCACTTAAGAAAATCCCTATTATCAATCACATTTAATTTACTTTCTCCCAATGGATTTTGCTCATAATTGTCATCTACTTCATGAAATTAGCATATGAAATTTAAATGAAGTGTAAATATACTGGAGGTGGGGGATTTACTGTGCAATCTCAGACATAATTGACTCATTATTTCATGTACCTGATCGATTGTTAAGTTTTGCCTGGAGTTCAATTTTTTTTTCTGCTTTATTTTGATTGGTTTTTCTTTGTTTCATTTCATATGAGAAAATAAAAAACCTACCATTCCCTCATATTGTTTTGTTTATTTATTTTAGATATTTTTTATAATTTTAGAAATCTTGAAAACATTGAAATGCTTCCTCTATGAGATTTCTAGTAAAATTTTAAATCTCTGATGATAATGCATCTTTTTCCACCTACATACTGCTCCTTATGACACTGATCATCTTATTTTCTAGCAAGATTTGGTAATGTGCAGCTCTACACATAGTGCTTTATCTGTGCTATTTTTAATCAGTGCTATTTTTTGACATATTGTACCAACTCTCCTTTTCCCCACTGAGTTCTTCCTAAATAGGCTATAATCATCAATGGTAAGATTCCAGTAATATGAATGTTCTGACACAATTTCATTTAGGAATTACTGAAAGACTGCAGCCCCAATTCAGTAATTCCTAACTAGGAATTCCTAACTAGGTCAAACTTATCTTAAGCAATTCCAATTGTTTGTTTTTATTATGTAGACTTCCAACAGTAACATACAGGAAATTAAGTAGTTCCTCTTTTATGTCCTTCTGCGACTTGGTTATTTAGGTTTACCGCTAGCTGTAGGCACATTTTTTCGCCTTTTCACTTCCTGTGTATGGCTGCCTCTCCTGACTCCCTTAGCCCTCCTATTCATGGAAAAATTGACTGGAGAAAACTCCATGAAAAGCACAACCATCTTTTGCAACACAAGAACCTCCTGGCTTCTAGTTCCTTACTGCCTTTGCTCATGATAAGGGATGCTGTACTGTTTCTCTGCTTTAACATCATTAGTGATCTCCAAAGTCTTTTATTACTAGTCATTTAAAATGTTATTGGTGGCAATTATGTTGCTAGAACAAGTTTATACCAGAGGACTGCCTGAATACCTCAGAAGCTCAGTAAGTGAGTTTCAGTCTTATAGTTACATGATCTGCCTCACATCATTGCATCCTTTTGTGAACTCCTAATCATAGTATGCTTATTCTGTTAATTGCAGGATAAAATAACGAAGTAGGTTGTTTGCCTTCCTAGAATCATCAGTCATCTACTTGTGCCCTTCCAGAGGGACTTTAAAAATACTTCATTTACAACTGTAAACTCTGAATTACAACAGTGGCAAAGTTCTAGAAGGATCTACTTGCAATGTAAAATGTGTTTTATTGTTTGAATAGTGTATTTTAATGAGGCTCAGGGACATATGTTTAATAGTGAAGAAGTAACTATTGACTAAACAATACCTATTCTGCAGAGAAAGTAAAATGTGACAGGCAATATATCCATACATTCATGTATATGTGTGTGTTTGACAGTGACTACAATTCAGATAAATATGGGTTATAATAAAGAACCTGAAGTGTATCTTTATATGAATAAGCACTATATTAAAAAATGGAATTAAAATAATTTTTTCTTCAAGTTTAAATTCAAAATTTCTTAGCTATTAAATTGTATTAAAATATATTAAATGTATTAAATTGCTATTAAATTGTAGATTTTACACATTATATTTAAATATATTAAATGAAATTATTACAAATTGCATAGTTGTTTTTTAACAATTTTAGTCACATTCAGAGTGGCTCTCTTCTAGAATCATTTTATTTATTTATTTATTTATTTATAGGACTCAGATTTCAAACTATGTAAATTAGAAAAGAGGAAAAATTCTCACACATGAACAATTCCCAGTGGTCTTCAAAACTGCCTTTCACCATATAGATTCTCTAAGGCTTAGCATATCATATCCTTTTCTTTTACTTTATATGACTAAAACAGTGCATTGCACCAGAGAGCACTTTGACTGCAATTCATCATTGCTGTCTCAATCAGGGATCTGCTCCTTTAGATAAGTAGCTTGCCTCCATCGCTGTCCCAGCTGGGTTATTTACTTGGATTGGAAAAACAGTGGCTGACTCTGTGGCCCTGTTCAGGTCAAAAAACAGATAATATACTCGTCCTTTTTCCTTCTAAGCCATTGATTAATAAACTTCTGTTCCTCATTCGAGTTTGACCCCACTCTCTTTACATTCTCCGCTTAGCTATTGTACATATTGGTCCCCTCTCAGTCTTCTCTTCTCTTCTCTAGCCTAAATAGGCCCAACTCTCTCAGTCTTTTCTCACGACAGATGTTCCAGTCCCTTAGTCATCTTCATTACTCTATGTTGGACCCTCTCTAGAAGTTTCAAGTCCCTCTTGTACTGTAAGCTTAAACAATGCACAACAGTGTTTACCTTCTTTTCATACAATTTTGTGTTTAAAATATGTATATTTTAGATACTATACTCATTTTTATGTGTATTACAAACATATATAATCTATATTTAAAACTTATTATATGTTCTTTTTCAGCTGTAATGATGTGTCATCCACTTCTTGAACCTTTAAGCAAATTGTCACCTTAGCTAGAAGAAGAGAAAAAAAATCTTCCGAATAAAGAAAAGTTTACAAGAATACATTTCTCTAATTAAACTAATGAAACTATTTTAATAATTAAAATAGTTCTTTCACTCAGAATAAATTTGCTTTGACACTCAGGACTGGTCAATAAAAGGGGGTATTTTGTCCTGATGTGCAGTAGATTTCAGTTTGATGAAAAGACAAAGGCTTGAGATAGGACAGAATTTATGTAGTGCAAATGTTTCTGTTTTCTCAGATGCACTGTAGATATTTGAAATACCTCTCTGAGTACATGAAGCTGTAGGCTATCATCTTATATCATTCTTAAATTAACCTAAAGATTAGATACTGGTGAATGCAATCTCTTTTCCTTGAATATGTTGTAATATGATTTGAACAACATTTGATTCAGGACATAGATATCTTATTCAGAAGGTATCCAAAAACTGCATAGTGTAAATTTTTCTCCACTGGTGACCTGCTGTGTCTGATCAAGTATAATTGCAAATGTAATTTCATAAGACTTCTGCAAGTGCAAAACAAAGTTAATTAACTTCAGCACGGCATTTAAAGTGTTTTTGAATTTCTACCTCTTGGTGAACAATGCAGCTTAATCAACTTTACAATGCATACTAATATCCTTATACCTTTCACCAGAGGAGAGTTTTTAGTGGTAGAATATGAAGGAGCCCTATGTTTTTAGCTAAAATTTTAAATTATTTAATTTAAATTGGAATGCATTCCCTATGTAGATATTTTTCAGTAGGTTTATTCTCACTTAAATTAGTGTATTTTGAATCAGGAAATTAAAATAAATTATTTTCATATGGTATTTCACTGCACAGTTTTGAAACCTAGGTTAAAATGCTGAAACTTTTCCTAAATAGAAAAGACTTGCATCAGGTGTAATTTCGTGGAGCCTGGATCCAGTCACACACGTGCCTAGTTTATTATCATGATGGAAAGCACCTGAATTTACTGCTATCTTTTAGTATGGACATATAAGAAAATATATAAAAAAATGCAACTTTCATGCTGTGTTGCAAAGGAAAAAGAAGCAATTTTATCAGGCAGTGCTGTTTTCCACAAACCTTCAGTAGCTTGTGGGCCACCCAAAGTGAGAGTGTGAATTGTGATATTATTTTGGCCAAAAAAATAGTTTTTGTTTGGAGAGAGTTTGAGTCTTATAATTAAATTTAAAGATGAAAATAGAAGGAAGAGGGAGAATTTTAATAATAGTACATGTAGTTGGGGGGCTTATAAGAAGATGTCTGTCTACGAGATATTTATATGTGTCTCCAGTTTCATCTCCAGCACTAATGTTCAGTGAAATAAGTATTCCGAGATAGTCTTGATTATAAATTACTCTTGGCAGCAGGAGAAGCTGTTACTAAGAAATGAAAAAGATGCACAGAGGGAGATGTAAAGCTATACAGATAAGTCTCTTCAGGCTCTTATCCTGGGAGGACTTGACTGAAATTGGTCAAAAGTAGAATAAATCTGATGAAGTCACAAATTCCAGTTTATCAATATGTCAAAAAATATGTTCTAAATTATATGACTAGATGCTATATTGAAGTTTTAAGTAGAAAGTCAAGATAGTCTTATTTCAGATAAAGTTTGCACTCCTACATGAGAATAAAGTTATCCATCTAAACAGAATTAAACCAAATTTGAAACCAGTAACAGATAAGAAAAGTATTTTTTGAGAACATTGACTCTGAACATATATTAATATTAATGATGTGAGGGGCTGTATGTATTTTTCTTAACACAGAGTTCATTGTTATTGATTCATACCACAAGCTTAAGGATTCTTACTTTTACTATTAGTAAGTAAGTACTAATACTAAGTATTATTAGTATTATTAAGTGTATAAGAAACTTTCTATACACCAAAGATAATTAGAAAAATCCTTATTCTCACTGGACTTTGGATTTGCGGCTCAATTTCTCAGTAGCAACCAGCATTGCACTGAAGAGTGAATGACTTCAGTGAGCAGTGGATCTGTTGACTGAATCCACCTCCTTACAAGCATGTTTTTTGCATTAACCTCTATAATCTTAGCATTTTTTTTCTCCCAAAACTCCTACACATTCCCTATCTGATCCATTTGCAGTAGAAATAAAACACTTGTCATAGTGTTCTATGAATGTAGTGATTTTGCAATCAGGGACTAGTGATTTTAGATTATTGCAAGTAACACTGTTTTCTTAATTTCTTAAAAACAATTTATTTTGTTTATATGATATCAACAGGTGATATATTCCCTCCTGTTCTTTATGCAATCCTGCTTTTTGTCAAGAAAAGTACTTTCCATGTGTCTTCTCAGATGGTCTTTTTAGGATCTCCCTCCCTTTCCTGGAGGACATGTGGGAGCTGCCATACTTCCCTTTGATTCTGCAGAGAAGCTCGGTACAGGCTGAGAATAATCTAATGTAGCAGTAATATTACTGTTTCTTTTTTGCTTGCTCTTACCATTTGTGCCTAGCACTGAGTGGTATAGGATAACTCAGACTCCAGGGACATGTTCACAAATTTAAGGTATCAAAGTAGAAAGCTTGTGTTACCCCCTCACTCACATCTCTCCGTCTCTCTCCTTTTCCTTTTGCTCTCCTTCTTATTTATTTTATCTTTATATGTTTATTTTATTTTATTTTATTTTATTTTATTTTATTTTATTTTATTTTATTTCTTACATTTTCCTTTTCTGGCAAATATGGGTGAGCATTAGATGTTAGGAATTTAAACAGATTGATCAGAGTATATGAATAGGTATAAATCACATTTAGATTTGAAAAACAATACTGCACATAAGTACTTCACCTAATACTTATACAATAGGTGCATTTTAAGTAGGTTCCTCATGTTGATAAATGTGTTAAAAGGTTTCACAACAATATTTCAACATCACCTTTTTTTTTTATTCGATTCAGTTGAATTCATTTTATTCAGTTCAGTTTTGCAATTCCTCCTAGTACGTGTAGTTACATGATGTGTTGTTAATTTCCAGTATGCTTCCAGCTGTAATCACTCTGACATAAAATTTCAACCGCTACAAACCTGGTATGCTTCTGCTGTTAATATTTTGAATCCTAACAAACTCCACATGGGCTACTCCCAATGCTTGTTAGCAAAAGGGCTGTGTGATTAATTAATTTTCCAGGACATCCACAAAACTTGAAAAAGAATCCATTCTGAATCAAGCAGTATGAATTTCTTTATCATCACCAACCAAAAAACTCCTCTCCCAGACCCCATACTTGGCCAGAAAAAGTATTTTGTCTAATTTGAAACAGAAAAAAATATTAGGTATGTTTAACAGAAGAAAATCAGTTGATGAAGTTACATAGCACTCACAGGATAATGATGATTTTCATGTCACAAAATAACCTCTCCATGGCATTATCCATTTGCCATTAAGGAAGAAAATATTTTCCAAGTCCTGCTCTAATTTAACAGGCTTTAAATCTAAGTCAGAGTTTAAATCTAACAGAGCTTGTGAGTAACCTAGATATTGAGCAACAGATGAACAATTTCACAACTATCTCTGATACAAGAAATGTTACATGTTCTGTATAGAGCAGAAAAAATCTGGACAAAGTGATTGGACAAAGGGAACAAAATAGAAATTAGTAATGTTGCTCCAGACAATATCTTTAGATATAAGAATTCTTGCCATTACAGATATACGAGGCTCAAATGTGGTTCTTTCGCAACCCATTTATATAGCTTATCACTAATTTCTTTTGCTGGTATTCAGATTGCACAATATAATATACCAATTTTCATACGTATCTGGAATGCAGAGATCTGGTTTATTCTCTGTATTCTAAGCTGAAGATGGCTTTTTAAATCCAGGATAGATCCTGTAATTCAACTATAAATATATCTCTTTTCTTTTTTTCTCATATGATTTCAACACTACATGGAGATGCACTGCATGAACGTTGTGGATCCTTGTGGATTTAATCTCATCTGCCTATGGAGATGAAGGACATGATACAGTTTATTTCATCTTCTTTTTCCTTTCCTTTTTTCTTTATTTTTTAATAGGTGCCTATAAAAGTAAATACAGTGTCAAATGTGTAAATACTTAGGATGCAGTTCTGCTGCAGCCTAAATTGATGCAGATTTGGAGCAACTCAGAGGCAGTTTCAGTGACAGTACCAAGCCTATGACTTTCTGTAAGTGACTAAATAATGAGGACTTTGCTTGGAAAACTGTGTTGATTAACAAAGTAAAAATACAGTCTGATCAACCTGTCTTCCCATATATTATCTTCTAAAGCATTGGTAGCTAGAGTATACTAACAACTTAAATAAAATGCAGGAATGTTCTTGGGCAGTTGAAAAAATGGCTGTCTCTGTTAGTAAACAGACTATTCCCTGAAATATTTTTGAAGGTGGCAGTAATTCACTTGGAGAATTTCTAGGCATGTTCAGAAGTCAGAACATCTCATAGACTGGTTTCAATAACCAGTTTGCTTTGGGTCCCCATGCTTAGAGGAAGAGAAGTGTACAAAATTTTGCAGATTGTTCCACGTCTTTGTGCCCTTCAAAATCGAGAATGTATTTAATAAGTAAATTAACATGCTAATGTCAAAGTCTACATTCAAAGATCATTTACAAATTTACATTGCTTAGAAACTTATTCAAAAAATTTGATAAGAAACAAAAAGTTTTGAGTATTTTTTAAGTAAATCATTGGTAGTTACGTAACTACACAATATGCAAGATTTCAAGGGTGTTTTATTTTTTGAGGGGGGGGCAGTTTGGGGGAGGGCTGGCTGGAAAAAGGAGCAGAAGAGCCACCAGTGGCAAATGAACATTGAGTAAGGCAATGAGCATTGCTGCAAATATGGTCAGTAAATGCTCTTGGATACAAAGGTGTGAGACTCCAGTGGCTTCACCAAACATCCAATGGATTTATAAGGATTTAAATCATCCTTTCACATACTCTTAGAAATATGTCTTTAAAAAGCTGTCTATTATAATAGGTGAAATGTAATGAATTTTGTATCAGGTACAGATGTGTCTATACATCTTCTGTGAGTCAGTATTTCACCTCTCACATGTCATCTATGAAACAGTTACTTTCTAGTGAGGATTGACAAGGCAAAGGGAAGCTCACTGCTGAAGGTAGTGAAAGAAACGCTTGTGTAATGCTTCTGTCCTATGTGAGCATATGGACAATGGGTGATTTTATTATCAGTTCTACTCCTCTCTTTAGCACTCTGAAAGCAGTGAACAGACCTTCACTGAATTTGAGGTGTTAAAGAAACAGTTTTGTTTATGGCAACCAGAAGAGGAAGTTGACATGTTCATAGGAAAAGAAAAAATTACTTTTTGATTCCTACAATATGAGTCTGTAATATTTCTGAGACAATTAAATAACAGAAAGAGAACTGGACTCACAATTCATTAAGAAAATCAGTCTTTTTAGTGTATTGAGGGGGAGGATTCAGACATCCTCCCAGGATAGCAGCAAATGTCAGGCACTGTCTAATGTTCCTGTTGTGTTCTCTTATGTTTTTTATAGGTATATGTAAAATTGCTTTATGTATTCAAGCTTCTAGTAATTTTGGAGAAAAAAGGAGTCCTGGGGTTGTATATATCATTATATAGACCTCTTGCATCCTTAAAAGAAGATCATGACCGGATTAAAGAGGAGCAACTGAGACACCTTTCCTGGCCTTTGCTTGACCAACTACAATACGGGAAATTAATTCAGCCTTTTTTTGAGGAAGTTCCTACCCATGCTGCCTGATTACTCATATAATTGCCTGACTCCTCTATATTTCATTTCTGCTGAATATCTGTGTTCACTCATGATTGCCAATGTTCAAATATATGAGAAGGCAGTAGAAAAGGAGTTAGTCGATATGTTCTCCTTAGAGAAGTAGCAGAGATGCAACCAAACACTGAAAATGTAACCTATGATGTTGAAATATCAGAGTTGTAACATCAGGTTAATGAAAGTTAGGAATCCACTCAGTATCTAAAAAAAAAAAAATAGAAAAGATGAAAAGGCTTCTTTTGTGGAAAGACAAATGAGACAGTAAGTGGAATGAGGTCAGGTCAGCAACCTGTGACTCTGTTATTGTGGTGATCATATTTTTGAAAGACCTGTGGTAACAGGCTATAGCTGCAGAGGCAATTGCCCTTTGCACATGTGTAGAACTGTGAGGTGGAGGAGAAGACTGTGCGAGCGGCTAAACTGATTTGTCTGACAAGAAAATCTTAAACTTTTTTGTGCATACTTTCTGAATTGCTTTGCGAGTCTTTATGACATAGCCCAAAGCAACACATAATACAGTAGCTGTTGGCTTACTTGAATTCTAAGTGACCGAAGTTAAACATGCCATCATCATAAAAGAAGGAAAGGGCTTTTGTAGGATACTTTTTAATCCTGGTTTTACTGCAGATCGTTTTCAAAGTTGGCTCAGTAGTAAGACAACAGTGACTGATACACAATGAAGTTTGTTTAAAACATTTTTTTCCCCTAGTGAAGAATCTGAGATGACAAGAGATTCAAACAAAGAAGAAATATTTGAAAAATAAGTATATAAAATTCATTAAAAGAGATTGAAAGTTCTGAATATGAAGTTCTGCTTGACTTTAATAGGAACTTAACCTTTCTTAACTCTAAACCTGTTCATGTATCGTTGCTATTGTTGTTATCTTTAAAAGAAAGAAAGCTAAAAGTACAGATAGCTTCTGCACAAAATACTAGAATGGTAATATATTTTACTGCTGCAAAGGCTATTGAATTTATTTTTACATCAGACAATTTTAATAAGGCATAAAATGCTTTTTAAACCAAAATTAATACAACTATAAAGTTAAAAAAATACAAAATAATTACCCGAGTGATTTTTTTTTCCCCTTTTCTCTTTTTAATCTCTTATCACCGTCTAATTTTCAAGCTGTATTGGAATGCCAGACACTAAGTGAGCAGTATTTCCACTTCTCTGTCTCCACAGTACTTTTCCCCAGCAAGTCAAAAAAATTCCATATGACAGACAGAAGACAAGTAAATTAATAGTGATCATTATTCCTAAGGCAACTGATCAGGGGTATTTTTGTAAGCAGTCCTAATGAAAGCCACAGCAGTTGCCAGTACAGATCTATGTTTATACAATAATTTATGCTTCTAATAATGCCACTTATATGAATAACATGTTTCTTATAAACTGGATAATAAACTATAGACTAGGACCACAGAATGCCAACAGTACATGAGTTCCTGCATTTTTAATCAAATGTGGCTCTAGGGGCTAGGCACTAGAATCCCATTTTTGCATTGCTTCAATCCTGAGGAAAAAAGAAAAAGTCACCTGAAATTGTAAAGGGAAAGTATAAAGCAATATAGCTTAGTCTGGAAGCTCTCTGAATCTTTCACCTCTATGTCTTTGCATCACAGGAAGGAGAATATAAAAAAACTGTCATTTGGAAATGAATGATCTTCGCGCTGAAGTAATAAAAGCAAAGCCTCTCAAAATCCATCTAAATGAAAGACGCTGGATAAAGGTACAATTGTTAGCAGTGGTTTTCTGTTGCACTGACATTGCTCAGCGGAAAACTAGAAAAACCCAGGAGAGAACTAGAATATTTGTACACTGGGTTTTCAAAACCATTTTAGGATTATTTTGGGGTACAGTCAGAACCGTTTAGACACTGAATGAATAAAGCTAATTCAATCTTCATGAAAAATAATTACTTCTGAATTTATTTGTAATTGTATGGACCAGTGTATATCAGGAATAGAAAAAGGTGTATTATTTGGAAATGGAGTACATATTTTGTTGAAACTTTTCATATGGTAAAAGTTGTGGTATACGGTTCTGCAAAATTGTTCAATTCTAGCATTGAATTAGATTAGCATGAGCTTAGAGATGCAAATCATTCAGCTATAAAATTAAGTCTTGCTTTTTATTTACAAATTGCCTATTAAAAGCAAATTAGTTAGTACTAATTTGCTCTGATCCCTTGACAGAACTGTTTTAAAATAATCTTGTTGAACAGTAGAAAATATTAGATAACTTTCTGCATGGACACTTGAATGCTTATGAAAGTTTATTTCAGAAAATTAGGGTGGAGATAAAAACAGATTTTGAAACACCACTTGAAGAATCTTATATATCTAATATATACTGTGAGAAGTATATAACATTTTAGTTTTTCATTTTACAAACAATCAGACAAGTAAGGCCTTGAAAATTGTTTGATTTCTAGAATGTAACTGAAGGCGGCAGCTAGGCCTGTTGCAAAGACATAATCAGTAGTGTAATATGTCTTTTTGGAGCAATGGGTAAAATAGGGAAAAGTAAGTCTGTTGTAATAACTGGGGACAGTTCCTACACAGCTGATGACCAGACTAGGGCTGGCATACTGTGACTTCAGTGCATTTTCCATGCAGATATTTCTTCTGTGACCCTCTAATGTCACTTCCTTGTATTTCACAATAGCCCACAAGCTGTAAAATGGAGATATATGGGGAGCAGTCAAAAATCTGTTTTTTCTTCTTCTTCTAACATGTAAAATACACATTCTGTTCTTCTTTTTATTGCAGATTCTTACAAGGATTATTTCAATGAGCATTATCTTTTTAGCATTTGCTGAAGAAGTACTATATAAAAATTCTTCAAAATGTCTAACCCACGGCGGACAGTCCTATGTCCTGCCTCATTTAGTTCTTCTCAGTATATATATTCTTTAAAACCAGGATTGTCTCTTGGATCGTCTCCGTCTTACTTCAGAACAAATAACATGGTGATAAATTCGGTTGTTTCCCAGTTTTATTGTTTGCTCCCTCCTGGCAAGTTCCCACTTGCACAGCGCTGTGGGCTGGTATCTACTGCACTCCCATACCCCACAGAGACGTAATTCAGTTCACTTTAATTTCGTTCCAGCTAGATCCCTGCTGTTCTTTCCCAGCAGTTTTCTTCTGCTTCGTTGCCCAAGCAAAACTAGGAATCTGCATAGAGACAATAAAGTTAATTGGTCTGAAACTGATTCTTGGTTTGCTTAATGCTGGAGGTACGGCAAGGAAGTTGTAGCACAGGATTGTTCTGCTGCCAAATCAGAAAGGTAGGGGGGCTTGCAAAGACAAAATATGTTTTATGAACTAAACTGATGATAGCAATAAGATTTTTCCCTTTCCTCTTCACCTGTCTCCTAACTCCTCTTCATCCAAGATACTGCAACCTACCTTATTCACAGTGGCAATTTTCTGCAATTTTACAACGGTGAACAGCACCTATTATATAACCAAGGTAATTATATTAGCAAGCGAAATCTGTTATCATATAGAAAATATGATTTATGGGAAATGCAAAGTAAAGGAAATTCAGAAAATAAATGACTTTTTCTGTTTCAGCAGTATACCTTCCACGATAAAAAGGGTTTCAGTTTGCAAGGCTCAAGCGAAACCAAACACATGGTTTTGGATTGGATTCATGCACTAATAATTGTCATCCTATGTTACTGAAAATTATCCTTGACTGGAGATAACCATAGCTTTTCCATTATTTTTCCCCTCTTTTGTGGGTGACACTTCATTACTGGAAGCCTTTTCCCTTTTTTCCCACTGCCTCATAATTCAGATTCTTGGCACACCATGCTGAGTTTTATAGTTAAGGGTAGAGCAAATCACTCACAGCTGTCTTTTGGTTAGGTGTGTTCTGTGCTTAAACACAGTCATCTTAGTGTTGCTTCAACCCAAAATCAAAAGTGTTCCTAAGACCCTGGCTTAAACATGCCAATTTTCATACCCAATTTTCTTCTTCCTTTACTATTTTGAATGTGTGACTGACACTTTACAGATGGTGTTGTCTAAACACTGATGTCTGCAACCGAAATGGGTCTGAATTAGTAGTCAACAGATACTGCCCCAGTGGGAGCATTAGTTTAATTTTCCATTATTGTACTCATTCTTCAGTAACACAGGCTTTAATTTCCAATCAAGGTAATATCCATAGGAATAGATTTGAAGTAATGGTATTAAACATTTGGACCAGTGGGCTTGGACTGGCTAGTTGTAAATCCTTGGAGCTTATATTTTTAAATTTATCTGAGCTCTGTTGGCAGCACATTTTCAGATAGAAGGAGATTTTATTTTCTTGTTTGGGCAAATGAAAAGCTCTTTTTCTAAGCAAAGAAATTTTAATATAGTGCCCACATATCCTCCATAAACCAACATTTAGGCATCTTTCTGGGTGCTTAAAAGTCAATTTGGATTTACATATTCAAGTCATCTATAAAATAGGTAATTATTTTATAATTATGCTTTATTGAAGATATTCCAGTTTGTCTTTTCTCCTGAGTTCAGTGAAGCTGTCGGTTTCCTGTTCCCTCATTCTCTTCCTCAGAGCCAACACTAGGAAGCAGTAAAGTTGCCTGGGGTTCTTCTAATTTGTATCATCTGGCAAAAAAAGACTCATATGCCTGATACCAGCTGAACATAGCCAGACTGCACTGTGGCTTGATTTGTCAAAAAATAGAGACTTATTAAAGGGAGACAGTTGCAGATCCGTGCCCGCTGGAAAACCTGAACTGATAGAAATTTAGAAGGAGATGGATAGTTGATATCTACTGTCTTGACACAGCTCAGGAATTGCAAAAGGGATGCATACAGCCAAGAAGCAGCTTTCTTAGTCAATGAAATCATGAAGTTCCACCTTCCCTCTTCATGGCTCCTGGTCCAGCTTGCTCAGATTGCAAGTTAAAAGATCAGCTGAGTGTTTTGTTGCTTTTCCTTTGTACTGTCAACTCTGCCAGAACAGTCGGGGATGTAAAAGTCAACTTGTAGTCTATCCGGTTCTCACATCATCTGCAGTTATAAAGACACTTTAGCTGAACCTTAGCCACTAAAGGTTCATGAGCCAGAAAACAAATCCAACTCGTACATTTCTTCTAGGATATCTCCAAAAAGGTCAAACTCTGGGAGCCCTCTAAACAATTGAGAATAATGAAACATCTTTCTTACACTCTGGTTCTCAGTTGACCTAAATGAACAAACTTCTACAGACTTACCAGGATCTAAATGAGTACAGCATACACAATATGAAGAGTTGATTCGCAAGCCATGTGTAACTAACTCTTAAGTGACTAATGGTAAATGTGCTGGTCAGCAGTGCTACTAAAATAAAGATATTGTTGCAGTTATTTATTGGCAGTACAAATTTTGGTGTGTAGCGAAACACAAAATTCAGTACCACATGGGAAGGACAAACAAACAAACAAACAAACAGTGCCTTTGTATCTAAAATGAAATGAAAGATGCCTACTCTTGCAGGACAATATCTATTAATTTTCTCAAAGGCATTTTTTATCGTAGCTCTCAGTATTTATGGTAAATAAACCACTTAGAAAAATCTGTGACACAGGCCATTTATTCCACTCTTCTCTTTATATATCTAGCTTGCATCAATGGATATTTATGCTCCAGTGGATTTTTTAAACACTGAACTCTTCTGTTGGTAGTTGCCATCATTTTAGAAAGCCATTTGGCAAAGCACATTTCAAATACGCTATGGTTTTCAAGACCATTATTGCAGAGTTTGACATCCTGCTTTCCTTTCTCATTAGATTGCTGACCTCTAAATTTATGACAATCCCTTTTGCTTTCATGAACATGGATATCTTGCTTTTGACCATAAAGTGCATATTTTAATAACAGATGGACAGAGAGGTGCAATGGTCCATTGAAGTTCAAAATTATTTTACATTCCTTGAGGTTTATTCCAATTCATTTGCATATTTCCCAATTTCATTTAAATTTCTGCTTATTTTCAACACAGTAAGGAGGAACAGAATCTGGCTGTCATTATTCTAGATTGTTAATAGGTCATTTAAAATCGCTTATAGCAATTTATAAAAATCGTAAGTTTTTAAACAAATTAACAAGTCAGTATTGGAGAAAAATGCTGAAGTCATTAATTGAAAAGAAATTCAAAGGTAAGGCATTCACAGAAATATTTTGGATTGATAATAACTTTAAGGATTTGGAGAACAGAGGCTAATAAAAATATGTATTACAGAATTATTATAATAAATTTGTATGAAAAAAGAGAGGGAAAGGCATAGATATTATGGCATCTATATGGGAAGTGTGAGACTTGCCAATTTGGAGCAGAGCTTTCTCTCAACATCCCACATACCCATTCAATGCTTTGACCTCTTGTCCACTGTCTGCTATGAAGTCTGGATCTTGTGCTGCTTTTTCTTCTGAGAGTAAGACAAAACAAAGTGGACAAACAAAGTAAATAAGCAAACAAGGAACAACTTTGAATCTTTGAAGCATTGCAGTTCCACTGCAATGCAGAAGAGGACCATTTTCAGAAAACCTGCCTTTACACCCTACACTGTTCTACTAAAAGCAACTGCCTTCTAAGAGTTCTCATAAATGCTGCTATCAGCAGTGCTCCTGGTCTGGCTAAATTTCATTGCATTGCAGCTAAGTTGCAGTCTCTTGACCTTAGATAAAGATATGCAGAGATGCACTTAGACAGCTCACTTTCCAAAAGGTGCAGCTTTATAACAGCCCTTGGCACACAGGTTGAGCAAGAGCCTCACTCTTCGTATACTACCTTGTTTAAACAAATTGAGGAATCACAGGGAGAGATAAGGAGAAAGTAAATTCATAGGCGAAATCAAGCCTTAGGTTCTATCTATGTTTTTTCTATTGCTTGTTTGCTTGTTTTTTCTTAAATCTCTCTAGAGATTAGAAGGAAGGTAGTCTTCTTCTGCCTTCTCTGTGGAGCTGTTTGGTTCAAAAGTCATCTAGATAGAGGATCTGTGTTCAGTAACTGTGTGACCAGGTCTTTTATCTCTTTTAAGCAAACCTAGTAACCATTTATTTTAAATTAAATGATATACAACTATGCTTTCCTTAAAACACAGAACTCAAATTTGGCTCATACAGCAGATTTTTTTAATATTGATTGCTCTCCAGTAACTTTTAATCATGTAATTGTCAACACACTAGAGAAAGTTATATGTAGTATGTATGTGTTGTATGTAGTCTGAATGTATGATTTTTTGTAAAAAAAATATACAATATAGTTATATGAATGATAATTATTTGTCATGTTTACTCCAATTTTATAATATTCATACATAGCTTAAGAAAAAAAGAGAATAAAAGATATTCCCTTTCTCTCTCCTTATTTCTGCCTAAAAAACCTATCGACAGGGTAGTGTTTATGATTGCCCATTGGAAAGAATTACCAAAAAGAAATATCAAGATTTTTATTTCCAAATTAAACCAGAAATATCACAAGGGTTAAAGTATTGATGCTCAGAAATGAAAACAACCATTTACGGTTTTTTGTTCCATATGGAAGAAATGTAATTTTAAGGTTATCACAGAAATCATCAAGGAATAAAATCTTTAAAAATAATTGTTGCACTAATGGAAAATTAGATTGTAACTACGAAAAAGACTACTTCCTTAGAGAGTATGTTGGCACAGGTTTGAGTTGATTCACAGCATTTTACAGCTGTCATAAATGTGATGGTGCAACACATACAAAAGTTCAAAGAACAGCTGCATATTTATGATGTGATCCAGCAATATGATAAGGGCAGTCAACAATCAGCAAATGAAGGATGATTAGTACTCTGTGGGATTTGCTCACATTCTTGAAGCATCAGGCCCCAAATAAATAACTGTGATAAACTTGCTATAATAGGAAACATCCATAACAGTTACATCTCTCTGAACAACAGAGCGAATTGCGGAGCATAAAGCTAACAATGTTGTACTTTAAAGCTTCAAGATCAATAATATTTTTAGACATTATTAAACAAAGAATTCTGTGTTGAAAATAAAAGCGTCAGTTAGTGTTTTTATGCAGAAATGCAGTTGTGTAGCTGAAGTCCCTAGTGTTCCTTGATACTTCCATTGCACTGTAGCAAGTAGATGATCATGAAAACCTGAAATGACTGGCAGATAAACTGGAAAGAATAAATTATAAATATAGATCCAAGTCCTCTTCCTGTTTTGTGGTGTGAAGCAGTCTTCAAATTCTGAAATGCAGGCTTCGTCCTTGGTGTTTTTAAGGAAAGACAGGAGAAGGATACGTCTCAAATGAGAAGCTGAAAGGTGACACATATGTGCAGAGTCCTCCCTCAAGATCTGCCAGCTGCAAAGAACCGACACCACTGGATTAGCAAAGCATTGCTGCTTCAGTCTTCAGAAAGAAAACCTTTTCCAGCTGTTGGAAAGAGCTGATGGAATGAGATTGATCTGAAGCAGTAAACAGTCTCAGCTTCCCAAGAGAGGGAGAGTTTTTCTTCTGAAGATGAGATTTCCACATCTGTAAGACTTAGAACACCTTCCTGTAATGCATGAAAGATTAACTTTTCTTAATTTTGTATATCATAAGAAGACAAAAATATAAACTGCACATGCAAGCAGGGGTGGATTTCAGCTCCGGATTTAGACACCAACTTTAGACATCTACCAATATATCTCCATATATAACCAAGATATTTAAGATTCCTTTATTTTCAGTGGAGATGTAGTTAATATAATCAAAGAACTCTAAAGGATAAATCCCAAAAAAACCCTGGCAATGCTTATATTCTGCATTCCTTTCCAGTGTATATGAGAATCCTCAAAAAGCAGCTATAGCATATCAATTGCTATTCTCTTTGGATCAAATCCTTTTTAACATACCTCTCCACATTCCCTCTTTTCTTTTTGTTAGAATGAAGGAAAGGAAAGGAAAGGAAAGGAAAGGAAAGGAAAGGAAAGGAAAGGAAAGGAAAGGAAAGGAAAGGAAAGGAAAGGAAAGGAAAGGA
>PTEX01000001.1:3252029-3441193 GCA_003342815.1 Eudromia elegans
AGGGAGGTGATTCTGCCCCTCTACTCAGCCCTGGTGAGGCCACACCTGGAGTACTGTGTGCAGTTCTGGGCTCCCCAGTGCAGGAGGGATGTGGAGCTGCTAGAGAGAGTCCAGCACAGGGCTACAAGGGTGGTCAGGGACCTGGAACATCTGCCCTATGAGGAAAGACTGAGAGAGCTGGGCCTGTTCAGCCTGAAGAAGAGAAGGTTGAGGGGACATCTGATAAATGTCTGTAAATACCTCAAGGGATGGAGTGAGGGGGATGGGGCCAGCCTCTTTTCAGTGGTGGCTAGCGACAGGACTAGAGGAAACGGACACAAACTGAAGCATCAAAAATTCCACAGAGACTTAGGAAAAAATTCTTAACAGTGAGTGTGAAAGAGCCCTGGAACAGGCTGCCGAGATTGATTTTGGAGTCTCCTTCTCTGGAGATCTTCAAAACCTSCTCGGATGCAATCCTGTGCCACAGGATGACCCTGCGTGTGCAGGGGGGTTGGACTAGATGATATCTAAAGGTCCCTTCCAACCTTAAGTGTTCTATTATTCTATGATTTTTTTTAACATTAGCTCCAATCAGGAAACCAGAATAATATTTGGAAAAATACATCCATTTGTGAATTTGTGATTAAAACAATTCCCATTGTTTCATTACTTTTTTTTTTTTTTTTCCAAAAAATAATCAGCATACTTATCCAGGACAAAGTTTTTAATATCCTGGTAATCCTTGTACGGAATGATAAGCATTTGAACTGTTGTGGAAATTAGCTTAATCTGATTAAACATCAGTATATAATCATTAAGAAACAAAGCAAACAGTAAATTAATGTTAATAGCAATGAGATACTGATGATTCTCTTTGTTCAAGATATACAGGCTATGAAGCTGGTAGGCAAAAACTGTGAATAAAATACCTTCTACAGAGAAGAATGGCTTAGTACTATTTTTTATAATTGCATAAATTTCCCTGTTTGATGTTCTAAGTTGAGTGTTAAAAAGATGATAAATTCTATGAGCTAAAGTGAGAAGTTAAGGGGATGTTCAGCTTTTCCACTAGGAATAGTTATAATGCCAAAATTCTTGACTTTCTTCCATGCCAGTCTGTTGATTCATCCTTGATTATGCTTCATTTTTCTCTTCTGTAAAATGAGGTTAATAAACCCGCACTGCCCAGGGAAGCCAATTTAAAGTTACTACATGAGAAAACATTAGTATAATATCAGTATTTCTGAGATTCCTAAATATGAAAACATTCTTTTATTATGATTCTAGAACCTGATGCTTATATTACATATAAAAAGAATAAGAATCACATACTATATAGTTACTATATACTATATACATACTGTAGTAGATTTAGTATATATGTATATATTACATATAATATGTATCATATATATATATTCACACCATTTTTATAAAAGAAAATAACTGAAGCATTTTTTTTTTTCTTCTCCGTCTTTGTCCATATGATATCATTAACTTTTGATCAGGGAGAGTGTATTTCACTTTTTCTCATTATTAAGAAGTATAAAGTTCTCCCTTGAAAAAAAGAATAAGATTCAGAAAACTATTATATGTTGATATCTCAAAGATCTGTATTAATTTTCTTAATTAAATTCTGTCACATGTTAAAAGGTTACAAAGCCTCTTTATTTACAGAGCACCTTATTCATTCAAACTTTTTTTTCCTCGAGCTTGTCAGAATTTGTTAGTGCTGATTCAGTTTGACATTTTACCTAGACTGCATCAAACCACAAACCTGAGAATAGACTGTGACCATTAACAATTTAATAACCTGTTGCAATACTTTTTTTTTTTTTCCACATCAGCAGTATCACACTAGATAATGGTATGAGTTTTACCTTCACTGAATGAGACGAGACTATTTACTTTATATGTCATGGTTTCTGAAGTGCCTCAGGACTGCAACAAGTCAGAGATATCATTTTTAAGTGTCGGAGAGTTGAAAATGTCAGAACTTGTAATATGCTTACACTGAGATCAGATTAAAAAACGAAAATTTTTTCTGAGAAGTAGACACAAAAATCTTGATTTACTAATATAGATAAACACATATTCAGTCTTAAGAACATGAATAATGGCATTGACATGAGTGCGAATGCACGCACACATAAGCTAGGTGTGTGATAAAATACCGTCCAACAGAGGCATCTCACTGGGTTCAAGAAAAAAAAAATGCATGCAAGATAGTTTCTAGAGGAGTAGCCACAATCAATACGGTGTTGTATTGGCTAGAATAAGAAATATCTCCGAGATTTATGTAAGCTAAAATACAGACTATGGCTAAAAATGTTTTTGACAAAATCTACAAGAAGGTATTAATATTAAAAATGGCACTCCAGCAGAATCAAGGTGGAGCAGAAACATCTGAAAAGGCTGTTCTCAACAGTGCTTAATATAGCCATACCACTGCCTAAGAAAGTTTTTCATCTATTTTTTTTCCTTCTTTTTTGCCTGCATTCTTTCTAGCAAGCTTTACCATTTTAGTAAATCTGCCTCAGTTTAGTCTACCCAAACCTATTCAAGTGCTCATAGTTTCCCAAAAATTGAAAAATATTATAGTTTGAAAGAGTTTGTATATTTCTGCTCTTGCTTTCTGATACTTTACCATAAATTAGCTTCTAGGTATACCTAAATATATTTATGATAATTCAATTAGTTATTGTGAAGGTTTTACAGATTTGTATTGGTCTGTGAGCCCACTTTGGCCACACTTACAGCAAATTCAGAAGATGGTAACTATTATTCTTTAGCAGTGCAGGAAAAGCTTGGAATACAGTTTTTCTAGCTGTACTTCAAAAATTCTATTCCTTAGAGACTCCCAGTTCTTAGTGTGATGCTCACCACATCACAACAGTTCTGTCATCGTATCTACAGCTTGTGTAACTAAATCTATTTCTATTTAGAGCAATTATTTGTGCTGACTGAGAATCCACCTCACAGAATCCTTTCTATCAATTTTAAAAAAAAAGTCTTCCATTGAGCATATTTCAGTGCAAAGAAATATTCTTTCTTTGAAAATTTTTACTTTTTGTTTTTTCTCAGTGTACCCTGACTCAACCTGCCTGTGCTATAAACAGGCTAATGGGCCTGTAGAACACATTCAAGATTATACAGTATAATTCTGTTTTCCAAGGCCCACTTGCAGTTAGTGTTCATTATGAATCCCTCCAATAACTCTTTACAAATTTCAGCCTTGTTTCACAACTCTGTTTTGCCAAGGATAGTGGATGACATTCAAAAGCATGTGACACAGCTGATGACTTTTGCGGGACCAATAAAATATGACACGTGCCTTGGGTATACTTCTCTGACAGTACATTCCACCAAGACTTAATAAATTTGACCCTTATTTTACAACTCAGTTTCATGTAACAGCCAAGAGACTTATCCTGAAATGTGCTGAGTGCTTTCAGCTTGTTGTTTGGATTTGTATAAATCTATATAAAGGCAGACCTTTATAGCACCTTAGTAAGATTATAGACATGCCACAGCTTGATGTCAAGGGGAAATTCTGTACCAGCTAAGAAACAGCAACACCTTATGAGCATTAAGAGAAATAGACAATATGATGTATCTCCTCTTGTATAAACAGTGACATCTAGAGTTGCCATTAGTATTCCCTAATATGCAACTAAGTTAAAGGTTATCATCTGCTGCAGATTTAATGGATTGCATTAGAATTACAGCAAATGACCCTTGCAGCTCCTTTAAACTTGATCGATCACAATGTAATTGTCAAGGCGGGCTAGCAATTAATTTTCATTAGTCAGGGAAGTCATTAATGTTTGCTGTTAGGGAAAATGACTATGAAATTGAAGTGGAAGGGATTCAATCATTTTTTACAATTAAAAAAGTTGGCCTAATTTGCCGGTTCCATATGTGCAGAAGAATATTATTGCAGCTCCATTACCATGCGCTATTCCTGCTGTGATGCACTAGTTTCAAAAAAGAGGGGGAAATGGCCCTTTTCAGCCTGGAAGAGAAGGCATTTGTTACAAAATTTCTGTTGGGAATAGTATTTTTAAAGAATGCTTCTTTTTATTATTTTTAATTTTCATTGCCTTTAAAGCTCTTTTTGGAATTTAATGCTATGGTGAAAGGCATGCTTCCTTATGTCAAAGGTCGAGGGTTCTTTTCTTTTTTTTTTCCTTTTTTTTTTCCTTCGTCTTTGACACACAGGGTTTTTCATTGAACAAGACAGAGGAATTGAAAGATCCCAGGATCATCCAAGTGTTTTGAAAAATACTAAATTGCTTGGCAGAGATAGTTAGCTGTGATATTGTTGCTTGACGTCACAGTTGATAAAACAATACTCTTTCTTCGTGTAGTATATTTCATCTGAGAATCTCAGAATACATTTTCTGACAAGTCAACTTTAAAAGGTCCTAATCAAATGCAGAACACTTGTAATATCCATATAACCTTTAGGGAGTGCTTTGCCCAAATTTATCAGCGTAGAACAGAAGACAAGGTACCTAAGAGTCCAAGATGGAATTTGAAGAAATGCCTATCTTTTCTGATTTCCACTCTCATTAAATTAAATGGTATTGTTTATATGTATCCTTGATGCTGTGGTTTGCTTGCTAAGACAACTTTTTTAGTCCTAAGAGTATATTCTGTTTCAGTTAATTAGCTTTTATTTCTCCTTAAAAATATGTTTTCATATAATTTAGGTTAAAGAAAAAAAAATGATCTGAGGCTGATCCATTCACTATAAGTTACACAATAAAATGAACCGAAGTTTTAGATACCTAATTAATTGCCCTTCTATAGTAGACACTACCAGTTTTTACTTGAAAGTAGTGGCATTTGAATATCTTCACAAAAATATTTTGCCCATATAGGATGAGATCAATAAATTAAGTGAATAAGATGCATTACTAGAGGATTTAGAAATGCTTTGTTTGTTTCTTTGGTTAAGGAATTTTAGATATAGCAAGTAACTAACTTAAAATTTATGTACTTAAAGCAAATATGTATCAGGTAATTGACTCTTATCATGATGACCAGAACATGCTGCAGAAGCAGCTATTATGCTGTTCTATCAATCAGAAGAGGTTTTTGAAAATCTAAAGCCATATGTAAAAGAGTGTAATAAACTCAAACATACCAAAGGGAACCCTTTGGAGTACCCTTAGGAGTAAAGCTAGGCTTTTATATTCCAGATTCAGTAAGATTCTGGATAGTACTGAGTGACTAAAATTCCATTGATTTCAGGAGCGGACAAATTGATGTGACAGCCTTTCAGGTTCTCTGTTTTTTTGTATAAGTATTTTCAATGAGAAGTAGATCCTTTTGCAACTGCTTGAAGAACCTTTTTTCATGCTTAGTGATCTAAAATAGATTTCAGAACATTTATCTTCAGACTTGGAGACATTGATTACATGTAACCTACGAAAGTAAGCAATCAAATTCCATTGAAAGGTGGAATTTATTTATTTAAATGATGATGCTCTAAGAAGAGTGTTATCCTAGCATCGTCTTTTGTTCTCTCTACTGATTTTAAGGGAAACTAGGATGATTATCTCAAAACTAAATGTCTGCATCATGCTTTTTTAAAGATGCCGATGTAAATAGTCTTTCTAGTGGTGTCTCTTATTGACGAAGGAGCCTCACACAATTTCAAAAGCCATCAAACACTTAGATGCCTAAAACTCATTGCCCTGGTTTACATGATTCAAGATTCAAAGTCACATTTGAAAATGTTACCCTGTGTTCTAAAGTATTTACTTTCTAACTTGGCATATTTCAAATAGCATTTTCATTGTAAAAGATATTGTTTTGCAGTTTGATAAATTACTTTTTTAATAAACAAAAGTATTTTAAAGATGTCCGTATGATCAAATAGTCTGATCATATTTTCAGTTATGTGACTATCTAGATTTTTCATTTTCCGAGTAAAATTTTCTATGTTCGGATTCCTATGATCAGCATTTGATAATTCTTTCAGAAGATAAAGGTCAGCAGTTCTGAAATTTCAAGATTTAGGAGCCCGAAGCTTGTTCAGAGCTCTATTTCATGTTTGATGTGCCTAGACATTGGAGTTATTTAAAAAGTGCCACTTCTACTCTTGCAGGTGATATTTTCCTGGCAATTGCCAAGTAGTAATTGACAACATACCCCTGGTTAAAAAATAGACCATTATTAAAATTAGTAAAACTGGATTATTTTGAGCTGATGGGGTTGTTCAAGTGGATTCAAGTTTCCCACCTTGTTACATCCTTCTGTTTGAATAGGTTTCTATGATGAGATTGACTAGTGTAAGTCGGACTTCCTCTTGACCTTTGTCTGTTTCTCAGGACTGAATCTTCACATCAGCATGCACGTTTTAAGTCTAAATATTTGTGGTTTCCTATCTAGAAGCCAGAGGATGAAACCTGACAGGTTCATGCGATGTATTGTATGGAATGCATTATTGGTAAAGCAATACACTATAATAAAAAGTTTCTGTGAGAATTGGTGTAGGTAGACTTTTTGACTGGATAAATCCTTTTCTATTAAAATAAATTTTTGTGTGTGTGTGAGATAAAATGTATTATAAGCTGCTATAAATCAGTTTCATAGAACCAAGAAAACTGAGTAAGAATAAAATCTTTGTTCTCTCACCCACCTTTCTTTTGTTCCAATTCGTTTTGAAAACTGGTTTCTAGCACAGTTGAAGTATCTTTACAAAACTACCTTCTCAGTAGAATCCCTTACTGTTGTTATTGCTATGATTAAAAATACTCTCCCTATTCTTTAGTTTATCAATGATATTTAAAGAGAAAAGACACACACTATAATTTTTTATAGGAAAGAAAAAAAAAAGGCAGAGAGAGAGAGAAAAGAAACCAATCCTATTAATTGTTTTTACTCTGCTTTTTAAGGATATACAATACCTAGGACTAATACTAGGATCATGTTGTGACTTAGAATCATATTGCTACTGACGTGCATTCAGTTCTTGTGTGTTGGATGCAGAGAGACAGGGAACAAGGTAGGAATCAGCCAAATCAACCATGTGGTACTATAGAGCCTTGTGAGTTTGATTCATATCCTTATCAAAGAGCATCAATAAGCTCCGGAAGTAGGCAAGTAATCTTGGTTTAGAAGAGTTTCTACAGGTGGAGAATAGGCTTTAACAGAAGCTTTGTTTGTCTTCTGAGTCTTCCAAGCCGATCAGCTGGCGTCTGGAGAACTGCAGATTCCCCTCCTTATCACTCCTCAAAATTCTTATTTTTGAAAGACTGGGCTCAGTTCTTTTTACCAACAAGAACAGTTCAGAAAATTCTTGAACCTTTTTCTCTTAATTTTAAAAAAATGTGCATTGTTATCATGGGTGTGTCCAGCTTACAGAATCACAGAATCTTTAGGGTTGGAAGGGACTTTTAGAGACCATTTAATCCAACCTCCCTGCTCCAGCAGGAACACCTGGAGGACGAGGCATGGGGTGGCATCCAGGTGGGTTTGGAAGGGCTCCAGAGAAAGAGACTCCACAACCTCTCTGGGCAGCCTGTTCCAGGGCTCTGTCACCCTCACATTCTTACATCGTGTAGTCTAATATTTTGCATTGTATGCCCAGCTTTAAATATGCTAAGTTTTTAAAAGCTTCATATAAAACAAAGATAACAATAAAAAAGTATTTTTTCTGAGATTCATTCCAGTAAATAAAAGACATAAAAATAAAAGACATAAGAATAAAAGAAATGAAAAATAGTTAGTTTCTATTTATTTTAAGATCTATCTTTACACAATTTCCATGACTTGTGGAACATAAATAACACTAAGGTGGCAAAAGCCTTCATGGTTTATTTGATGACTGTGCATATCTCTGTAATTGTTTCCTAGTGAAGGGTACAAAAATAAAGTCTTTGGATTGGATAAGACTGAGTTGTTTTTACAGAATTCACTCTTTTCTCCATGACATAATAAACTTTCTTGTCTTTTCCTTTTCTCATTGTAATTTAGGAGTAGGAATGAGACATCATCATTTTAATTAATTTAATTTATTCTGAAAATAATTAATTATCTCTCATTACTATATGGCTTAGATATTTCAGTTCCATTGATTTTCAAATGAAGTTAAATAAGTTCCAATTCAAACTAGATCATTAATGAGGTAACATTTTGAACCACCCTTTTTTGTTTTTACAAAGCTTCGGTTTAGCAATGTTTTTTTCTTGTCATTCAGCTTTTGCAGAGAAGAGTACAATGTTCACCTTAGTACAAAAAACAAGTTTATATTTTCAGAAATGTGCTCTGCTGAACTATTCTTCAGATTAGCTCCAATCCTTGCGAGCTTCACTGCTTTTAAAACTCATATGCTGACATTACCTCTTCTGAGCTTATTCAGTCATATGAACACAAACTTTATTAAAAGTGTATCATGTAAAAATAACCACTTGGAAAGTATAGTTGAATTCCTGTGTAGGATTAATTTGGTCCCTTTGTACAGATGCAGCCTTTAATTACACAAAAGCATGGTATTTTTTCATATCACTGAGCCATGTGCATGACTAACGACTATAAAATAGATATTTTTTTCTCTTTCATTATTTGAAGTGTTCCTCAGGCATTATTTTCCAGAGATTGTTCACTTTTCATTTTTAATACATTTTTTTTCCCCAGAGATTCATATGTGGCACTTATTTCAGTCACATATGGATGTTTCATTTTCTCTGAGAATATTTGAGGTAAAAGAATACTAGTTTTCAGATTAGAAAGCTGAGGATGGAAAGATTAAAGGTCAAAATAATTTGCTAACAAATGAGATACACGTGGCCTAATTTTTCCATGTATAAATTAAATTTTAAATCTCATCAATTTACATTGCAATGTTGAAGCTTAGCACTTCTACTAATCCTGCTCCCTAGTCTTAAGTGGAGCTTTCAGCGAGTGCAGAAGGTGGTGTTAGTGATGATCAGTTTTAAGTTTGAAGTGAAGAACTTACTTCCACACATGACTCTGGCAGAATAAGGGACATAATTCTGTAGAGTGACTCCCACTCTTCTCTTTGGATGTAAAAGTGCATACATAATTTGCCATGGGAGTTCAATGCTATCTACTGTGGCATTTTAGATAGACTATTAGATAGTTCTTCCTGGCTTATGAATTCCAGGTATTGTTTTGTTTGTATGTATATGCTGTTGTATATTTATATTAATAAAGGTAGATTAGAGAAATACAATTTTTCCACCGGAGTCAAAGGTATGCACAGAGCCAGAGAAGGGAAGGCAGGGAGGATGCTGGGTTGATAAAAGCTTTCACATGCTATTGGAGGTCACAAAACAGTCTCAAGTGGCCCCTAAAAATAATTTCCCTTCTGTGTGATATGCCAGTTCTTAAAGCAAGTATCATTTTTTCAAATATTTGGTACAATTTTTCAGTTGACACGGAGAGTTTCCTAGTTTTACTTCTTTTTTTTTGACACAAATGCATGCCGGTCTGCTTTTCTACATTAACTACCTATGAAACAGCTCTGTTGTGTTATTAGCACAGTTTTCAGTCTCTCATGAAATAGTGCTTATATGTATGATCAGTTTTGCATCCATGGTCATTCCACTGTACATCACAACAATCTATTTATATTTTACCCACTTGCTAATTCCATGAAGTAATCACACAGATTTTCATAAATTTATGTTGTGCATGCTCTCTTCTTTGGGCAGCATAAAAGAATAAAAGGTTGATTTTGTCCTTGCCAAATTCTTTTCCGCTTTTTTTTGTTTGTTTATTTGTTTTAGTGACAATTTGAAATGGAACTTCACTTGATCCAAGTGATTAATAAGGATTCTTTTCCTCAGATCTACTTTTTTGCATTAAGATGCATTTATTTATTTATTCCGTGTCATGTGTGGTTTCCTTCATCAGAAGAGAATCTTTGTGAATGTTTGAATTTACAGTGGAGGTCACCTACTTTGCGTCTGAAACTCAATGCAGGGCTAATGCCCAGTGGAGCAGATTATTACATGTCTCATTCTACTGAGTTTTAAAATATCTCCAAAGACTGAGTCTCTTTTGCCAACTTGTTATTATCTTTAAATATCATCACTGCTTTTTTGTCTTTTTCCTTGACAGCTGATTGGAATTTTGTTTTCTGTAGTTTGCCATTGTCACCTCTTGTCTTCTCATCGTACGCCTCTGACAGAAGTCTGACTCCATCTTCTCTGTAACTACTCTAAAATAAGCTGAATTTAGCAAACAGATCCCCTTTAGTCTATCTTCATCTGCACAAACATACTGTACCATGCACCTCCCTCTTCTAACCACCTCAGTGACTCACTGCTGGGTGCTCTAGTTTGCCAGGATTCTCCCCCTGGCAGGGGACCAGGGCACCCAGAAGTGTGACCAGCACCATAATAGGAGTTTTGACTTCCTTAGATCTGATTCAGAGATTTTCACCAAGTGTAGGCCGCAAAACTTTGTTGGTCAAGTGATTTCTCCTTGAGTTAGAGACATCTTCCCTGAAACATCCATCTACATTGACAGCTGAGAAGTGCCAGTTAGTGAACGACTGCATTCAAGTGCAGCATTTCTCGCTGAATCAAAAGATAAATCCTTTTTAGGATGCCTTCTTTTTTACACAAACTGATCTCACTCCCAGATTAAATATACTCAACTATTTACAGTACTAACAAATGAGTAAATAATAACTTATTTCCTCTTTTTAATTTCTTTTTCAGAAAAAGAGAGACTCCTGTTTGATCTTATACAAAAATGCTAAGAAAAAAATTTCAACTCTCTTTGCACTTAGCCATTGGTGAAACTTTGGATAAAAGTGTAGTAAATGTTTTTAAACTCCAATACAGTAAGCTATGGTATTTAAAGGATTAAGTTTGAATAGAGACTGGTGCTATGAAGGAATGTTACCCAGATGCTTTATTTCATTTTCACCCAGTATGCAGACCCATTCTTTGGTACATTAGAATTGAAAGACTAACTAAATAGGTATGACAGTTATTATTCTTTTTTTTTTTTTTTTTTTTTTTTAATCTACTGAAGGATATAATTTGTAATTGAAAACCTGCATATTTTCCTGACTGGAGAAAGCAGTTGTGAAAGTCATAGTTCATTTAAAAAGTTTTGTAATTTCAACATGTGCTTTTATAAGGCGCGTATACATCATATATCCCAAGAAGTTATCCCTAAAATCTTGTTAAAACACTTGGCAGCTGGTTTCCTATAGTTGTTCATCTTTCTTGGTTCTATCTGTTCCTCAGACCACAAAGTGACTTCTGCTTGTCTTCATATCTGATAAGGGATACTTCTGCATTAATATCTTCTATTTTTTGTTAGAGACAATTTCTATACTTTTTCTTTCAAAAAAGACGTTATATAGTCATTACAACTCGTTGCATACTAAGCACTTTAAAAGTTAAAAGGAGTATGAAAAAGAACTTGCTTTAGGGATTAATGACATCTGTGACCTACGGGGATAATGGATACCCACCTGTCAATAAGGCTTAGAACTGCTTATACCAACTGAGCCAGAGAGTTTAAGTAACTTTTCATAAAAGTGACATTTAGTTGGTTGGGAGTTGAAAAGAAAATTTCTCTGGCTCTCAAAGTTTTTTTGTTTTTTCCAATGAAGATTGCACAGAGATCAGTAATTTCCTTGTTCTTTCTACCTGTTAAGAAATATTTTATGTAAAAATAAAGTGGAAGCTCCTGAGATACTGTTTTTCAATTTGAACTGTTGCTGTCATTGCTGCTGCAGTGTTACTGGATGATGAATGGAACTAGGAATTGATTCATGTAGCTGTGACTGTGTTCTGCAGAACAATTTTTCTATTAAGGTGTCATCTATTCTAGAAAGGATGCTTCAGTTTGTCACATAAATCAGAGGCTCCTTGTATTGTTTCACCTCTAGCCCTGTACCCTCTTCACCTATACGCCATGCTCAAATCCCTTATGTTTTCAAGGATGCTTTGCAAACTTTTTTCCTTATGCTCTGCCTAAACTTTTCATTTTCCTTCTTTATTCTTAGGGCAGTTAAGGGTGCCTTTTTTTAACCTTTCTATCAAGGTATTACTTCCATTTTCTCTGCAAGATGAGGCCTGGGAGCAGCTCACAGCTTGGAGGCCCTGCTTCCCTCCCTATGACTATGCCAAGGCAGCAGAGTGACACTGAGGTGCACATCACTAACCCAAGGCTAAAAACCCTGTGCTCTCCAGTTATATTTGTTTTGTAGTCCAATTTTCTCCAAAATTGAAAGACAAAAGCACTGGCAAGCTGACTGTGACCTGTTGCCTCTTTCAGTGCATCCTCAATAGACTTCTTTTTATTCTTTTTGTTAAAACTATGTTGGTCTGCCCTCACAGGTCAGTAGAGTGGTAAGTACAGATGGAATTTTGGGTTTCTGCTAAATAACTTCCTTTCTCTTCCAAAAAGCACACATTTATACTCTCAGAGGAGGTTATTTATTATCACAGTGGTGTAAATGAGGGAAGGATTTGGTCCATAAGAATAAAAGAAGAGTTGAGTGTGTAATTCTTCACGCCATTGTGTCCAGCAGCAGTAAATTATCTAAAATTCTTTCAGGATATATGAAAGATTCCACAGTCAGAGAAAGCTTGTGAGGTTTAAAGCATAAAAATTACAACCATAAATAATGGTAGAAACTCCTGATCCCCACTGAAATGAAATAATCTAACATTCCTGAGGTACTGGTGTTTTTGGAAAACACATTACCTATCTGACTAGGTGAAAGGGAGAGAGGAAAGCAAACCTGTCAGGCTACTCCATGTAGTGCTCCTGCTTATAAGTATACTTTCCTCCAAGAAGCTCTGTACAGTCAGGATGTGTCTTTATTGAGCTTATGTTTTTAAGAGTTTCAAACATATGCAAATGCATATGTAAAAAAATGCATATGTATTTTATTTACTAGAATTAACAAAGTAAAATACATATAATATCTATATCCTTTGATCTGTTGCATGCAGAGTTGTAACAAAGAATATCCACCATTTTCACTAAAATATGTGTATGCATGCAGCTTATACTGGAAAAGTTAACCAGTTTCTAGAAAAAAATATGAGCTAAACTCTGAACATATTCACTTTCTTGAACATAAATCTTGTCTTAACATTACATCATTTCCTTAGCACACTAACTTCCACTGTAGGTAATCTGATAATACATTTTTCTCAAAATATGTGCTTTAAAAAAGAGAAATCAGCAGTTTTAATTTGGTATGATTCAAAAACATCAGCAGCACTACAGCAGCAAATTAGAGAATGGAATAAAAACTCATAAATACTGAGTCAATAATTCAGTAATCTTGATATGAATCAATTTGTTCATAGTGTTTGGAATTTAAATACCTTGTGATGCGATAGATTGATCACTTCTCACAAGCCCATTATGACAAAACAAAATTTTAGCTACACTTTATGACTAATCATATTTGACTTTGAGCTAATCAAGTCCAAGAAATTTGGCAGTAATTTCTCACTGTTATAGTAACAGAAGTGACAGAGGAGATTTCAAATCAAGCCAAAATTGCAAAAAGGAAAAAGGTCAAACCACGCAAAGACTGAGCTAATTTTGTAGAGAAAATATTCACAGGCAGGATCCCCACGAAATCTCTTCTATCTCACATGATTTTGGATGGTCAAAAATAGAAGGTTTAGTAGTCAAACAACCTTCAGAATCAATAGCAGGCATTTGTGTTTAACACTTCCGAAAAACAGGCAACTTGCTTGTTTTAAAACCCTGAACCATACGTGTTCATTTGCAATGTCTATGTAACTTTTGACTTCTTACACAACCACTGAATATGGTCTACTGAGTATGACAGCCTGTGATGATAGCTTCTTTGATGAAGGTCAGATGTGAGGGAGCTAATAAAATGACACAGCAGGTTCATATTAGTCTAGTCCCTATTTCAGCATAAATCTTTTTTCAACTATTTGAAACGTATTCTCTCTCAACATAGATATTGTCTAATATTGTGTTCCTTCTTTACAAAAATACCATTGCTCAGTCCTTTTATACAGATTACTCTTCCTATAAAATATAATACATGTGTTTATGAATGCATATCTATTTCTATGTCTCCCTACATATATATGCACGTCTTTATACAGATATGTAATTAGAATAAACCTTAAAAATGTGAGGTGATCTCTTTATAAAATAGTTCCCAAGTAGAATTACATTTATTTGCAGTGTTTGACCATAAAGAAGAATATGACCATACTAAGAATAAATCTCTTTTAATCTTTTTTCTTTTTTTTTTTTTTTGTATTTTCCTCTTCTTAACTGGTTGATGTTTAAGTATGACTCAAGAACAGAAAGCAGTTGGAAGCATCATTCAATTTTCTCTGTCACCTGAGTATTTCACTTGAGGGTTGTCTTTGTTCTCTTCTTTATTCCACTTTCCTCCTAAAAAAAAAAAAAAAAAAAAAAAAAGGGCAGAGCAAAACAAAAAAACCTCCATTTTTCACTCTAACACCAATATTTTTTAAAAAAGAGAAAATAAGTTTTAATGTCAACTTAACCCATTGGTTAAAATATCCTGGGCTAAGACTAATGACAACTTCATACAGTGATGTTTTCTTTTTTTATTTTGTTGTATCTTGATTTAGTCTGTAAAAAAATATAGGAAATCAATAATGTTATCCTGAGAGATGATAATTTTGATCTTTTCAAAACAAGGGTAAGGTAGAGAAGTCTTATGAGAACAGTAATTCTCCTGCTGCAAATAACATACACTCAAGTTATGAGCTACTACTCTAGGTCTTCTAAACACAGAGCTTCCCTGTTGTTTTTATCACTGTTTAAGATATAATACATAGTTCCTATTCTCTGTAGTAAGGTACAGAATAGGAAATTAAAAGTGGCAGTAGGATCAGTGCTATTGATGAAATAGAATAGGTGATCTTAATTAACAGTTTTACTTTTTTCTCTTCATATTGCATATGGATATGACATACGTAATTGTTCTCTACCCTACCAGTCTGAGAAAGCTCTTTTGAATTATCCATTAAATGAACACATATACTCACCAAGAGGCTAGATCATCTCAGTGAATATCTAATTAAAATCAATATTGTTCAGTCAGACAGTGGAACTATGAAGTTCCCTCCTCAGTATATGTGTGAGTAATATTACTATTCAATCTTTATTTGCACTGTCCATTTTCTGCATTTTTGGGTCTCAGTTGTAAAATGCTGGCAAGTAAAATGACAACTGCTTTCCCAGGGAGAAACAATGTTCTGATAACTTATTGCCCAGGAGCAATTATTTGTTTTGATTTTTACTTAGGCATTTCTATTGGAAGATTTTACTTGAGCTTCTAGAAAGTCACAGCAATAGCTGTAGTCAAAGCTATGCAATCAATGATATTGAACACTATAATTGCATATAATTCTGCACACCTTTTCATACACTTTATAATGTAAATACGGACTAGATACAATAAACTATTTCTTCAGTTCTGATTATCGTATTATTGCAATATTATGTCAATAACTATTTTTGCAAGGCACTACAAACCAAATGTAGTTAAAATGTTTTATTTGAATAAAATAACTTTCACAAATAAAGTTGAATTATGGGCACAAAATTATATATGAAAGTTACTTTTGAGAAAATCTATGTGGCAAAAGTGCGTTTTTTTTCTTAACACAGTCTTCTGTTTTTATAAAGTTAGAGACAATCACCGTCTTCAAAAAAGTGTACACTGAATAGCTAGATAAGAGCCTGAAGACAGGAAACATTATCTTCAATTTATAGACATAGCAGAGAGAAAAATAAAAATTAAGTGCTAGACTTTCGAAAGAGTAGGTTGAGCACAGATAGGAAATCAGTAGGGGGCCACACCTGTCAAGATAGTTTGAAGAATCCCACCTGATCCCGCATGAATCTTTTGGTGACATAGTATATCTACAGATGAGGTCCAGAGTGATTTGCTTAGCTTCCCACAGCAAGCAGGGAATTTGTGTGGGTATTCAGAATACCATACTTGCTTCTTGTCACACAAGTGCACACCACACTCACACAAGTTCACAGAAAAGTTTTGATTTCTTTGCTATGAATGAGGACTATGTTTTGGTAGCTGAATAAAAAGTCAAAGCAGTCCATGAGTGTATTAATCATGAAATCAGCCCTTCAAATAATGCTACTTATATACATATAAAGATTGAATCTGATCCCGTATGAATTTCTGCGGGGTATTGACTGATAATATGATATCTCTGGTCTTACATACTGTGATTAGGCAGGCTTTCCTCTTAAAATACTGTGGATTCAGAAGCTTTATGCAATACCGACTAAACCCATTTTAAAAGGAACCTATTTTAAAATTGAAGGTTAGGAATGAAATAGAAAGGGGATGGCTTTGGGAGGCAGTCTGAAGCCTTGCTTGGGAGCCAAGCATGAATTTTTTTTTAATGCGTCTTTGTTTTTGAAGACCCTATATCAAATAAAGAGTCTTCCACACTCTGTTGCCTAAGTTTATGGCTCAAGAGAAACCATCCCCAGGCTGTAACACAGTCCATATGGCTAGCTGTTTGAAGTGTGCTTAGTACTCCATTAGGGATTCTCGATTTGTACTTCTCAATCTGATTTCGATAAGACACAGGTTTCCTTTAGTGGCCTGACCTGGTGCAAACACATAATAGATTAATTCTATAATAAATTATGCTGGCAGTAAAGCTTTCTTGACCATTTTGCCTTTTAAGTAATATATATTTTTTTAACCTACCCTTATAAAGCTGAACCTATGTTTCACTTGTAAGTCACTTTATGTATATATAGAACTACTTGAAGTCTGGGAATGTAGTTTTGCACTGTGTGCATTATTTCTGAGTGTATTCCACTTTATTGTGTTCCTGGAGTTACTGACACATTCGGAGGACTACTAAGAGCTCTATGAAATAACACTGTGCCTTGAAATGTGCTGAGTTGTTATTCAGTAAGCTCCAGCTGTTTTTTATCTAAACAGTGGCATAACAGCATTATTTCTATATGCAAAACTGCATTTTCATAAAGTCCTTTATTACTTTTTTTTTTTTTTAATGTGATACCATCACTTTTAACCTCTGAGATGTTTTTTTCCTAGCACTCTATATAGTGCTGTCATTTCTAATATAGTTGGATAGAAGGAACAAGTTTTGGTTCACAAGTGTGAAACAGAAGAACTTGTGAGATAATTCTCACCTCCTATATGTAAGTAAAATATTCCTATATGTTTAGGAATTTAATGATGTCATAAAATAGCATATTAGTCATGAAGAAGGAAGCGATAGTCTCCAGTGACTCTGTTGGGAATCCAGGACAGCTCTGGCAGTTATTTCAAAGCTTCTGAGACGTGAACAGGGAATTGAAATAATTGCAGATATTGCAATTATTGTCTTGATTCCAGACTGGTATCATTTAGAGGAAGGGAAGAAGAAATGTTTGGCTTACTTGGGTATATTACTATATTTGTTTCCATCTTTTCATTCCTATAAAAATAGAAGAGATTTTTATTTAAAAAAAAAGAAAAAAAAGACACTTAATCTACATGTGCAGTTCAAAAAGGGCATAAATTCAGAACTTCTTTCAGTATATGTATGTTGTTAAAATTGCAAAGCTGTTGAAAGTGCAAAGAATTGCTTGCACAACACCACATCCACAAAGCACAAAGTATTGTCATTTGAACTCAACAAAACCTGTCAATAGATTACTTCTTCTAAGGAATCCAAATTGCAGATAATAAAACTAGAAATAGATCATTTTAGTTGGTACAGCATCAAAAGTTTGAAATAAACATTGTTTAATAACAGATTCTGGATAGACAAGTGTTTATCAACAAACTGGGGAAAGTTTGCGGCAAGTTTCAGTGGAAATAAAGGTGTAACACAAAAAAGTAACTGATTTTAGGGTGAATTTATGTTGAAATGTTGTCTCAGGTAAAATTGTTAAATTAATCTGTTTGATAAGCAATATAATCTTTATCCATCCATTTATATTGGGCTATGCTGAAATGTGAGGCTTTCCTGAACCCATTCCTATAATATTATCATTATATTAATTGGTCAAAATTTTGCTCTGTTTTATATCTAAGTTGAATTCAGTAGAAAGACTCCAGACTCCTTATAGTATTATTGAGGGCAAAGTTTATTCTTTTCTGTCTTTTCAAAAGTGCAACTGGCAGCACTAAGAAATGATGAAAGAAATCTGGAAAATTACTTGTATGTTTTGAAAATTGCTTGCACAATTTAACTGAAGTCCAGATTTCTTTGAAGGTGTTATTCATGATCAAAGGGAGTCCCAGCAAATAGCTGAACAGAATGAAATATTTAGTATATACTTTGCAGGGAAGTGATGAAAAGTTAAGGTTCAGTGAGAAAGTGAAAGCAGTGAAGATTCACTTTAGAGAAGGTGAAAAGAATTTTTTGTTTAGATTGTTTTCTCTTTTAAATTAGCGATATCCTATGGGTGTTCAGCACTCGTGCAAAATCAAGACCACAGGCTGAAGCCTTGAACTGAACCTAGGAAAAGGATATTTCTTCTCTCCTCTAAGGAAAGAAAAAAAAAGCATCCAGAGGTGCTCTTTTTGTCCCATACTCAGTCTCACGCTTGACTAGCCTCACTGTATGATCAAAACCGCAAGTCAAGTATACAAGTATGAATAACTTTTTTTTTTTCCTCAGCAGACGCTGCTCCTAATGCAAAGTAGAGAACTTTGCAATATGTTTCTAATGTCAAATGATATTTGAATGCAAACTATTCTAGTTTAAATATAATAACATGAAATATCCTCATGCAAGGATGAGCAATTGAATTGGAACAAAAGTCTAGGTTAGTTCCAATCTCCAATAATGTTTAACTTACAGCTATGTAGAGAAGACTATTGAAAAAGGAATAATATATAACAATATTTTTTTCCAGAATACTCACACAGCTTTTCACAGTTCAACAGCTACAGCAGTATCATGGACTTCTTTAGACAACTGTGTGTTTCTAAAAGACACCTAATTTAGTTTGTTTTACTGCAATGAATGGCGATTCCCTAATCAAGTTCCTCCTTTCACTCCTCTTTTTATAGACTTCTTTCTTACTGTTACCTTTTTTTTATTGGTACTATACTCTCTCTAATTCGGTCTTCTGCAGAAGCTTTTCCAGTTTTACTATATTTCTAGAATAAGGAGGAGACGGGAACTTCACATGGATTCATAACAAGGATTTTTGAACATCTCTATTTTCTTCTGTATCTCCTTGTTAAAAATTTCTGTGTGTTTCTAAACACTTCTGATCACTGAGCCAAGGTTTTTATAACAATAACTATCATAACTACAAGATCAATATATTTTTTCTCACATGCATCACTAGTGAATTGTGCATACATCTGCAATGATTTTTGTCTGCCATTTTAACACTCAGTCACTTTCTCTAAGAAGTTTATTTTCAGTTCTGCATAACAGCCCTTTTCCTTTAGTATCCTGACTAAATTAGCACCATCAGCATGTCATCAACTGACCATTCACCTACTGTTACATGCTGTTTATGAATAAATGTCAGACAACCTGGGAAGGAACAGACCTTTGTGCATAAATCCACCTGATTTTACTTCCAGTATAAGAACTGATTCTATTTCCTATCTTTTAGCCCATTATTTATCCACACAAGGACCCTTTTTATATATAAGTTTAGCTTTATTTAACAAAATTTGAAGAAGTACATTTTTGAAAGAGCCTTCTGAAATCCAGGCAGAGCAGACAGTACAGAACAGCATTTTTCTTTCTTTTTTTTTTTTGCCAAGGAAATGAAAACATGGGCCAATAAATAATTATCAATTGATCAAAGAATTTGTATATCAAAGATTTCTCTTGCCAAAATGTTTAGAGGAGTCTGGCTTGGAGAAATCAGCCAACAGTTAGATCCTGAAGACGAGATAGAAACACTTAAGCCAGCATAGACAAAAAATGAAAAATCCAGGAACTTAATTTTTCAAGATTCTATCATTAGGGTTAGAGAGAAATGGGAAAGGTGATCGTATTTAGAAGCTAAAGAGTGAAGGCAAAGGAGCTCATAGCAGGCAATTCACAGACAGTGAAAAAATATGTTTGCAGATTGGAAAAAAATGTTTTCAGAGCAGTAAGTAGACAAAAGAAGTAAGCTGATGCCAAGATATTTTTATAAATGAGGGAAGACAGAAGGGTAGAAATGTTGTTAAAAAGTCTAGAGATGAAAGACAGGAACTTGGCGTTAGAAGATTAATAAAACTCGATTGAAGAAAATAAATAAGCAGCTGCTAAATTTATTAGGGAATAAATGATTAACTGGGAGGGAAATCAACTATGCAAGGAGTACGGTAATTAAACATTCGGAGAAATAATAGAGTGACAATTCAAAGTATTCAGGAAATTAATTATACAATTAACCAGACAGTTGATAAAACAAGGAAGTAGTTTAGGAAAACCAGGATTAAAAACCTGTGAAAAAGATGGATTTGAGTGGACAGCTACCTAAAATGGAATACAAAATGAATAATACACTTCAGGTAAGCCTCTTTAGGATAACTTGGGATGAAATCAATAGATGGAGCCTATACCTTTGATGTTGCACAGCCTGCTGATGGGTGAGTCCCAGAAGAGGGCAGTGGTGATCCATGAAGACCCTACAATGGTGGGGTTCAAGGGTTTAGGGTCTTTGATGTCTTTGGTCTGGCACACTTCATAAACAACTACTTAACTCCGATTGAAGGTTGGCCTCAAGACGATGTGGAGTTGCATTTGAACCTCGGTTCTCAGGGAGATAAAGCACCTCTGGGCTTCTCTAGCACAGAGGTGAAAATGTTTCAGCTTTCTGTCCTCCAATATGTCTTTTATTGGGGTGTGCATGTGTGTAGGGCAGGACTTGCTTTGAAATACAGTGAACAAGGAGCATTGACCTTCCATACCACATTAGTGCTTATCTCGTTTCTCCTTGTAGTGTGTAAAAAGACTGGCTATGAAAAGACTTGCATCATTTGGCCTTCACAGGAGACATGGTTCACTGAGATTCCTGGGCTACTATTGTAAGTTATAGCAGCTGTAATTTCAGCCACTTTATGGAGCAGTCCATTTGTGTCTGCTCCAGTTCCTAATACTACCAGCCAGTCTGTAAAATGATCCTAATCTATTACATTTAAGTCATTTGAGTCATCTTTTTGAAGACTGTTGAGTGCAGAGATACCCATAAGGAAACAATGTAAGTTTTCCATATACCACATATGTTATATGTCTGGTGAAATGTACTGCACACATTTAAAAAAGTGACAGTATTACAAAACTGACAACTTTTCATGACCTTTTGTATTAAAATGTATTTTAAACATATGGCAAGATTCTGTTCTTCTCATGGATATAGCAAATGCAGTATGAATATTTCATGAATTGTATGTACACATGAAACCATTTTGTCCAAGAACAAGAAATTCAAGAAAACATATTAGGTTTTTACATTTAAAAATGGCCAGTTGTAGGCTACTAATGAGGAGTACTCAAAGTGTATTTATGATGGTGAATATTTCTAGGGAAGCAGTGAAAATGAACAGATGAGACAGTAAAACTGGGAATATGCTGTCTTGGATGGAGTTCTTCATTTTTTGTTCTAAATTTTGCTATTAATCATAGTATGGGAAGTTGTCACCTCTTTTCCTATCTGTTTCCTTTGTATATTCGTATTGCTCATTTATTTAAAGTAGAAGATCTTTACATCTTCTGACTTGGGTATTTGGATGTTCACATGTATTCCTCATCTTTCAAATTAGAATTCAAAGTAAGTTGAATGCTTAAAGTACCTTAAAAATGTATGTATGTATGCAGTACAGTAGATTAAGTCTATCAGGTCTACAGCAGTAAATGCAAGAATACATTTGCTCATCAGTTTTGCACAGAACCTAGTTCCTTTATTTTGCTGTTCCAGCATTTACAGATTGTCCAATGGCCAATATGTTGTAGTTTTTATTGCTGCTTTTATTGAAAAGTGAGGAGCATAATGTGGATTTCTATGTTAAAACTGTCTAAGGTCAAAAAAACCCTCAGATAGCTTGGAAATAATTTGGCAGAAACATGACCATATTCATGGTGTGACTATAGAAGTTTTTATCTAACGTGCTTTATCAAACAATGCCAAGTTAATATCAGTTCTTAGAGAAATTCTATCTTATACCTCTGTTTCCTGATGTTTGATATTTCCCTTGGTTGGGATGACACTGACTAGGGTCATAGCTAATTCATTTTCTTTGGTAGACTGCAATCTCACTGGTCAGGAGAAAGACGCCAATGTATTTATAAGGGACTACACAGAAATGAAGGTACAAAGCTTTTAGATTATGATAACTTCTAAAAGATTTTCAGTACCTTAGGTCAATCTCCATCTCTAAATGCCAGCTATGGCTACCTAAAACTATAGATAAACATTTCTCAAAGAACTATTTCAAACTAAATAAAATTTTTATGAATAGTTCTATTTAGGGATGATTGTAAGAAGATTAATTTAACCGAATAACCTGAAATTTGTTCCATAATTTCTGTGACATGACCTCATAAGTTTTCCAGTGTAACTTTCTTAAATCTATAATTCTGTTATAGTTTATAGTTTTCTGTTATAGTCTTTTCCAATTATTTCTTTTAAAATTAGAATTACAATACTATTTTTCTTTTTTAGTAGGGATGTCATAATCATTTAACTAATCATGACATGATTTGATTCTGCCCCTCTACTCAGCCCTGGTGAGGCCGCACCTCAAGTACTGTGTGCAGTTCTGGGCTCCTCAGTGCAGGAGGGACGTGGAGCTGCTAGAGAGAGTCCAGAGCAGGGCCACAAAGATGATTAGGGGCCTGGAACATCTGCCCTATGAGGAAAGGCTGAGAGAGCTGGGCCTGTTCAGCCTGGAGAAGAGAAGACTGAGAGGGGACCTGATCAATGTATATAAATATCTCAAGACAGGGAGTGAGGAGGAGGGGGCTGGCCTCTTCTCAGTGGTGGCCAGTGATAGAACTAGAGGAAACAGCCACAAATTGAGGCACCAARAGTTCCACAGGAACTTGAGRAAGAATTTCTTAACRGTGAGGGTGACAGAGCMCTGGAACAGGCTGCCCAGAGAGGTGGTGGAGTCTCCTTCTCTGGAGATCTTCAAAACCCGCCTGGACATCACCCTGTGCCACATGCTCTAGGGGACCCTGCGTGTGCAGGGGGGTTGGAGTAGATGACCTCTACAGGTCCCTTCCAACCCTAGCCATTCTATGATTATATGATTCTATGATAGTTTTAAATGCAATTTTAGTAGCCATATGTATTGTTGAGCACTCCACATTATAAAATTTTAAATAAGTTTTCCAAGAAGAGAGAGTTTCTGCTGAAAATAAAAAAAAAAAAAAAAAAGAGGAGAATAAGCAGTTAACCTGTATAATTCATATTCTTAGAAAATCAAAAGTGGTAGAGCCACAGCTTTCAATACACATGCACTCTGAATAAATCCCTGCGTGGTCACACTTAACCATTCAGTTACCACTGTTTCTGCTCTCAGAAGGCATGTTCTGCCACATATATGCATACATTTTATCACTCTGCCGTAAGCCAAATTTATATTCTTTAAAAGTTTACAGTAAATTTGGAAAATAGTATTACCATTGTTGCTAACTGAGTAGGATTAATTCCTCAGAGAAAAAAATTTTGAAAGTAACAAAGCTGTACCTGAATTGCTGCTGTAAAATAAGACATAAAAGTTCCACAGGGATTTAGAGGGTTGTGTGGTAAAAAACTACCTGAGGAAAAAATGTAAAGAAAATGATGCCAAACTCTTCTCCATAGTGACCAGCGACAGGAAAAGGAGTAATGGGTATAAATTAAAACATAGGAAGTTCTATCTATCTGCATATGAGGAAGAACTTCTTTCTTGTGAGGGTGACGGAGCCCTGGAACAGGCTGCCCACAGAGGTTGTGGAGTCTCCTTCTTCGGAGATATTCGAAACCCACCTGAATGACACCCTGTGCCTTGTGCTTCAGGTGTTCCTGCTGGAGCAGAGGGTTGGACTAGATGATCTCTAGAGGTCCCTTCCAACTTCGACCACTCCGTGATTCAGTGAATTTTTATCCTTAAGATGCACATGCCAAGACAATGTGAGGAGACATGAGAATTTTAGACCATGTAGAAAAGCTTAACAGTTAATGGTAAGTTTGTCTTTACTCAATAGATTTATGCTGTTGTCTCAGAATAAAGTAGTATGTCTGTGATTGCTTTTAGATATACATCAAGACTACAGAAAAACTTTTTTAGCTGTTAGTAAGTTAAAGGATAATATGCCCACAAAGGGCATATTCGCAAGCTGACCTAAACTAATAAATGAAGAGAGGTGCCTAGATGGCTTAGAAATGACTTATAATTTTAACAAAGTAAAAAAAAAAAAAAAAAAAAAATACAAAAACACAGTAGTATCCTGACACTGTAGTAAATATGTACATATAGGTAAAGATGAGTATGTGGTTGGCCAGGGAAACTTTGGAGTCTCTGTCTTTGGAGATAATCAAAACTCAAGTAGACAAGTTCTAGACTAGACTGGCCTAACGGTGATATTAGCCCTATTTGAGGGGTTTGGATTAGATGGCATCTAGAGGTCCCTTCAACTCCTATTTATGTTGTAGTTGTGCATCTATGACATATCTATATCTAAAGGCAAAAACTTTTCGTAATACTTTTCCCTCCTACTACCTGAAAGCATCTGGATAGATTGATTGATACGAATTTACATACAGAGAGAGAGATAAAACATGTTCACATTAGGTAGTCAAATCAGTGCTTGGTCTTTATATTGGACAGAATTTACTTTAAAAGATTTCTTTTAAAGAAAAGTGTTGAGGACAAGTAGTAATTTCAATGTTTAACAATACATTGACTCTTTACAAAAGAAAAATAAAACTTTTTAGAGCTGGAGATGAAGGTGTTGATTGCAGATGCTTTTAACGCATTCTTAACACTTAAAGTATTTAATGCACAAGTAACACTTCAGAGTCCATGTTTGGCTCTAAAATGTCATGAAAATCTGCACACTGTCATAATAACTTCTTAGTTTTTATTCGCGATGAAACTTTGAACACAATATACGTTTATGTTTAGTCTTCTACCTCTGGTGATTGTAGTTTGTGATCTCTTCTTGCAGTTATAAAATGGAAGATGTAACTCCTCAAAACTTTTACTTTAAAAAAAAGCTTACTTGTTTTAATCCCTGCACTGTGAATCTGTGCTACCTTCTATCTTGCTGGTTTAGCACAGCTTTTCTAACTACAAGGTGACCTGTGCAGCTGTAATTAGATGTAAATCACATTGACAATTCCTTTGGAATATATGAAAATATATATTAATATTTTAATCTATTTTAATAGTAATATAACCACTGTCAGATTTATCTTCTTTGTGACTAGATTTCCACCTCACTTTCTCTGTTATGAAAGTCTTTTTTTTTTTCCCAAGCTTAATTTGTGTTCCATTACTATTTAGTATTTTAACTGAAGTAGTACAGTGAAAGTGTGCCAGAGATTGCAGAGATTATTCTGTGAAACAGATTTGTTAATAAATTTCTCAGTGCCCATCTATGCTTGAGTTTGCTGTCAAACACAGATGTGTTTTCTACAGAACTCATTCAAAAAGTCTGAATATTTTGGTTATGACGAATTCACAACTCTGTATTATTCTGGAGTATATTTTGAGTTTTTATGTTATCATTTTTAACTCTTGTGATAAAAATCATTCTGAGTGAAATACGTTGACAGATATACAGAGAGTATGTAAAATCTCAAGAACTAGATTGAGATAGCAAGAGATTATACTGAGTTAGCAAGAGATGACAAGGGATGAGAGGAAGGGCTTCTATAAATATATTGGCAGCAAGAGGAAGACTAGGGAAAATGCTAATCTGCTGCTGAATGGGAGGGGGAGTGCAGAGAAGGCAGAGTTACTAAATGCCTTCTTTGCTTCTGTCTTTACTGCTAAGGCTGGTCCCCATGAATTGCAGAGCCTAGATAAAGGAGAGGTAACCAAAAGAGAGGAGGACTTTCTGCTTGTCGAGGAGGACTGGGTTGGGTTTATTTAGGAAAACTGGACACCCATAAATCTACGGGCCCAGATCGGATGCACCTGAGAGTGCTGAGAGTACTGGCAAGGATTATTGGTGAGCTGCTCTCCATCATCTTTGAGAGGTCGCGGAGAGCAGAGAAGGTACCGGAGGACTGGAAGAGAGCTAACATCACTCTGGTCTTCAAAAAGGGCAATAGGGAGGACCGAGGAAACTACAGGCCTGTCACCCTCGCCTCCGTCCCTGGAAAGGTGATGGAGCAGCTTGTCCTAGAGACCATCTCAAGGCACATCAAGGAAAAGAAGGTGATCAGGACTAGTCAGCATGGGTTCACCACAGGGAAGGCATGTTTGATGAACATGACAGCCTTCTACGATGGGATAGCAGGCTGAATGAATGATGGGAAGGCTGTGGATGTTGTCTACCTTTATTTCAGCAGGGCTTTCAGCACATTCTCCCATAACATCCTCGTAGGAAAGCTCCAGAAGTGTGGATTAGATAAGCGGTTAGTGAAGAGAACTGGCTGGATGGTAGAGCTTAGAGCGTGCTAATTCCAGTAATTCAGTTCTTCAACTGGATTGAGTCCAGTTGGAGAACTGTGGCCAGTGGTGTCCCCCAGGGATCGGTGATGAACCCAGTGCTGTTCAGCCTATTCATCAATGACTTGGACGAGGGCACAGAGTGCACCCTGAGCAAGTTTGAGGGTGACACCAAACTGGGTGCAGTGGTCGACACTCCAGAGGGCTGTGCTGCTGTTGAGAGGGACCTAGACAGGTTGGAGAGTTGGGCAGAGGGGAACCTCATAAGGTTTAACAAGGACAAGTGCAGGTCCTGCACCAGGGCAGGAAGACCCCCAGGCACCAGGACAGATTAGGAATTGACCTGCTGGAAAACAGTTCTGTGGAGAGGGATTTGGGAGTCCTGGTTGACAACAAGCATGAATCAGCAGTGTGCTCTCGTGGCCAAGAAGGCCGATGGGATCCTGGCCTACATCAGGAGGAGCATTGCCAGCAGGTTGAGGGACTGAGCCCTGGTGAGGTAGCACCTGAAGTATTGGGTGCAGTTCTGGGTTCCTCAGTATAAGAGGGATGTGGAGCTTCTTAGAGAGAGTCCAGGGGAGAGTAATGAAGAAGATTAAGTGACTGGAGCATCTATCTCATGAGGAAAGACTAAGTGAGCTGAATCTGTTTAGCCTGGAAACGACTGAGAGAACATCTGATTGATATGTATGAGTAGCTGAGGGGAGAATATAGGGAGGATCGTGCCAAACTCTTCTCGGTGGTGGTAGTGATAGGACAAGGAGTAATGGGCACAAGTTGAATGATCACTAGGTGATCACTAGAGGTCCCTTCTAACCTCAATTGTTCTGTGATTCTGTGATATGAAAGAGCTTGTAGAGAATATGTGGTATCATGCAGCTCAGAAAAGTATCTGAAAATTGTAATATGTAGATCAACTTAGATAAAGAACTGATTCTGGGAAGGAAGTCACAAAACTCTCAGTGTCACTAATGGGATAAGACTATGTCCAGCATAATCATAAACCAAAATATAGAGCCAAGGGCTCTGATTAGACGTCACTGGTTTGCTCCCCCTATAAAGCATAACAGAAGTTAGGAGGTAGCAGAAAAGCACTTTTTGGATTTAAACATTTCAGTTAAACCTCTAGAAACACATGGATTGTGTTGTAGACAGCTTGCCTAATTCATCATTGAAGGGTTAGGAGGGTCATAATTTTCACTTGTGTGGTAGTTGAATAGAAAGAAGTAGATAGGGAAGAGCTTTCAGAGGGTTTCAGAAGCAACATCTGGCTTTCCATCGTGCTCTTACTTGCAGACGTGCTTCATTTTGTGCCTGTGCATATATTTGTTAGTAAATACTTTCAGATTGAGCAAACTTGGCATCTCATAATCTGTAAAGCTAAAATGATTTTAAGTGAACAAAAGAAATGTATTTTAAAAATAGAAAGTGAATAGGTGCTTATATCCAGGTGCAGTTCTAAACTTAATTCTGCAGTTTTATTCTCCAGTTAAATTTTCCCCTTCATTTTGATCCGATTTTCTTTTTTCTTGGTCCTTCGATGTGTGATAAAAAATTTACTGTATTTCAACATTTATTCTATAAGCTATTTTTCTTCATTTGCTTCAAATTTAAGATATCTTCATAAGAAAACAAAACAAAACCCTCCAGTAAATATTTTCTAATTCTTTCACTGCTTTTTAAGTTTTGGTGTTTAACATGTCAAATGCAAATCCATAAGTTGACTGAAAGAAAGCATTGGGAGTTATGTTTTCTTCTCTCTATTGGGTTTAACACTTTCAGAGGCTATTATTTAAAAGAGCCATATGCTGTGGAAGATGATATCTGAGCAAATTTGAATATGAACTCTGTGGAGAGTGGAGAAGCAGGAATCACAATGTTGCGTAAGTGGGAAAATTCTTTTTTTCCCAATGGCTAAACTTTTGGTTTTTTTCCTAAATCTCAGTGTTTTCACAATCCTAGTGACTAAAATAATTAATAAAACAGCCAACATCATCTTAGACTTTCAGAAGAAATTATTTTGGGTCTTTTTTTGTGGTCTGTCTCCTTATGCACTGAATAAGCATGATCTCTTTTTCACTGATATTCACCAAAAGTAGTCCCATCAGGAATGATGACTACAATGTAACCAATTTTCTATACCATCATATCTCCTTTTAATTTACATAAACATTTCAGTGCAAACATATCTCAAAAAATGTTTTCTTTTGGGCTTTAAAACTTGTAATTAAGGCTTATCTGTATATCTGTATGGGGAGAATTTCCTTGGGTTATATACAGCCTTGTACTGTTTATAATCAGTGTGTCCATGAAGATTCAGTTACACCAAGCTTCTACTGCATCTTTGAAAATGTCAGATTGGCACATTGTGTCACAAATCAATTGAACACCACATTCACACATTCACAAAATGAAAGTACAAATTTCTAAGGCAGATTTCAATTTTGTGTGTGCAATACAACTAGTTTTTAAAAATGTGAATAGCTATGGCTTGGAAACATGGGCAAGATGGGGAATGTAGAATCATGTCCATCTGGAAGCAAGAAGACACATGATTAATTTAGCCATATCATCCTACTGTACCTTAACAGGCTCTGGGTGGGGGTTTTTTTCCCTTTTTTTTTTTTTTTTCCTTTGCTGGGACTATTCTGGACATATGGTAATACTTCTGCAGGGTTATAATTAGCATAATAAGGTCTGCAAATAAATTTTTCTCAGTGGGTTAAATTTGGATTAAAGATTAAATTGTCAGAGCTGTATACCTGAGGAGCTTGTAGTATTTTTATCTGAAACATATTTGAAACATGAAACAAAAAAAAAAAAAAAAAAAAAGAATCTGGGACAGAATGAATAAACTGCTACCATTCTTTACTATTTTTTTTTTTAAAGTATACAATTTTTGCAATTCAGATATTTTATCGAGTGAAATAACAAGTTCAAATGAATATTGGATTTCTTTTTTTTTTGGAGGAAGAGAGGGAAGTGCAGCTTGCTAATGTTTGTCCTTTTGACAAAGATAAAGTTTAGCTAAAGTTTTACCAGACTGAGTACGAGCTACTTATGCTTAGATTTTTTTTAGGGACATTATCTCTTGCTCAATTTAGTATGAAATAAATACTCATCCTTTGCATCTCTATCTTCTTTTCTTAGGCATCATCCTAAAAATGCATTCTCTGTTTTAATGATCTGATCATTTTGTAACATTTGAGCGGGGACTTATTGATTATTGTCAGCTGTGATCCTGTGATTGCTTAATAAACCAAAAGTGCTCTGTAGTCTGCAAAAAGCAATAGGCAGAGTTATGATGTATAAAGGCAGTACATGATCAGTAAAGCCACGTCTGTGAAAGCAAATACAGCATCAAACCAGCGTGGTGGAACTTTGACTCTACAGGGAATGATTGACGATCTTGGCAGGTGTCATTTGCTGTGCCATTCACCTTGAAGTTTCCCTCGCTAGACATGTGGTTATATTTCCAGCAAATTTCAGACTGCCAGGACAGACAAATGCTCTGTCTCTGCAGTTCACTCAGCACATACATCCAAATTTATATTTGCCCCCTTGGGCGAAAGTCAGTATTATTATCCATCTGCCCTGTATTTTCTCCTTGACCTCTTCAGGCTCACTTTCTGGTTCTATGGAGCAGTTTAACTACCTGTGCTTTTTTACTTCTTCTTTTTTTTTTTTCTTTTTTTTTCTTTTTAATCAGTCTTAGAAATCTCATGGGTAAGAGAAGCCAGAAATCAGGCATACTGAAGGATAAACTATTCGGCAGTTAACAACATGTCATAAGGCACTATAGAGTTATTTGTGATTTAAATCAAAAAGTTTATAGCTATAGATACCATATATAAAAATAAAATATATGATTCTATATAGATGTGTTCTTAAAGCAAATTACAAGCATTTGTGAAACAACTCATAGAAAGGGTGTGTTGCTTTTTGTTAAATCACACTAATGATACACAATGTCTTGCTCAGAGCGTTGCAGTTCACTTTTTTGAAGAGCACAGCATAAAGATCTATTGCTCATGTGAGACCTGCCCTTATTTCCTCTTTGTGTGCAGGACTTCAGTGAATCTGTTGTGATTGCCATTTCCTATTGAACTGTCATGACGAACTTGGAGAGGCACCACGCAGGATGCAGGTGTCCGGGTCAAACGCCGGAGAAGGAAGTTCAAAGGCTTTCTCTCCCACCGCCCCCGGCACCGCCGGCACGTTGTGTCATGGGAAGTCCCTGAAACGCCCATGCAAGACTACACTCAATCAGGGGAACACTCACACGTATTGAATTGTAGCTCAAACTCAAAAATCAGTTTGATGAACTCTGTCTTTTCTTTGTTTCTTTTCTTTGGTGGCATGCCATGATGGGAAAATCCTTGAAACTCTATACATTACTCTTTCTATCAAGAAGAATACATTTCTTTAATCTTTCCAGGAGGAAAGAGGATTGGAATTAATTTCATCCCCTTCCTCTCCATAGGAATAAACACAGAGACTGTGCGAATTTCATGAAGTTTTCTAAGATTTCTATATATGACATTAAACAACTTTGTTAAACAATTAACCTGCTCCTTTTAAATAGTGTGCAGCTATTGTTTGTAACCAAACAAGCAGACAACCTGTCTGTTCACATCAACACCTGACCTCTGTATAGAAAATGTCCCTTATAAATCATCTTTTAGATTTTAGTGCAATAGAGATTTAATGCTCATGTTAAGTTATTGAGAATAGTTTAAACAGAAGCCACTGCGTCATCTAGTAATAATTGTTATTTAGACCACGGACACTGGCATAATATTTGCATGTGAGTATAAGTACATATAACATGAAAATAGAAAATATTAAACATAAACAGTAAAATTTAATTATTTTCTATAGATATTAAGCAAAGGAAAAATAAAAAGATAACATCTACCTTTCACAGTAAGTTTCATTTCCAAACTTTTTGTTTTTTCACTGAAGTGCTTCAAGATAGTGAGAAAATTCAAATTTTTACATTATATCTGGAAGTACAAAAGTAAAATAATTGTACTTTGTTAAATCTCTGCAGCTGGTTCAGCTTTTTTAAAGCTTTTTTTTTTTAAAGTATCATTTAAATTGTGGCACTTTTCTTGTGATCCTCACCTTTGCAAAGGGGTTATGTTTTAAAAACATGTGGTGAACGCAGGCCACCTGTTAAAAGCTAATGACACCAAAAGCAAGCCCATTATGTCAGAACATTTTGTAGGAAAGGTGATAAAAAAGACAGAGATCTCTCAGGCTGGAACAGCATTAGCTGCCCTTCACCCTTATAAATGTTATTTCAAAGGTAGCCATAATCCTCTTGAAAGTATGGGGTGAGAAGGAGAAGAATAGGGAGATTTTAGAAAGTTAATTGCAAATGTGCAATTTTGCATGCAAGTTTCGCACTCCTATCTGGAAAGAAGATTTATTTAATCTTTCTCTTCCTCCAGAGAGTGTTGGATAATATAAAAAGACCCAGGGACAGATTAAGATTAATCTCCTCACTAATTCGGAGAGTGTCTTTTCTGGTACATGGGGCACGCAACCGGGTCAGCAAAATAGAATGGACAGTTTCCAAATCCACTTGAAAATGATCCTTCTCTGGTGATAGGAATATCTTCAAACGAACAGACAAGAAAGACAGATTTCCATCTGCAGAATTAAGTAAAACGTGTAAAACATAAATGGGGATCAAAATAAAAGGGGAAAAGCACTTCTATTTCCCCCTCTCTATCTACAAGATTAAAATGATTTGCTGAGTATCAAAGAGATATTTGCATAACACAACTGTCTAGGACAGAATGCTGTAAATTAAAACAAAAAAGTAGGATGAGGTTGTTGGGGCACATTCAAAGTTAAGTATGCATTCAGCAGAGCCTAAGAGAATATAAGGGTGAGGGTGTAAGGAGAAATATGTGGTGCTGATGAAACTGTAGCTGCAACATTTTAACTCTGTCTTCAATAAGCACTTTTAGCACTTTTTTTTTCCCTTTTCTCCAGATGCCCTTACAAAATGGACAGTTAGATTCACAAAGAGAGGAAAGGGTGTATTTGTGCCAACATATGTTTGACATCCTTGTTTTTGTTTTGGCACCAAGAAGAACCAGGGATTGTCATGGGAATTGAAGTTCAAAGCTAGATGCCATGTTTGTAATTATTTACAGATGCATATCCAGGTTTAAAAAGGAGAAACTTTTTTTTTCTTTTTTTTTTTTAAAAAAAAAAAGATGCATTTGTCTATATGTCTTACTAAACATTTTCAGTGATTTCAATTGTTTAAAGCAGAGGTGGATATTACTGTTATAGATCTTGACCAGTAAATCTTTTCAAACTTTTCTTTCCTTATAGTAAGTAGCTGGATAGCATCCACACATGTACACTCTTTTTCCCTCTTCCTGGCAATTTTAGATGTGAGCATAGGATGTTTCTTTTCATTTGTATTCATCCTGAGTAATACTATCTTACACAATACAAGAAAGCTAACGATCTACTGAGGCCAATTAGGTTACATTTGATAAATGCATCTTTGCAGATATAATGAATATTTTAGAATATAGCCAGGAATAAACCGTAAATTTCAACTGATATAAAATAAATTGACGCAAAAAGCTTTCCCTCCTTCAGTGCCCTTTAATGTCATAGTGTTTGAAAGAATTTTTCCTGCTCCATTTTTATTTTGCTGTTGTTGCAATCAGTTTAACACATGGAAAACTTGGTTTCAAAAGTAAAGAACAGAAGCATTTTCAAGTGACTTCCTTACCTTAACTGCTTCTAATTAAACAAAGGCAAAGCTATGTTGTTAGAGCAATAGGAATTAAATAATATGATAAGACTTCTATTTTTAGTGGAACATGTGATATTTAAACATGCAAATGAAGATTGATTGCAACAATGTTCATTGTACTAAAATGTTAATCATTAAATTAAGACTTGGAAAGAAGGTTTCTGTTCAAATATTTTGAAATCAAAAGTGGTACAGATATTACAAAGGAAGATTGTCTTACAAAATATATTTTTTCAGGAAGTTTACAAAATATTTCAGTAAATCATTTGTTAATTTTTCCCATATTTTTTCAAAGATCCTCATTCCTCAGTCAGTGACATCAGTGACATCAGCAGTTCCTATGGCAGGGGGGGACACCAAATCCTGTCCCAGAAAAAAAGCATAGCAGGAAATCTTTAACACTATGCTTTCTTAAAATATAATTTGCAAGTACATTACGCATACCCATATAATACAAATACAGTTTAATATGCAGCATGTATATAGTGCCCAAACCCTATTTTTCATCTAAAATGTAGACTGATGGCAAAGTAAGTTTTACAAGAATTTATAGAGCCCTTGGTTTTGCCTATGAGGACAGACTCCTCCATTAACTGCTCAATTCCTACCTAAGCAAAATTGCTGGTGTGTGAAATTCTGGCTATATTCTTTATGATATTGGAAATAGTAATTCAATAGTGCAAATCTCTGTAACACCAATAATAACACTGAGCGAGAGGGAAATTGTTACCTCAGTCTTGTAGGTGAATGTCACTTGGATAAAATTTTAATTTAGCATTAATATAAGTGGTAGTGAGCAAAGCATTTGGTTCTGAGCTCTGGATTTATCAAGGCTTAGGAGCCTAAATTTCACTTAAGTAGAATCTGCACATAAGTAAAATTTTCATACCTAACTGCATCAAAGCGATTTCCAGAAACCTCTGCCAAGTTGCTTAGCTACAAATGCTTAGAGGTTTGCTGTTAAAGATGGCATTTTCCTTAACATAGAGAATTTAATGTGCTGTTTGCTGCCTACTTATTCTTAAGCACCACCTCTGATTCAAGCTGCTGGCAATTGTGAGCTGCATCCTAAAAGCACATAATTCTCACCATTTACTGTATATAAAATTTAGTCAATCACCTGATAATACATGATCCAAGTGCCTGAGTTTAAACCACTCTTGTGTTCAAAGTCCTAATTCCTAATTGCTCTGTGAATCCAGCAGTATGTGCCAGGACTTAGTACTGACCTTTAAATGGCTCCAATTTTCTTGTTTGTTGTTTTTATTTTAATATCAGCAGAACTTGCTTTTGAATCTACAATATTATTTGAGCATGTACTTTCAGTATATATTGGGCACACAGGTCGTTGAGCAGGCTGGTCAAGAATGAACAATATATTCAGGTACTAAGGGCTGAGAACGATAGTGGAAACTTTCACAATTTCAAGAGTGCTGCTTAAACACCCATCTCCCATGAGCTATCTGATTAGCCTTATTTTGTGCTCTTGAAGAAGAAAAAGAGCATTTTTCTGCAATATTATGTAACAAATCAGATCAGTATTATTGCTGGAAAACAATATTTCATAGAAACAGTAGCGTAAAGTACAGACTTGTAGCTCTTTCTCCCATTGTTCCTTTTTCATATAGTGAAACAGGTGTCACTGACATTTGGAGCCAATATTCATGCCTGAACAGCTACATTCTACATAAATTTAAACAAAAGGCAAAAGCAGTCATTATCTTGGAGGGTTTTTTTTGTTTTTTTTTTTTTTTTTTTTAATAGATTTGTACCTTCTGGGAATGAGAGATAAATGAAGGCAAGACGAAACCCTCAGATGTTGTCTTCATCAGCACTGACACTCTTCCTTGGGGGCTGACAGCTGCTAATGAATTCATTTTAAACATGATGCACAAAATGGGAACAAAAATGCTTTTTGCAGGGAGAGCGGGGCTGTTTTCTTTTAAAAGGAGGATTATGATAACAACTAGCGTTGATCATGATGTAAGAGCTAATCTGCACTAATCGTGATCAAGTGCAAACAGTGAACAATTCATGGAAGAGTCTTTGCATTTCCCCAAACAGGGATATCCAACTGGCTTTTTCCAATTGATGCACTGGCTGATCATATTAAAGTTTTGCAGCTATTAGTATGCCAGAAATACTGCCAGGACCTCAAGTATAAGCATCAGAGGAAATGGCTGACTGGAGCTCAGGTAGCCATTCTGTTTTTGTCATTTTCCAAAGTTATTTTTATTTAGTACTCTCCATTTTTATTAAACTCGTGATATTGTTTGCAATGACGTTGAATAATTTTCTTCTAAAATTTTTTTGATATTTACTTCTGATTTTAAGGAAAAAATACCAGATTTCTATTTGCCAACAGAATTTAAATTCTTTATTAAAACATAATGATTCACATCCACAGCTATTCCAAGAGAAAAAAAATCCTTTTTATTCAGATTTTCAAATAAAAAAATCAATCTATCTTGTGTTTACCACCAAGAAGTTAAGGCCAAGTTGTGACCCACTAATTGGTGCTTTTTGATAACTCTCGATAACTTGAACTCCTGTTCTTTAACCAACCAAAGAACAAACAAATAACCATGACATATTAATGAAAGGAATTGCCTATGATTTTTGCCTACTCTATCAGAATAGACTTAATGGCCAAGATTAATTTCAGTCTTGTGTTACTAATCCTTTTTGGAAGACATGTATCATATATAAATACTTCACTTTGTCAAGGAAAATGAGAAGAATGGAGGATGATTGCCATTTTTTCCAACTGTAAAGAAAATTAAATTGAGTTGCATTATTTTGCATCAATATATAAATGTGCGATTCATTATGATTAATTTGTACTACTTTATGTGTCACCAAATCAAAGTATGCATTTTGTGACATGCATATGCAAAGATGCATGGAGAATGAGTAAGGACCATGTCACATGTCCTCTGGAAAAGATCCCTCAACATTAGAGGCTTAGATTGGAGGCTTAGGTAAGTAAAACATAAGAAAGAAATCATTATCCATGAAATAAATTCAAGAGAACACAATGATGCCTTCTCAACACTGATGTATTTTGGAGAGTGCAGGAAAACTGTAACATAACTGCCCCATGGATCTTGTAAGGAGGGACAAACTTGGTTCTAATTTCTACCACTAACACTCTGTAACTATATTCAAAGAACATATTCAATAAATAATATATTTAAAAAGATATCAGGAAAAAAACCATGTAAATACGGTGTAATATGTTCTTCTAAGGTACTATTAAGTAGTTTTTCTGCTCTGGGTAAAGCATAGATAAAGTTACTCTAAATTATGTTGCAAAAAAAAAAAAAAAAGAATGAGAGGGTTGTAGCCAGAATTCAATCCTAGATAATTACAGAAGATCTCTTTGTCATTATAAAATAAACAAAGACACAAATAGATTTTTGTGAGACAAGTGAAGGAAACATTCAGGATAATTGTCCTCTTTTCTGCATTAATAGCTTGTACATGCATTAGACAGAACTCAGTTCAATTTACATCTGCTTGATCAAGAACCAACTTGGTAACTTCAGACTATTGTAAGTATGTTTAAGTCTTCAAGTCTTAACAGTAATTTAGATATATTCTGAATTCCTAGACTGAGGAAATAAGCCTTGATGGAATTAGGAAGTTTCATAATCAGAGATATGAGTGACCTCATCGTGGACTGAAAAACATGTATATGTGGGGACACCTGGTCACAGTGAAGCTATCACACATGGATTATCTAACAGATATAATCTTGGCAGATGTGCAAAAATGGAGAATGGCTAGTGGATAATCATAGCATTCAATAAGTTCTGTCTTTTAAACTAATATATAGAACATATTTCCTGAAGATATACATGAGTTACTTAACACTCCTAAAAATAAAACAGGAAAGATAACTGTCTACAGCAGATAGAAATAAAATCTGGATTTATGATGGAATGGACTTGTCTGGCATATCTACCTTTTCTGCATGTGCTTGTATATTCTAGGCAGACATATTATTACACTCATGAGCCTACATATATAAAGAATTTTACTTATTTAAAACATCAACATAGAAACAAATTATCTGAATATAATCTCATGCTATTTATAGATAAAAAATGAAAATATGTTGTTTTGAAGGCTTGGTGTGACTTTTCCTGTCCTTTGTATTCTGGTGGGGCAGTTTGGGGCATAAAATCATATAGCATCAGAGGCTTTCCTTGCCAATATGTCCCTCCTGATAAATATATCTTTCTTCCAATGATTACCTATGAACTTCTGCTATATTTAAAAATATTTGAATTTCTGTTGATCACAAGAGATCAAGCCTGAGTAGAGTTAAATCTGCTGACAAAAACTGCTCACAATTTATTTAGATGTCTTTACTACTTCTCTACAAGGTAAATGCACTCAGCCAGGCGTAGAACAGGACTTCTAACTTTTTCTGAAAAAAAGTTTATTTGTAGACAGCTTGAACCCGTTATGCTGTGGGCTCTCTATTACCAACAGGACCTTCCCAGTTTCTGATACCCCGATGTTGGCATAGCAGATCCTCAAAGGTGCTGCTTAGCAGATTCTCAAAGGTGCCGCTTAGCACAAAAACATTTCATAGGGATATTTTTTCCCTCAGGCTGCTCTTTTCAGAGAGCAGTTCCTATGTGCAGATACTGATTTTTTACAAGACTGTATTGTTTTCTTACTATCAGCTCTGATCCACTTCCAGTCTGCCAGTAACTTTTTGCCATCATTGGAAGGCAACAGATTTTTTTTTTTTTTTTTTAAAGTAAGCATGTTTGATGTAAAAATGTGCGTGCTGGACTTGCAGATTTGAAGGATATTATTTTGTGACCCTTTTATTGCCAACAGAGATTTGAAGTTATACCAGCCATTGTTAAAGAGAATGGAACATAAAATAAACTTTTATTGCTCTAGAAACAGTCTGCATTTCTTACCTCTCCACAGCGATACATGAGATCTCTGCATGCTTTGGCAACAGCTATCTTATAAAACTCTTTTTTTTTTCCCCAAACATCAGGCGTATATGTCCTTTCATGCTTATATCTGCAAGAAAATATCAAATACAATTTAAAAACTAAGCAGTTAAACAGAATTTAACTGTTTAAAATAGCAGCTCCACCCTTTGCTAAACGGCTACACTCTTGTCAGCTGCGTTAGAATTTATTGCTAGAGAAAGGTGTCAAAAGTCACATCTATTGCTGCAAGGTTTCATATAAATGAGATAGCACCTTCCAGTCTCTGGCTATTGATAATGCCAGTGCTGAACCCGTTGCTTGGCAGAACAAAACAAGTTTTGAAAGACACACAAGAAATGTTAAAAGTTTCTCACTTTTTTGGCAAGGGGAAACAAAAAAAAAAAGGAATAAAAAAGTAGATGATTCGTCCTGGACAGAGTCAGGGTAGGAGAAATATTACCCCTGTAAAGGAAGAAGGAAGTATTTTGGGTGAGGAAAGACAAAGCTCTACCCTTGAATGTTCCGGGAATGAGCTGCTGCACAGATATGAATGCTGCAGCCAGATTCCTCCTCAAGGCTGATCCTATCCTTAGCATTAAAACACCGAGTAAATATGCATCTTCCCACCTCAACAGTTGAAACAGGAGCTATCAAAGACAGGCCAAGCCACATCAAAAAAGTCCTTCTTGCTCTTTCCTTGCAAGCCTCTCATCTTTAGCCAAAGACACTGTCACCAGTCACATTATTTCTTCCTTATATTTAGAGACTTCTGTTTTAGAAAGCTTTTACTGTGTTGCTTGTTTTTCACAGTCAGATCCAAATATACAACTATATGATCATTTTATACTGTTAAATGTTTGTTAATATATCAATACATATATAAGCGCAGTTGTTACAAGGGGATTGATAGGAGAAGTTTAGTTACATGATCAGGCACACAAATATACTGTGCATAAAGCACGTTGGTGTCCAAAAGTCTTTTGTGGAACATCTGTTGGTCCCGGGCTGAGCTGAACCTCTGGAAGCTCTTTGTACGCCCATGGCTGGAACAGACAGTGTCCTGCGTGGGTGCCAGGGAGAGTAAATCTCTGACGGACCTTATTTTTCTCCTAACTCTCTCGCCTCTATGTTTACTTGATCTTTTACAAAATTCCATTGAAAACTCAGTGTCTGGGTGGCTACTCCCTGTAGTTTCTTTGATCTACCAGTCTGTGCTTTTGTTTCCTCTTTTAGGTGCTTAATAAAAAGGCAAAGGATAACTTTTTACCAGAGAGAAACTGGAGGAGGGAAATGTGTCAGGGAGTATCTGTACGGCATCAGTCCTTTCCTTGTTATAAATAGTGTACATCCTTTGTGAAATAAAGCATTTACACCCTCAGAAGGAAATTCAATCACAGATTAAAAAGGAGACATCTCCTAACATTCCCAGAAAGTAGTTGATGGGAAAAAAATATGTTTTAGCGGTGGCAAGAGATAAAAGTTCATTCTCAGGTTAGATTCCAGAAGCAACTAAGATCCTGAGCCACATTTTGAGAGTCTGTGTGCTTGCTGCCTGTATAAATCTTTAATAGTGAGGACTGTAATTTCCTTTTCCATAAAGATCTTGTCATTAGTCGTTTTTAGTTCAGTGACTTGTGTGTTTAACATTGCATTTTTGCGGAACAGTGAGACTGACTGTGATCTCATTTAAACCAAGACACAAGTCAGGGGATGTTTTGTCAAATCAGTGCAATCAGTGCAATGTCAGTACCAAACACAGATGAAAAAAAGCCCCTGGGTTTTAATGTTGAGAACTTCCATCTTCGGAAGTCTTACCAAATAAGAATTAATACAGGTTCCTAAAAATGAAGAACCTCACCCTCATAATGTGTTTATGATTTAGAGTTTCAGAATAGTTTGTATAATTTTAATCTGAAGCTATTGCTGCCAGAGAAAGGGAAATTGCAAAAGGCCAGTGAAAAAACAGTTCCTGCATTGTACCCTGGGGTTATAACTGTTGCTGCTAAATTGTTAAATCCTATCCAGCTTTTGTATATGATTTTATTGTGATTTTATTGTTAGTGAGAGAAAGCCTAGTTTTGATGTACAGTCATCCAAATGCAGCTCCAAGATGATGAGATATAGACGAATTTTGTCTTCCTCTCCCAACAATTCTGTGTTGGGAGAATGGTCAAGACAAGGTCAGATTCTTTTCTAATGTTATTTCAAGGGCCTTTATGCTGATATGTCTCAGCAGTGAAAGAACGTACTAACATTTCATTCTTCCTTGTAGACTTTATCAGCACTCAGTCTTAATGGGCTTGTAGACCATTTCCTCAGAAGAATGAAGGAATAATCTAGTCTTCATTGCCAAAAGAAGAAGGAGGCATCCTATATTTTAAAAAGTTTTATATCAAACACCCAACCTGTGGGTAAAGATCAGGCTGAAATAAACTGTAGAAGTGTAACACTGTTATCTAGTGCTTTCTACAGCAATTTTGGGTAAACCTGACATAGTCCTCCTACAGTCCCATTAAAGTCAAGGAAGAGATATGCAACAGATAGAATATGGTTTCTCTGGTCTATCCTAGACGTTTATTTTGGGATTAGATGAGCTGCCCTTTGGAGGTGCTCATTTATCACCACTGACTATAAGAGATACCTGGAAGGGCTACCTTACATGCACTTTAGCATTTAATTTTTAGACACCTAAGTTAGAACAGATTATTTTCCTTCAATAGGTGTGTATATCTCTGTGGGTTTTTTTATTATTTCATCATAATTCTTTGAATATTTGTAGGTTTTATACTGTTATTATAACCTTTTTTTCACAATGAATAATGTGCAAAATCCTCCAATAATGACCTGAATCTATACGGAGACATGGTAGTAATTGAAATTGTCTGCAGCATTTCAGTAGAACATTGCCATAAATATATTACCTGGTTAAAAGGTTTTACTCAATACTTACATAGCTAATTACAGGAGTCAGCAAAGGATTTCTGTGTTCAACCCAATTTCGAAACACTCTCTTGACCTGCTTGCCATGAAATCCAAATGAAATTACAGAACACCAATTAAAAATCATTTAAGTGAACTAGTTTATTTTGCTTTGTGACTTTCGTTTTTTTCACCCAGCCACAGTGTTTAACACATATGGTTTTGTAATTGTGATATGCTGGGAAAGTTCAGAGTGTTGTTTGGCCTTTTAGCTTCTACTTCCACCTGTGTGCTAGTATATTTAGTATTGATAAATTGGGCCGTGATTCACACCAAAAAAGCTCAATAGCTGGTTGGAGATTTGCACATGAATTTTCTTCACGTTTGCACCATTTTTGTGAAATCTTTCTTTCAATGGCTAAGACCTAACAATGAAACATCACAAGAGAAATAAAGAACTACCAGAATTGCCATCTTGTACTGGCATTTATTCTTTAACTGCATATCTCTTCCCTTGTGCAAAGCTCCTTTAGAGACTCCATGATAATCAGTTAAAACCACACTGCATAATTAATGGATCTTCCTTGATTAACCAAAGAATATTAATTTGCCTAATTTTGAAAACAGAAATAGAAGAGGACTCATGATTCAGCATAGGTATATGTAATATATGAGAACAGAGTTTAGATTATATACTTCAAATGAGGCAGAGGTGAGAGTTGTCTGTGCTAATATGGCTTTTTCTAGATATTCTTTTCTCTATTTCTTGTCAATCTAAGCATCTATGAGACTGCGACCTTTGTATGTATATACCACATATACACTTCATCAACATAGATCAGTTAGTAGTTAGTATATTCATAAAATTACAATTTATTTTATGCCTATAATGTCTGTGATTGACTAATTCTCCTTCTTATTAATGTGAAATAAGGCTGCTTTAAGAAATTTGTTTATTCTGTTTTGGTATGCCAGAAAATGGGAGCCTGAGAGCACAGACATGTAGACTACACAGAACCTTTTTCAAAAATAGCAGGTTATGTGCTGCGTAAAACAAGTACATACAGGGGTTTTTTTTTTCCCCAGAGTGGATAAATCCTCTGGAGAATCAGTTCACCCAAACTGTCTCCTTCTAGCTCTGTTTACTGTAGCTCTTAATAAGTCATTTCCCATCACATGTGGTCTGACAAATTTCTTAGTCCCTAGATATTCTGTAATAAAAATCAGTTTTCCAGCAATCACATTTTCCACCTGTTAGAGTTTCCATCTGCATTTGTTGGTCTCGTGAAAAATTTCTTTGCTGAAGATATGGTTCTTCACATGCCTTGATCTCAGTGTTTGATTTTAACTCCCTATTAATTCATTCATATGAATTCATCCCTTGACATGCTATATGCAGGCTTATTTGGCCTTTTTGTTAAAAACATTTTGTCATTTGGCCCAGTTTTACTTTTGTGCTGCTGCTGTTTTGTTGGTTTTATTTTTTAGTTCACACCTAATCATCTGTTCCACATGTTAATATATTTTTATTAATGACTTTGTCGTGATAACCATTGTCATCCATAATAGCTTGATTGTATTAAATAGGGCTGCATTTTGTCACAGGGAATTAATAAAGCATTGCAGCAACAAAATCAATATCATCCTTGCAAAAGGATGCAAAGAGGAAGTTTGTACTTCTGTGCACTGAAGTAAGACACTGAAGTACGAAAGTGTTTTTAAAGGTCCAGCGCTCCTGAAATGTTTTTGATTCCTAGTTTGCCAGGACAAATGCCTTGATCTAGCTTTGACAGTGAGAGTAGTTGCTATATTTACTGGGAAAATTTCATACAAAAATTTCCCATCAATACATAGTGTGAGAAGTGTGTGGAAAACAATTTTTTTTTCTTGTTGAATATTATTCAGGAATCAAAGGAATCAAAAAAAAAGGTAAGTGTGGTCTAAAACCTGAAAGTTCATGCATCCATGAAATGCCCCAGCAGACTATATTCTTAGTGAATCTAGGTCGGTTCATTTTTTTCCCAGTCTGTTAACATGGGGAAAATCTGAAATTCTCATCTTAATTGCCTTTTGGTTACAGCCTTTCAGATAAGGTTGTAATTCTTCCTCCCTTTTTGGAACTGCATTAAGTGTGTTGTGAGAGAGACTGTATGGTTTTGTTGAAAAAAGTGCTGGACTATACCTAGGGAGTTCCTTTTCCATGCAACTTTGTCATGAATGGAAAACTAAGACAGCTTTAAATTCTTAAATTAAAACTTTTTCCTGCCTGTCAGTTTTAGTTTTGTCACTTGATTTGCATAAATCATCTGAGAGTTGTGTCATCAACTCTCGCAATTTAAAAACAGAAGCACAAGGAAACACCTGCCCTCATCAGGACTCTGGATTAAGTTACCGTCTCTGCAAGAGTATTCCAGTTTAGTTGCTTGCAGTAGATTAAAAAAAAAAAAATGAAAAACAATAATGTCTGTTGTTAAGGACTGACCTTCTAGATGATTAATGAAGAAATATTATTGATATTCTCATCTGTTCACTTTTTGACATCTCTCTTCCTTTAATAAACAACTTATCCCAGCAAGTAGCCCACGAGTGGTCAAATCTGCTCTCTTCTGAACACTAACTGTGTAATGGATACACTTTTCTTTAACTTGTCAACATGCATGGCTCAGACTTGATTCAGATCTGCCCTAAGCTTCAGTAAAACAGGAGTAGCCCCTTTGAAGTCAATGGAATTCTTCTGGCTTCACGTATGGGAAAAATGAGAGAAGAATAAGGCCTTTTGTCTTCACGCAGGGCAACCATGCTGCTTAATAAATCATCATATCAGCAGCTGTTTTGCACTGGGGAGCAGCTCAATAATTGATGCTGCTGTCCAGAAATCCACAGAGGTTATTGATCAGGCAGCCTGTTAGCGTTTTGCCAAAGCTACAGCACAGGGCCGAAGCAAATAGAACTGGGAGCAACAGGAATATATCACAGAGCCATTTGTTTGTTGGGTGTATTTAACTGCAGCCTTCCCAGAAGAACTGAATTAACACTTTTGTTTGCATTCTCTACACCACTCCTGAAAACACATCTGCTTACTCCCAAAGAAAACCACAGCCAAAAATAACATTTCTGTTTGCCAAGCGGGGCACCCTGTAAACATTTTAGTTGCAGTAAAGTTTATTCAGTTTATTAATTGTAAAGATTAACAATTCATCTCTGAGTGATCGATTACACGCTGGGCAAGAGAGAAGGAAGAGGGAACTCAATGTCACAAGATTTTTATCTTTTAAAAGCTAAAGAAAATTCCTGCCTTCTGTGCTACAAAGTTTTCTAACTTGATTGTTATTTCACAGGCTCTTCATTTAGAATTGTTTTGCATAAGTTTTCAATGAAACATACAAATAAATGTTTGACAAAGCATGTAACTTCTCTTGAACCCAAGTGATGTGGTGTGTTAAGAAAATCTCTGGAACTCTAAGGCAGATCAAGAACTTGCACTTCTGAAAATAGGCCGTCTGAATAGATGCCACAGTCTGATATTCAGTATTGAGAGCACATTTTACTATCAAAACTTTGCACTTATATGTGTATATAAATATAGGTATAAAATATCTACTACCTGGCTTTACCAAATGTATGTGTTTTAGATATATATATATATATATATTATATATATATATATAAAAAAATTTTTAGAAGATAACAAAAAAGAGGTGAGACTTTCTGATAATATATAGTTTTATTGGAAAGAGCTGACATGGCTGAAAAGTAAACGAACTTATTCAAGAAATTTCTTCAACGAGAGTGGGAGGCCTAAGAGGACTTCATATACTAACTCCAAGGTACAGGATTTAAGAGAAGCTACCTTGAACATTCTAGATATAATTTTTTTAATTATTAATAGTACTATTTACGATGTAAGAGAGGATAGTCCTGATCTGATCCTCTCTTCTTACTAGTGAGCTCTCTTTTACAATTTATGAAGCAACACCTGTCTGGATGACAAGCTTCCTTCTTCTTTCCTCCATTTGACCATTTGCTCACCTGTTGCTTGGTGTCTGACTCCTTTTCTAAAGCTCTCAAATGGGGGGAGGTTTCATTTTTGATTATTTTAATAGAAAAGTTTTAAACAGGGTTTCTAAGACTATGATCCTCTTCACCACTCAACCTCTCCAAAAAAGTCATTTCTTTTGAAATAGAAATAAATATTATTACTAACGATGTAAATAAATCCCAAATCTGAGCTAAATAATTTAATCTATAGAAAACAAGAAACAGAATAAATTCAGCTTTCCTTATATTTTAATGTGGAATAAAATGTTGCAAACTGACAAATGAAAATAATGGTTTTGGAGACTATCAGTAAAATAGTGGCTGTGTTCATTATTTCATGCTGTATATTGCTAGACGAGTTAGGTACATGAACAAACAGCTCTCTATAGCCTCAGAGAGTTTTTGAGTATTCTGGCAGTCCGTGTTCTTACTTGTAATGGAAGTGGGTAGCTTGTTGCAGCTGTTTGCTCAACAGAGCCCAAAGCGGTACTCCCAGAGTCATTACTAATTCAAACAAGCTACACTCAGAACCAATTATATGTCTGAACTTTGGAACAACACAGACCTAATGGCAGACCTAAATACGGAAGGGAAAAAAAAATGTGAAACACGTCAAAACACACTATCCATTCTCCCTATGAAACCCCGTATTGTTCTTACCTTACATTTTAGAGGCTGCACCAAGTGGTTGCAGGATGCTTAATGGGTGAACACGCTATGGCAGGTGATTCTGAAACGTGTGTGCGTGGAGCTGCCTCTCATACAGCTGTTCTGGGAAAGTGGCATGTGCGTGCTCCCTGGAGACGCTGAACTCACAAAAACTTGGTCTTCTTGTGGATCAACAATGAAACTCCTCACAAAATAATTAATGACCACAGTCCCTGTTCCTGACAGCTCACATTTAAAATTTCAGGCAGCTGGCATAGCCCATGTATTCCACCAGCTGGACAGTGACTCCTGGGCAAAAGGGATAAAGCATATATAGCCTGCCAAAAGACAAAAGAGTGATAAAATGATTATAGTAATTAAATCCTGTTCATATTATAAGGTTAGATTAAAAAAAAAAAAAAAAAAAAAGTAAATCCTACAATATGCCTAATGATAAAGGTGCAGTTTTGTAGCAATGCAGTAGATAGGTAAACTGTATAGAGGGAGGAAAAGAGTACACTGATTAACAGTGGTAATAACAATACACAATAAATTAGTTCTCTTTACATCTCACTTATACCATCCTCTCAGTTCTATTATGTAGTAACATACCAAAAATAGCATTTGTGATCCTATTACGGTTATCTCTTTTGTATACTCTGGGAAAAAAAAAAAAAAAAAGATAATGGTGTAATCAAAATGCATTGACTAACTGTCTGCTACAGGCAATGATCATTGATGAAGGGATGGAGTGCTCCCTCAGCAAGTTTGCAGATGACACCAAACTGGGAGGAGTAGCTGATAGCCCTGAGGGCTGTGCTGCCATCCGGAGGGACCTGGACAGACTGGACAGCTGGGCGGCGAGTAACCTCATGAAGTTCAACAAGGGCAAGTGTAGGGTCCTGCACCTGGGCAGGAATAACCCCAGACATGCCTACAGGCTGGGGACCGACCTCCTGGAGAGCAGCCCTGCAGAGAGGGACCTGGGCGTCATGGTGGACGACAACTGGACCATGAGGCAGCAGTGTGCCCTCGTGGCCAAAACGGCCAATGGGATCTTGGGGTGCATTAAGCAGAGCGTCTCCAGCAGGTCGAGGGAGGTGATTCTGCCCCTCTACTCAGCCCTGGTGAGGCCGCACCTCGAGTACTGTGTGCAGTTCTGGGCTCCGCTTTACATGAGGGATGTGGAGAGTCCAGCGCAGGGCTACAAAGATGATTAAGGGCCTGGAATATCTGCCCTATGAGCAAAGGCTGAGAGAGCTGGGCCTCTTTAGCCTGGAGAAGAGAAGGCTGAGAGGGGACCTCTTCAGTGTATACAAGTACCTCAAGGGAGGGAGTGAGGAGGATGGTGCCGGCCTCTTCTCAGTGGTGGCCAGTGATAGAACTAGAGGAAATGGCCACAAATTGAATCTCCAAAATTTCTACAGGAACTTGAGGAAGAATTTCTTAACGGTGAGGGTGACAGAGCACTGGAACAGGTTGCCCAGAGAGGTGGTGGAGTCTCCTTCTCTGGAGATCTTCCAAACCCGCCTGGACACCACCCTGTGCCACATGCTCTAGGAGACCCTGCGTGTGTAGGGGGGTTGGACTAGATAACCTCTGGAGGTCCCTTCCAACCTTTAGTATTCTATGATTCTATGATTATCTTTCATGTTAATATATGTATTTTTTTGTCACAAAACTTGTGAGGAACATACATTGTTACAAGATCACTGTGTGAATTTTGGCTTACTGAAAGATAGCAGTTTGTACTTTTTCACTTTTCTTTAGGCTTTTGTTTGCTTGCACTCTTTAATACACAGCTTAACCAGTTTACTTCTAGTTTGTTTCTTTCTTTTTTTAACTAGAGGTCATTTTCTCACAGTTACTGATAGTATTAGGCAAAACTTTATAGAAGGAATTCAGGGTATTCCAAAAGGGCTTTTACTGGCCTAAAGTTGTTCTTTTTGCTATATTCACAACCTGACCATAAAGAACTGCACAGGGATCCTAAATTTCCCATTTGGCTTCTTATCTATTCCAGTGCCAAAAAACACCTTTCCAGGGCAATGCAGGGTAGTGCAGAGGTGATTTCTGCAGAGAGCATCTGTGCTTTTTACAGACTCTCATAAGCTTATAACCAGGTCTTGCATTGATAATATTGGTAGAACAATGAACCTAGGATAACGACAGAAGAACAGGTTCTGATCAGAGCAGCCTCATACCAAGCAAACAACAAATGCTTGCAAATGACCAAATGGTGAACTCTCCAGAAACTCAGAGGAATATTTCCTTCTGCTAGTGTTTTGGAGACAAGGCGACCAAGGCAGATAAACTTGTCAGACACATTGGATTAGGTCCTTTGATCTTGTGCCACTGTATAAACGTACTACACAGTGATTAACTCCTTCTTGGTATTAGCTACTTTATTACCTTTCCTTCTTTTCTTATCCTGCCTTGCACATTTTCTCTTAAAAATTTTTGTAAGTAGCTCAGTTCCTGAGCTATTTGAGAATTAAGTTTTCAGTTTTGCCCTAAAAGAAAGGGCAGATTATCCCACAACAAGATCAACTATATTTACCCTCTGGCCTGGTCTATACTTCTGAGAACAGAAAAATGCTGGTCCTCTAGGAGTTGTTACTTCTTCATCATTTCCTTGAAATTCCTCCAGCAAATGTTTTATCTGAGGTATGGAGAATGATTGTAGCTAGTCTTTGTGCTTTTTTCCTCTGCTTTTGCCTCTGTAATGATGCTTTCACTTTTGTAACTTGGGTAAAAAGAAAGTGGTCTGGTCTGTGTTTTTCTTTACAAGAACTCTGCTCCATTTTTACATCGTTCTAGTAAATGTCTGCTAACTTAGAGCATGCTTGTCATCTGTGGATTTTCACATTCCATTTTCCAAACAGCATTTAGCTCAAGCTGACACAGAACATGGAAACCCAGCTGTTTTTATCAGGTTTTCCTTCAGAAATGGTCTAGACAGCTAAAGGAAACAAAGGCTGTTCCAAATTTGTATTTGTTGATGTGGGGGATAAGATGATGGTGAGAGATGATGTGGAACATAAAATTGATGTGTAACAAATATAAAGAGTATCCTAAAAGAAATAAAGAAATTGATTCACCTCATTTGAGCCATGATGGGAAACTACTGTTATGCATAAGCAACAGATGAGAAGACATGTTAACACAAACTGGGGCTTCGTTTGAATATTGCATTAACACAAATCAATTCAGTTCTGATTTTGACCCAATTTTAACAACTTGGAGCAGTTTTGCTGATATTCACCATAGCAGTCTGACCAGTATATACACAAAAATATCTTAATTTACTTTTACTTTTGTATTGTTATGTTCTTCTATAAAATATATATGGGACCATTCTAATAATTCCTTCGTTTACTGCTGATACAAAAAGTACAATTGTATTCTTAGATGGCTAAATTTAGACAAACTATTAGAAAGGTCATCTTCTGAGTAGATAACAAATAAAGTGGGATTCAAGAGGATCAAATAATGTCCTCTTCTGATTCAGTTCATTCAGGCTTATGCTCCTGAAATAAGTGACTTAAAAACAAACTTGGTGTTTCTAGTAGATAAGACTGGTGCCTTAAAAATATCACCAACATCCTACTGGGTCACTGTTTCTTCCAGTGGCCTCTGAGGTCATTTTAATCACAAATAACATTAAAATCTAGTGATTTCATAATATAGTAACTGCTTCTGTCTGTGAGAAAATAGTACAAATTTGAGAAGAAAGAGAGGGACAACTGACCAGAGAGGAAGGAAGAAATGGCAGAATAAAAGAATGGGAGAAGAGAGGCTGAGTTGCACGAGATGAGTTTCATCCTGCATTTCAGCCTCTTCTTTGGAATGCATGCAGATTTTTTGGTAGTTTCAGTTTTTCATTAGATTTGTACTAAAGAAGACCAATTTTAGTGTCTCTTATAGGGGTTATTCCTTCTCCGTGGTGCTGGTTTCCTTTATAAAGTATTTTTAAACTCAAAGGGACAAGAAGACTTGATTCTGCAAAATAACTGATTGTCACTGAAAATAGAGATAAAAATATTTACTAAATAAGAAATAGTCAGAACATTGGATCATCAGTCCCATAAACTTGATACAAATCCATTTGAAACTGGTGGAAAAGCTTGCGTAACGAGAGTTTCCATTTGAAAAAACTAGATAATAAATCTTAAAATACATTACTCATAAACTAATATGCTTATAATAAGCCAAGGGATTATCTGCTTGTTACTTTTTTTGGAAGAATCAGTATTTTGCCTCAAGCTCTCCTTATTTGTATATCACAACTGTAGATATTCATTTTTTGAGTCAAGTATCATTTTTGTTCAGTGTAAGAATAAATATCTATTAAAATTGCTTTTACATTGATAAGTACCCCTGCTAAATTATTGGTCATGTGCTAGCATCACAAATTAACACATTGCATATCTGATCCCAACAAGGCTTTTGGAATCAGGTTAAGTCAGGTTAATATATACACAGAGATCTTTCTTTTTTTCTTTTTTTCTTTTTTTTTGATAGAATCATAAAATTTTGTGAATGAATGAAGGGGGTTGAAGCGTCCTTCAAGAAGGTTCAAGTGTTATCTGAAACAATGGAATTACAATGTCCACTTTTTATTTCAAAATCAAATTATTCCCTGCTTGTTTCCTCTGCAGAGAAACGAGAACACATCTTGGGCAAATTGGAATAAGGGACAAGGGATGCTAAACAATAAAATATCTATGGTTTATAAAGACAGGGGACATTTATAGTGGATAAGACTGTGAAGAACAGTAGTTCTATGGTGAGAGGTTAAAAATAGAGTTATTACATCTGGTGTCTGAGTTTTAATTCATAACACTGATGGAATGTCTTCATGACATTAAATACCTGAGACATTAGGTTTTAAACATATTCATTTTCAAGAATAGGGAAGTTTCACAGATGAGTCTGCTGTGTATCCTTGCTCCCCACTCCTGATTTTTGCTGAGGGATCTTGAACCTTCTCACCACAATTGTATGCATCTCCTTTTCAGACATATAAAACTGGAGAACACACTTGGGGGAAAGAGGAATTTCTTTAGACTCCCCTAACGTTATACAGATTGGATTTCTGTGGCTTTTCTTCCTAACTTCCTTTTGTGGGAAACAAGGTACCAACTAAATGGGATGTTTTAACTCTGAGTTTATCTGACAAGGATCTAACCTGCGTGGCAAATTTTTAACGTCCAATATGAGGTTGTCCCAAGTTGTTTTATGTCAATTCTAGTTTACCAGAGCACACGGAGCAATATGACATTAATATTGCAAAGTTTTAGCTCTCCACCTTTCAAGGGATCAGATGAAGTTCATTGCATAATTCATGTCTGTACAGTCAATGATTGACATGTAAGAGTGGATCTGTTGGTTCAGCCTGTATTTCGGTTTGTTGTAACAAAAAGACCATTTACTTTTGGATGAAAAGGAATGCAGAAATAGTTCCTGGGGAGCTTTTATTCTTTAAAAGGTAACTTGAAATCAGAAATTTGATTGCCTGAGTGCTGTTTCCCATTCAATCTAAATTGATAGAGTAGGAATTTAAGAGTTCTCAAAATTTTGCTTCAGATGCTTAACAATCAGTGCTTAGGTCCCTGCTGAACATTTTAACTCATGCAAAGAGGACATGAACGCAGTGACCTACCTCTGGAAACATCTTTTTAAATCAGAAAAATGTGCATTGCATGACTGGAAGAAGAATTTTCTAAGTATTGGTGTGGGAATTGTGAATCAAAGCCCAGAGGCTCCAGTTTCCTCCAAATGAATAAGCAAAAGCACGCGACAGGATGTACATCAGTTCACCAATATTTGTAAAATTTGGATACAGTGTATTGCCTTAATGCAACCATAGTGTGAATATATTAGTTGATAAACATAGTCCATGAACTCACTAAACTTGTAAAACACTTTATTGGCGAGCAAAAGACGTGCATTTAAATTTAATAAATGATTTTTTAAAAATCAATTAAAATTGCTTTAGAAATAAGAAAATTGTTCTCCAGGGAGGGCTGACAAGAATAATGAAAAGCTACTTCCAGATATTGTAAAACCTTTTGCATGTGTCCTCTCCTTATTCCCTCCAAATCAGTAGTGCTTCAGAGTCACATTACTTATCCCATTTTTCTCCTCCTTTCTGTTTTGCCTCTTTCCTCATACAAGTAATTTGGAAAGGAGAACCATTAATACAGTTCTTTAGAATAAGCTTTTGGTCCTACATAAAAAGACTGAGGGATAAATTCAAACTCTCTGCTTGCTTAGAGGACGAATGGATACCACCATGGCCCTCTCTGTAGGAATTCACATCTTTTGCCATCTCCTCCACATTTTCAGAAACACTCAAACACTTTCACCTTTAAAAACAATCTTCATCATGCATTGACGTCCACGTGGTTCTTAGACTAACCCGGTCTTAACATGTAATGCCTAAAATAAGAGAATTAAAGATAAATAATAATTAGATAAATAGTGTTTTCATATCTTGATTTCACATAAGTAAATAAGAAATGGTTTGAGAAAAAAATTCTATTCAGTTGTTTGGGTTTTTTTTTGCATAGGTTTTTCAGTTACCTTACTTCACCCTTCGCTGCTAAACAGTAATTCTTGAGACAAGAATTAAACTCAAAATTGTTTTTTTATAGGGGAACTTAGTTATCATTTACTGAATTTATTTAATCAGTCTGCTTTCTATGCCTCATCTTTAAGTTTAAACATTTTATCAGATGGTTGCTTTGTTATGGAATTGACAAAATTACTACATTCTAGTCTACCTTTCTCTTCTTTCTGTATTGCTTTATAATTATCTATTTATCATTCAATAGTTTTCTTCTGGCATCATTTTTTTAAAAAATATCCTTCTCTGTAGTGTATATTCACATTCATTGTCTATTCATATTGGTGTTCTTGTGAACTCTTTGGAAGTGTAATATGATCACAGCTATCTAAGACATTACCTATCTCAAACCTATTTATCATAATAATTGCACAGAGGAAAACTGCTAAACAGAATAATTGTAATTGTGTTGAAGTGACATTAATTCAGTGAAGAGTAGCACTACCTGTAATTATACATAAAAATGATGATAACCATGCATACACAAAATATGTTCTATAACTGGTGAATGTTTAAGTATATCATTTACAATTTAAGATTCTTCTTCTAATTGCTTTTATTGCAATGTTGAAAATGATATGTTTTTACTGCTCTCTTGGTACTGTGGTTCACCTGGAAGAGTGATATGTGTCCAGTTTAAAAAATCCAAGATAATGCCTGACATATCACCAACATAGTTTTATATGCTTGAATTTTAAATAGTATTTATATCATTGAAATGAATGATATTTCTATCACATTAAAAAAAAAAAAAAGAGGAAGGAAACTGCATCCAAAAAAATGCCTTCAAAATTAATCTTTTGCAGGCATTAAAATGTGAAGTTCCAGACTGAAGGGCGCCCAGTTAATCTTCACTTGTCCCACTCTGTGAAAGGCTTCTGATTTCAAGTCTCTGAGTCCATATTTATTTCCTCACAAGCTCTATCATCTACTGTGTTCAAGAAAGAGGCAAAAAAAGTCACTTATTTTACAAAGAACTTATAAATAGCCTAATTGTCCCTCTTGTACACAAGTTACTCATTGTTAATGTAATATAAGCTTCCATAGAAAGGCATAAAATCCATAACATGTTCTGATCAGTCAAGCTGGCATAAATTGAGAGTAACTCCACTAAAATCAGTGACATTTTTATGAATTTTCTCTGTAATAACTCTTTGGGGAAGATCCTCATAGAAATCAGCAGAGATATAAGAGTTTATTTCAGTTGAAGATCTAGTCTAGTGTCTGTCTGCAAGAAGAAAGTTTTAAAAGTGACTGCATATATATTTATAATATATAGAGGTGTATATTTAATGTTAGACACTCAGCAGCACATTCCTATTATTACTGGAATAACAAAACCCACAGTGGGGAATTCTGTCTAAATAAACAGTCAGTCTGTTGTTGAATACCAGCCAGTTAGCAGATTGACTACAAAGATGCCATCAATTTGAATCAAGAGGATGCTTTTACAAGTTGCAAATGCCTTCTGACTTTTTTTCTGACTCATTAAAGCTTTTATGAATCTTGCCAGATGTTTAAGGCCTCAGGGAAAGTCAAATACACATGGAAAGATGACAAAAGAAAAATGGATACGCAGAAATACTGAGAGCTATGCAGCGTTTTTGGTTCTAAAGTAACATGCCTGCTCAGGAACTGGCTTTTGTTCGGTATGTAAATTCTTATAGTACTTTCAGCCTTTTATAAAATATAACCTCATATGCTCTGACATTCAAAAACACTTCTGGTTAGCCATAATATTACATACTTTTCAGCTATCATTTTAGCAGAAAATTATAGGTCTTCTTACACACTCCATGGGTCTGTTTTGACCACTGTTGAAGTATAAGCACATTAAACACAGACTTGAAATTTGGTAATCTTAGATTTTTTTGTTCCATATCTCTGAGAGTATTTAAGAAGTTCTATCCCTGAAGAAATAGATGTAATCATCCTTTATCACAGAATCACCGAAAATCCCTATGAAATGATATATAATTGCTGTGTTCACTACATATTTCTACAGCAGCACTCCACTAACAAACATGTGAATAATGGAATAGTTAACTTGGTGCAATATATTTAATTCCACCATCACGATAGAAAAATAAAATTTCCTCCCAAGCTTCAGTTGCAAAACCGCTTGATTGCTACTGGCCTGAATGAGCCATAGTTGCCTCCTGATTTTTGTAGACAGACTGAATTCCCAAATAAATTAACCTCAGCAATGATGCCATAATAGAAAGAGTACCACAGCCCAGGGTCACAAGCTGGCAGGTGGTAATACAGCCTGGACTGGAATAAAAGAGAGAAGGTGTTTGGTGCCAAAGATATAGGCTCATGTCAGCCTGAGGCAAGGCATTGCACTTCCTACAGTTCAAGAGCAGAGAGTCAGACTATTCTGACTTAAGTACAATTCAACATTTCCTCTTAAATGGTCTATCAAGACCAGGAAAATTCTCACCAGCACAAGCCAAAAGGAATTGAATGAATTAAAGGATAAACAAAAGAGGTTCTGCAATGATATGGTGGATATTAATGTTTACATTCTAGGGACAGTTTTGAATTTGTTTTCCTCAGCTAAATCCAGTTTCAGTTGTAAAATAAAAACCCTCTAATGCTGTAGGTCTGCTGCAATCAACAAAAACTGGTGTTAGAGCAGCCTCTTTCCAATGACAAGGTACATAATCAATCAGTGGTAGAATTTACCCCAGAGTGGTATTTATCCCAAAGATCACCTACAAGACCACAACCCTGTACCAACAAATACTACATTCTAACAACATTTCTTGTAGTAAATAATTAACACTTTAAAATATAGCAACCTATAAATGTAATCGTTAGGCTTGATCTCAACAGTAGCTCTTCCCATTTTGCCAAAAATTTCTGAAGCCAGGCATGGGCTATATAGATCATACATGTCAAATATTTCCCAATTTTCAAAGTATTTTTGTGGGGGAAGTGTGTGCTGGATTTTCATTGTGTGTTTCTGTGTCCATCTCTAATATGGCCTCTGAAGAAATTCCAATCACTAAAAAAGATATTAAAAAACCCAGAGATATCTCCTGATATTATGGAAAGCATTGGGTAGAAAACAGTAGACTGAGCATTAAATGAAAGGCTATTTTAGCTTTCTCAATCAGTATAGGAATCAAAGGCAAACATTTATATAATTTTCTTCATTATGTAGAGCATTCTAGCAAAAAAAAAAAAGAACTAAAAACATTTAAACTGAATACAGAATGATTAGTCTTTCAAATATTGGGAAGTCTTCGCATAATAATATGAGATGGAATTGGAACTACTTGGAATTGGAAGCAAAGCTTCTTATTTAAAAAAAATAAATAAGGGTTGTAAAAATAGCTACACAAACAAACTGGGAGAAACATAACTATAATCTCACTATTGTCTGTGTGTGAATACTTTTGCCATTAATTTCTGAACATATGTAAATATGTTTTATGACTGCTTTGAGAAATACTCTTCTGCCCTTAGAGAATTATTCCTCTGCTATCTTCTCATCAGCTACTACTTGATAAACTGGACAGATGAATTTCATCTTTACGCAATTCTCTTTCTACATTTTCTCACTAAAATCTTCATGATTGGAATTTTATGCTGTAATGCTCAATAAAGTAGAGTTTGCAGTTCGTGGAAGTACAAAAACTACCATGGCTTCATGCCCCCTCTATCCTGTACCGGTCCAAAGCTTTTTCTAGAGAGAACAGTAACCTCCACCTTCATTTCAAGCAATGCTGAGGGCCTCTTTATGTTCCAGCAGCTGTTTCAGGCTTTTCCAGGGAAAGCATCATGCAGATAAAGACTACAAGTTAGGAAACATCTCACTCCTTCCCATAGAGATGGACCAAATTTTGAGGCCCTAGTGAGATTTATTTCTGTTTTTAATTTTACTTTGGGGTTTCCCAGAGTCAGCTACAATAGAAATTATGCTAGAAGGATGCCAAGAATTGTTCTATTGCTTTTGCCATTTTTATTAAGCAAGGTCTTTTTTTTTTTTTTTTTTTTTTTTTTTTTCACACAATATTACAACAGATGGTTTTGGAGCAGTTCAAATTCCATCTCCCTCTTGCCCCGCTGAGAGCTTTTTTCTACCTAGTAGTAAATGGAGCTGCTTCCTCTGAGTCAAAAACTCATTTGGGATGGAAAAGAACAGGGTATCCCCAGCATTACTGGAGTTGAATCCAATTTTTCATCAGAGCAAAGGAATTTCTAAAAGAAATTCTGAGGAAATCTGTGCAGCAGGATAGCTATTTACATGGCTCGCTAACTCTCTTTGCTGATCACTCATGCCAGCATCTTATCAAACGTATCCTCTTGTCAAGTGTTCAGGATGCATGTTTGAATAAGCTGGAAAAGAAGGAATTTAGTGGGGGCCAGGCTTCTTTCCAGGACTCCAAAGGATCATTCTTCTGAGCATGCCTACCAACTCACTGTTTTCCTTGCAGATATGTGTGCCTTTGCTTATAATAGGGCTGAATGGCAGGAAAATTTTCTGGGCTTGAGCAGATGTCAAGGTTGTCTGACAACTGCCTTCCATGCTTCCAAAATTACAAATGCTACTTGTGTGGTATCAAGAAAGTGGCTTCAGTTATACAGATGTCAGAATAATTATGTGTGAGTTATTTGAGACATAGTGGTATTTTTTTTTTTATCTGAAGTTCTGTGTTATCTTGTTGTTTCATTGTGCAGCTATGAGATGTTTGCTCAAGCATAAGCAGTTATCAAAACTGCAATATTTCTTAATTTCTCATTTTGTTAAATAGTCATCTGAATAGTGAGGGAGTGCTCCACTTCAATGTTTCCTATTTAACAGTGAGTGTCATCTGTATTTTCAAATTATTCATTATATATGCATTTGGATTCTCAGCCCCCCTAAAAATGTCATATGTATTTCATTAAAAAATAATTTATCTTAAAATGTTATCCATGTTGTGACTGTTGCTTTTAATTTTTCTTATGGGAACACAGTTTTGATTGGAATCGTTTTATTCCTCATGCTTACAAAGATGTGAATTTTTCTGTCTGAGAGATTATTTTTAATTAGGTACATTCAAGTAGATAAGAAAGACAAAGCTATTAATCATTGTTTTGCATATGAATAATATGAGACAGCAATTAATTAAGACACTTGTCTGACATTGTTGCAGAAAATCTTAGTGGTAAAATGGTGGATGAAAGCATAGTGAAGAAATGAAGGGATGTTTCAAATCAGAAAATTGAGTAGCTTCTACAGTTTAGATTTCAATTCAGGCATGGCTCTCTCCTTCCTTTTTCCATTAAAGCATAGATGTAATTTAGCAGGTGATTCACCATGATTTTCTGCAAGTACTGAGACTGATATCTCTGTAGGTACACTATCTTGCCAAAAATCTGCGATTCTAAAATATAATTATTTTTACTCTAGAGTAGTCATACCAAAGACCTTTTGTGAAAAGGCAAGAGGAGGAGCCGGGCAACTACAGGCCGGTGAGCCTGACCTCTGTCCCTGGGAAGGTGATGGAGCAGGTCATCCTGACTGCTGTTTCCAGGCACATGGAGGAGAAGAAGGTGCTCAGGAGTAGCCAGCATGGGTTCACCAAGGGGAGATCATGCTTGACTAACCTGATAGCCTTCTACGATGGGGTGACTAGATGGATAGATGAGGGCAGAGCGGTGGATGTCATCTGTCTGGACTTCAGTAAGGCTTTTGACACCGTCCCTCACGGAATCCTCCTGGGCAAGCTCCAGAAGAGTGGGTTAGATGAGTGGACAGTGAGGTGGATTAGGAACTGGCTAAATGACAGGGCCCAGAGAGTAGTAATCGGCGGTGCCGAGTCCAGCTGGAGGCCTGTGGATAGTGGTGTCCCCCAGGGGTCAGTCCTTGGTCCGGTCCTGTTCAATTTATTCATTAACGACCTAGATGAAGGGATGGAGTGCTCCCTCAGCAAGTTTGCTGATGATACTAAGCTGGGAGGAATAGCTGACAGCCCTGAGGGCTGCGCTGCCATCCAGAGGGACCTGGACAGACTGGACAGCTGGGCGGCGAGTAACCTCATGAAGTTCAACAAGGGCAAGTGTAGGGTCCTGCACCTGGGCAGGAATAACCCTAGACATGCCTACAGGCTGGGGACCGACCTCCTGGAGAGCAGCCCTGTAGAGAGGGACCTGGGCGTCGTGGTGGACAACAAGTTGACCATGAGGCAGCAGTGTGCCCTCGTGGCCAAGAAGGCCAATGGGATCTTGGGGTGCATTAAGCAGAGCGTCTCCAGCAGGTCGAGGGAGGTGATTCTGCCCCTCTACTCAGCCCTGGTGAGGCCGCACCTCGAGTACTGTGTGCAGTTCTGGGCTTCCCAGTGCAGGAGGGATGTGGAGCTGCTAGACAGAGGCGCAGGGCCACAAAGATGATTAGGGGTCTGGAACATCTGCCCTATGAGCAAAGGCTGAGAGAGCTGGGCCTCTTCAGCCTGGAGAAGAGAAGGCTGAGAGGGGATCTGATCAATGTATATAAATATCTCAAGACAGGGAGTGAGGAGGAGGGGGCTGGCCTCTTCTCAGTGGTGGCCAGTGATAGAACTAGAGGAAAAGGCCACAAATCGAGGCACCAAAAGTTCCACAGGAACTTGAGGAAGAATTTCTTAACGGTGAGGGTGACAGAGCACTGGAACAGGCTGCCCAGAGAGGTGGTGGAGTCTCCTTCTCTGGAGATCTTCAAAACCCGCCTGGACATCACCCTGTGCCACATGCTCTAGGGGACCCTGCGTGTGCAGGGGGGTTGGACTAGATGACCTCTACAGGTCCCTTCCAACCCTAGCCATTCTATGATTCTATGATTCTATGAAAAGCAATTTCTATTTTTATTACTTCTGATTTAACTTCAGCTGATTAACAGAAAAGATTCTAACGCAGGAAAATTTGCTCTTAAATATGCATGCAAAATCAGAAGTCAAACTGATTTACTATTTCAGAATAAAGACACTAGTGTCTAGTACAGCAAGGACTGCTGCATAGTTAGCAATGTCTTGTAAAAAATGAGCCAATACTAAAGAATTATTCCTTCAAGTTAGCTCTGGCAATAAGCATGTACACTTCACCTCATTTGAAGGTTACTTTGGCTTCCAAATTGGTACTGCTAGATTTACTGCAAGGTAATTCAGAGCAAATCTCTAAATACTGTGACAAGGTAATTTTTAACTAGACATTATGTTACTTTATTCTTCATCCATTTATATAAAATGACTGTTCTAATAAGGTAGGAGGTTGAGAAAATCCAGTTTCTGGGTAAATCCAGATGATGATTTCTAGCTTGCTAATGCTGTACCATTCAAACTGCAGTTTATCTCATAACCCATAGACTGATTCCCACTTTATTTGCTATGGAAGCAGTCAAAGTTTGCCAATGGTGGTAGTGCCTTCTTTTTTTTTTTTTTTTTTTTTTTTTTTTTTTCTAGAAAAAATCAAAAAATGTTTAAGATTTTTAACGATGATTTTTAAAAATGACTCTTCACTAATAATACACATTTCCCTTAGCTTTGTAACCCATAGGTACAAGCCAACAGGCATAAATTTCCTCGGTTGACTTTGTGTTTTAGGCTCATAGATGGTCCCATTCCTATGAAGAAACAACATTCAATTTCCAGTTTGGGTTCAGATGACTAGCTGGTGAAGCTGGATCATATACAACCTGTGACTGACAGTATTAATCCAAAATGTTGGGGTCCAGAGTCAAGTTTGCTATATGCAAATTAAACAAAATCTATAACTTCTCAGCAAAATGATTGTTTGGCTACCATTTAGAACTAACCATCTACTGAAATGAAACCACGGATAGTATATTCAACTGATTTCCTGTCCAGTTCCATTTTAATTGTCTTGACTATCATTTCCTGTGATGCAGTGTTATTGTAACATGCTCACTTAGCTAACAAGGATGATGTGGAACATGTTTTTTGTATTTCAAATGACTGTGCTACTGAAAAATAACCGGAATGCATACTGCAGCAGGTGTGTTAGTCTTGGCTATTCTTCCAAGTTGGATTTCCTGGTGCCTTTTGCTGTTCCCACATCTCATCTCATCTCATCTCCCATCCTGGATGTGCAGCATAAGAAAGGACAATCTCTTCAGGGAGGAATACGCCTGTACTGACCTTTAGAAGGCTTTTCAAATGAAAAAGGACATATAAAATTGAATAGGAAGGATTTATAGTGTTTCTGGCAGTACAGGTTAAACAAATACTGAGCAAACTCAAAACAGAGCTGTCCAAACTGCACAGTTTAACACTTCAGCCCTGTGGTACGACTCATGGGAAATTGGTAGAAGTATATTTACTTATTCTGATTTGAACTATGAATCATGCCAAGTGATACTAAAGACTGAAAGGCTAGCTAAGTGTGCTTATAATGAGCCTCCCATTGCAAGTCCAGGTCAGGATCCATATTTTGACACTGATATTCAGTCTGTCAAAGGCAACCACTTCACATCATGATTTGACAAATTTGCCTTCAGCAAAACAGAGGTACAGGAAAAAAAAGTAGAGACCTCTCCAAGTCCTTGGTTTTGTTTAGGGAGGGGGAAAATTATGTCTCAATGCATAGTCAAGCCAAAAATGTTGTATCTAGTTGTATATTGAAGAAAGTTTAAAATCTTTTGTTGGGGATCAAAATAAGCATAAGAACCAGTTTGTGTTCTAGAAAATTATTATTTTTTGACTTAAAAATAGATGTATCTATCATAGCATTTCTAACATATTTGGCCATGGCGACATAGATTGGGATGCAGGTATATTTTAAGTTTTGGTGCAAATTCAAATTATAATCATGAATCTGTTTAAGAGTCTATGATTTCAGTACAGATGCCAACAAAAATGTATGAGCCCTTAAATTGTTTCACTGGTTCTAATCTGAACCACAGAAGTTCTTGTGTACATTTTAGTTCAAAAGTATTTCTATAAAGTGTAAGCAATGGAGATTTACAACACTATAGACTAAAAGATTAGGGACTGAGGATCCTTTTTGCTTCAGAAATCAAAGGATAATTCTAGTCAACAAAACGTAACTTCCCAAATGGGCAGTTAGTTATAAAACCTGGAGGAACTATTTTATCACTGAGTAATATATATAGAAATTTACTAAGCTTGGCAGCAGAACTTTGTCATTGCCCCAGAAGAATTAACAAAAGAAAAGAAAAAAAAAAGCCTTTTGTAGTATAAATATTGGAAATCTTATATATTCTCAGAGATATGAGTTTTCAGGAATGAAGAAGAGGAAAACAAAAAAAATCTAGGGTTTATTTTTGTTTGTTTGTTTGTTTTAAGCATAAAACAGGTAAGAGTGAATTGATAATTTCTTAATGATAACAAGTTTCTGAGCAAATAAATAAATAAATGTTGCTTTTATTTCTCTAGACCTTAGAAGGAGAGTGTTTACTTGCTATCATGGAGATGCAGTCAACATAAGCATACATGTGCACCTTTTTTTTGTGCTAGTGACAAGCTTCTTTTGACATCAAAAGCGGAATATCAAAAGCGGAGAACAGTCATGGTGGTGTTTGGGCTTTCCTTTGTTCTGCTACATCCCCTCTGCAAGCTGTACTTATATCTCCCAAGTGAGTAACAATGGATTAATAGAGCTTTTAATTTCAGTTGTTCAAACATGCTGAAGTGTGCATATTGTGTTAGTTTGCATTTGTGAGCCTTGGCTTAAGTGTAATTTGAATAGACCCATGAGAGAGTAAGACTTTACATAAATACTAAACCAAAAAGAGCATCTGAGATAGAGACATTACTCTTGAGAAAGACATCCAAGTAATTTTTCTATCCCAGGTATCTTCATGCTGGGGTGGGGTAGTAGACTGATAATAGGTCAATCTACTCTATTTAATAACTGGGGAATCCAGGGGGGAGAGCAGATAGAGTTCCAGATATTCCTTCATTACTCTTTTCTCTCATTTTCCACAGATCTAGGGAATCTATGAAAGTTATAGACAGTTAGAGATATTTTTATATATTTATAGATATAGATTATTTTTTTCTTTTAATTAAGAGGAAAATCTTACAAGGCATTACTTTTTTTTCAACAACAACAAAAAAATTGGTTTGTAGTTTTTCAGTTTTGTGGTCAAAGTTGGTTTGGTTTAATGTTGTGACACAGTCTTACTCAGTTGCCCACTACCTGAGAATTGGACTTTTCTCATTAACCTTAGGGTTCCACTATGAAATTGTTTTAATAAAGAAGATTAAATAGTTTGGTTAGTTGGTTATTGTTCATTGATTACCTGTCAACTCTTGTTTTTCACCGTGCTATTGTACTAAATGCCACAAAGGAGATGTGTATTTCCTCTCTTCCAAGTTTATGGAAAATGAGTTTTATCTATATTAGATTTGTTTTATAAGCTTTGTTCTCACTTCATATGTTTTCATATGAAGTAAGTTTTCAAGAATTTTGAAGTATTTGTATCATTTTCTTTTCTAAAGGAAATGAAGGAAATGAGTTAAGGCTAAAGGCTATTCTGCTACCTAAAAGAAAATATTACTGACCTAATAAAAGGCAAAGAGGTCAAATAAAACCCACTCCATAAAATGAAGTACACAGCAAAGGATAATCACAAGCCTATTGAATGAGCTTTGTATCTACTAAAAATTGATTCTTTCGTGGTAATATCTGAGCATATTGCTGATGGCCTTCTGGTCCTATATTTGTTTGCCAAATTGCATCTATCTCTTAAAATGAAATCCAATGAGAAATTGCACAGGTAGATATAATCCTATGGACAGAACCTTCCTGACAAAGCAGTTCAGTAATGGATTACTGGATAAGTCTATAATTAAATGCTAGTCTTGAAGAAAATTCCTTCTTATATTTATCCTAGATCCCAGAAATGAGTAACACATAAATCTAAACACATACAGAATCCTTCTGGAAAAACCTTATCTGCAGACACATTAAAGACAAAATGACCGTTGCTTATATGACCTGAATATAAAGGTATCTAAGGTTTGAATGATAAACAAGTATTTTGTCCCATCTGATCATGGCTGAATTTAATCGAGGAATTATGAAACTCTTAAATCAAAATGCTTCAGTATATCATTTTTAATGATGTAATGGTATGTGGCTGTTACCACATTATTGACTGAATTGTTATTTATGAACTCATTGTTGTTTGCATCACATGGGAATGTACAATGCTTCCAGAGTGGATACCAATGTCAGGAAAACAGCAGACATGGTAGAGGCCAGACCAATTTTACGATTAGAGTTCTGGCTCTGTACAATATTCTTAGTCCTGCTAAAAATTTCCTACACAGTTTTGATTGTAATGCCTAAGCTAGGATTTATTGCTTCAGATTTTAGCAAACTAAAAGTTGTCTACATTACTTCTTTAGGCTCTCTACCCTGCAAATAGAGACTGGTATCTCTGAAAGAGAATACATCTCATCTCATCTAATTTAGATCCTTCATTCATCCTATAGTAGAGAGGTTTTTTGAGGATTCCTTTTAGGTCTGAATTTTATTATCTGAGCAAAATTAAAACTCCCCATCAGGGTTTAGAGGGAGAATAATCAGGAGAGCTGCCATAGATAGTACTTCAGAGATGGAGGCTACCATGTCACATCAATAACTATTGTTCTGCACAGTTGAATTGAGAGCCACATCGTTTTTTCTCATTCCTTCCTTTCATGCTCTTCTCTTCACAGTCATATGAATATGAGATCCAGTAATGCTGAAGTGGGCAAATAGAAGAAAAATAAAGGGCAATAGTTTCTAACTTACAGGGAAGCATTGATGAGTTTTGTTGCTTGGCTCCTTTCATCATTTTCCAGGCACTCCAGGATATCAAATTTACAATTTAATTTATAAATTTGAAATCTACATGATTTGATGACACAATTTTCAGATATTCATGCTGAATAAAGAGAAGTGGTTGAAATCAATATCATGAAAATGTAGTATTATCTGTCCTCAATCACCATTCATCAGTGAATGAAAATTGCTACCATCTAAGTGCTACAAATTTCTGTTGCTTTTAGTTCATTTTTCTAGTGGACAAATGTCTGCATCTTTAAAAATCCTCTTCATGATTAGCAGTAATTGAAATTAGTGATGGGAAGAGTCAAAATGACCTGAGCTGCAAGGCCAGCAGCTCTCATTTATACAAGTGAATTCACTAGAATTGGAATGAAAAGTAAATATGGAGTACTTCAGGAATTATCCTTTGTGGTGCACCTCCTGGATTAATAGCAGATTTTAGGTCTCAGTAGAAATTCATTGAATACTATTAAATAATTTCTGTACCTCAGGGAAAAAAAAAAAAAGATTCTGTACCTCAGGGGGAAAAAAAAAAAAAAAATCTTTATATTTCAGTCAAATATCAAATCAAGTTTCAGTAAATTCCTGAATCTCTTCATCTCTTCAGGAAGTAATCTTGCTGGTAGTTATGTAATGTATTTTAGTGTGCCTAGAGGAACATTCTCTCTCCATACATTAACAGGATGTTCATTCCTCCCGGGGCAGAATTTTATTCCATGCTAGGATTGTATGATTTGGTATGTCTGACTGTGTTCCTTACAAACTTAGAGGACTTTTCCAGATTTAAAAAGAAAAAAAAAAAATGTCAATTTCTTTTATCCATAACAAAACTTTTGCTATTTAAAGGAATTTTTTTAAGTTATTTTATTTTTAATTATTTTATTGTTTCTATAATTGAGCCAGCTAAACTTGAGCAGCGACTTTCTGGAAAGTGTGTGTCTCAAAAGGGAATATGGTTCTATTAATATGGTGCTATTCATATATAATAGCTGACACATTTTTTATCTTGGACTTATATCAGGGTAAGAGACAGAGGTGAAAGTTGTTCTATGGCTAGTATTAAAAAGAATCATCCACTGACAGTTCACTTAGGAAAATGACATTCAACCATTTTCTTCCCTTGATGCTTTGGTGCTCAGAGAAGCAAAGCAACTTCAAAGAATGTCAAGGAAATAAATTATGTCTGTATATAAATATTTATAGCAACAAATTTATTCTCCAAGACCACTGAAGGACAGTCCTATGATCATGTCAGTTTATTCTGAGAATTGTTGGCATTGGATGGAGTTTCTGCTGAGAAATATTTGGGCAGAATTAGATAGATTCATTCTAACTAATGTAATCTAAACCAAATATATTTTAAAAAATCATTAAGTCTTAATTGTGGATTTGTCTTTATCAACTTATATTTCTGCACATTGCTAAGAGATAACAAAGTGATTATTGACTGCTGGTAGGTTTTTATACAAGTTTAATAATTCTATTTAAAGATGCATGTTGAAAAAGAAGTAAAAAGAAAAAAAAAAGAAAAATATGAAAAATTTGAAATTTACTGGCCAGAATAATTACCTATGTTCTCTCAATAATTCATTGACTGTATTCTTGAATCAGTTATTTATAATTTTTGTTCATTGATTGTTTTTGTTTTCTCACAGGTATACATACAAAAAAGTATATGTGTGAACCTGGGAAGAGGTGGGCTCCAGAGAGTATTCATTCTTTTGATACTCACTGTTGATTTTGGTCTTCAAAGCTTTAAATAATTTGGGCCAAACATACCCCAGAGATTAACTCTCTTTCTGTGCTTTTTGATAGCAAGAGATATCAAAGTTCAATTCCTACACTTCATGACTTATCTGAAGTCGGATTGTCTTCCTGTTCCAAGTTAATAATTCATAACCAACATCTATATTTTAGTTAATTACAAAATTAGAAAAGAATACTGCTGGAAGTACGTTTTGGTTGAACAATGCACTCTAAATGCATGAGAAAAGTTAATCTTGACTTAAAGGTAAATAAGATACAAATTTTTGTCCAATATATTATAAGTTGTGTTAACCTATTAAAAACAGTCATCAAAAATGTAATCAATATTGACTTTCACTGTGCTGGCATCAGTAAAGTTTATGATAGTATAATTCAAAAATAATCTTTTAAAAAAACCTAAATAAACTAAGACAGAATTTAGAATGAACATCTAGGGAATCAATATGGAAGTTGTTCAGAGAAGATATGAAATCCTCATATGTCTTAAAACAATTGTATATGAATGAACTGAAAAGAAACACAAAAGGATGAATTAGCAAAATTTTATGGGCAACAGTGAGAAACTACATAGCTGAGTTTAATACTTGAAAGTCAGGACAAATTGTGCAGACATAAAGGAATGTAAGTAAAATCTGAAATGTAAAGAATAAAGGACAATTAAGAAGTCCAAGAGAAAAAAAATGAAGAAAAACCCAAGGAAATAAAGACAAACAAGCTGCTCTGACAGCCCAGAAATAACTCACAATGAGGCGGTATCTGCTGGTCTCCAACGTATAGAGAAGTCAATCAAAAAGCAGAAAGTTGCAGGGAAGATAAATGATTTCTCTGTATCTGTCTTCAACACAGTGGGTGCTGGAAAGATGTCTACATCACAACTACTCTTTACAGTTAATTTGATACAGAGCTACCCAAAAAAGGTGAAGCAAAGAAAGAACAAGCCTGGTAAGGTAATTCTTCAGGGGTTGCAATAAAAATGCAGCATTATAGGATATTGTATTACAATCATATTTGTCCTGCTCATTGCTGTCACAGGATATTGTTTTTGAGATTTTACTATGCTGATTAAGACAACTGCATCTTGAACTTTTGTGTTTAGCTTGGAAAAAAAAAAGTGTAGGAAAAATCAGGTGATAGTTCACTCATTATAGAGTGTCTAGACACATAGGTCATCACAGTGAAAATGAGATTGTATATTGTCCTTGCTGAATTCCTAGTTTTCACAAGCTCCCAAAGTCCCACATGCATGTCCCTCATGTACACAGATGAACTGTCCAGTTTAGGACACTGTCCTAGGCTCCCTTGAAAGTCAACAGTGAGAGAGATGGAGAATGAGATTCCATTCATTTATTTCCCTAACCACCTGCTGCATGTGTTTTGCTAAATAACTTTGAGTTTAAATTCGCTTCAAAAATCAGTGCCAGCTTTTTCTTTCACTTTAAATTCTTTGCTTTCTTGAAAAAAATTAGTAGCAACCAGACATGATCATAAAGAAAAATGATGAGCATGAAATAAAACACTTGTGACCTCTGAGAGGAGTCAGTTCTTCTTTGACTCTTTTAGAAGCTAAACACTATGCTGAGTAGCTTTTAAATTTTTTTTTATCTATAAGGTAGGAAACTAAGAGAACAAATAGCATTTTCAGATGGCTTCTTTCCCTTAATGTTGTTTTTCAAAAAGAAAGAAATAAAAAAACTTTTGTGAGTCTTCCAAGGAATTCATTAATCTCCTTCTTTCAATATTATTTTAATATTATTTGCTGAGCAATTGTATTAAAAAATAGGGAAGCCTTCATGAAAAGTGATGTTTTATTTTGGGCAATGATTTTCAGAAATTGCAAAAGCTGCCTAAATGATATAATATTTGCTATTTCTTATTAGATCTTCCTCTTCAAATCCATCCCTTTTATATCTGTAGTGAAACTAAATTTAACAAGTTTTTCAGCCTTTATTTGTTTAGTTTTAATGTGAGGAAAGCAGTCACCATTGCATGGACAAACAATACATTTCTCTTTTTTTTTTTTAATGATTACATTAAAATGAATTACATGTAAGTATGTATAATTTCATTAACTGCTTGTATTGATGTTTATTTCAGTGAATGTTGAACTTAATTTAAATACACCAAAACCATTATAATATAGCTATAATAGTAAGTTTATAGATTCCCCAAACCTAGAGAAAAATGACAGCCAGATTTGAGCTGTCTCCTTGTATCCATCTCCCATTTCAGTCACCTTCAACGCTGTGTTTATGCAGATGTCTTTCAGAGCCCTCACATTCTCAGTCAGTTTAATTTGCATTTGAGCACATCTCTAAGCCACAGTGCAAGTTGCCAGGAGTAAGCAGGGACCTCACATGCTGGTGGATTAATTTTAGATGTCTTCATCAACAGTTTTTTGTGGAGTAAGACACCTGTTATCCTTTCGTATCTACATAATTGGGTCAATTTTCTTGGCTAGTGAGGCTGAAAGGAGAGAGAGGTAATGCTTAGAAAGCATTAGCTTTCTGGCTCTTTACCTTCTTTATGTCTTGGCTTTACAAGAAATCAGAAGTACAGGAGATCAGAGCTTGTTCTTAGCAACATCTTTCAATCCAGGCACACCTGCTTGATGCTTGAAAATGGGCATATCCATTCGAAATAAGTCAAGGGAACAATTCAACAGCACTGTCTGGATCTGGCCAAGAAGCAACTGCTTTATTATTGCAGCATGTGTTGGATCTTTATTTTCTAAACATCCTGCTGAGAGAAGTGCAATAAAACCCTTTCTGCAATCGTTTCTCTCTCCATGGCGCTAAGGGTTCTCTGTTCCATCCTGCTCCAAATAACACATGTGAAAGCCTTGCCTTTTGTTTTTAAGTTAGGACAGCTCCACAGGGCACATATTAACACACATTAATGAATGGATTATGGGCTTGTCAGAGCTTCCGGTGATGAATTTAGAGCCCATTAAAGAACAGGCATTGATTGCACTGGAGACTGTAGCTCTCTGTTTAATCCCTAGCAGGTGGGCACTGGTGCAAGCTTCACCATCTTGCATCAGCAGTGAACCTCGAACATGACCTCTCCAGAGGGAGAAGGGTAATTCATTTGCCATGTTTACTTTATCTTCAGCTTCTTTTAGGGGGAGGCTCCTAACTGTGCTGAATTGTTCTAAGTGAAGAGTGGCAGATGTGGGATGTGGCTCATGTTCTTGAAGGATTCCGTAACAGTCGCTGTATGCTTGACCTTCAGACAGTTTAAAGTCAAGTCCCCACGGCTAAAAAATGAGTATATATTATGAGTTCTGTTAAATTAACTGTAGCTTTCTTGGTGGAATTTTCACTCCCAAGGTATACAATATAATACGCTCTTGCATTGTGACTTTAATTTCTGTTAGACTGGAGAGATGCTCAATTACTGTAGACCTTTTACAAAATAATACATAAAGAAAGAGGTGAAAGCAGATTAGATCAGACAACTTTGATTTTTTTATGATGCAAACACAGCCTAATTTACGGTGTCAATCATAAGACAATACCAAGTGTTTTTCAGATATTGTGCTACTCATCAGATTTTTAAAAAACAGCAGAGAAAAAGACACGGGGCCTGTTTACTAAAGACATTGCTGAAGCTCCAAGATACAACCCAATGTCTTATTTATATCAGATAGTTTTGCTAATCACTTGCAGTTATAGGGAATTATTTTTTGCATGGATACTTCCCTATCTGGTCTATTCTGATGAAAGGGTGGTGGGAAGGGAACACTATCTATCAATTTTTCGATAATCTGAAAGATGTGTTGGAAGACAGTGTACTTGTAAGAGTATCCCAGTGCCACAGTTTAAAAATTTCTAGCAACCTTGCATGAAAAATTAATGTTTTACTATTACTAGTTACTATAAAATCACAATTCAACTAGATGAAAGGAAAGTGTGAATAAAAGAATTTTCTCATAAGAGTTAAAAGAGATAACACAGTTACAAAAAGATAGAAGTGAAAATGATATAGGTGAAGATGTGTAAGAAAAAGTACATTCCAACTATTTTCATCTTATACCAAGTTCAAATCATAAAGCTTTTTCTGTCTTCCTCTTTCCTTGAGCCTCTAGCCTTGCTGAGCTAATTGCTATTCTTTCATGACAGGAGGTTCCCAGTGTTTCATTCCTTATACATGCCACATGCCTCACACTACAACCTTTGGAGATAATTCCTCCACTGAACAGACTTCATCAGACTGCACCTCTTCTTGGGGAACGTTAGAGATCACGGGCTGCCTTTGAAAGCTTCTAGAAGGTCCAGGCAGATTTAGCCTTTCTTCTAAAAACTTTTCTCTTTTCCTCATTACCCAGGAGATAGACTCTTCGTGCTTTTTAATTAAAATAAAATGAAACAAAACAAAACTTTCACTTTTTTAGAGTTTAAACTTTCTCATTGTTTTTCATTGCTTTGTCAATATTAACATTGTAATTCAACAAAGTCTGAAATTCTTGTCTCTCTTCTTCCCTCTTTGGAGATTTAGTCACATTTCAATGTGAAATGTCTTTTTAGAGTCGACTTCAACTGTGCTTCTGTATGCAAGCACAGATAATATAAACACCTAAATGGAATACATTTGGGTGGTTGATGTAGGTAATTTTTATATTACCTTTTTTCCTTAGAGGGAAAAAAAAAAAAAAAGTATGAACCAAGCAAAAATCTAAAGATGTGAGGAATAAGGAATTGTTTATTTGGAATTTACTTTGATCTATTTATGAAAAGAAATGAAACCGTAGTGGAGAACTGCAGTGTAATGAAATATTTAAGTAGCAGTTCAAAATATAGGCCTCCCTTTCCCCCTTTTTTTTCCCCCCTTCATGCTTTAATTAAAACTCCCAGTAGTTTTAGTTATTTAAATGATATTCCCTCTTGTCTGAAAGATTGCTCTCTCTATTTGTTCTCTTTTGTCTCTGTGTTTTCCTGACTAAACTTGTAGTTCAATTTAAATTCAATTCTGCAAGTAACATCAGAATAGGAGTTGAAAATGAATGTTAGTACAATGCTCTTAGCATCCACCAGACAAATATTATGTGTAATAGTTATGTGTGGAAATGAGCTTTAGTTTGGACAATCTATGTTGTTCTACAACCCTAGTTCAGCTACTTTTATAGGACAATTCACGCCATTTATCATTAAGCTGCAACACAATAGGTAACATACTGAGAACAATAGAAAGTCCCTGTCCATCAGGGCTTTTGCTTTTCAGATGCTTCAGTGTTTTTATATTTCTCATATTCCTATGTTTTTTGACACTGGATCTAAGGCGTGACTTCAGTTTACTTCAAAGAATGTGAAGATTACAGCTCAGCTTATACAAATGCTGATCTCAAAGCTCTAACATGGAGTCAGATTAAGTTTGCCGTCTCTTCCATTTTCCTTCTTTCCTTTGGCACTCGATTATTGTTTTCACCACTTTGAATTTTTAAGAACGCTCTGTGCTTATTTTGTATGTCCCAGAGTTTGTACGTGCTAGGCCATAGTCTGCTGCTAGAAAGCCCCACTCTTAGCACCTGGCCGAATTTATTGGACTATATAAGAGATTCCTCACAGCAGAGACATTCAAAATGTGCAATTGTAGTCGGTGTGATTAGGTGTGAGATACATGACACAGCGGGGCTACCTACACAAGGTGACTGTCAGAGACGGCACCTGCAGAGGAGCGATTTTCTGCCAGTGAAGGTGCTTGAGCCAAGCGAGGAAGCTCCGCTGCTCCACCTCGTGGGAGGAACCGAGCACATCAGCAGTCACTCGTGGAGCAGGTGCAGCATCTCTAGCGTGTTGTAACCACGCCAAGCGAAGGAACAGAGCCGTCTCTTGAAGGCAAAAATTCAAACAGGTGAAAGGAGTGACCCGAGGCAGGCAATAGTCCCTGAAGATGACTTTTGCTTTACACAAAAGTTCCAAGTTTTCTGTATGTCCACTTTTGCATTCCTCAAGAAATGAAGTTCCAACAAGTGTTTCAGGAACAAAAGTAGATCACTCACTTGTGCTAGCCTCTACTTAATGTGCAGTAGACGAGAGTTCTTTCCGCATAGCCCTCTTAATATTCAGACACTCTGACCCTTTGTAATCCAATGTGCTAAATCCTCACCCACTCTTTCGGAATCTATTAAAACTGCATTTACTTAAAGCAATCACAGTCGAGTCAATTTTAATTTCCTTAATGGAGTCTCAATGAGCTGCCTTTGTTACATTACTTTCCTTCTATTTATTTCTAAACCTTCAAGTCTCTTTGATCACACTCTAGAAGTAGTTTCTTTGGGACATGGGGCTTTGTGTGATTGATTGACAATGACATAGATCACCAAGCACTCTTTTGTGATCTTTGTGTCAATGACAATGTCAGTAAAGTAAAATCTTTGTTTTTCTGGTTTTGGCCTGCATAGTATCTAAGAGACAAAAAAAGCTCAAAATCTCCTTCAAAGAGCCCAACTAAAGATATTTCATGTTGCTTCTCCTGTAAGCGTTGGTTAACAAGTATGAAATAATGTTTGTTTTTCTTGTTTAGGTTAATGATAGAAATTTAATCTCATATAAAACTAGAAAAAAAAAAAGACTTAGTGTGGCATTTAGTACAACAGCTTTAATTAGCGATTGTGGCCTTTAGTATTCTGGAACAGTCCTGCAATCTTTATACATGTGAACAAATACACACAGAAAGGCATAAATACTTTCCTTTTAAAACAATTCTTCTTCCTCTTCCCCCTTTTAACATATTATTTACTTCTTTGTGAAGATATGCATTTAAATTTATTCAATTTCATGACAGTTTTAAAGGGAATTTGCACAAACTCTTCAGGATTTTCTGATCTAGAAATGGCTAAATCATATAAGATTAGTAGAAAATTTGATCTATTTTATACTCACAAATCATTCAAAGACAATTTTGATTTCTGCAAATGTAGTCACCTCTGTTTTCTTGAGTAGTGGTAGTATAGGGTCCTCAAGATGTATTATTGAAAGGGGAAATCAACTGAACAGCCTCTATTATCCTAGTCTAGGAGGAATTCCATGAAAGTCAAGCATGAATATTTTACTGGGCAAGGGAATGCCAATTTGATTTGTCGTAATTTATTTATGAATTAAATTTCCAGAGCTTTTTAAGACACATGTAGGCTTTTTGGGTCACACTCTGCATTCATTACACCAATATACAGGATAACCACATTGTCTTCAGTGAGACCATGAACACATATGAATTAAATAAGTATACTTGTTTACAAATTTGGGACTGAATTTCTTCTTTTTGAGTGTTCACTCAAGCTGTGAAGGCATTCTCCCTTCAGGTTGCAGATGCTGGACAGAGATTTAACTGCCTCCATTTAAAATGTGAGAGACTAAGACTCTCAAAAAGTTTGAATTTGCCCCTGATCTGCAAAAATCTTTGTCTTGCCTTCTACACAAATAGAAGTATTGTGTAGTTTCAATATTTACATATAACAAGGTTTATGTAGGAGTTTTCTCCAGTCTGTAAGCTGTCAAAACTTGTAGAAGGGCACAGCATGAAATTCAAGAGAGACCATGGCGCCTAGAAAGAAGAAAAAAAGAGAGAGAGAGAGAAACACTCTCAATTTCTTACTTATTTTGTAGTCCTTGATTTAGTAGTGATGTTTTAAAGAGGAGGAATTGTCTAATTCTTAGATGTTAAGGAATGATTTATTAGGTGTCCAAAAGAAAAGCTGTGAGTCACAAGATATAAAGAAAACAGGCCTCAAATGGTCAGTCCAGATTTCCTGCTAAGGTAAAGACTGTTATATTCATTAGGGAATCTAACAAAGAACAACATTACAAATATCAAAACCATGTCTGATCTTAAAGCTGTAGGGTTTAAGAAATTTCAAGATGGGTGATTTGTTTAACATTTGTGTTACCTGCATGACATTGCATAATCTCAGTGTCACATTCCTGAATGATAACTCTGGAGATCAAACTGACCACTCCGCCTCACGCTGGCTTTCCCATCCACTGCTAATTATAATGTTTGCCTTTGTGTGGCTTTTATGTGCTTGGCATTCAAATGCCTTTTCCACTTGTGACCTCAGCTGGTGTGATCCTACTTCAGCAAGAAGGTATGAAGCAGAATTGTTTTCGTTTCCATGTTTCTCTTTCACCTGCCTACCAGAGGTTGACAAGAGTTTTGTCAGAAACACCATAGGCATTCCCACGAGGGTAGTGGACAAATATTGAAACACAGTCATATCCCTTGCCTACCTCACAGGCATGCTGTGAGATGATTAGATAATGTCTGCAAAGTGCTTCAAGAGTCTTGGATGAAAAGCAGCATCAATGTGAGAAATGACTGTGAAAGTAAATTGGAATGTTAAATATATGTAGGGGTGTGTGTATACATGTGTGCGTCTGTGCATGTCTGTATGATGTCTGTGCAAGTTTGTGCTCCCTTACGTATTTAGAAAAAAAAAGTATTTAGGAATATCTGTCTGTTATATATTGATATAATCTAGAGGACATCTTAACACACTTTTCAGACAACACATATGAGATTCACTCTGTCCCATAGAGTTGGGAATGCACCCTGCATTTGTCCAAAGAGAGCCGGACCAGGACCTTCGCATGGAAGAGAGAGACAGAGAGAGGTCTCCACCAAATCGGCCATGAAAACTTCAGAAAAGTAGACTGTTGTAGCAAATTGAAATATTCACTGATGGAAAATATGGTCATATCCTTACAATTACTTCTTTTAATCAGGAAACTGGAACAAAAATCTCCCTGTCAATTGTTTTCATTGTTTTTAATTAAAACTCTCAGTTGCTCAGTGATAAAGTGCTTATGTACTTTGGAAGCAGAGTTGGTAGCAGACGGATTTACACATCTATGTGGAACTAACACAGCTCATTGCCTTCCGAATATATAGTTTTTTGTTTATTTGCTTGCTTTTTTACCTTTTTACTTTTTTCTTTAGTTATGCCTCAAGTGATGGGAGGTTTTCCTGGGTGTTTTCTCTTCTTCACTGTGTGTGACTGCACACAATCTCCTTTCTTACTTTTGTAAGTTCCCCCCAGCAGTTTTCTGAGAAGTTGGATAAAAAACTTCTGAATTGAAAGCATAATGCAGTTAGGAGAGATGACACTCTCCTAATGAACAACCCCCCCACCAAGATCATCGTGAGTTGTTTCCCTGTTGAAAACTTTTCTTCAAGAGATATAAGAATGCATTTGCAATTCATTTGCGGTCAGTAAAGATTCTGTAGTGTGTTTCAGCTGTACAGCATTTCTTGTCCTCTCAGGGTCAGTTGTATTCAGTAACAGATGTTGCTGTGTTTCCTTTGCATCTACTTGGAAAGTACTCAGGCCCCCTTTGGGATAAAAGGCACTTTATAAATGTAAGCTTATTGTTGTTTCTTTATGAGTATCTTGGACAGTTCACCTCTGTTGCCCATCGAACTCAGCCCTGGTAATAAAGTTGTTGATAACACACTATCAGTTACCTTTAAGAAATTGAGGCAGTATTTATTGGGATAGCATTGATGTTTATCATTCCTGGTTCAATGAGACACATGTTTAGTATTTTTCAAGGAGAAATGGGCCAATTTTGCATGTGCCAATGCCATCAGTTTTTGAGTTGATGTCGGTGGAAATAATGAGTTTTCTACATTTCAAATGTAGAACCATGTTTAGTGTTGTTGTACATGTATTATTTCCACATTAACTCTTAAATTTGAGAAAACATAATGTCTGTTCTTCAATAAACAATGCTGGAACAAGGGCTAAAAGGAACCCATTTCAACAGTTACCGCTAATTGCATGTTAATGTTGAAGCTTGTGGCCCTTAGTCCCAAATCTGTGCACTTTGGCACTTTGTCAGCTGCTTAGAGAGCTGAAGAATGGAGAACCATCTTTCTCGGAAAGCTATGGCCCTTTACTCTCAGCAATCTGTTCTGAAACATTGTGGTGAAAGATTTATGCCTGTTTTGCTGATCAAATAATGCATGGGTCTGTTTACGCATTGCTGCCCAGATTGCAGCACAGTAGCAGAGCGAGAGAAGGAGATCTACTACAGAAATAGGTATTGTCTGACTACATTCTTCTGGTTTATCAAAGTATATAGAAACTTTTAACTGAATTGATCAATTTATTTCAAATAATGTCCATTTAACCTCTATATCGTTATCATAACAAACTTAATGTAGATCAGGATATCAGTGCTTTAGTTATTTTTTAAAGGCACACATGCAAATACAGTCCTGCAATAGGATGGTCCTGCCCTTTCAGTCTAAAATAAAAGGCATCAGACAGAATGGAAAACTTTACTGGTTATGTGTTTTATTCAAAATGAAAGTCAGAGATTAGAGCAGATAATAGCTACTACAGATGTTTTTAGAATCACTATGGTAAAAATAAAATTTAAAAGAGAATTTTGAAAGGGAAAAATTACATAGGCTTGCCTGTCATTAAAAGTAACATATAAAAGCAGCACAAAAGGAAGCAAGAGATAGTGTCTCAGAAAAGACACAAAGACAGAAGCATATGGTATCAGGAACCAATCAAAGCCAGTTGGCAAATTCCTGATACACAATGAAATCACCGTTTATCCTGGTTTTCATGATATCTTCATAGAAGACACATAACCTTTTTATGCTTTCCCCTCTAGTTAAACAGTGATGCAAAAATCTTTACATCTTTATTTGTATAAAAATTTTCTTTAGAATCTATACAACTTACTTTTGTCTCTGGGAAACCTTTTCCCTGCACTAATGACAGTTCAGTCTAGACATTTTGGGTCTCAGATGCTTTAGTTTTTGATGATAGACACCTTAGAGATTCATGAGAAGAAGATGCAAGCATATATTTGAATTCTATTTGGAACAGTGCATGTAAATCAGAAAAGGCCAAAAAAGATAGGCCAAAAGGCCGAAAAAATTACAGTCTTCTTTTGGATAACTGTACTTAATAGTAAGTTCCATCTGTGATCTCTATAGTCTTTACAATTTCATTGAATTAAGATTTAGTCTATCCAGTCTATCCATTGTCATTATATCATAGTTACAGAAAATCAGGATTACAAAACAAAGTTACATCAAGAATTCTGTTCTCCTGTTCTTTTTTTAACATTAAGGTCCACCTAATCTTCATTGTCAAATATTTCCTATTGGAAATATTATACCTTCAAATTCATCTACCCAACAAAAAACAAGCTGCCTGAGTAGGAAGCTACATCATTATTCAGATATTATTATATGTCAACATAGAAGACTAAATAAACTGTAATGTGAGTGAAAAGATATGAGGAAAAAGTTTATGCAGTATGTATTTGCTCTGTTTTCTCTTCTCTATAATATATCATTTGTTAATATATTTGTCATAAATCAGTGGAAAATACTGGTCTTTCTTATTTGATTTTATAAGCCAATATGGGGCTCTTTGGAAATAGGCTTCCGACAAGCCTATTCGTTATGTCATTTTGAATGAAGGCCATTGTAACTGATGTCACTTCCTCTAATTTATCCCTTTATAGGTCTAAAATATCTTAAGACTGATGTCATGGGGAAATGTTTATATGAAAGCATATAAAACTCGTCATTTAGTTTTTATAAAACAGGAGCAAGTCAGCTTCCTGCAGTCTGGCTTTACAATTAAAGCAGTTCTAAAACATTCAAGGTTTGTAACTTACACAGTGCCATCAGGAAAGATCATCTTCCTGGTCGAAAATGTCATCTGTCATGTAGCACTGTTTAGAAGAACCCCAGACAAAGAATTAGGGAGTGAGCCATGTGTTTATGACTTCAGGTAGCTTTGCAAACTGCACTCTGAGAGTCTTTCTGGAAATTCATCACTTCTCTAACAGCTTGTCATTTTACTTCCCATGTAAATTAATGTCTGAAACAAAATTAAAAGGAAAAAAAAAAAGGGACTGAAAAAATACATTTGTTGAAGATTTAGGTTGTCATGGTCTCAATTCTTTCCCCAGCATTAAAGAAATAATGGCTCCTTCTTCTTTTATGCTACTAAGAGAATTTCATGAAAAAGAAGGTTTAATATCTCTTTTTCTCCTAAAACTGAAGAGGAACCCACAAATCAAATGTATTAGAAATGGCAGCTTATATCACTTAAATAAAAAAGTCATTCTTAGTACTGAAAGCTGATTCTGCCAAGAGATTGTCTTGTTCATTTGTTCTGAGATAGGTACAATGAGAATGTGCCACACATCATGCTCTTATAGTACACTAGAAATTAAAACCAAAAGAATATTTCCTACTTCACTGCTGTTCAGATTTAGGACTGGGAGAAAAAAATGGCGCCAGTTCAATAGTAGACTATGGTTAAATCATCTGCTAAAGGAAGTAATGGTAATTGTAACATAGTAATGGCTCATCTCATAGAGAAATGGATATAGGACAGGTAGAAGAAGAAAGAATGACAACAATACTTCATATTGGCTTCATGATTCAAATAAAGAAAGAGGAACAGAGACATTATATGCCTTAGAGGATATAACAGACTAAATAAATATACATTGCAAACTCCTGATGCTTTTCTTCCTCCTCTTTTTATATTTTTTATTTCCTCTTCCATTAAATCAGAGAAGATTTTTTTGGGTTACCCGCAACACATTGGAATACAGAGTGTGTTGGTTACTAGTAACTGAAAGTGGTCATGTGAAGCTGAGCTGAAGGAGTGTAATCCATCAGCAAGTAACACAGATGACATAATTGGTAAGAGAAAATATCATTGATACTTACTCATCTGAGGAAATATTCTCCATTTGTGCTATGATGCAATTAATTAGTAGAGCCTGCAGAAGCAAAATCATACTACAAAATCTTTTTGTCCCTTGAAATCAAAAAACAAAATACCTCTCATTAGGAGTCTATCCTATATAAGCACCTTGTGTCTAGAAAGTATTTTCAGATGTTTCCCATTAAACATGTATGCAAAACTTGGCTTGAATGAGGACAGAATGGTAGAAGAAGAAGAAAGCTGGAGGAACAGGAAAAAATCAGAGTTAATACACGATAACTCAGATTATGGAATTAATTTTTATTACTCTAGTTCTGGAAAGGTAATAGTCAATTTATTTAGTGTGAACCTGTGCTAGAAAGACAAATAGCAATCTCTTTTTTTTTTTTTTTTTAAGCTCTGGCATTCAGATGAGAAAGAATTGCAGATATAACAGTATTTTAGAAGCAGCCTATTTTTTCATGTGAGATGATTTTGTAGACAAATTTCCAGTTGCTGTTGGCATCTGTATGTTATGAGACTTCTTCTGCCCATAAACAGCCTATCTACAACTATCTACAACGATCTACAACTATCATTTAAATGAATTTTGAGCTGGCCATCTATGATTCTCATTTATATGTGTCATAACAAAGACACAAACTGATCATGGGAATGAGAGTGGAATATAATTTCTTAGATGAGAACACTGAAGATAGGTGAGATCTATTCCAACCTCTAAAGCTCCACTGGACTATTGCTAATCCAGCTGTTGGTTTCCTATTCTTCTCTGCTAGAGACACATTAAATAACAGCAGAATCGAATTTGGTCCAACTGAGCACCAATTTTGCTACAGAAATCAAATAAGGCTATTTTTTTCCCCAGAAAAGTGACCCACATTTTTTATACTGCAAGTAGATAGCACTGTCTCTCATTTAAATGAGTCAGTAACCTATGCTCTACCAACATACTTCATACTTTGCCTTATGTCTTGTCAACATAAAACAACTGCAGTAATATTTAAATACTACCAATCAACTCATGACATGAAGTCAAATGCAAGACACAGTTCTGGGCAGCAGAAAATATTTCCCACACAACAATATGATAAAATCAACAGAAAAGAAATAGGAATATGATTTGCCATAATAAAATTCTATTTGTACAGAAGAATAATGAACAAGCATGTCAGTATTAAAAAAAAAAAAAAGTATTTAAGACTATTTGAAAGAGTATTTTCTATTTGGCTGGGAATGTAAAGAAGTTTATTTTGTTACCCATCAAAGGTTAATTTCTGATGCTGAAGCATTAGTCATTCATTAAAAACACATCAAATTTGGGGAATACAATATAGAAAGAGTCTCGGACTTAGAATGTATATGGCATTTGGGGGAAAATACAATGCAATGCAGGTTCTATCAAATATCAGTGTCCTCAAAAGACACCACAATTTCTGGATAAGGCTCACTTAGAGAGGACACTGCCTGAAAGAATGAAGACCTTAGGACAAACTTGTGTAATACCTTAGTGGCGATCATAAGCATATTGCATATTTTCTCTTCCTGATTTTACAAGCTATGTTTCAACACCTATGTTTGAAGGCAAATCTCTACATGTAAATAATTGGAGAGAGGTGTGCTTCTAAACTTGGGTACTTACAGTAAGTCTTTGAAATACTAAAGGAACTTAAACAGTAAAACTGAACTGCCTCCAGTAAACTGGGCTTCTGAAGTTATAAAATATTAAATTTAATAAACATTTGAGAAAGTAGACCCTTATTAAGTAGTTAGATTAGATTAGTAGTTAGTAGTTAGATTAAAAAAAAAAAAAAAGCATCAGATTTGAATGTCTTAATTCTTTACTACATATTCCTTTCATTTTATAACTTCCTAACTCCATATTCCTTGGCCACCCTCTTTATTGCTTCCCAGTGTAGGAAACATACCTTAAAACTAACACTGTGAAGTATGTTTTCACTTTATCAGTGGAAACATAGACTATTAAGAAATCTATTGGAATAAGATTTAAGAAATAGACATGCAATTTTTGTGTCAGGGAGTTTTTCAACAATCTTTTAAAGGTAAGACTCTTGAAAATACTTCATATGTAACCGGAGATTTTTTTTTCTAATCTGGACTAAGTTCCTTGTGCAGAATGGTCTTTGAGAATAAGTAAAGAAGAGTAACGAAAATAGCCTAACCACTGGTTTATCTGCTATGACAGGTTGGATAAGAGACTCTGAAAATGAAATTCATTTTCCTCATTAAAGAGGAGCCTCATTAGTGTCTAAAAAGCAGTTAACCACACAACATTTGATGCATACAACATTTATCTGCATACAGTCTAGCCAAAGCAAATTCATTCCTCAAGTAGAAATAAAATTTTACATAACAGGTTAATTATGATGACAGTTGGAGAGGTGTCCTGTGAACTTTAGAAGAAATTTCACTAAAATAATTTAAATAAATTGCAAATGAGTTCCCACATCTGGCTTGAACTCATCTATCATTCATTGTAATACGAATAAATGAAGACATTCATCACAAAGCACGCAACAGAAATTGTGTTCTTCTATTGATATAATTAAATACTCATAGAAGGCTAAATGCATAATAGCTTCCAGACCTTTTATTTCTTGCCAGAATTCAATGGCTCTATCCTCATATGTTCCTAGTCAGAATCATTGTGAACCTTCTCCAGTTTCTAAACATTTATTGCTGGTGCAGTAATAATAAACATCTTGCATTTATAAAATGTAATGTTGCCTAGAATTTTTCATTTTTCAAGAATGTAGATCACACTGTCTAATGGCTCTCATATGTCCAGCATACCCATGAACAATTTGTCTTCTGAGTGGAGTGTTAATCCGACACCTCAAGGACAGAGCCCATTTCAAGAAGACTCAGAGAAAAACTGGAATATTTCTTGTGTTGCAATAACTAACAAAAGTCCAACTAAACTTATGCTGAGATTACTTAAAGCTCTGGGTTACATTATTTCTGCTTTCAATATTTCATGAAATAACTCACATTTCATGTGAGTTATTAACGATGCCAAGAGATTTTTTTTCCTCTCTTTTTTGGTGTGCTTGCCAAAATAATTAAGAAGATTTTATACATAATAATAAGTTATTATAGTCATAGTTCTGAACTGGGCTTAAAAAAGAGGTAGGAAAAAGACTTGCTGATTTTCTTACATATTTGGAGAGGCAAAGAGTGATAACCCCAGGTCAAATCTACTAACATCCAACCAGAGCTCCCTTCTAGGTAAAGCTGAAAATCAAAATTTGTTCCTTCATTTTCTTGATCTTGACTTTCTTAAAGAGTGAGAGCTGTTAATGCAAATAAATGAAGTTCCCACCTAGTTTTTGTTGTCATTCATGAATATTTCATCGATTTCTGCTGGAACTGCATCAATCTCTCTGAAGGGCTCCTTATTTCTATACAGACATGTCTACTGATATTATTAAACTTTGAATCAAAGTTTTAAAACTACTATTTAGTTCATAAAGATGATAAGCTGAGGAAGAGGAGATGGCTCCTTTTCTAGAAGAAGAGTTAGAAGTTAAATTGAGATGCAATGACATTTAAAATACGTTAAATAGACAATTCTACTCCCTTTTTCATATGTGACAAGATCATACTGAATAAACAGCAGTTTCTCTGGGCTTGTTCATACATTTTCTAACCTTATACTCTATCACTCCCTTAGAACAATGTCCAAACATTCAATTTGCACACAGGCCAGGTCATTGGTCAAGGAAGTGCATTGCTTGTTTTACACTATTTCCTGTCTCACATATAGCATGTTCTACTAGCAAACTGGTGGCCAAAACCTGGAAGCATTTGGATCAAGGTTAAAAAAGCCTCTGGTCAGGAATCATTCAACTTTGGATGTTACATAGAAGAGATACTAACTCTCTTAATATAGTGCAAATCATATAACTTATAATTACATCTTGTTTAGGATGAAACAATTTGCTGTCTTGAAATTCCCATTTCCTAATGATGAGTTGAGGCTGAATATAAAAACATTTAATTATGAGGTGAGGCTGAAATGACCAGCTGAGCTGTAGGTATTTATGCCAGGCTAGATGGTTCCTGCCTTGTTTCTTTGCAATGCTGGTAGCAAAGAAGGCGTCATAGGCATTGACTGTGTGGGTCATTTCTGTGCTCCCATGGAGCTCATTAGCTGTGCTTCTTTGGGAATGCTCTTATACGACTGTTATATAGATTGCAAGAAAGGAGAAATCCACGTGATGCTTCACGCCTGTATCATCTAGAACTTGCTTTGGCTTTGAATTCCGTAAGTCTACATGCTGCAAAAGAAAATGTGCATATTAGTTATAAACATCTATTTAATAACTTTTTGAACAGAGAATATTATCTTTCTAGCTTTATTATTAACTTGAACTACTTATTTTTTTTTTCCTAGATGTCAAGGCCACAAGACCATCTCTCATGTAATAAGGAAGAGATAGATGGAGCATTATTAGGCAAAGCTATGTTTTTCTGAGGTGGTTAGTGATACAATTAATACTTTAGATATTGGGAGCTGGTTGTGCAGTAAGCAAAAGAAGTTTTCTTCACCTTCTCCAGAACATGTATTAAATCTTTATCAACAGAATCCTTGTGTCAAATTCCTAAAATTGATAGGTCAATGAGATTTAAATTTTTAAAAGCTTAAATCTATGTTGAAAATGAGAGTGGGACCATAAGATGTCATTTTATCACTGTTTAAAGGGTTACTCAAAATGATTTCTCACTTATCAGTCTAAAAGAACTAGAAATTAATTTAGATCTCATGGCTGGGCTTCTGGGCTTCATTGACAAAACCATGTTCCTTGTTGATTGACAAATGTTTATTCTTATATTGTTTCAAAATAGTTTGCATGTCTTCTGTCTTGCATTTGTCATTATGTTTCATCATCTGATTCTTGCCAAAAAGACTATTGTTTGGCCAAGAAAAAAAGTGTTTATTGCGTTTTGCTGTTACAAGAGTAACTTGAAATAAAAATAATCCTTTTATGTACAGTCTTTTTTCCAGACTCTGTAGTATCCAGAAATCTGCACTCACTTCGATTTTTGAGCTTGTAATTCATATAACTCTAATTAAAATAAATAGACTTTACTCTAACTTCCACAATGTAATAATTTCTTTCAATAAAATGACAAGGGCTGTGGCCAAATAAATTATCAAAACCTTTAGCAGTTAGGTTGTTTTTAATCACATGTTGATTCTGTTTTTAATTTATCTAGTTACTGAGGTATTATTTGTCTGGCCCTCTTCTTACTAGTTTCTCTCTACCGCTCTCCTCTTTTTTCTTTCTTTCCTAGTTTTATCTGACTTTAAATAGTTGTTTTTGCTAACCAATCATGCTTGAAAGGAGGCTTAAACTGAAACTCTGCTAAGGTGTTGCACAAATATACCCCTAGTAACTGCAGCACTTGGAAAGAGTTCAAGTATCCTTTCTAAATCACACTCCTCTATCATTTATTTTCTTAATGTCATTCTTGAAGTATCTTGCACTTGTCATGATCCAGCATGACTGGCAAGTAATGTTTTGGGGTACTCTTGAACCTCGGAACAGAGCTGTATGCAAGGTGATTAGGTGTTCAAGGAGTAATTATGTTTTTGGATGCAGAGAAAGTTTGAATGGTTTCTACCACCATAAATCTTCCTGTGTCAGCTACCAGTTTATCAGGAGGCTTTCAACTCTTTTGTTTCATTCACTGCAGTACCTTTCCAAGGAGCCTTGACCAAATCCTGAACAGCAAAATATTGCTGATCTGTGACGTTAAAGCACATCATTTTAGTTCTTTTGAAGCAATAGTTTTCTCACATACAAAAGAATATTAATAATTGTAACTTCTCTTGACCAACTAGAAAAATCACATTCTTTATTGTCTGATATGAATACATTTTAAGAACAATTGGAAGAAATCATATAGAAAAAAACCATATTGAAAATTAATAATAATTTAAAAAAGATTGATGTCATTGACTCTTCTTAGTATTGCAAAATTATTTTTGTAAGTAATACAGGAAATGAAGTTACATGTTTCAATATGTGACCTATAACATTCTAAAATTTCAGATTTGTCTGCCATTATGGCATTACTGAGATAACACTAATCCACTTCTGAAGAATCTGGTAATTAATATAGCATGTAAAAATTCATTGCACTTTGTATGTATTGGACTCAGCAGAGATTCTAATATTATTTTCTATAATATATACATTATATATATAATCTAGAAACTTGAGTGCTTTCTTTATATTCCTCTTATCATCAGGAGTTGGATTATTTCACCTACCTTTAAGTATCTACAATGAAGATAGATACTTTCAGTAAGATAAGCAGTAACTGCAATTATTAACTAAAAATAAATGACATTTTATTCAATAGAAAGAAATGGGTATTCTCAGAATTATGTAACATTATATTTACTTCAGCAAAATGACTCTGGACTCTTTTTTTTTCTTCAACATAGCTGATTTTTTCTACTTGTTTTTCCTCTTTTCACTGCTTTTTTATTTATAAGCAGATAAAATCTAACCTGGGTTAATAAAAAGCCCTACTGCCACAATTTCTTCTTTTACTAAAAGTATTAAGAAAAAAATTATTCAAAGATTAACAGAAATATAATTTCTTAAGTCAATGTCATGTCACTATCAGTGCACTTTTTTCTAATATGGAGTATTTTCTATCCGAATCTCTTTGCTTATGAACATTTAACATCACTGTTGCAGAGATATATTAAATTCCTGGATTGTAGCATTTCAAATAATACACAGTTTTGAGTACATAGATTTATAACAATGGCATTTTCATTTTCTTTAAAGCATTTATCTCTGGAAGCTAATTTCCTCATTCTTAGAACCACACAAAAAAAACCCAAATTCAGCAGTGATTTAAAGTTAAAATGGCTATTCTATTTTGTTGCAGAACGTATTTGCCTAATGATGCTTTGGTATAATATGTGTTGATTTTTTTTTAATAGTTTTTATCTGAGTGGTTACAAATCTCAAGAAACTTAGATCATTACCCATAGGGTCACCAAATCAACTGCACTCACAATACACATTCACTTTTTTATTTATAAAACTGCTTGAAATCTAATTTCTGAAATGGCTGTTCATACATTTGCTCTGCTTTGAAGAGCTTACAAGCCCCTGGAGCTCTCAGCCCTCTTCACTCCTAAGGCTACTGTATTTCACTTAGCCTCATTATTTTCAATTACGTGGCGTAAAAGGGATTTCCAGCATGACGCATGGGGAGATGTGGACACAGCTTCTGTGACTTGTGTCATACAAAGGGCATATAAGTGCTGTTTTCCTGGATATCGCACTACAAAGACTGATGTTGGTGGGATCTCTCATATCTGAAAGGTTGGTAAGCTTCAGAACTATCTTTCTGCTTGCCATCTGTTTCTGTTTAAATTTTCACATGTAATAGTACAACCTCAAGGTGTGTCTTGTTATTTTGACCCATTGCACTGTAATTTACATGAATATGGAACAGAAAGGCTCTTCCATCAATACCTGCAGTCTGAATAGTCATGAAAATCTGAATCCAGATGCTCTCCACTCTACCGCTATAAAATAAACTCCACATACAATTAGTGTCCAGTTTTAAATCTTTATATCTTAACTCTGTCTTTTACTAAACTTTAAATAAGTTCACCTGCAAAACATCAGGACTTACATTGAAAGTCCATGTATACTGAATGTCTGCTTGACTCTCTTAAAGAATTTTGTAGTGTATTGGGCCCAACATTCTACTGTTATGAGTCTGCAGTAAAAGTAAGTTAAGCTTGTTAATAATTCACACCATGTGGACTGAAAGTTCTTTAAAATAATAAAACACTCTTGTCTCAGTTTCATGATATGAATGGGGATATAAGCAGTAGCAAAATAAGCAAATATGTTTCTAATTGTGACCTTTAGCAATAAGTAAAAGGCGGATGAGGTAAACCACTAATGAAACCAGTATATTTTGGAACAATGAGTGGCTTCAATATTAGTTTTCCATGAGCAGCTATAATATTAATGCTGATTCAATTGAGAGTTCATCAAGATATTCTTCTTAATTGTTACTTGGATTATTCTGTGATCGGATAATCTCAGGTTATTGTAGATTTATATCAGTATCAAAGGTAAAACTGGCTAATTCTTAAGTTTGGAATGAGATCAGTTAGTCTGTCCATCTGTCTCTCTCTTATTCTGCCTTTCTCTTTTTCTATTTCCACCAAGTGTTCAAAATGTATCGTACTTAGAATGACTAAGAATATGTCCAACTCGTTTCCAAAAGGAAATGCAAAGGGCAACTGTCTTAGACTTACATAGAAAGGACACAAAGGCAGACAAGTGTGTGTGTGTGCGTGTGTGTGTGTGTGTGTGTGTGTGTGTGTGTGTGAGGGTTTCCAGATTACAGAGTCAGAACCCTAGGCTAAATGCTTGGCAGAAGCCAAAAGTAACAGACTTCAGAACATTTAAGACATTAAGTATTTTACTGAACTAATACTTGGTGGGGGTCAAAGGGAGGAGCAAGTACTAATAGACAAATAAATTATATATATATACACATATGTATATATATATTCATACATATTTATATTCACTCTCCAAACAGGGAGCTCAAACATACTTGCTGCTAACTGTGGAGTTTTACTCTCCAGTGTAGCGGCACTCCAGAGCTGTGAGGTCTGAGATTGCTCAGCACCTCTTTCATAGCAGTGGCAGCTGGAAATCAGAAACACCACCTGAGCTCTGGTGGAAGATGATGTGGATCTGACCCACTTCTGCCGTACAATTTTGTGCTAATATGTTACATTTTTCAAGAAAGCATTTTCAGAAAATCTCTAGACTCTACTAGTTAGAAGGCCAAACACTGTTTTAGGTTATATGGGCACAAGTCACCAATTTCAGCAGAAGTTTGAAGTGTCTACCTATATATATAGGAAGAATAAAGAAGTAAGGGTGCTGGAATTTTGTAATTTACTTTTGTCACACATGCAGCCCTCCTGCCAGGTGTCAGTGGTAGTAACCAGGACTGGCTTCAGTAATATGTCTAAGACATAATATGTCTCCTTCTAAAATAAACAAGACTGGTGGCTTGATCCCCCACCTAAAACACCATTTAGGAACATTTAGGAATTTAATAATCTAAACTTTTACAGGTGTTCCTTCTCCTCTTGCAAACATGCATGGGTTCCAAGAATATGAAACCACAAATATCTTTTATTTGGGAAAATACAATCAGGATATAGTTTCAAAAAGGCAAGAAAAATCCACATAGTGTGTCAGGGATATGAGCAGCTTCACAGCTCCTTTTACTAGTCACATAGCTCTTTATGGCATAGCACTCCTACCCATGAAAAAAGTATTCCAACATCAGCTAGGCCCTTGGGATGACTTTGCTCTATTTATTTATGTCTTATACTAAGGTCTGCACTACACGATTCTACCACTACATATGCTCACTCTGGTAAGTTAGATACTGCATCTGAGCAGTGTTTTGGTCTTGGATTGTACTGTCAGTCTGTTCCAGCAAATTAACTTCTAAAATATTGGTCCAGCCCAATGCACTGAAGACATATGTAAAAACTTAATAGCACAGCATTATATATCAGGCAAATGTAATATTAGTCTGCCTGTATAGGAATCTCATCATGTCACAAGGAGATGATAGTCTTTGAATATAAGTGATTATTCTACAACACAGGGACTAGTCAGAAGAATGTAGACAAGCTGCTAAGGACTTCACAGATGTGAAAGAGAATATATGGGGCCAGATGCTGATTAATGAGGGTTGTGCTTAAGTTGGCTAACTTGAAAAATTAAATCCATACACATACATCATAAGTGCATAAATACAAGGAGTGAAGAAATATTGTTTGCTGAAATACAGGAAAGAATAGCTAAAAGTGTATTAGTAGGGAATCAACGATAAGATGAACATCAGGGAATACTCCTCACAGCAAAACAATTTCTTTAGTGAGATAAAAGGAGCTTTTTCATGTTAGATATTTAGCACGTGGTTGAAGGAAGGGAAATAGCCTCACACACACACACAGACTTCCTTCAACTGTTGAGAGAACTTCACAATTTTCTGAAAATTCTACAAAATGTAATATTGACACTGTCTGGTCAAAGATGGTATTAAGGGAACTCTATACTCTCTAGAGGAAGACTTGGTATAGACCAAAGGATTTTCTACAAGCTCAAATTCTACCACATTTGTTTAAAACTCTTTGTGTCACACTGAATTAACTGCTAGTGTGGAAGCAGCAGAATCTGGATTATTTTGACTTATTTATTTATGAGCTAAAGTGATTGACGATTGACTGGGTTGCCTCTTGAACTCTGATGGACAATCATGCTGGTACTGAAGCCCAAAGTGGCGCTTTTGGGCAGTAGTTTTGGCTATTACAGCCTAGCCACTAGAATAAATGAAAGTCAAACCTACTTCCAGGTCAAGTCAAACCTGCTTCCAGGAAGCTTGGATGGAATGGAGACTTTCCCTGGTGAACATAAAACACTGAAGTGGATGGATAGATTGTGCATCCTCATATCACCATGTCAGGGAGAGCTTTGATGGGATCATCATCTCCCTGCCATTTCCTAACAACTATCAGTGTAGGAGAGATCTAAATCAAAATTGCCTCTTTCTTACATTTATTCCAGTTGCAACCACAACTCTGATTGCAAAGTAAACATGCCCTAAATTGTTTAAGCATGAGAGCCGGATGCCCAAATTATGTAGACCAAATTCACCCTGTATTCCCAAATATCATTAAGGATTTAAAAATATTCACTCTTTTGAAAACTGTGTTCAGCAATATTAGTGATATTGATAAGAATATCATTTACAAAAATGTAGTTAAATTGTAATAATAATAAAAATAATGTTAAGAGTAACATTAAAGCGAAACACTGACCCCCATTAACCACACATTAGAGAGAAAAGTATATAAGATCATGGTGGCTGAGAGGCAAGAAATAAAAGGGTTAAATCAATGGGACTGTAGGGAGCCTCGTTTGGTTTTGCTTGTCTTTCATCGATGTCCATCAACAATTTAATCTATAAGGCTAAGCTCCGTACACACACTTGGACCTCAGTTAGCTGTTACACCATTTGGTGAAAGTCTGGCTAAGCAGGAAGGCTGTCAGAGAAGTTTTTATATAGCTGATTGACATTTATACCTAGCATATCCCAAGGGCTTTATAAAGAACACTGTTTAGTGCCATTACTGCTACATCTTGATGGGAGAACATGATACAACCACGGTGAAAAAGAGGAATAAATTAAACCACCGCTTTGGAAACTAAATCCTATTTTTCTGGAAATAATAATTTTGGTCTGGATTATCCTGGAGAAGATCAGTTGTCCTGGTTTTTATTTCTTTCTTTTTTCCCTTTTTAAAAAAACGTGCTGAGTTCTTTAACTTCCATCTGGAACCACATCAGAGCTAGGCAGAAGCAACATTGTTTTTATCAAGGCTTCATCTTAAGCAATCAGTGGAGATATCTGGATCACTGATCAGAGCTACTCCATTCCTCGTCATAACACATTTCTCTGTCTTCCATTTTGTAGTTTTTGGCCCTCTTCCAACTTTAAAGCAAACCATCATGAAGTGATTCTTTTTCTTTTCTATTTTTTTTTCTTTTAAAAATAAAGTATTAATTTACAGTATGAACCATAGCATTATTTTAAAATTACCTCTGCATTCCTAGATCTGCATTCTGAAAGACATGCCAATAACAGGTCTAGTCCAAAGCCCCTGATATCTTGAGGATCTTTCTACTGATTACATTAAGCCTTAAATCAATCTTGTTTCAAAAAGGTTCATGCCTTTGCCCTACACATTTATGCCTAGTCATAGTTTGCTAAATTCTGTCTTTGCTATTGAAAATATGTCAGAAGGCTGGCTCAGGAGGTGGAGGTTTGTCTGGATGCCATTCTGTCAAAGACAAAGCCAGGAAAATCCTGAACTAGCTCCAGGACAAGAGAAATTTGCCAAGACACTAGCTAGAGCAGGAGGTTCCAATTTGTTTGGACACTATGTAATATGTGCATGAGAGCTTCTGAGGGAGCAGGAGGGAAAAGAAAAAGAGAGAAAAAGCACAAGAAAGTTTAGGATAAGTCAAAGCAATATGTACTTTTATATCTTGGAATGATATAGCTTCATTCAATTATGAGACAGAACCTTTCCAACCAGGCCTTGGCTCTGAGGCTACACAGTCATCAGGATGGTGTCAGGTGCAGGATATCTATCTTCACAGCCACCTTGCAGACAAAGGCAAATACATTTAGATCCAAAAATAAGGAAGGAACAAAACTTGGATTGACTGAGCTCTGTAGCCATGATCTAGATAGTTCAGAGTTCGGTATCTGAAGCTAGGATTGCAGGGGACATGGGTTACGTAAACTAGGGTTGGCGCCCAAGCAAAACTGACTCAGTGCTCTGAGGAGAGAGGAGAAGAGTGGTGGAGAGACTAGAGTATTCTTATTTTTGTGGCAAGAAGTTTTGGAAACTTTTTTCTAGACTCTTCTAGACTCAAAAGAACAAGCCATTACTAATGCCCTCTTAAAACAGGTGACCAAGATGTATGAGGAATACCACTGCACAGCATGACTTCTTTTCTTTCAGTTGACATCTTGCTTGGATTAGGTGGAAATGGTAGAAATTACCCACAGTGTCAGGGTATAGTTAACCCAATATTTTCCCTCTATAATTTCCCTATTTCCCTGGAATCATTTGCTGTGCACATAGGTATTAGAAGTACTTCTATGAGAGATAAAAAATGCCCAGCAGCACAACAGCTAACAGCAACATCTTCAGGAGAGTTTTATCTAGCTTGTTCTGGAGCTTCTAAAAAATAAACTCCTATCCAGAAGAGCTTTCAGAGGAAAAGATATGTCTAAGCACGTCTGATCACAAAATCATAGAATCCTTACGATTGGAAAAGACCTTCAAGGTCATCAAGTCCAAACGTAAGCCCTTGAACACCATGCCTGCTAAACCATCTCCCTAAGCAACTCATCTATATTTTTCTCGAACATGGACAAGCACAGCGACTCCACCACTTCCCTGGGCAGCCTGTTCCAATGCTTTACTACTTTTTCCATGTAGAAATTCTTCCTACTGTCTAACCTAAACATCCCCTGGCACAATTTGAGACCATTTCCTCTGTTCTATATATAGTTATTCTAGAGAAGAAGTCAACTCCTGCCTTACTACAACCTCCTTTCAGGTAGTTGTAAAGAGTGATAAGGTTTCCCTGGAACTTCCTCTTCTCCAGATTAAATAACCCCAGCTCCATCACCCTCTCCTCAATAAGGTCTGTGCTCCATCCCTTTCACTACCTTCGTTGCCCTCCTATGGACATACTCCAGCACCTCAGGGTCCTTATTATAGTGTGGAGCCCAAAACTGAACATAGTATTCAAGGTGAGACTTCACAAGCACTGAGTACAGGTGAACGATCCCTTCCCTGGTCCTGCCGCTACACTGTTCCTGACACAAGCCAGGATGCTCTTGGCCTTCTTGGCCACCTGGGCACCCTGCAGGCTCATGTTCAGTTGACTGTCGACCAACACCCCCAGATCCTTTTCTGACACACAGCTCTCCAGCCACTCTGTCCCAAGCCTGTAGCGCTGCATGGGGTTGTTGTGACTGAAGTGCAGGACCATGCACTTGGTCTTGTTGAACCTCATGCAGTTGGTCTCAACCCATTGATCCAGCCTGTCCAAATCCCTCTGCAGAGCCTTCCCATCCTCAAGAACATCAGCTCTTGCTCTCCTCTTGATATCATCTGCAAATTTGCTGAGGGTGCACTCAATTCCCTCATCCAGATCATTGACAAAAATATTAAAGATGACTGGTTGCAACACTGGCCCTTGGGGAACACCGCTCATGACCATTCGCCAGCTGGATTTAATTCCATTCACCATTAAGTGATAAATCCTACTCACAATGGATCTACTGCTAGGTGCTGCAGTACGAAAGGGTCTGTTTCCATATGAAGCCCTTCTGACACTTCCCAACTTCCCTATTTGCAGAGTTGGAGCTGCTCTACAATGTGGTAGTGTCTTTTTAGCTCTTCCCGCTCCAGAGACATGTCAGTGCTACCCAGGAGAAACAGCTGAATATATATGTGTGTGTGTGTGTGTGTGTGCGTGTACATACATGTGTGCATGCATGTGATATCCTGATGTATGGGTGGCACATGGACACTATGTGGACATGGACGCTAACGCAGTAGTTGCCTTAAATAGCTGAGAAATATTTTTGTTTCTTACATAACCTACCCCTTTGACTCTTCTTTTGTTGCAGTTCCCCAGGACTGGGTAATATGGAAAGTGGTATGAAGCTGCAGTGCAATGTGAATTGCCATCATTATGCCATCCAACCTGAAATTTGTAAAAGACAAGTTTCATGAGTCAAACATATAACTTTAATGGACATTAAGATATGAACCCTCACAGAGAGATATTAATTAATTCATTATAAAAATCACTAACTGCCTCTCTCACACTTCCTCCTTCATGTTCACTTAGAACTAGAAATAGTATTTTAAAAATAGCTCTACCATTTTTATGTCACTCCAGTTATTATAAAATATAGCTTGTCTCAAAACATCCTGCATATGTTTGAGTGTACAAACAGTCTTGACAACTTGGATAATAAAGTCTTCAGGAAAGGGCTATTCCCAGCATCTGGCACAATGAAGTGCTGTTTCTGTCTAGTGTGTCTATATGGTACTGCAGTGCAAACAATAACATTAAAAATAATTGCCTCTGCAAATGCTGTGCGTGAAGCAGTAAATATAACAATAAATTACAAACCATGTATGGGATGCTGATTCTTCATCTTGGCAGGCAGAGTGCTATGCACACGACATTTTGTAGTATAATTGAGATTTTCAGAAACACATAGAATTTAATAAGAAATTATATGAATAATGGCATAGTCAAGGCCAAGGGAAAAGCAGAAAGTCAGAAAAATTATGTGCCTAAACTGTGCTGTTGGAGAAAAATCTTATTTCTTTTCACCCCTTGGTGAACCTTCTTGGTCCACTCAGACCAAGGTGTTGCTTCTTATCAAGTACATTCTGTTTCTGTATGAGACGGTTTTGTGGCCTCTGTCACAAATGCAAACTCAATAACCATTTAAAATAAAATGGAGTTCCTTTAGCTCTGAAGACTTTGGGCTTCAGTATGTAGATTTTGAGGAAGGAAAGGTATGTGGGAAATTGATTAAGGAGTGAAGAGTGAGCAAGGTATTAGTAAGTAGGGAAAAAACAGTACATTAAAAAAAACAAAATTAAAAAAAATGTGGCGACAGGGAAAATGAAAATATAAAATGCACACAGAAAAATATGTCTGAGGTGTAAGAAATGGAAGGAATGTCTGTGCAACTGGGTAGGAAAAGGACACATAAAATGCGTTAATGACCTCAGTGATAGCAATATAAAATAAAATGCTTTAAAAATAAGCTTGCTCTATCAGACAAGGAAGCAAAAGGCCAGTTCAGGGACCCCAGGCAGGAAGCTGTGATAAGATCTGAGAGGTCAGATAAGACAAGACCAAACTGAGCCCTTTCACTCAAGACACTGATACCTCCGGGAGACTGAGATGGATTTGGAACAAGTGCCAAACCACAGGGTTTTTGATTTGGTTCCAAAATAATATCTGGCAACCCTAAACAGGAAAACATTTATTTTCTTCACTACACTAACTAGGGAAAAGTAAAAATGAGGAGACCAGAAGAGAAGGATGCTGCAGGACGGCTGGTCAGCAGAAAAACAGAGCAAGCTCAGGAGAAAGAGCAACCAGCAGTCAGAATGAGAAACCTCTATGGGAACCCAAGAAATAACAATCCACTAAATTATGAATGAAGTTAGAGAGAGAAAGGCAAATGTTATGTTAAAGGAACTGAACTTCCTGTGCTTTTAATCTGTGGTCATAGCAAAATCTGGATTTACTAAATAGATTGTATTTGCCTTGTAGGATTCCACAACATCAATAAAACGGCACATGTAACATGCCAGTTCAAAACATGAAATTATTGTAGAATGAGAATTTAAACAATGAAAAAGACCTTCCATTTCCACTTGAAATTTCCTCTGTGAAAATGCCTCAATTTTGCTTTGGTTTTGTCCTCTTTTAGCTATCCCGTGTAAATAGGACAAACAGTCATAATCAAAGTTTCAGATTGCCTAAACTTCAGCAGTTTCACATATGTAAAATTTGTAAAGTAGGATGAAGGAAGAATTATACATTAATATTTTTATTCACAGATATATCAATGTCATAACTTAAAGGAACAAATTTGGAGAGGGAGGATTAGCTACATGAAGGCCCATTTTCCCCTGATGACATCAGTGAGGCAGATCTTCAAAGAGAAAGAGAATTCCTACATGTAGCAAAATTGAGGAATTCCCAATTCTTAGCCTGTGGAGCGTGGTGTTGTTCAGCAGAGCTGTGCTAATTTAGAAGAGCTAAAAAACTGTCCAGGAGGTTTGTCTCTCCCTTTGCAGCTCTCTGTTCTGCAAGAATTACGGAAAAGTACATTACTGTTGAAAAATACATAAACTCCTACTGAACTATGCATTTTATGACATTTAACTAAGCCTGTGGAAGTCTCACATTGTAATATAATGGAAAACTACTGCTTATATTGTATTCACGATCCATAAATCTCAAACCTCCTTTCTGGAGGGCAGTATCATTGCCTCTTGACAGTCAGTGAGACTAAGAAGTGAAAAAGTAAAGTAATACACACAAGGTCATCTAGAAAAATGTCAGGTTCTGCTACTTCTCTACTTGTAAAATCACCTCAGGAAAAAAAATATATATAATGTTTTGTGTATATAATATTTATTAAATTATAATATATATTACATTATAATATGAACATATGTGCATACATATATATGAGATTTGTTCCATATAGACTCTGTGGATACTCCAAAACCCTTTCTGCCTGCAAAACTGTTCTGCAGGGTTCTGCAATGTTATAGTGGGGATGGAGAGGGATAGGTCCAAGTTTTAGCTGAGCAAAAAGGCTTTGCTGTGCAGTCTAGACCTGTCATCTTAGTTTGGATTTCAGCCATTGCTGCAGAAAATAAATATGCTCAATGGAGACTACTGAAGGAGGAGGAGGAGGAAGAGGAGGATTAAATACATGAATCCTAAAATGTATTAACCTGTATTGTATACCTTTCTGAGCTCAGAGCTTTGTGTTTCTTGATGGAACTGGTTTGTGGCAACAGCACTGCAATCCCCATTTATCAGCACTGCTAAGAAGCACAGTAATAAGTCACTACAGAAATATTTATTACCTACTGGTAACTGCTAGTAATTGCTGAAAAAACAACCTGAAAGACATGTCTATGCTCTTGCTGGAATGACTTACCATGATGTAATTCCCCAAGTACCTCCACTAGGAGACAGCAGTAAAAACTTATGAACATTTTTTCTCTGGTAACATTCTTTCCTTCTTTCTATTATATGGGAGGAATAGCAGTCTGCAACACTAAATTCGCTAAAAAACAAAATTAGTTGCTTCATGTGAGCCAGCAATGCATGGAGATGTTTTAGCAAGTCCTGTTATCAATGTTTACTGTAATTTTTTTCACCATTTGTTGTCAAGTGAGGTAGCTTACAAATACTTTCTTTGTTCAGCATTAAAAGACATTAGTGCAGAAAAAGATCCAATTTGATCACTGCTGTCAATATCAGAATTACACCAGGGTAAAGGTGATGCAGAGCTTCCAGTGGGATAATGCTAAAAGCCCCTCATTTGGGTAATACTCAGCTGTACTCAGGAAAGCTCTGAATGACTTAATATGTGTTTTGCAGCAGTAAGAAGGGAATAAAACCTAGCCTGTGGTTTTGTGAAACGTGCTGAGCCAGTCTCCCAACTCACCACAGTCAAAAGGGATGTGCTGGTACACCCAGATCATTTGTCTTCCCGGCCAGCACCACCCAGCAGATTGGGATGAACCACAGCTCCCAGTTTCCATCACATCAGCTTGAGTCTGGCTGAAATGGTAGCCTCGGGCCCTGCTCTATTATCTCTTGGAGGCAAACTGTTGTCCTAGCAGGGCAAGAGGCTTTTACTCCCAACCCTCCTCCCTACTAGGGCACTTAGCAATTCCCAACTCATCTGGCTAGCTTCAAAACCATATTTACACCAACTGGTTGGCTTTGGTCTATTAGTTCCCAGACAGTTTAAATCATCTGGTTTTCCTCCAGTATGTCCTAGCCCTCTGACCCCTGTGATCTCTGCATTTGAAGTTCTTCCATGTCTGAAGTAACTGTTTTTAGAGGTGACAACCCTAATTATCATTCACTGGTGTAGGCACAGTCCCAGGACACGCAGTGTGGTTACTTAATGTGCATTCATCTTCTTCCCTCCACCTCCTTTTCCACTTTACAGCCAAGTTATACTACCCGTCTTACACAGCACAATGTTAATGAATGTTCATGTTAGAAGAATATAAATTGTGTTTTCTAGTTCAAAAAGAACATAATTTTCAAAATAATTATGTTCTTTTGTTCTTTTTGAGCTGAAAAGCACAGTTTGTATTCTTCTATCTTACTTATCTAACCATAAAGCTATAATCTCTTCTCCAGGAAGAGTCTGGTAATAAGGAGTGCCTGGGTTCAATTTCTAGGCATCCATACTAAAATTCCTGTATGACACTATCTCAGAATACTTGCCCAGAAACTTGGGAAAATAAACTGCATTGTCTGAGTTTTCAAAGATGAGAAATACTGTCTCATTAAAAAACATAAGTTTTCTTAAAGGGAATCAAACAAACACGATTTTATTGGAGCTGGGGGGGGAAAACAATCTAAAACAGTATCTTGGGAAACCTGAAAAATTAACAGTAAGAGAAACTGCTGACCCCAGGTCCCATATTACTAGCTCTGACCCTGGACTCTTTTTGCAACACCAAAGGTTATCACCAAGATCATAAACACAATCACAGGATCACAGATTCATTGAATATTTGGGGTCAGAAGGTGCCTCTGGAGATGATCTAGTCCAACCCTCTTGCTGAGCCACCTACAGCAGGGTATCCAGGACCATGTTCACTTAAGTTTTGAGTACCTCCAAGGATGGACACTTGACAGCCTTTCTGGGTAACCTGTTCCTTTTCCAACCACTCTCACATTAAGGAAGTGGTTTTGGGGGTTTAGGTCCTGTGCTTCAGTTTGTGCCCATCTTTTCTATGGAGTTATTGGAGACAGGCTTATCTACCGAAACAAGTCAGATATGCTGTGTTTGCAGCATGCGGTCTACATGCCCTCCTCAAGGACGAGTCACAACTGTGGGAGACCTGGGAGCAGAGAGGGGCTAGGATGAGAGGCACATCCAATGCAGCAGCTTATTCCCCACAACCCCATTTCTCCACCCTTACAATTCATACTTCCCATTTCTAATTCAGTACTTCAAGAATATCCAGTTTGGCTAGATGTTAATTTTACACTTTTCTGGACTTATATACTGCCTGGCACAGCTGGCATTAACACACATAGGCAGCAACGTGTGCTGTCCTAGTAGAGATATGCAATTTCCATGAGTTTTTCCACTTCCCTCAGAGAAAGAAACTACCCTTCTACCTCTCCAGACAGGAGGTCATGGTGAAACTCCCAGGCTGACAGTTGCTCTCAGTGAGAGCCACTGCCCCATAGCCAACACAGGGAACCTTTTCCAGTTTGCTGTCATCTCCTCTCTCCTTGTTTTACCACTATAGTTAAGATCTTTCCATCACTCTGCTGCCAGATCATCAGTTTTCACTGCTGTTACTACTTCTCTTACAATTTCTTGTACTTGAGGGAAGAATCAGAGACACATAATGTATTTGTCTAATGTATATGTCACAGATGAAACTTGTCTTGCCTTTCCCAAATATTCATTTACTCTGGTATCCCTGGGCATATTATTTTTCATCCATACAGCAGTGAAAATTATCTACCATCTCAATATTAAAAATAGTATTTTAATTAAAGACATATAAACTGAACTGAAATTTTTTAACAGTCAGTTCACCTCCTTCTTCAGAATATGTCAAATATTTTTCTTATGTCTCCAGCATTCATTTTTTAGCTGTTTGTCACCAATGGGGTATATTTTGGTTCATATTTTCCCATTTACCTGTAGGCATCAACAGAAAAGTGCCCACTTTTTTAAAGCCTTCAGTTCTAAGACTCAGAAAATCACTTATCTGGCTATATGTACTATATACTGCCAAAAGTATGTATAGTAATTTCAAGTTGGAAAAGAAAAGATAACATTGGATTAAGTCACTTATCTGGATTGGTTTTATCATAGGATATCTACCATGTACTTCTATTCGCCTATTGCTGATAATTCTTATGCATCAGCGCAATATCTTTCTGCATCACAGGCACATTCAGTGATGATAACTATGATATTGAGAGGTTTTTGGAGGACAGGTTAATCAAAATTTCACATAAATGCAGTGGAGATGATGCTGTCCTTCAGCTTTGAAATCCCTTGGTAATAGATTATGAGACTCTGATGATCTCTTTCTCTTAAGGTATTACAAAATTTTTGTTTATCATTGAAGTATCTAGTAGAGTCCACTCTAATAAGCAGGATGTTTGGTTTCAGTTTTGTCTGCAGTTTAGTTTTCCTTATGGTGATAATTATAGCATTAGATCAAACTGATCTTCCAGATTTTCACTATTGCTATTTTTTTTTCAAAAATTCACATTTAAATTTAAATTTAAAATCATTATAGTTCACAATTTGCTTACTGGATTTAATAAATGCTAATCTTTATGCCATAACCACTTTTCTTAGAGGCTCACATTTTTTATCCTAAATTGTGGATAATGATTTATGATGCAGTGAATCTTGTAATTTATATACTTTATCTTTTTTTGTTGATCTTTTATTTTTAAGGAAAATAAGTAGGAGAGTTGAATATACATTATATTGGAAATTTTGATTAAATGTTAGTTTTTGAACAAGATGCTTGAACCAGCTAAGTTGCTTAAATAGAGATTCTTACCTGAATCATTTCAATTCAGAAAATAAAAACGGACCCAGATGCTAAAAATATTCTTGTCTATTGTTATTCTTTTTTCTATTCTGAAGCTCAGGTAAATCTCAAAATAATTATATATGAATGAAAAGCCCTTTTTCAAGCCTAGAAGCTTTCTTTTACTGAAGGCCAAGAAAAAAAAATAGAGAGAGAAAGAGTATGTCTATACAAGGTCGCAGTTACCTAAATAAATCACAGCCAGCTTCACACTCCAGACTCTATTTATATTTTGAGCTGGGGAACATCTGTTTAATGGTGGGTGGTCATGTAACAGCTTCATAGACAGCAGAGCCATCCTAAGACTCTTGAAAACGTCAGGAAGGCACTTATCCCAAAGGCAGTGGAGTTGGAGTGGTGCAAATAAGGGCCGAATCAGCGCCATGTTCCAGGATGATTTTCTTCTCAGAAGACAAATTAAATCACATGCCAAGAGCTACATATTGAAAGACAGATTTCCCTGAAAGCATCTTATTTCCCTACAAATATTAAAAACAAGTCCAAACCCCATGACATTTTCTCCATTATAACTACATTACAGACTTCTACATAAAGAAGTGAGAATGGTTTGGATACGTAAAGGTCTTCTCAAAGGCTAGCATGATTTTTCCCACTGGTTCCATGAATGAGAGGTGCAAAGAAGAAGTCATAAAATCTTGTTTTCACCTGTACTTTTTACTGACTAGACATCTTAGTAAAGAATAAGCAAGAATCATTTAAAAAATTTGGATCTGGATCCTGATATTTGGAAGCATTTAAACACTTTTAGATGTTTGGTTTAGAGGAATCCATATCCTAAGACTGACTTTAAGCACAAACACTAACATTACTGTTATGTCCAAACTCTTCTCCCTAGGATGCCACCACACCTGACTCCTGAGAAAGCTTTAGGAAGTTTTTTAACTCTGTAGTCTAAATTACTTATTTTCTGGAAACACCTTGGCTCTTTCCATAGCACCCAAGAAACCCAAGGCCTAGCATGTCTAGTAAAGTGCCACAGAAAATGGGAGAAGAGACCATTATCAAAATCCTTCTGCTGTGTTCCTAAGGTATCCTTGTGTCTAAGGCTATATATCCTTCTTATTTAGAATCTTTCTCTGGCAGTCAGTGTACTTTTTCATTTCTCTTTTGTCAGAGAAGACAGGTGAAGGGCAGAAACGATGCCAGTTGCAGAGATGCCTTTCACTATTAAATAACTGTTGTAGCCATCTCCTGAAATATTATCTTGAAACTTGGTCTATCCTTTTCCCTTTCTGAAGGGATCAAATCCATCTCCTCCTCAAGCCAAAGATTGTTTGAGTAGTTTTACATCAAAACATCTTTGAATAAACAACCTTGGGAAATAGAGCAAGAGACATTTTCTGTCCCTGTTGCCTCAGGAGAATGCGTTAGCTACCAGTGCAGTTCTCCTGTGCTCTGAGCCAAGAAATCCTTGAGGATCCCATGAGAAATAAGGTCACTGAAAGCTTGTAGCTCCAGCAAGCTTGTTTCGAGCAGACTTGCAGGTTATAGGGGAGGACTGCAGGATTGTAAGGGAGAATCTCTTTGTTCATTTTTTGAAACTAAAGTAATTGAATTTTGTGCAAAAATGTTCCATCAGCAGACTGAGAAAATCCCCTCTGCATTGCAGGTAACCCCTAACTTTCCCACTGATCCTCAAAACCTAGACCTGAAGTAGACAACAAACTGTTCAGTTTTGTGAACACTGCAATGTTCCATTACTGTCAGACACAGAACTTAACGTTTTGGATGAAATTTAAGGGCAAAAGTTGAGATATCCTCTAAATCTAGGTATGGGCAGCTCTCATATAGGAATTTTAAGCATCAGTAATCCCTAAATCTTGCTTATGTGTGCCTTGGAAACATCACTGGAAAAGAAGAACATGCAAATTATCTTCTTAAACTGAAAGAGAAATGAAAAATACATTCTTGTGAAACTGATGTTGTGCTAAAGCAACCCAAGGACATGTAAAGAACGGAACTTTGCTAGGCAAAGAAATGAATTTACCCATTTTTTATGTTTCCTTTGCTGTTTCAGTTACCTGGTTATGAATGGCTCTTATTGAAAAATTAATAACAAGAGCTTACATGAGAAATATCCATAGGATTTTGCATATAAACCATTCCTGTCTAAAAGGTCTGAAAAAACCAGCTGGTTGGTATTATAGACCAGCTTCCCTGGTCCCTGTACACAATAAATAAGTACTCTAGTATTCCATGATGGCATCCTAGAATACTATACTAACATTGTTTTGAACTCTACGGCCGTAATCTCAGTAAGTATAAATCAACATAACTCTACTGATCAGTGCTGACTTGGTCTGACTGAGGACCGCAGTCAAGGCATTTAGTACATTGACTTCAATTTGAAATCCCATTATAATCAACAGATTTTCCAAGCTGTTTTAGAAACCCACTTTAGGCACAGAGTAAACATCTTCCAGAGGGAGCTATTTCTCACCACCGTTGACCACAAAGTCATGTCAGGGACGTCAGATTGGATGCAGTCATCTGCACTGTTGTATCTTGGACAGTTAGGGGAGAAAACTGCAGTAGGGAGTTACCGAGGGAATTGAAGCAGGCTCGTCCTTGCCACAAGTAAGTACAGCAGAAGGTGAACTGAAGTTCTGCTTAAAACTCAGAGCAGGCAAGGGGCACATGCAAGAGCTCGGGCTGGGATGCTCCGCACTGGTGGTTGTGTTGAGAGCACATCTGGAGCCCTCCGCGCTCGCCTGCGTGGGAGTTGCACTCAGTGTTGCAAAGCCCTGTTGTGATAACAGGGACTCTCAGACCATCTGCTATGGTCAAGTTTTAATAACCTGGGAGAGACAGCACCCCCAGATCACCAAGGCGCACACCAGTGCGCCTGCAGCCGGGCCGGTTTTGGCCCTGTGCACGCTAGACAGAAGTTTATAATAAGAGTCCCCTTGTTCACCTTTCCAATAATCTGCTCCAACCATCCTCAGAAATAACTGCTAGGGCAGATTCACTCCCACCACTCGGCTTCCCTTTTAAACTGAACCAGACCTGATAGACAATGTAAAACCCTCAAAGCAACTCTAATCCATTTCCAAAAGATGCCTCAGACTGTACGGTAGCCCGGGACTCTGTTTCAAATAAACCCACGCTCATGCTCCTTGCAACACAGTATTTCTAATGCAAGTACTTGCAAGAAGGAGGAGGGGAAAGCGGCTCATTAATAATCATGATGGCTTCAGTATTGCATAACTCGGTCCCTCTGAACATCGACTGTGCTTTATCGATCTGCATTACAGCGGTTTCCTTGTGCCCGTCCCGTCCTCGTTTTGGGGAGCTCTCGTTTCTGGGAGCTTTGGGGTTATCCCCACCTCGAGCGCTGCAAAGCGGCGGCCTGCTGTTTTAATCACGCCTCTCCTTTTCCAATGTTGTTTGCGCCCTGGTACAACCCATCTGCCTTGAATCTAGTGCTCCACTGGGGCTGCACACATCTGCCAGCCAGACTACCTTCGTACACAATTACTCAATCCACCGTAAGGCTCTTTAATAGGAAACAAGTGTGACAACGGCAAGCTCTTTTTTTTTTCCCCCCTCTCCCCCTCTCTTTCTCTCTCTCCCCCTCTCTCTATTTTTTTTTTCCTTTAAGCCACATAGTCATACTGCCCTCATAGAGATGAAGCCTGATAGATCCACCCAGGTGGAGGTGAAATGGTAGAGCCTCGAGCGTAATAGATGCTGTGCTCTGGCGCTGAAGTTCAGCACAGTGTCCTGACGGGCTGTCTAGCAGCACTGAGATGGGCTGCTCTTTGTACAGTTACAAAGTCAATGAGCTTCCTCCAGCTTGCATGAATGACTAATTTAGAAAGCAACCTGGATCTAGGTGAGCGCTTCAGAACTGTCTCTCCTCTTCGGCGCACGGACAAAGCACTGCGCACAGTAAGTGGAAAATTTGCCTTTACTTATTTTACTTGGGAATTAATTAAGTGTGTTTACTTTTGAGGGAATCCTCCAAGGCTGGTGCAGAAATGAAGCAGAATAGTGTTTGCATGCAGATCCCCTGTGTATTTTTCTCTTGTTTCATTATATGTTATGCCCTGGTCCTGCTACTTCAACCCAAGTGCTCAGACCAGCAAGCTGATCTGAAGCAGCTTTCTCATCTAAAAACTAGCAATATAATTCTATCAGTAATGCATATGTCCACTCTTCTATTCAAATGTGTGTCTGTGTACTATATATGATTACTGAATATAATCAAAGATTGTTTTACTGTTTTTATTATAAAATGAAAAATGAAAATCTCCAAATGAAGAAGATAAAACACTCTAAATCTCCTCTCTTTTTTTTTCTTTTATACTTTCCTTTTTTTTTTCTAAGGGGGAGAGGAGGAAAGGGAGGATATAAGAGTTAGAAATGTTAGACATTGAAAAATAAAAGCAATTTACCCTGATGAAGAAAGCTGTGTTATTTTGTTTACCAAATATTTGATTTAAATGTAATGAGAAGGTCACTGAATTGTAAATTAACAAACTGTATCAACTACAGTGATAGTAGAGCTTGAAACAAAAAAGAAGGTCGCTTGTCTCAAACGCAAGAAGCAGCATATTAAAACCAGATGTATAGACTCTCAACTTTGACTCCTCAGTCTTTCATGCTTGGTTTAAAGCAGCCTTAAAATTGCCTTTACTTTGCATTTACAACTTTGGATTCGCTGTTAAACTGTGCTTGAACTTGAAGTCAAGATTGGATCTTAGCACACACATATTCTTTGAACCTCCTACCACAGTTTTACTTTGCTATTCGGAGTGTGTTTACTACTGTGCCATATATCCTGATGCACAATAACAGGCTTATCTATGATGGACTTTGCGGTGGCGTCAGCTGGGGTAACAGAGTGCATCCGTGGCATGTACAAAATGAGAAATAAACACATGTAGACACATACAGTATAAAAGACATCTGCCAGAGTCTCAAGTAGACAATGACACAGCGTAAGAGAGCACACCAGAAATAAGTTTGAACACAGTGTACCAAAGATCCAATGCAATCACACTTCTCAATTTAGGCTTATGCTGTTCATGTTGGGGAGCTGTTTACAGTGATAGAATTGGAACAAATGGCTCTGCCCAGTTTTGCCCATAAAATTATTCCAATAATCTTCCCAGCTGCAGAAGCATTATTTTTTTTGCTCTTGAACAGATAACTGTCCATCATCCTTTCACACTGCCATGGCTTTAGCCTGCTAGGGTTGACCTTTTACAACTGAAGCTGGAAAACATCCAGTCTAGTAACGTAGTGTCTAAATGTGACCATTTAAAATGGATGAAGCTGGAAGTTTAGAAGGGTAAAACAAACATCTCATGCGAAATACTTAGACCTGTACTTGCTGCTGTCAGAGAGTGGTCAATGTCTACCCCCTACAGGGAGAGAATCTAATTTCATTGCATCTCCCCTAGCGCATGGACGCTGCAGTAGCACTCAAGCAATGCAGTTACTCCCTGGCTTCAACAACTGCCCCTTAATGATGAGGTCAGGCTATGATTAATAGAAAGCCAGCTCCAAAGAGCTGGATCATTAACAAATAGCATAACTAAGAAGCAGCAATAGGAATTTTTTCTCTCTCAAACATAAACCAGAGGAAAGGAACTTTCAGCATTTAGAAGCCATGATGAGCAGTATTCTTACGCAGTTGCAAAGTGCACTTGTTAACTATACAAAAACTTCCTGTTTATCATATGTCAGCAGCATAATGAATATATATCCTTTGAATATATCTTTGCAACAGTCCATACTTCACTATATGTGATATGATTATATGTCAAAAGTGGTCCTAGAGAATGCAAGATACCTATTGAGCTTAAAAGCAATCTTAAATGCAGGTGAGGTTGATGATAGACTTATGGGGCATATTTTTCACATCATACTCATATCAAGTATTCTCACTGTATTTTTATATATATATAAATACTCTTGATTTTTCCAATCTAACAGATTTTGATTGATACTTTATCCTTTGTTTTCAGCAGGATTCATTGCTTCATTAATGTACAGGAATAAATAAGTATAAGATGTTACCCATTTCTATTTACATGGATAAATGGGTTAAAATTTCCCCGTTTGCTATCTTTATTTTACTCAGGAAAACTAAAGAAACTGTTATGTGCTTTAATCATATCTAATGGTATGGCATATTGTTTTAAATATTTTAGTTCATAATTCAGGCTTGCATTTGCAAACATATTACAAAAATGATCTACTAGTCTGTATTGTGTTTGGCAAAGGAATATTTTTAACATTTCTTGAATAAGCATCATGTGCTACCCTACCTTTTCTTCTCATTTGTTTATTATTAATACGAGTTTTAAGTGTATGCAGTTTAATCACTTAATCTGTTACTACTTTTTTAGGCTTTCACTAATATATCCACATGCATACATGCACACACTCACAAGAAACCTCCTCTCTGTCCTTTCTCCCCACTTTGAAATAGAGCTTTGGATCCTTTAAGACCTCATCCATTAGCTTTCCTTTCAGTGCCTAAAATTCTTTGAACACTGAAAATATGGGACTCTTTCATATCCCTAGAGCCTAATTCTGGCCTCAGCTACAACTCATTTGACATAAAGAAGTTTCATGAGTTTAACAGAGCTCTCAGTTTAGGCATAAACTTGTTTGTTGATATCCTTACCTAAAAACCCACAGCAAGTAGCAATATTTTCAGGAACACTGTTTATTTCTGTTATTAATTATTAGTAAGTGCTAACAGAGTCCTTCAAAACAATATGCCAGTTACTGTAATTATTATACTATCCACTTGAACAATTAATGGTATTTGTGTCAAAAATTAAAAGATCAAGGTCTGAAAAAATTAGTCAGGCTTGAAAGCATAAGTTATTCAGCTGAGTGCTCTGGCCTGAAGTTTATCTTCATTAAGTCTGTCTATTAAGATGCATTAATGCAGCTCTACGAGGCTTCGTTCAGGCACAGGCATTTGAGAATTTTTCTTATATTAGTTGCTTGTGCAGTCAAAAGTCCAATGGTAATTTGTTACTTGTACTTAAATCATATAATGGAAACACAGTGTCCAAAACATAAGTAATATAGAGTAACAAGGGATTTCTTAATTATTCAGGAATCACTGTGAAAGTATTTCACTAATAGAACACTACTTGACCATATTATATAGTTTTATTTATATATTTATTTATTTATTGTTTATAGCTAATGTTACCACACAAGGCTTTAATTTTACTCTTATTTGCTGGTGTAGTGGAAGCTATAGGTATTGTATGACACAATGAATTCTGTATTATCTTCTTTGATACTATTACTCATGGCTGCTAAAGATTTAATGAGCCTTAAGCTGAAAAAGATGTAGAAATTGTGCTTATAGGCATAAAAATGTGTTACTGCTGAGCATCAAAAGATTACTGGGATATTAGCTAAGGTTACAGGAAAACCTCAAATCATGTATATTCCTCAAATGCAAAATATTTTCCATAAGAAATCACTGAATGAAGTTTCTTTTCATCTATGTTATTATTCTTCATATGAAGAGCCAATTCCAAGCCAGTTTAGACCTTTTTACTCTTAAGGTCAATGTACTGCAATTCTATTAAACAAGCACTATTAGTGTTACGTACATTAAAAACCTACTAATTATTTTCACAAATATGCTGTAGATTTGCAGGTTTTGGTTTCTTAAGCTTTTACTTTTTGTCCATGAGTTTAGCTAAGAGCAAAAAGAACATAATTTGCTATTCATTCTTCTTACCTTAAATATCAAGGCTGATTTGATGCATGAGCTTTTACTTGAGAGGGCATTTTAGATACTACCATGGGAACTAAGCCTTTGATCTAAAAGGCTTATGTCCACTAATAATTAGGTCTTGGTAGTGAATGTTTGAATAATGGCTTTAAATATGACTTTATTAAAATAATAATGTGTAAAAACAAGGAGGGAAGATTTAAAGATAAACCAATAGTGAGCAATTTGCATTCACTTAGAGATTCCTTACTACCAAACTGCTGATATTAGAAGTAAATCATCTCAAGGCAAAAGTATTTTAAAGATTTCTGGTGTACTCAGATGATTTCATTTTGCTTCTCCTGCCCTGAATCAGAATGAAAATCTTAAAATTCTATAAACCTGTTCTTCCATTTTCCTTAACCTAGAGGTATCAGAGTAAGGATAGAATGATTTGCTTATTGTTAATAATATTAACGTATGGAATTCCAGACGTTCATGTAAAATGTTTGTCTGAAGTAAATCCATCTACCTCAAAATTCTCATCTTCAGGTACCAGTTATTCAGATGGATTTTCTCATACCTGCTGGAGCAGGGGGTTGGACTAGATAATCTGTAGAGGCCCCTTCCAACCTTAACCATCCTATGAGTCTACTCTTTATTGGTAGGTTGGATTTCCATAGAGGTGCTGAGTAATTATAAATATTAGGAAAAATAGAAGAAAAAATGTAAGAAGAAATTGAACGTCATACTTTTGTAGCGCCAGGCTGAGTTTTACCCTCCTCTCCCTAAGAGACATTTGATTGCAAATGTTATTAAAACAAACAGCAAAGGAAAAAGTAAGTGCATTTTAAGGGCAACATGCCTCTGTCCTTGTTCTAAAAAAAAATGAGTTCACTTAGAATGATGAATGGGAGACTGTTTTTTGTTTTGGTTTGTTTTTTTTAACTTCCATTCTTCAAATGGTGATAAAGATATATGGAGCCCATGATATGCACAAACCAAGTGCAAAGTGACTCTGAGTTAATTCAGTGGATAAAACTCCATTATCCAAACTTACTCCATTGTAAAACTAAAAAAAAAAAGCAGTAAAGAAACCACAAATTTTATTTATTTATTTATTCCCTCTAAAACTGGGGCTAAGAAAAAGACTCAACTAGACTAAACAACAGGATTGTTTTGTGTTCTTCTTATGAATCTGATTCTAAACTCTGCTCAGGTGCTCTTCTCACCTTCACCTGAATTTGGTCTGCTATATTTATTTTGAACTGCTTCAAACTAACACCAGGCAAAAATTTTGTTACTTTGACACTTTTGAAATTAAAAACCTGTAAAATTGGGACAAATTGGTTAACAATACAGCACACTGGAAGGGTTGAGGTCAAAAATGTGTTTGTTAAATTTCCAGAGAGTTGGGCTGGACTTTAAAAGCTTCATAAATGGAAAACATGCTTTGAAATATCAGCACAGCAAATTCACATGGTGCATATCACAGATGTGTGTCATACCTGTGTAATAATATTAGTGTTACCATCAAATTTACATTTGAGAAAATGAAAGAAACATGCATGGTAAAAAGTAATGTGATTTCTACTAGAAGCTTTTTTTGTCTCAATAAGCTTTCTTGCAATGCAAATAGACCCCACCATCTGGAGGAATTATAGGTGGTAATATTTTAGTCGTTTTCTTGTTTAAACTGTATTCACACAAACATAGCTTCCTTAGCTTCCTTTTTTTTTTTTTTTTTTTTNTGGGGAAAAAAAAAAAAAGAGAGAGAGAGATTTTTTAAATGATGCTTTCTAAAACACCTAAAATGCTAGTTTATTAGCAAGACAAAATATATTCCTGTTGCAAAACAAGTTGTGTAGCTGACTCAGTGAGGATAGCGTCTGGCACATTTATTCTCTTCTAGACCAGAGCTTGAATAGGGAAAAGAGGACGATAAAGGACCAGGAGTTTCAGAAAACTGTAGCTCCCCACAGCCATAAAAATGACAGGGCTTGATTCCTCAGGAGGTCCAGAAATCAGCAGCTATTCCATTGCTCTTGACCTGGTGAAAACAAACACACAAACAAACAAAGCTCTATATTTTTGTAAAAGGAATTTTGTAAAAATGAGTATATGTTTATTGTAAGTTTAATATTTATTAGGTAAATCATGGTAATAGTAGTGCAGGTCTTTTCAAGAAGTCTTTCTACCTGTATGGAGACCACAGGTGTGGATTAGCATCTTAGTAGAGGTCTAAGTCTCTCCCAAGCCTGCATTTTCAACTGTGCTGTTACAATGAGGTTTTCAATGTTTCCAAATCTGTATTCACTGCTCATCTTCACTACAGGCGTGTTAGTTTGCCCCAGATGCCTTTTCAAAACAGAACATCCAGTTTCCTCCAAAGTAAAGTCATATGTGAATCTAGGACACCAGTCTTTCCAGGATACGATATGCCTGAGACCATCATTTCTGTCCCATGAGGTGAGAGTGTAAAGACTGTAGCATCATCCTGGGGATTTTAAACTTTGCCTGCCCTTTCCCGTGAGGGGGCATCTCTCTCATATCCTGGGCATCCTGCTGTAGGAGGACCTCCTAAGCAGCTGAAACACAAGTTTCAAGCATATCAGACTGAAAACAAACAAAACAAACAAACAAAAGCAAAGTAATACTTAAGGCCATCAAGATACCCCATAGAGTCCTGTGCAGATATAAGCCACATTCCAAGTGAAATGGGTGTTAGGGGTGCCCAAACACCAGAAATGGGATGATTTGTGGGGCCTTTTGTCTTTCAGATATAGCCTATATCTGCTTCCCTTTATCAGCAAGACAAAAAGACTTGTCTCTGATGGACTTCTCATTGGTGAGAAGTGATGGAATACTACAGTGTTCATTTAAAGCAGTAATAGAGTAAAACAGAACAGAACAGAATAGCATTTACCATTATGACTCTACTTGAAAGCTGATCATACTTCCAACCTTATTAGTGAGAAAGGCCTTCGCTGAGCAAAGATGATGTGCATGGCTCTTTGACAAAGCAGAGATGTGAAGGGGCCGTGCAGATGGCCAGCGTGCAGAGAGCAGCCTTGCCAGGGCTCCTCATGCATCCACGGGGATACGGCATGCCAGCAAAGCTCAATGGTCCATGGATCAACGCGTCCATGTCTTCACTGGCCAAATTTCCACAAGCTGATGAGAATGTATTTGTGTGAGGCAGGGGAAATATAACAGCCAAAGCACTGTTTGCTATTTGGTTAAATTAGTGGTGGTTCATAACTCCATGCCCTTGTCCTATTTGCAAGGAACTCCATCCACATGGCCTCACTTGGAGCCATTTTAGCAGAAAGGGGAAAAAGATTTAATAACAGGGCGAGCAAGCGACTCTTTTATCACTACAAATTCTCCCTTCACACCAGGTTTAAGCACATTAACAGGGTATTGTGGGAAAGCAGACACAGCTGATGCCCCTGCTGCAGTAGATCTGTGAAAAAACAGATAACTGCAGTCTCTGGGGAGAAAATCCTGCCAGAACTCACACTGGCTTCCCTAGCACTCAGATTTAGCATCAGATTTTGATTTAGAACCTTTGCAAATAGTTAAATTTATATATATTTGCATTCATATGTCAATCACACTTCACATTATTAGGCCTAAAATCTTGTAGGCTACAAATTTACTTATTGTTAACATTTGCCGGTATTTTCATGGCTAATCACAAATTTGATGAGAGATGACAACATCCATTTGCAGCAATTAATACAGTCTTACAGAAAGCAAGGTTTTATAAATCTGATAATCTCAAGTGTGTCAAATTTGTTTGAATTTAAAAATGCCAGCGGCTACTTGTCAAACTTCATTTGTAAATCAAAATTGTTTTTAACTTCTACACCTGCAAAACAAGTGTTCAAAACTTGTAAACTTCTTTATGGATGTATTTTTTTGGCCTTCATTAATGGTGGAAAGGGTCCAAGCTAATTTTTTATGGTTGAATTATAAACACTTGAAAAATGGAGTTTGCAATGAAAATGCTGACACAGCTTTAATTATTGCAGCATGAATGATTTTATTATATACTATCCACGGTGTCTATACATACAAAGTACATGCTCTAGTGTTCTAATATTTCACTTAAGAAAAAAGCAATTACTTAGCAGATGTAGAGTATAAATAGGCTAAACCAGTACCTTTATGCTGTTTGAAAAACTATACGGAAAGTTATTACCACATAAAAGAGTTTATACTTTAGAAGACTTGAAGGTACAGAGAACCAGCTAAAGCAATAAACTGTTCTGGTGCACTTAATTAAAAAGCTTCAAGTTACTGAAATCGATTGAAAAACAGAAGGTTTGATTCTTTAAGGTAATTTTGTCCTCCTCTGTTAAGTGCTTATCAAGTGTTAAAGTATTAAAATGCTGTCCCTGTTGTTTAAATAGAAAATAATTTGCTTTTTTTCTTTTTCCTATTGAAGGCAATTCTTTATTCTGTCAACCTAGAGATATGTAATAAAACAGGCAATGCAGGTGTAATTGGGTGACATGGTTGGGTTTAATTTACCTTTAATTAAACAAAATTGTAGAAGAAGCTGGGAAACTGGTATTGAGGTATTTCAGAAAATCCTTGCTTCACTGTCTTTCTCTTTACATATTCAGAGCTAGGAATCTTTGCTTCAAAGGGCAGAGGGCACTGTTAAAGTATATTCTCAGTTTAGAAGCACAAGATTTCAAAAAGTGAATTTTGGCTCATGTATATCAAAAACCAGTGTCCACATCAGCTTTGTTAGATGAAGCTGGAAAGACTATTAAAAAAAAAGAATATTTCAGTGAATTATGCTTCTATGCTTTACTGTATTGAATTAGTGTTTTTCTCCATGATGCACTTCAGAGAAAGTAGAAAATTAGAGCATTTTTTAATTTCTCTCTTAAAATACTGCCTGATCTTCATTAAAGTGCCTCTTACAAGAAAGTAAATGGTCTAAGATTTGCACTTCACTGGGAAGGTGAAAGTTGAAAACCTGTGGATGGGAAGTGGTTGAGGTAGCTCCCCGTGTCTCAAACCAGGGCTCCGTTAGCTGGTGCTGTGAGACAATATAGCCAAGAGCAGGCCAAGAACTGGGGTGCCCCAGACTTTGCTCCCAACATGAGGCCTCCAGACAAGTGCTGTGAGCTGGGCGGCTTCCTGTGGCTCTGCAAACATCCAAATCCAGACATTGTTCTTTATAGTTCTCATAACAACAGGAAGAGATTGCATAGAAGAGAGAAGCCTTGCTCAAGCTTAAAACCATATGAACTATTGCTATGTTTATACATCTGCGGTCTGTCCTTGAAATTCTGCACTGTTTTACCACATATAGTATTCAAAATACATGGGATTTCACATTCTGATAGTATGGAGAACAGAATTTGTCACTTCCTCTAAGGAATTTACATTTTGAGGTCCTATGTTGTTTCAGCATGGTTTTTAGGCTGGAAAGAAGGGCAGAACAGGTAGAATTTTTTTTTTAACTACTTGGAGGGATGAAGAATTTGGTGATAGTCAGTTATGAAGTTGTTCAACCAAACTTATACAATATTTCATTCCCTTTGAGTTCATTCCTATTTGAGGTCCATAACTTATAGTAAGACTGAAATACTTGTTTAAAATTCCAGGTCATTGTAGCAGTTAATTACCCTTTTCAAAACATCATTTTGAAGTTTTCTATTTCTCTTAAGCATCTGTTTTTGTAGTACTTTTGTCCACCAAACTTATAGCCATTCTCTCTTTTGTGCAGATTAATTTCTGCATAGAGAGAGGGATCTACACTCAGCTGGTGGAGCTGAAAACCTCCATCTGAGATACCTTTTTAGGTTGATTGCATTGCCCTCTGGACATAAGTATTCATTTCCACTGGAAGACTGATCATACTCATTGAATAGAGTCATAGACTATAACTATTGATTCAATCTGTAGTGTCCATTCTGTTTACCTGAGATACTTGTATTGGGTACTTAATGAAATGTTGGAAGATTAATGATAAAAATCTGGACCTAAATTTATAAATCTTATATTACAAATCATATTCTCCATCTCTTTTTTCACTCTCTGAAATCCTCTGATAGTGTGGACACTAGAATGGCATCCTACTGTGGTTACATCAAGGAAAAAACAAAGTAATATAATTTTGGTTACCCAAAATTCTTTGTCTGGATTTGATTCCTGTCTTCTTCTGCATTCAAGACAGTAAAAGCGGTTATCCTATCAACTATACTCACTTTAGAGGTGTGGCTTGATTGTTTTTCCTGTGACTCACATTTTATATCACTCAAGTAAATTAGAATCAGGCCCTGTACATGTAAGATTTCAGGTCTCAATTAGTTTGTATTTCATTTGGTCCTAATCTTTTGCTTTAATTAATTGCATTTTGCCCATATTATATAATGCAACCTAATCAATCTTCTACGTGGTTTCATATTATTCATACTATTCATATTATTTTTCTTCTGCATGATGTATGTTTAGTGAAATCAAATATAGTAAGAACCTGTTTGGGTTTTTTTCTCATTCATGTATATCTACTAAAAAATTTACTTTAAGTTGTAATAAGGATACTGAATAATTTCATAATATTTTCATCATCATTCTTAGAAAGCCAGAATGCAAAACAGAATTGGATAAATTTTCCAATTCAGTATGAACTTTAGGCATGGTACAAAGTAGAGAGAAAAAACAGGGAGGTGGGGTTGGTAGGGGGATTAAGGGGAGCAATATGATCTTAACACAGAGAATAAATATCCTGCTTTTGAGACAGGTACATTTAAAAGCTGTTACTGTTTCATTTGGTTAAATATTAAAAAAAATAGACACACAAAAATAAGTGAAACTTCTTTTAAACACTTAAAAATAAGTAAAGATGGGAACTTTGTGGCAGTTTAACATTTCATTTTACAGTGGCTACAGTAAAGGTAGGGGCAGGTCTGCAAGGATATATGTCATATCCTGTTCCCAGCTGTTCTGTTTTAGATCTAGAGATGTCCCCTTTCTGCAGAGGTTAACTGGTGAGCAGCAGTGTCATCAACACTTGGGAAGTCTCCAGGCTGGGAGCTGTTCAAGTTGGAAAACAATAAAAACAGATAGAAAAGGGGGCAACTAGTCATATCAGTGACAGAATTAAATATACTACAAATAGTGCTAATCATGTCCTTACTCTGAATTCAGATGTTCCTGGTTTATGAGCCTTGCATGTAGCCCAAAGTGTACATGTCATGTTCAGTTTGATGGGATTTTTTTACCTTCTGTGTTTTACGGCCCCATGGGCCAGATCCCCAACTGACACACACAGCTGTTGCTATTACCTTCAGAGGGCCTGTGAGCATTTCCATGAGAAAAGGTGCAGTCACTCCAGCAGTGTTTGTTGACTGGCTAGCCTTGTCTTTTATATATTTATATATTTATATATTTATTTTTATTTATTTATTTATTTGTGTTACGCATGAAAGCATTTAGTGTCCAAAAGGAAAGCGAACATTACCATACCATTGCTACAACAACAAAAAAAAAAAGAAAACTAGCAACTTTCTTAGTCTTTGCTCAACATATGAAAAACGAAGCAGGGGGTGGGAAAAGTCTTTTATTCTGCAGCAGGGCAAATGTGCTTTGTAATGTAGCCTTGATCTTCCAGTCCCCAGATCCTGGGACTAGTTAAAGTTCACCACAGTCCTTCATTTAGTACGTGCCTTTCCCATACTAATGGGAACATGGTCGTACAGAGATGGTCTGTATCCAGATCTTGAATTGCATGGAGTGGCTCTCTTTTATTGTGTGTGTAGCGAAGCACATGGTGCAATGAATAATAGGTCTCAGCTGGCACTTCAGTAATAGTAGTTATAATTACACCCCAGAAAATTGCATAAAAGAACATTATTATTATGGTGGAGTTAATCATTTCACTGTTACAAAATGCTGGAATCAGGGTTACTTGCTCACTTCCCCCTCATGGTTTGTGTAGCTTGTATAATGCCAACTTTGTGAGCCACTTCTCAGAATTTTGCTTTCTTTTCATTGTTTCAAACGTGGCTTCAGGTCATGCTGAAAGTGCAAAAAAATCATGCTCTGCTGAGTGTGATCACATGATCACTGAAAACACAGTTGTTAACATGCCTAGTGATCTTGCTTATGTATCAGGTCAGTACTTCATCAATATGAATTTATTTTTCAACGTTCATTTGAAGTGAATATTTGTGCATTATTCCCATTTCGAAGGGCACTTTTATCGGCAACATACTCTTCTGATTGATCTGCCTGGTACAAGATGTACATCTTCATAGAATTTTCAACAGGCAGCTCACCTGAAACACTGCAAGATCACTTAATGAATGACTTTAGCAGTGCAATTACCAAATTTGCAAACAACAGTACAGTGAAATCTGAATTCAGAATTGCGAAAAACAATCAGATGTAGAAAGTAATACTTAACTGTTAAAAAGAGGTGAATCTATCAGGTGTGGGTGACATAACAGCACTATCCTTCAGTGTGACGTGTTCCCCGTATCTATGAAAATGGGCCAGTAGAGGGTTAATCATACAGCTCAGCCACAGAAGAGACAAGCAGAGAAATAGTGATGCATTGGAGAAAGTCACAATCAGATAAGATATAGATTTCTTTTCTGATTCAGATCCTCTGGATTAGTTGTGGTTGTTAAGAGTGCCTCAGTGCAAGAGAACAAAATGAATAAGGAGAGAAGGATGATAAAATCAGGTTCCTTAAGATAAATATACTTTTGTGTTAATAGAAAGTATTAATCAAGAGTAGATTGAGCAGGTCAGACTCCTTGATGTAGGAGCACAGAAGAAGCTGTGGAAAATTCATAGAGATTTTTTTGCATTCTTTTATGTGGGCAAGAAGAATCTTAATTCTTCTCTTTCAGACTTGGTCAAAATCTCCTGAAATTCAGTAAGATGAGATTTCCTGTGGACTACAGTGGGTTTGGAATCAGGCTCTCTGAACACAAGCTCAGGTTCAGTTAGCGTGACATCAAAGCCTGCTTATTGCACACCATGTTTGCAGATGAGGAAAGATATTTTAAGCCTCATTGCTCGTATGTAAGTTGCTATAATGTAATTTGTCAGCTTATTTAGGTGAACAGAAAGGCATTGTGAAAAGAACCCCAATAGAAAACTAATATATACAGAGACAGAAGTTTTGAGCATATACTGTCAATCTTTTCTCTCTTTTGATCTACATGATCTCTGATTCATTGGAATTACATATTCTTGGTTTTAGAGGGAGAAGGTTGGGTGCTATGAATGGCAGTGAGTGGTTTTTACACCTGTTGTGATTTTTTCCAACTTGAGCAGAAAGATAAATATTCTGCAGATACTGTTTTTCTGGGAGGGAGAAAAAAAAAAAAAAAAAGGCAAACCACTAGCATAAGTCTTCAGTATTATCAGCAGCTGTAATAATACCATCAATAACTGCTTGACTGCTTAGTCAGCACTACCTGGTTACCAGTGTCTTTCCTTTTTTAGGATGATTTTTCACAAAAGTTGGCAGGAATGCTTTTTTTCATTTGAGGATAATACTAACTTCTGACAGGAACTTTTCATAGGAATGTTTCATTGCTGATGATGGTCCTACCAGAATTCTTCCCCTGGAAATGGTGGCATCTCCCATCAATAAGAAAGAGGTTGGCTGTCCATATGGATGGATGCGTCAAATTAGGTTCAGGATGTTGGTTTGCTTTAAAATTTGTGTCCTTGATTCTGAAACATAGTAAAATGAAACCTCAGGGAATGTTTTAAATGTTTTAAATGAAAGCAAGCAAACAAACAAATAAAAAAGGATCATTTATTCTTCTGAGTCTGATACTTAAAAATGACGAAACCATCAGCAAGATAAGTAAATATGATGTAATCTAATATCTTTTATGACACTAGAATGCTGCAGGTCAACCTGAAGCACTGCGAGTATTTAAAAGGAAACAATCAGGTCCATGTAGGATAAGACCTACTTGGCCATTCTATAATGGTCTATACTTCTATTAATACTTAGATTTTAAAAAAAAAAAAAAAAAAAAAACAAACAAAAAAACCCCCACACTCTATTTAGAAGGAAGATTATTTCTGTGCATGATTTCTATTATCTGTATAATGCAGTCCAAGGATTCCACTCACCAATGGGAATGTTTGCATCACCTAAGAGTTGCCACTGGATTAAAGCTTTGTCTTCTATAGGGAGCTATTATAAGGATGTTAAGGTTGTCATTGTGGTCAATATGTAAGTATGACTTCCTTTGTACCTGAAAAAAATAAATGAAATTAATTGTAGAATATTTCTACATTAATACTTTAATTTCACTAGTATTTTAATCATACAGAGACAATTTGCTAAGACAAATTCCATTTCTTCTATTTCAGGGAGAAAAAAAAGGTTCATTAAAAATAAACAAATACATATGTACACCTGTTAGCAGAATACCTAGTTTTGAACAAAACAGGATAGAATTTTTTGTTGTTGAAATTATTGTTGCAAATCTGTTAAAATTCTCATGACTCAGAGTGGTTTATAGTTTCAAATGTCACTGAGTTGAAAACTTTCTTTCTCTCTTTCTCTCTTTTCTCTTACAAGAGTATTTTTGGTGAAAACCGGAAACATTTAGTCGTTCAATATGGAATGAACTCAAACTCAAACTGAGACTAAAAATTGAGAACACATATGAACCAAAGCTGGGAAAAAAATAACAGAAGCTTGTATGAAACTTTGGAAAGCAAAGCCAGAATAAAATATATAAAGCATTGATGTATGCTTGGCCGTTTATACTGCTTAATTTCTTCAATCTTTCATTCTCTCACTTGTGTTGCGTGCAATTTTCTACCATAGGTAACCATCCAGCAGTTATTAGTGCCTAATTAAAACTATAGTCATGGAGAAGTTTCCAGAAGTGCTCCTTTAGAGATGCCAGTGGGTCTTTTCAAAGCTTGTGTCTCTTCTACTATTTCCTATATGAAGATAGCTGAGTCACACTGACACTAACTTCTGTAATGAGACTGCCTCATGCAGTGATAGTCCCCGCAGAGCAGAGAACTCCAGTGCTTCAGATGGATCAGCTCATTTAGAACGATCTGAGCTAGTATTAACCTGCCGTGTCCTCCAGGGAAAGGCAGGCAACAGGAAAAGCAGGAGAAAATTCACCCCAGAAGAGCCGTTCTTCTCCATGGACAGAAGCTGCTTTCTACTTGTCATTTAAACAGACCATGTCAGAATTAACATAGGAAAATACAGCTGGGAACTAAATTTGTGGTATTTTGTTCTCACTGCATTTCACACAGTGCACAGGTTCCCTGCTCTCTCCCTCATGCCCCTTGTTAATCTGCTCCTCTCACTTTTCTGAGGTTCCATTTTCCTCCTGTTGTGACTCGTGGTTCAGATGAGATCTGTCTGCTCACTGCTCTTCCAGTAGTCTCCCTCAGAACTCCTGCTTGGGCTCTTTCTGGTTCTCTTTCAGTTCAGTGGACCAATACTTTCCTTTCTTCTTCTTGTGGTATCTACATTTTTTTCTGAGATCTTACTATTAGGCTTCTTGACTTCTTTGCCCTTACAATCAGTGTCAGCAAAGGTCTTTCTCTTTGCTATCATTTTGCTCCTGTAGCTATTCATTTGAAGCCATAAGATGCCTTTGATGAAGTTTAACTCTTAAAATCTTAACTCTTAAAATCTCTTAAAATCAAGTATTTTGGTCATATCAGAAAGGAGTATGCCCAAAGAGGGCTAACATCATAGAAAAGGCAGGCAGAATATAAATCTATATCTGAACTTCACGTCTGAATTTTCATTACTCCATTAGTCTCTTGTTCATTTAAAAACCCCTCAGTCCTGTACAATATTTACCACCTCACAACCATAGTACTATTTATCATTAAGGATGTATACTGCATGCGGTACCTTTTTTGGTACCTGCAGTACCTCTCCATGAGGGTAAGATGTGAAATTCACTGCAGATTGTCCCTAGAGAGCTATGGCATATTGTTTTACTACTCAGGTATTAGTTTCAACTCAGATAATACATTTTACCTCCCTAAATTCTTAAGAATATTTTTATTCTTCTTCCTGTCTTAAACTTCTGCATATTGGCTGTAGGCACCGACAACCCATTACTGCATTTCACCTTGAGAAATGCTCCACTTCAGGACTTGCTGAAGTCTCGTTTGTACTTCAGCATCTAAAACACTTGAAGACCTCTTGGGAGGAAAGGTAATACATGGAATGATGTAGAATCTTATTCATTTTACCCCAGTGTAATTATAAAAACTGAAAGGAATGAGCAAGGACTAAGTTAAAAATAATAATTTAGGAGCAACAGAAATTAGAAAAGAATGCCGAATTGCTAAATTCCAAAACACTCTCTGCCTACCCTTTGATTTTTAAACAAACTTTCCACTCAGTGACTCATTTATCAAATAGTGAGGTCAGCAAATAATGTTACCATACAGTAAAAATTCTTAATGACCACCAGTTACCATGTAAAGTATCAAGGTTTTGCTTATTGCATATGACACAGAAGGAGGAAGTAACACAACCTGCATTTTATTACTTGAATCAGATGCAAAGGGTTTTCAAAACTTCAAATTCAACTGAAAGCAGCTGTTGGGAAAATATCATTACATTATACCTTAAGCTACAAAAGCCAATTTAATGGTGACATTTTATTTTATTCAGATGGTCCCTTCTTTTATTCTGTCTAACCCACTAAAGCCTGTGGAAATTGTATCTGGATGAAATCACCAGAAGGTGAAGGGCCCGTGACTAAAAACATTCTTTAAAGATTATTCAGGGTTACAGTCAAATGGAATAGCAGCACTAACAAGAGCAAAGGTCTCCATAGCTACAGGAAGTAATACTACATCGTTTAGCAGTGCATATAAGAAAACACACTGTCTTGTTGCTTGATTTAGTTAAATGATGATTACAGTGCAATAGGAAAACATTAAATGCTATAGTAAATATAGGTATCGTTTAAAAAAAAAATGGATAGGCCTTTCCTCGAGGGCAGTATGTGATGGTGTTTGTAGATGGAATTAGTTCACACCCTGTTCATTGAAGTTAAGTTTGTTGTACTAGTTTATTCAGCTATTCCCATGACTTGGTGAAAAGTGCATTCCTCCTATGTAGTGGCTGAACAACACCATTGCACTTCTGCATTTGGCTTTAATAGACATGTTAAATGTGCAAGCACAGCTTTGCAAGTCAAAGGTGAGGATGTCCCCTGTCCCTTTTGTGGCTGTGGTCAGCAGAGGACACTGAGGGAGAGAGCACAAGGATGAAGGCCTCTTACCATTAGCACAGATGCTCTGCTCTGCTCCATTTGAGGCTCAGGACTTCTGGGGCTGCAGCTTGCACCTCATCTGCATGGTTAGCAGCCCTCAAAAGACTCTGCTTCTATTAAATTGAAGCTATTATGTCTTTCAACTCATTTATAGTTGTCATTTCCACTAGATTCTCTAGCAGTGAGTTGCATGAATTAAATTTTCACTGGGTGGAAAAAAAAACAATCCCTTTTATTTTTATCCTGCTGCCTGATAATTTTATTTGGTGCCCTACTGAGCTTGTTGTATGAAATGATGCAAACCTGCTGCCTAATCAGTTATTAAAATCAGAAGAGTTTATAATATAAAACTGAATCCTTCTTCCTTTCGTGTCAAATACCGATTAATTTCAAGGACAAAACCAATAGTAATAGAAATGTATATGGAGAATAAATATACAGTCCCCTCAAAAAAAATCTAGAGTAACAAAGGTTAGTGGGTCTACTAGATAAGCAAATCTATATATCTGCATCTTCACTGTGAATTTTCAGAATTTTATGCATTTATCTGCTTGCATTTACGCACTATGCATTTTTAGGAATGAGACAATTCCTTGGCACCTATACTCTGTTCAGTTTTGGCATTTACCAAAACTCCATCATTATTAATGTCTGTATTTCTTAGAAAAATGACGTGTGTCCGGAATTAATCTTAATTTTGCCAAATCATGATCAAGACAAATGTGTATGTATATAAATAAAATCCAACTTAAGTATTTCAGTATACCAACTTCAATTTCCCTTATGTTTTATAGGAAATAAAACATAAATTTAAAGCTATGCTTCATTGACAAGGCAAATAAAATATTTTAAAAATTCAAATCAGCTGAAAGTTATTATCTTGGATTTTCATTCAGGTTCTCTTGAATTGCCAAAAAGAAAAGAAAAATATTCACATTATACTATCTGCTGGTGTTTATAGTGTTCATACAGTGTCCACTCACATTGAAATTGAGCAATCTCAATGAGCAATCTAGCATATGACCAATGCTTTTTTTTTTTTTCTCTGAAAGAGGGTAAAGAACTTTCTACTAGATAGTTAAAAATTAACTGTTTGTGTTTTCAGATGTGTTTTAACAAATAGTTGTCCAATGAGAAACTCTTAGTAGCATATGTGGCTTATAATTTATTTGAATATAACTATTTCCGTATGGCTTTTCAGAATCAAGCCTTAAAATAGATTTTTTCCCAACAGCTGAATGAATCAGAACCTATTGTCACAAGGACCTTTCCAAACAAAAGCATAACAGAAGTTTAAACATGCAGACACAAGGAATTCCGAGAAAGTTCAGTCTAGTCACTGCTGTCAAAGAAATTTCTTGCAAAGAGGACAGTCTTGATTACTTTGAATAACGGTAATGCTGAGGCAGGAGAATTCTTCCAAAATCCCCCACTGATCCAACTTTTGTCTTTGCAGCTGAAAGTTCACTGGGGTGGAGTTTGAACTGATGGAGAGATTAGAAGTATGGAAGCGTTGCTGAAACTGTGCAACTGTTGTGGAGCATGAGCGTTAGGAAATTAATTGATTTTTCCCAACTGAATTGCATATGGTGTTCAGTATTTGAGCTGGCAGGACTTAAATAGGTTGGTCATTTTGAAGTAGATCATAGCACAATTTCTTTAAATAACTTTAATTCCTTTCCCAGGAGATGCATGCATTATTTACATACCCAATGTGGTTTTCCCTGTTGCTTTGGACTATTTCTTGCTTATTTTAAAAATATAAAATAGTATTATTTCATGCATGAGTGGCTGTTTTATGATCCTGTTCCAATGGCTGTCTCAATGCAAACAGGATGAAGTGAGACAAAAAAAAGGAAATTAAGAATTTTTGAGCATATATGCATCAAAATGGATGTTTATGTTGAAAAATATTGGCAATATTGCACTATATTAAACTGATTCATTTCTTTATAAATTTTTCTGTCTATCTCAAAAATCTATGCTACTTTAGGGGAGATATTCCAATGTGGAATGACTGATCTATACAAATGCTGATCAACATACATAATGCTAATAAAGCATACACCTTACCAAAAGAACATAAGAGTCTACCTATTTCTATTTTTCAAAACTTATTAAACAATTTTAATTCAAGAAAATATCTCTGGAGTCAACATTTGCTTGTCACCCATAAGTACAAATGTAGCAAGGCATTTAAGTACAGGGAGAAGAAAGGAACAAAATGCAAGCATATCCTGCTAAAACAAGATTCCATACTGTACACTTTCAAAGGTGGAAAAGGATTTTGCCATTTTCATTTCTTTGTAAGCATATTACAGAACACAAAATTTGCATTTCACATAACTTGCATTTAATGATATTCATGGTTTGTTATAAAGCCATTCTTTCTTTATATTATTAGCAATCAAAACAATGTGCACATCTATTATTTACAATTTTTGGACATTCCTAAGGACTCTGAACTGTAAGAATGGCAAAAAATAAGTTCAAATTGTCTAAATTGCTGGCTGTTGGTTATAATGAATATAGTTTGCATTGTACCCTTCTAACAAGGGTACTTATCTACACTGCTAGATGCATTTTCTTTTTAGTTATCTACCAGCACTATCTAAAACAGTTTCCAATAAACTTAATTATGACCAAGATTTTAAACTTTGTTAGGACAAAGATTTCTGCCTGGAGCTGTCATAGTTTGGCAAACATAAGTAACAAAGGGTAATGTGCATGTCTGTTTCAGAAAAGTTAGGGCAAACCACGAGATGCTTATTTAAGAAGTTTTTCTAATTTGTAATGAATTTTCCATCACTTCCAACCCAAGTCAAATAAATTTTGCTCAGCTGAACTGAATAAACCTTGCAAGTAGGAGATCCTGTTACCAGCCAGACCCAGAAGCAATATCTTTGTGCTAAGGAAGATGCCCCAGCCCGTAGGCAGCAGAAGGCTTGAAGGAAGGAGGTGTTTTTTTCAGAATTTACATGAAGGAACCTGCACTGTGCCTTATACGCTACAGGAGTGGCATAAACTGCCGTGTCTGATATTTGCTACAGCAGTGGTACCCCAAATTTAGATCTTGAAAATATGTTTCTAAGAATCTCAGATGGGATAACAAATGCCAGGTGACTAGAGGTGTTACTGTATGAGTTATTTAAAGGTACTTGGATCTAATGATAACAGACCTCTCCTGCACCACACTAAATGGAAGTGGTAGAAAAGGGAGCCTGCATTTGACCCATTTTGGCTACCTGATATTCCTCTTATCCCATGGAAAATGTAGAAGGAGGTCAAAGCAACCTGAAAGAAGTTGCTATTACTGTTCTGTCTCTACCTTCTGATGTTAAAGGGCAGAGATATGACATATCTGACAGTATAGGAAGGATATGTAATGGCCTTTTTTCATGTAAGGAAATCCTTCCAATGACATTTAATGGAACATAAATATAGTTCAGAATGCTTCCTATGCCTGTATTGGTGTGGCATGTCATCTGGCCTGTATTTATTAATTCCTACGGAAATCACAGACCAGAGAAGAGTGGAATTTTCTGCGGGTTATTGTTTTTTTTCTTCTTCCTTTTTTAGCTTTATGTGAGTTGGGTGGGAATGAGTCCCTTGAACACTTTGAACTATTTTTTGTGTTTAAAAAAAAAAAAAAGGATCAGAATCAGACCTAGATCCTTCAGGAGGTGAGGTCTATAGACAGCTGGCAAAAGCACCATTTCTCATTACATGTTTATCTTATTCAGCTTGATGAGTCAGGGATTAATTAGAAAAACCAATTTTCTGTTAAGCAAGTTTTTGAAAAATAGCTCGATATGCTTCTGGATTTAAAACACATTGATTCTACTCACTGGATAAGCATAAAAGAACTATACATCTCTGGGTATTTAATTTTATCTCTCCGCTGAGATTCAGGCAACCTGAACATAGCAGCGAGTCCAGCTTTGGTGATGAAACTCTAATGAATCTTTAAAGGGCTGTTGATGTAATACTGATGCTAGTGGGATAGTCGGGTATTTCTTTTTGTTTTCTAATTATAAGCATGTTGATTGACAGAATACTTTGGGGGGATTCTTTAGGTTCCTGAGGTTTTTCCTTCCTGAATTTGGGTTTGAAGTCTATTTGTTGACTTTAACGAACAAAAATGTTTTCCAGTGACAGGGAACTGGGAAAGGATTTGGGGTGAAAAGCAAGGTAAAACAGAAATAGTTTTGATAAAGGTGGACAGATTAAGTGAGTAAATAAAAAATCACCACTGAGTGATGCCCTCTCAGTCAAAATGGTGTCTCCTTGTTTTGTGTACTGATGCCCTATCTAGCATAATTTCCCTTTGAAAGTTAATGAGTTGGCTGTTCTAGTTCTAAAAATACTGAACCACCTTCTGTCTGGTGGGTCTTTCACGTCCTTTTGCTCAAAGGAGCATATTGGAATTTTTTGTTATTAAGAGAAGTGCAACATAGAAAATGTTTTGATGATCAAATATTTCCTTCTTTCTCAGTTGCAGACTGGATGTATATTAATACATCAAATATTAACCAGTGACATATTGTATTATTATCAGTTTCTTCTTTCCTCTGCCATAGAACTTTATGGAAATCTTGTTATGTTTTATCTGTCTTTTTTAGGAAATAATATTCAGTTTTGTCATATTTTATTTTAGGAAAACACAAAAATCTCTCCCTGTTTTGGAAAGGTTAAGATTCTGAAAAAAAATGCATAAATCATTAGAAAGTTAAAAAATAAAATGCTATATTCAGTATATAGAACATATATGGAACAGTTTCCATTTTCAACATGCAGGTAATCTTAGCATCCCTGGAAAGAGCTTAAATATGCTAATAGAGGCATAAACAATATATAAGGGCAGAGGCATACTCCTTCAAAGATGTTTAGGCAATTAACTCACAGGACATAGAGATTTTTCAATGGAGGCCAAGTATCCAACTTGGGACATTTGGAGCATTCAAGACTGTTTTCAAATGTCAGCATCTAAGCCAGTCCAAGAATGCCTGATTAGTCATGAAATCTTATTTATGGAAATCAAATAATTTAAATTAAAACCAGGATATTTGTTCAACAATATCCAAAGTTGTTCATCTAAATATACTTAAGAATTTTCTCAGAGTTTTGTATGTGAAAGATTAAGAAAGATCTAATTTTTTTAAACTTAAAATTATTTACCACTCACATTTTCAAGATCATTAGAATGAAAATAAAGACAAGGTCAAATGATAGGCCACACGACTGAAAGTCTTTTGTCATTTGAAGAACTTCCACCCTGTTATCAGCTGAGAACTCGGTTGGCAGGATATGCAACTGGACACCCTAAAACAATGCACTGCATCCTTTCATGTTCATAAATCTATTCCTGTCTTCATCTTGCAAGCAGTCTGTTCTCATGTGTAATGATCTTTCCAAGTATTAGTCAGAAAATGTTTATCTTTTTTTAGAAGCAACAAGTTTGCCTTTCCTTTGTTTTTCAGTTTCTATTATTCTGTCTTAACAAAAAAAGAATCTTGAATGTTTTAATTGGATTCAAAAGTCTAGTTGTGTAGAATGATTGAATATGGTACACTTCACTCCATAGAAAATATGATTTCCAGGAGGAAAGGTCTTCAAACTTTTTTTTCCCTTAAATCAAAACAAGGCATCTTAAATTACAGATAAAACAAGGCAGCTCTGAAAATTACATGGAGTCTGCATGTTTTTAAAGGTGTTTAAAATTCATTATAAAGTGTGAGGCACTGTTTTTTTCTGTTTTCTTCTTAATAAAGTTTATCAAAACATTAAATGAAAACTAGCATTGTGGCTTCTTAGTGTTATATATGTGTTATATTTCTATCAAAAACTTTTAATGACCTATTCTAGAATTAGAGAAACTATATGATTATTCTTTAAATTTTGATACAGGAAAAAAAATATATAATTCTGGCCTAATCTAGAACAAACCTAGAAAATAGTATTTTCTCACCTCTGCAAAGTAAAGTACTATCCAGCACCAGTAACTGCAGAAGGAAATCTCCCTTTTTCAAAGATGGTGCTTAGTAAAATTTTGAATAAGATTATAGGACTTTTACATAACCTTTACAGTAACAGAACTTTACTTTTGTTAATGACTGAGGTTCCATCCACTCTTACATGCCTGTTTTCTTAATACTTCTAGGGGTATCTGTTTCCAGATAATTACTTTCTAGAATAATATAAAATAGTTTAAGTATAATTTATTTTATTTATGGTGTATCTCAGATTACATCATATTTAAATATTGAATAATTTATATTGCAGTATACATCCACTGGGACATATTCTTTCCTAGTATATATACCAAGAGAAATCCTGCATGAGGAACTCTACATGGAAGTCAATTAAGTGGCAATCACTGACAGCACTTAATTTTGCCATTAAACCCTGTGCAGGGTCATCATCATGAGGTCTCAGTTCATTAGAGATTCATTCTAGGGGTTATAGAAATACAAATATATGACTTTTATAGAAGAATTTTACTTGGTGAGTTTCATTTGCTGTCAAAAATAAAATTTATCATGGCAAGAAGCAAATAACTGTAAAACTAAATGCAGTAGGATTTCCTCTTCTCCCCCATAAGAAACAGCATTATATTTCCCTAGCTGTAGGTTAACACTAATTTAAGTGGATAAACTACTTCATTCTTATGCTCAAGTTAATCATCTTGTTAATGTTGTGACTGACTCTCTCCTACATCCTAATAAAAGAAAAAGAATTTAAAAAGGCATAAAGCTTTCTGAATATTCTTTAGCTCTATAAAAAAACACGTCGTACAGTGCCAGCTACATGGCCACATGAGCTTAGCATGATATAGTGTATATACATGGTCCTCTGCTAACAACAACAGAAGAAAGGAAATGTGTGACAGTGGCTAAAGATTTACTTCCAAAATCATGCTTCTTATTTGCTTGCAGAATTGGTCACAGAGAGTGATGAGTGACCCCTTTTTCTGAGTTGAAACAACTTACCAAAGGCAGAGAAAAATGGCACCACTGGTCACTAACAGGTGAACTCCACGTTTGTCAGTATAGCTGCATTGGAAAAGAAGGTTGGCCTTGCTGCTGTCCCTGGGAAACAGTCAGCTTTGACCCACAGCACCTATGCCTCGTGCAAAACTCCTCCAGAAACAAGTAATACTAACTTTGCACATATTGAAGAGCTAATTTCATTAAAAGTCAGTGGATTGTCATAAAGAAGGCTGCACTTTACAGTAAGGAAAGAATATAGTGGGAGATACAACAGTGCAACAGATACAGATACAACAAATTGTAGGACTGAGTTAAGTCTCAAATCTTTCCAAGATTGACAAAAGGGAAACTGTAAAAAGAAATATGACAGATTCAACTATAGCTTTCTTTAGGGTCAGTTCCTAAAATCTAGAATGTTTGATTAATTTTAAAATTTATTGCAAATATTTTGAGTTTCTCCCAGTTACTTGAAAAAATCCGCTTGGAACTCTGATTGACAGGAGCTAGTCAGACACAGTTAGGAAGAAAGAATCAGTTTGCTTCTGCCATTAATTCCCACCACTCTCATTTCCCCAGCTTTCTACTTCCTTCATCCTTGTTCAGTGAATTGAGTCCATATCTCCACTGTCCTTCCCATTTTTATCAATCCTAATTCATCTGTCAATGCCAGCTCCTTATAACAGTTTTCATAGTATTCTGAAAGCTCCAACCCTACGTCATATTTCAGCCTCTTAAGAAGTTGGTCCTACAGTGTTCATATGCAACATTTTATGCCATGGCATGAAAAATGTAAAAAAAGTCTAAGGTCCAATATTGGAGTTTTTCCGATCACGACTTGAATTCCAGCCTCAAGTGATAACATATATTTGTATATTTTTTACCTCCAAGGAAACTGATTTGGTCTCTTTCTACTTTCTAGGGGTCATACAGCAATATTATAGATCAACACCATAACTATAGGGTTTGTCACATCCCTTTATGAACATCTTGTTCAATTGACCTCTGTCTCGCACTTCTCTGCCCACAATAAAATCCTTGAGTGCCACATGAAGTTGACCAGATGTGCCTGGCTCGTGAGACTCCCTGAAGCAGCTAGGTTGCTCTACTTTTTCTTCCCAGGTTATGTTATTCTTCCTCTGTCACGCTGTTTCCCCTCTTTCATCAGTGGACATAGTGTTTAACCATCACTTCTCATTCAGTGCACTGAGTCATCATATTTTAATGCCTGTCATGATCTGGCAAATGGACTCATATTCTTTGAATTATAAAAAGTGATACATCTGTGTCCAGAACTCTGCTGACCTTCCTTTTTTTTTTTTCTTTTTTTTTTTTTTCCTTTTTTTTTTTTTTTTTTTTTTTTTTTGTTTCCAACTGTGCACTCAGATAGCCCATTATTTGGAACAATACATTTCAGACAGTGTTTACCATCCTGTGCTACACTGCCACCTGGTACTTCATTCCAAAATCTATGCTTCAGGATTACCTTTGCCTTACATGCTTTGCAAAAGCTTTAGAAATTCCTGCACTAAGTAATGGAAAGAAACACAAACAAGATTTCTGTGTGTGACTAGAAACAACCTAAGTGGAATAACTTATTTTGATGTATCCTTGCTCTTAGGCCAATTTTAGTCTCCAGTCTTTTTCTCTGGCTCAGATGTTGGCAATTGTAAGGAGAGTTTTGTTATGGAACTTGTGTTTTGACAGAAGTGTCGCGGAGCAGAGCTGGGCAGGAAGAAACAACTGGAAGAACTCCAATTTTTTTCCAGTGGATCTCCTATGCAGTAGGAATATAAGGACTCCAAAGAGGATGGGCTGTAAGGAGTTCTGGAGATGCGTTAGTCTGAAGAGGGCCCAAGTGAAGGATATTGGGGAAAGACTAAAAAACCTCAGGAGTACTTAACAGACGTTAAATCTAGAACTGGCGGATCTGGCTTCAGTAGTTCTTACGTAGTCTTCTACTGCTCTAGAATACTTTTCCTTGCTTTGTGGCTTCAGTGGGGGATAGGAAACTACCCTTTCACTGTGGACATCTCCAATACCCTGGGACTCTAAAATGCTACTGAACACTTATATATAAGCCACCAAAGATCCTGTAGAGATTGCAGAACTCATACAGAAGCAATAAGATGTAAGTATCCAAATGAAATTTGCCCTTTGACTCTCCCATTAACCTCCATCTCCTCTTCCCTTTTGGCAATACTGAGGACTGGCAGCGTTTGGGTCTCTTCAGCCCCCTGACCTCATGCCCTGCATATAGAAAGGTGAAGAGAAGCTGTGATGCTAAGCAAAGCCTAACGTGTATGTTATCTTATCTTTAGCTAGTCCCACAAAATGGGGCATGCCCTTGTCACTTGATGCAGCAGGCAGGGGAGAAAGGTTATCAGGCAGCGCTGGGTTGTGACGACTCCTTAGCCCAGCATTTCCTTTGCAGTTACAAAGCTGGATATTGTAACTCATGGAAACACAGCATATATTTGTCCCAGAAAGCACCTGGATAAAGCAGGGCAACAGAAGGTGCAACACTGAACAGCTTTATCATGGAAAAAAATCTCATATATTCCTGTAACTTAATTCTGCTCTGAAACAACTACCTTTATCTAACCCATAAACATATTTACTTTTAGTATTCTAATAGTTAGAAATAGTGTATTACTAGTATTAACATGTGTGATTTTACAGTGTTCCAAAAATTTGAAAAATCTATCAAGTGTTTTTTTTCAATACATACATATGTGTACTTATATAGTTCATTATCTTGTTGGTGGGTGGATAGTAGGCTCCTTTTCATGTTCTCTTTGTTTAAGCCATTTTGATAAAGTTTTTTTTATGATTTTAAAATGTCAGGGAAAAAGCTAACAGACTGTAAAAAACCTATTTTTTTCTCTACTTGATAAACTTCAAGGCAGTGTTAAAAATCATCAGATTCTGTTGCAAATGTTTCTTATATATACATTTTTATTTATATTTAATTCTTTTCACACTTTTTAGGGGTCGTCACAGGCAGAATTCTCCTTAGTGTTATTTAATCAAAATCTTCTTTGTGGGTGGTGAGGTTCTGATAGCCTTCTTGGCCTCTTGCTCAGAACCTCCTATCAGACCTGTTCAGTCTTATAAACACGTTGTGATCCATGGCTCTATTTTAGTATACGAAGCAGCCTAGAAACTAACTTTCAAGTTCTGTACATTCAGTTCAGTGACCTAAAACAGGCAGGATGATGACCATGCTGATGCTATACGTAGATAGAATGGAAACTTCAGGAAAGTTAAGGTGGGAACAACATAGAAGGTAGTCAAAGAATAAAAATTAGCTTTGATTTTTTTTTATAATTTCAAATTTCTTTACAGCAAAGAATAGGAGAAAAATCAAATACATTCATCTAAATGTACAGAAATGTACAGAAACCTTCAATTTCCTCTCTGAGCCTGAGAGTGAACCTTGATAAGAAGGGAACAGAAATGTCCTTTGAACCCAGCTAGATTTTCATGCAGTAGTATCTGAGAGTATATTGTGATTGTAATGCCACCAGATTCAGCTGTAGAATTCATCTTGCCCTCCCCATAGTTTTGGAAGCCTGTTTGTCCTTTCTCCATGACTGAAAGATATATATGTATTTTTTTTTCATAGTATCTTTTCAAATAGTCTTCATTAATATATACTCAAATTCTTCCATAATTGATTTACCACAGTCCTATCTGGCATATCCTAGGGGCATGTTCACACTGCACGGTAAAACCTTATCCAGACGTATCTGAGATCAGCAGGCAAGATGGTATGTCCATATGAAGCACCACAGTCTGATATGGAGAGAATATATCATTTCTGTCAACAGTAAAGTTGTGTCAGTGCCATGTCATGCTCCGTCAAACGTCTGATGTGTCTCAGAGCTACCACAGACTCAAGTAACTCATTCATATCTACACTGTTCTATACTAATAGATGTACCTAGTCTAGTGACCTAATTCAGCTCTTTCTAGCCTTCCTCCAAACATCTCACTGGCAAAAGAAGGCAAAGAATCTCACCAATGTCTATTGACTGTGCATCAACCTTTTCCTCAGTCTTGATATTGTGGTTTTCTTTATTAACAATGTATCCTTATCATATTTTTCTTTTGTGTTCAGTGCATTTATTTCTTGCATTTTCTCTCCACTGCAACGCTGCTGACTGAGGTTGTTTTGTGTCAGGCTACCAGCTTTAAATAGACTACTGTATAAGAGCATAAATGTACAGCTTTTGCCACCTCTGAATAACACTGGTAGCTCTCTGACCCTAGTCACACAGCAAGAAAGAATAGTCTCTGCTTCATCAAAATGTTGTTTGTACCAAGCAGCACAAGGAGAAAGCAGTCTGTTCCCACACACACACACTGTGTTGAGGGTTTTAAGAAGGGTGATGTACTTTGTGGGGGATGTTTTTGGGGGATGTTGCATTTTGGCAGTCCAAAAAGCTGAATCTTGCCTGGAGTTTGAAAACTCTCGTTTTTACTGAGAGCCCATTTCCAGTCATATATAAGATTCATAGTGTTCATATTTCACGCTGCATTTGTTAGGTACATACCATAACATCAATCACCTGGAACAGAAACAGTACCACGTGGTGAACCAAAGATCTCCAAAACGAACTGTTCACAAATGAACTACAGACCATGGATTATTTTCGGGGGGGGGGGGGGAAAGAAAAAGAAAAAAGTGAACATTTTTGAATTAGAGAAAGCATGACATTTCATAATTTCTTCTCCAATAGAGAGAAAGAAAAAACTATACAAGAAAAACAAGCTTTTGCAAATTACTTGCCAGACTCAGATTCTCAAAACTGTGAATGTCTGTCTTTTAAATTTTCCAAAGAATGTAAAAATGTAAAAAAACCAGGTTGTGTACTCATCAAAAATAAGTTTGCTCCACTCTATTTTTGTAAGAGTTTGATCATCCATCCTGTTTACAAATAACTTTGCTAATCATTGCAATCTGAGAATTCAGTGACATTGTAGTATAAATAGCTTACGAATGCAAGCTTTCTTTTAGAGCTGGTTCTTAAAAACACTTTGCCTAATTACCTTTCAAGTGTTCCTGTATCTTCTGATTAATGAAAGATCTGCCTTGTGATGTACGCGCTTGTTGTTTAAAACATAATGATCAAGAAAGATGGCAAAATGCTAGAGTATATCCAGTGTCACAGAAATTCACATGTGTTGTTCCAGAAAGCACTTAGGCATTTGCTGAGTTTACAGTTGTACTTACGTTACTCAATTTTGGTTGCGTTAAACAGGTGTTTAAGTGAGTAGGCAAGTGTTTTCCTGGATAAGATTGTTTTTATTTTCTTTTTTTGTTTTTGTTTTTGAATCACAGTGCTGCCAGTTGACCAGACAGAAGCATCCCCACTGCTACACAATATAAATATCAAATAACTCTATTATTGTTCCCCAGAGAGCTAATAAGTGGACTAGCCTTGCTCCAAATGGCCATCACATAAGCATTCACTGTAGCAGTGAATATCTCTTATTTTGGCATTAGATTTACACAAGAAAGAAAACATAAGAAAAATGAAATGAACTGTTGCAGTTCTGAGGACATAAAAGACCAAGAGGCCTAGAAGTATGGAATGAATCTGGTAGAGGAGTAAGTTTGAGCAAATAGTCAAAATTTCAAACACCTGTTCCATACAGCAGTTCTGGTCAGGTGACTAAGTTACATGCAGTTTCCTACAAAAAGTTTCTGAAGTTCTTCAGAGTATGACATTTGGGGCTTCACTGAATGTAGAAAATATATATTCCTCCTAAGTACAGCTTTATTGTTGCTGGAGGAAAAAAGAGAAAAATATAGCCTAATTTTGTTTTTAATGAGTGTATGAGAGGCTACATTTAACAAAACACAAGTTATTCTTCTCAGTATTTGACACCTATCTAGAGCTGAAAGACCTGGAATTTCCAGCAGGATCAGATATGTGAGCTGCTGTCTTTCCTGGTATAAAATCCTTGCAAATCTGTGCACCTAAAGGAAAATTTTCTCACTGAGATGTGAGAAAGACTTTGAGTCTGTGTCATTTAGTTCTATTCTGCTGGGACAGGTCCATTATACAAAGTGTATTTTTTTTGAGAACTGTGATTTCAACTTAGAAGGGTCTGTGTTGGCTCAAACAAAATTGTGCCAATATCTGTATTGCTGAATCTGACCCCAGCTCAGAAGTCTACCCTACATTTTCCCCTGCATGTTTATTTTCTTCCTCACACTTTGAACTGTAAATAAGCAAAGATTCACAGAAAGCATCAAGTTCTATATTAATAGGTTTATCTCTGAGGATAAAGGAACACTTCTAGCAACTCTTTTCTCTGAGCTTATCAGAAATATTTGTCAGTAGAGGGAAGAGCCTCTGACACACCAGAGACAATGTGGTTTCAACTAAAAATCAACTCAGCACCATGGTTTCTTCTTCAGTGGTGACATTTGGTCTGGAAGATCCTCTGCCTGAAAGTCCTTTTTCCTTAACAGAAAAAAAAAAAAAAAAGCATTGGTTTTAGATAGAAGTTTAATACTTCACTTTATTGTAAACATACATGGCATTATGGTACTGCATGGCGGCTTCCTCCTTATAACTGAAAATCTTTTAATGTGGCCTAATCATTGAAAAGAGGTCTTTTTTCACATTAATCCATTCCCCTAACATGACTCTGAATTTACTGAGAAGTGTAAAATAAAAAAAAATGGAGAGATAAATTTTTTCATAAAAATGTTTAGGTGAGTGGAATATCACATCACTGTTTTCAATAGGAATTTGTTTGCAAATGTAAAAACTACTGGTGTATTTGCATGTGAAAACTCAAGTTTTCATACCATTGCTCAGAATGTGCCCTTTGCTGAAGGACAGAGTTCACTCGTTCAAACCATAGTGCTGAAAATCCAAAATCTCATCCAATGCTGAAAGAGTTATTCTAGGTTTACTGTAACAGAACATAACTTCAACCTAGTATTAAAAAAATAATAATAAAATAAATGAGGAACTGCACTGAAATAAAATATACTCTTAAAGCATACTAGAGACAACTTAATTAACTTTATGTAACAAACAGTTGCCAGATACGTAGAAAAGGAACACAGATTGCGGTCACAGCTATGAATAAGACACAAAGTAAATGAAATATGACAAAAAATGGTAGCAACATCCAGAGTTCAACAGAAATGCTTTTTACTTACTGCACTGCGGCATGGGAAATTTGCTTATAAATCACTAGTATCTACTGCTGCTTTTACTCTAATCACTCTTCTAAAAAAAAAAGGATCAGCAACTATCAAGGCCAAAGTTTTAATATAACACATTCTGCAGACTTTACTTTTCAGATGAATAAGCAAAAAAAATTTTCTTTAAAAAAAGTTGAATCTATGATGTAATTAAAAACACATGTGAAAAGAAAAAGACTAGCTTACTATGACATGGAAATGAGTTTGGTTGTTTGTGGTTGAACCATTTGGAGGAGCAAAAGTGATATCTGCTTGAGACTAGATACCACTTAGCAGGAAATATTGGAAATGGAAGTCCCATATGTGCTTAGATTAATAAACAGTCTCCAAAGTTTTTGCTTTCATGTCCGACATATTCAAGATATAATGGCAATGTACTTGCAGTATATGAGATATCCCAAGGAATGCCTTAGTATAACCAACAGAAAAAAAAAAGTGTCAAATAATGTATTTTCCTTTTGAAATATTGGTGGCAAAATACTGTCACCTTGTCTGAGTTTATGTCGGATGTGACTAAACATAAAAATTGCATATGTCAGATTAATCACCAGTTATGTTGGAGACACATAATTTTATTTACCTCAGTAAAACCAATTCAGCTTTGAGTTACACTGTATTAAATATTATTGTCAAATATTAGTTGTGTATTTCATGAACTGACTTTGTATATAGGAACATTCCATAATTTTTTATTTACATGAGACAACTTTTTCCTTCTCTGATGGAAGATCTCATAATAACCACAGAGCTCCTTAGGCACAGAACAGTACAAACTGATAAAATAGTTTGTGACCATGGCCATTTTATGGAACTGCCACCAAGAATGTACCGCCCCAGGAGCCCGTTGTTGACAGTATGACAACTTTGATTTAAAAATATTTGGCAGTGTATTTCCTCTTGTCTATTCAGCTATTTTAGATGTAGACAGATAGATTTTTAGTACCAAATCAGTACTATATGTTGTACAGTTGCTACCTTACTAAAAGGTAGCAACCTTTTAGTTCTGCCATTTGAATTACTGTAATATGGACTAAAAAGAAAAGGAAAAGCTTGATATTCACATTCCAGGCAAAGATTTCCATATTTGAAATACGTAAATACAAATAAATACATACACACAAATGTGTGTGGGCATATACACATGTATATTCATACAGACTCACAATATTAACTGAATTTGGAAGTAACTAAGAGGTCATAAATAAGGACAAGTTATATGATTTTCAATTTTTTTTTTTTTTTTGGGTAACTACAATTCCATAATTACAAAGGGAAAACATTTGTTTTGGTGTGTTAATAGAGCCTAAGAACTGATGTGTTTACTTTAAAGTTTCTGTATAAATGAATACATTTGCATGTGTAGACAATTATTAGGTAGCACAAAAGCCCTGGATATGGATATACCTAAATGACATATCTGAATGATATAATCTTCTGTAGAGTTATTGGTATAAACAAAGTTTTGGTGAATGAAACCTAATTCCTTATTTTCTTCATCACAGTAGACATAATCTTGTATTTCAAAGAGTTTGATCCGAATTTGTTTTCTCATCACCATGGAGCAATGTGCTTCATACATAATATTTCAACTACCTGTGGTTCCTTGCACCTTGTTCATATGCTCACTTGAATCGAGCAGATTTCTGTGTGAAGAAATCTGTTCGGAGCTGGGTTCAATCTCCTCAAGCCTACCATGAAGTGTGGCTTATATGGTTCGTAGTGCATAGTTCATATGGGTGTTCATAGTCCAAATCAAATAGCTAATACTTTTTGGAAGTGTTCTTCTGTGGTAATCTGAAAATCAATTCAAGCCCCATTGACTTTTAGGAAAAATCCTCATTCAACTCCAAGCAAAACCCCCGTTGACTTTTAGGAAAAAAAAAAAAAATAAAAAGAAATATGATTATGTATTTTAAATAGTGTTGCATGCTTGTACACAGCTCAGAATTACAGGGTGGGCTGAAAAATACCTCAAACTAAAATCTCATCCATTTGGACAGGGAGAAAAAAATAAAGAATGGAATCCTTTCTTTAGCTAGAAATATGTCTGTAACCAAATCGACGCTATGCTCGGTTATTGTTGCCAATAGAGGAGATTAATCTTGCTGCTGATGCGCAAAGAGGAAGCTCAGTATTACACACAAGCTTCCTCCTTTCCTCCCACACCCCATCATTCACGTGTTTTCTGATCTCACAGGAAGCACCATCCTAAGAGAAGGCTGAATCAAAGATTTAACCCTGACGTTGGCTTTTTCTAGATTGACAGAGATAATAAATACTCTACATATGTCCTTTTTTCTTTTTTTTTATCAAGACATGAAAGGAAACTCTAGTGTACTGGTCTCAATTATATAACCTTGAGCACAATGCAAAGAAAAAGATATATAAAATTTAAAGTAAACTTGGATAACAATTACGACTTTGCATATCATCAGAGAAGTTTCATTGAGTGTCCCATGATCAAAGTAATTTTGCATCTACAGGGTGTGCAAGCAGCATCATTATTTCAGCAGCATTACAGGTAATGCTGCTACAGGTAATGCTGCATAATTCTTTCAGATGACAGAGATTCAGGCCTAGGATAATAGATACACCATGGCTTACTTGTATTTCTCATTCAGAAGATGAGCATGAACGAATGACCTAAGCTTGGGAAAGAAAGCAGGTAACGGAAACTACTTCCAGCCACACTCATCTGTTCTAGTCTCTTATCTCTCCAGTGTGTCCCAGTGTAGCTGCTGAGGTACTTGAACCTCAGATATGCCTCTCTATTTTTTTAAGTTGTTTCCAAATGAGAAACTTACCTAATGCAAACTGTGAACTCCCTTAACTCTATTAAATACACTAAAGTAGATGAAAAGCTATTTTTTTAAAAAGAAGATTCATCTGTCGTATTTTTTTAAAGATATATTTTTAAAGGTGGAAAATCTTGTAAGATGGATATGAAGAAAGAAAGCATTTGGAGAAAGGAAGTATCATATTTGCTTTTTATTCTTCTTCTCTCTTTCCTTTTAAAAGTTTTTTTTTTTCCTTCTGTGAAATATAATACAGAGTCAAAGTTGCTGAAAATACTTTCTTTCAAGATGCACTTTGAAATCCTATCACTTCTTAGAAGTTGTGTTTCTATTCTGTTGAATTTGTATGTTCCTGTCCTTACCTTAAGCATCCTTATTCACAGCTCTCTAATTGCCCACATGATCACCAGCGCGTGTGACAAACTTAGAAATATGTGTTAAATAGTCTGCTTATGGGTAAGGCCCATGTAATGTTGCCTGGATGGCAACACCTTGTGTCTTGTCATAAAAGCAGAAGTTATCAAGTGATAAATTCCTGAATGGAAGCCAGACGAACATGAAGAGAAAAATATGCCTGATTTTATATACAGATAAATGACTACAGAGATAATATTTTTAAGAAGGAATTTGGCCAAAATTATATTAGGCAAATGCCTTTGTCTAATTTTTGCTATGCACTTTAAAAGGGGGGGAAAAACATTTATTATTAAATTCTTTGTAATAATTTGGAAAATGAGGCCTTTGAAATATTTCTAGTGCACAGAGTAAATTTTGATATGCTTTGTACAAACATAAAGCTCATCTGGGAAATAGTCACATGAACAGAGTAACCTTTAGCTGGGCAAATTCTTGCCTGACTTCAGAGGACTGTAACAGGTCAGGCATTGCGGGCTTGGAATATTAGTTTCAGGAGCCTTGTTCGTCTTAATAAGGCTGCTTTAATTGAGTAAAGGTTGCAGAATCAGAGGGAACATCTTAGCATGCATTTAATAACGGCTTGCACACATATGAGTGGATCTTAAACTTCTTTTAAAACCCCAGGAGTACTCTTATTAACTTCAGAGTCTTTTTCCTCTGAGCTTGCTTTGATGTACCCAGAAGTTCTAAAAGCAACGATAATTTAAGGTTTGGTGACATTTTTCAAGGGGTCATATCAAGAATCATGCTGTTTTATGAAATTGTCCTTGCGTAGTGGTTATACACTTATTTTTTTGCCTTATTTAATTGAAACAAAAATAAAAGCTGAGTAAATTGCTCCAAAAATAAAAGCTGAGTAAATTGCTCCAAAGTGACCATTGGCAAGAAGTCCCCACAAAAGACTCACATTTTTTTCTTTGGTTTGTACAGCCTGTTGCATATAGGAAGTATTTAGCACAGAAGCAATATAAGAAAAAACATATATATGACTTTATATAAGATTTATAAAAATTTCTTATATATATAAACATCGGTCCTGTTTGCAACAGGCCCATCTGGTTGATGGGGATGAAAAAATGAATCCCAGGATCTTTTTTCCCCTTATTTGAGGGGTCTGTCGCTAGGTTTTGAAACTCTTAATAGACCACTTCTAGGGAAAGGATGAGGATCTCTGTACTCTTGCAGATTACTTTAGAGTGAGTGCACAGGGTATTTCATCTCTCCTTCTGCTTAAACCACAGCTGAGCAAAAGCCTCCTTCCATTAGCCTACGCAAGGGAGTGTTAGGGGGATTTCCAAGTGAAAAGCACCATTACTAATAAATTGTCTAAGGATGTAAAAATGTGACCCTCTCAGGTGGTTCAGCTGCACTGTTTGCAAACAGGGACAAAGTATCCGGTTCCTGCCTTTTTGCAAAGTCCTCACCATGGACCAACATGAGGCTGTGACTTCTCTCTTCCCTTGTGCAGCTCACAATCAGCATTTGAGGCAACCAAGATGCCACTGTGCAACTGGCTTTAACCAATGCAACCTGTGCCGATCTTGCACCTAAATAAAAAAAAAAAAAAAAAAGAAAAAAAGAAAAAAAAAAAAAAAAAAGAAAAAAAGAAAGAAAAAAAAAAAATGAAAAAAATGACCCCTTGTACCCTCTTCCATGATCCGTGTATGTAGTTAGTGCGGACTCCCCTGCCAGGCTTTTCATCGCTGTGCTTTTAAAACCATTAGCTTGCTTTGTAGTCTTGGCGAGACATACATTTTTGAGCTATCATAAGTGAAATCTTAGAAGATACCTTTCAACATATGCCAGGCACAGTTAAAAAAGAAAAAGGCCATTATGATTTTTTAAAGCAGGGAGGGGGAGCTCAGGGTGAAGCAGTGCACACATTGTGTAAAATATGGAAAGTTGGAAAGAAACTAACAGAATAAAGAGGCACATGAAAACATGATTGCATAAATACACCAGGGACATCATGGATAGGCTGCAATTTTTATAGGGTTCCTATTAATTAGGATTTTTTTTTTATTTTTTGGTCTTTGTTACGTTTTAGGTCATTTAATTCCACTTTGTCTCCCTAAAACTTACTGGTATTTCTTTCTTTAATAAAAACCATGAATGCACTACAGAAGAGTTGTCTGGAATAATCCAGCTGCTGTGTGCCGTCATAGGAGAAAGCATATGACTGAAAAGAAGGCTTATCTCAATTTACTTAGCAAAAAGAAAAGAAAAAAAAAAGGGGGGGGGGGTATGATTTTTTTCCAGTAAAAGTTTTACATGGCATTTGGATTGCACTATGTGGAGCAGATTAGGCCTGCATCTCCCAGATTTCCTTATTACCAGGAGAGATGTGCCAAGAATCTCTACCCGAATCTGGGTTCAGCTCTGCATCTAAACTTACCCCAGGCTTACTGAAAGGGCTTTTTACTGCAACCCCAGGTATGAATTGCTCTAGACATGTGTTTTGCTTGGACAAAACCTGGCATTGCATGAGCTGGGTGGGTCAAAGCTCTTCCCTTCTCCATATGTTGAAAACCAGGTCTTGCTGGTTTCAGTGAAAAGCCAGCAGACAGATTTTAATGCTTAAGATCTTGCTTGGACTCCGGAGTGGTAGAGATCAAGTTCATTTTGCAACAGAAGGCAACCACTTGTGGATGTCTGGGACACGTTGAATCAGAGTGGGGAGAGCACGAACCTTGCTTTTTGTCTTTTTACGGTAAACAGCTGGGAAATGTGGAGGAGGAAAGTCCCCTTGTGATACAGATGTGAATCTTGGGGCAATAAACAATAAAGATCCTGCAAGAAAGTAAGTAGCTGTTTTAGCTGAAAGAAGCAGAAGCACTGAATACAGCTGGAAGCACAAGCAAATCCTTGAGCAGGTCCATTCTACCTTGCTCTTCTGGTTTTATATACTTACTTTTGTTTGTTTGTATGGTTTTTGTTTTTTTCTCTCCTCTCCTCTCCTCTCCTCTCCTCTCCTCTCCACTCCTCTCTTCCCCTCCCCTCTCTTTCCTTTTTTTTTTCCTTTCTCATAGCTTTTTAGTCAGAAAACATAATGAAACAAGAAGTAGTTCTTTCTTTTCTGCCTGCTTTTGACAGAGAGCTCCTTACACTTTTACATTCTTTACAGTATGTTATAGAATTTGGTTTACTTCTGTACATAGCATTGACTTAAATGTTCTTCTACAAAAAGAACCCTTGAGGCTTAGGGAACCTGGCCCCCGATCTCTTCCAGATGATCCTTCCTGCAGGATGTGTCTATGACAGGAAGGGATTGCCTATGACAAGTGGTGACAATTTCCACCCTTCACCCTATCCCAACATAGTTCAAGGATGGGATTTTGGCCATTCTGTAATGCTTCCCATGGTCTTACAGCAAAACTCAGGTCCATCACTGTACAACTTAAACTGCTAAACTGCTAAAATTGCCAGAGGGGTTAAATTTATTCCTTATGATTCACATACATGTAGTTTATATTCAAAAGCATTGCAAAACTTCCAGAATGTCCAAGGTATAGGGTATATCTTTTAATTGAGGACATACAGGCTTTATCCTCAAAGGAAGATGAAGCAAGCCTGTATTTTTACAAAGTGAATCAACAATTACCAGTGTGACAGACAGACCTTTGTGCACTTTGAACTTGTAGGACCTTAGGGATGAGTTTTATTTCCTGTGACATTTTTGTAAAATACATAGCATACAGGGTTGATGATCATTGATTGACAGCTGCATAGTACAAAGTATGAAAAAGAATAATGATTTTTTCCTGGAGAAAAAAAAAATTAACGAATGATGGTGTTTTGGCAAAGAGAAAAAGAAAAAGGAAGAAAAGGAGGGGAAGATGAAAACAAGGTTAAAGGAGGTCGCTAAAGACCAAACACTACAGAAGACAGCAGAAATATTCTTCCTTAACACTTTGAGGCATGGAGTGCCTTTCATTTTTGTGTGTTTCTCATTCTGGTCTTTGAAATTCTTTAAACATAGACACAAACTTTAGGTTGGTGCAAGTTCATCTGATGAAGGAGTATAGACGTGTGAGCATCCTGAGTCCTTATCTGAAACTTAGTTATTTATCTTCAGTTCCATCTTCATTAATTTATCTTCTATTTTTAATCAATTTCTCTAGTTTTTGTCATTATTATATATGTAGTTATTAAGGAAAGAAGTCTGGCACAATGATACTGTCTATTGTGATATTATATAAAATAATAAAACTAGTTAAGTCGGAAGTTAAGGTAGAGACCAGAACCATATCTCCTTAGACCAGAACATTTTATATTTCTTGAAAGGAGAAAATAACATGAAAGACACATCAAACACTCGTAAACCATATCTTCCAAGAGTAGAAATTATATTCCCTGATTAAAAACATTTGTTAATCTTAAAAATATACAAATCACCATGCTACACTGGATGCATGGATTCATTTCAGGTTCTGTACTGTAGTAGAAAGCAGTAGGATGCTTGTTCTACGAGTTTTTTCAGTAGTTATCAGTTCCACTTAACATGGTTGAGGGTAATGAGTAAGTTGCATATAAGAGTAAGAATGCTATCATGGAGCAAAGCATGATGAACACAGCCATCATATTAGTTGTCTTCCTCATTAAAATTGTCTGTGGTAAGAAGAACTGCAAGGTTACAATTTGCTTGCATTGTAATGCCTCCTGCATGGGAGGTGGTGTGGGACAACCCAGCTCCCCACTGATCTCTACCTTCACAGAGAGCAGGCCAGTGAGAGCACCTGGTTACACCTCTGTGCATCAGGACCCAGCTTGCCTAACTTGCTAAGTGAAGTGCATATAAAATTCTCCTTATAAAAATAACTTAAAATAGCTTGGAGGAAAGAAAAAAAGAAAGGGAAAAAAAATATTAACTACCCACCTGTGAAAAATCAAAGGAGATGCTTGAATACTCAGCAGCTTCCTGATTGTTTAGAAAATAAAATGTTGCAGATGCCCATTCAAGACTGTGCTTAATTCTGTGCTTAAATATAAGTACATGCTCAAAGTCTGGTTTAATTTTTTTTCACATAGCTCAGGGCTGCTTTGAAATACCCCTAACTGTGCACTTACTTAAATGCATTTTGCAACTTTCATGGGCATTATTTCAGAAAGAAAAAAAAAAGGAGGAGGGAGAGGCCTTGAAAACCAGGTTTTATTTTCCATGATGCAGAAATGATATTATCTGCTAAGAATGTAAGATAAGATGAGAAGGTAAAGAACAACATTGTAAATATCATGCAAAAAAATGTCTGTAATTTTTCAGCCTAGGTGAAATGAATATAGCGTGTATAATAAATTGTAATCAGAATTTTCCCGACAATTTAAAAAAAACCCTAAACTCAGAGTTGTTTATACTGTAAATTCAGCTTTTAACATTGATAAAACCCCAGAGCCCATCAGCTTTGTTTTTTGAGAGGGGTGTGTGTGATGTGGGGGGGGTCTTGTTTTGCTTCCTTCTTTCCTGTTCCGATTTGGCTTTAACCCTCACAGTTTTGTGACAGCCCCAAACAGCATTTTATGTGCATTCTGAACACCAGCTTCATCGTTAATGAAGTTCCTTTGGAAAACTGGTGCTATAACCAGGAGGAGTTTAACAGGGAACAGGTGTTTTTCCTCCTCAGCCAAGCACTGCAGTGTGCAGGTGCCCTGGACATGCCTAGAGCAGGCCTTGTAGCCATGAAGGAGCAGTGCCGGCAATCCCAATTTCCCAATTTCCATTGCCATAAAAAGACTGGCTTCTGCAAGAGACAACATCTAGCAACATCTAAGCAGCATCACACGTAATTCTCTGTTCTATTCTCTTCCAGAAAGTGTGCTAATTACATGTTAGATAATTAGACTATAAATATCCAATCAATGAGGATTAAACATCCTCGGGGATTTGAAGCTAAGCTCTTTGTGTAGCTTTTCTTTCTTTCTTTCTGGTCTTTGCCTGCACAGGAGGGTGCAGTCAACGACTGAGATTCTAGGAGATTTAGCATTAGCATAGTGAGAATCTGAGTGAGGAAGATACACCTGTTTATTTTAACAAATCCACTATCAGAAATTACATTGCAGATGGATTTGAAGGCTATTACCACACAAACTTACCTTTTTGTGTGACAGCAGCTACATCCTGTCTTAATTTAAACATTCTTTCTAGGTACGACCTGGTATACACCTGGTGACATCAGTGGGAACATTATCGAGCCCTCTAAGACAATCCTTTTAGCTTTCTTAAAACACCTAAATCTGGAGGAGCTTAGCATGGTGGATACATGTTTTCAGAGGACTTTTAAGACTGGATTTCTCATTTAAGACTAATCCTACCTGTCACCTGAAAAACTTTCTAAAAGTGGCAGTGTTCTGTTTTTCGCATTTCTGAGTCCCAAAACAACAAGAAACCTTATGAAGGAAGACAAAACCCCTGTGTATTCAGGGTAAACATAGTAGTACTCCCGCAATTATCTTGGTGACCATAGGGAAACTATTGAGCTATGCAGCTCATTGCCATTAAAATTACTCATTTAAGTGGGTTGTTTCCATTGTGCACAGGTGGTAAACTTATCTCACATGTTTTTTGTATAAAAAGCCTGAAATAAGTGAGCACTGGCAAACGGAATCTAATGGTGTCATTAAAATGATTGTAAACATGCTGGCTGTGGCAGATGTGTGCTTTCCTCCTGTTGATACACATTTGGATCGTTGGTTAGGATCAAACAAACGCAGACTTTTAGCATGTCGAAAAGCGCCTGCATTCTAGCAGGTTCGGTTTGTAAAGAACCCTGTTTCCTTAAGAGCCAGCATAGCTATAAAACAGCCAGACTGCCTGATCAGATCCAATGTCTACTCTTATTTTTGTCGGTTAGAGCTGTCTCCCCTGTATTCTCTGCCCTCTACAGTTGCATGTTGCATCATCCTGGTTTTGAGAAACTTTTCAACAGTGCAATAAATGCAGAGAAATACACAAAACTCTGAGCCAGAAAGCTGTAAGCTTTTTTTCTTCTTTGTAAAACTGTTGCCCTTCGTTTAGCTGTAATTGCTGGCCCTCCACTGCTTATTTACTTTCCGCACAAGGCTGAGCAGGCAGGGCTGGTGTTATCCACCACAGCATATGGTGAAGTTACACACATTTCCCTGGAGCCAAATTCTCCAGCAAAAGCAGAGGTGATGGGCAGCTGCAAAGGGAGCAGGGGCGGCGGGTGCTGGGCTCCCCAGCTACATGCAGAGCATCTCTGTAGCTCTGCTCAGCCTGCTGCCAAGCAGAGTCCTCTGGAGCCTGCAGTGAGGCTCCTGGGGAAAGAAGCCAGAGGATTTGCAGCCATCTGTCCATCCCTTCCCCCTGGGAAAAAAATCAGTATAGTAGTTATATCTCCCAGAGGAGGGATTCCTGCCCCGTATTTTTGCAGGCAACGCCCTGTGTGAAAGAGGATTGGCTTTGACATCCAGACTTTAAGCTCCTGTTTATGCAGAATAATGCGCAGAATCCTTAAATGTTAGTGGTTTCACTCGTACCAAATCCTAGTATTTAGACTCTATAATTGCAAAATTAATTTAGCCCATTATAGTAAGCCAAGAAACATTATTGTAGCCAAATCTCTTTCATATACATTGGGTAATTGCTTTCATCTTTGCCCAAGCACAGAAGATGGTCAGATCCTCACTTTGTCTAAGTGTGAGTAGCTGTATGAGTGGGAGTGGTTTTATGCCAACACATCAACAGAGACAGCCGATTTACAGAATGCTGTAGCCCCATTCCCTGAAATTTATGCCTTTCTATGTTAGGAGTGTGTTGGATTTTATATCGGAGAGCTGAATCTCTTGTCATCAACCTCAGTGGAAATCAAGCACAGCTTCTTTAAAGTTAGTGGAATTGCATAGGTGTAACAGTGATGCAAAAGACAGCACAGTCCATTCCATACAGTACAATTCATCTTTAGAAATACTGAAAAGCATACAATATCCCTTTCTTTATAAAACACACAAAGGTCTTTACCTAAAAGGACATCAAAGTCTTAGACTTCCTGACTTCTTTCTCTGCTGTCAAACTGCCTGAATATAGGTCACCCGTGGTGTTATTAGATGGCTGTATTTGGACTCAAGACTCGATGCATAAGCAACTAGTATCAGCACAATATCTCTACCCAACTCACTAACCTAATTAAAGTGCCCCCCATGTCTTCTGAAGCAGTTGAAACACAGAAGGTTACACAAGGAAACCTTTCTTTGCTCATTGGGACCTGCCGGGGCTGAATCACATCTTTTATGTCAGCACCCCAGCAGAGCAGATGAGGAATAATTTCAATGGGATTATTTTGTGAGTAAGTTGGTCTAAAAGACATAGTGGATTTTTATAGAGGATTTATTCCCTCTTTCTTGCTTTCGAACAAAACAAGCCATGAGCAAAAATAGCCACCCTGTATATTTAGAATGAAAACACTGGTAGTTAATTGTGGCTTTTGTGTTCCTCTGTTTACAACCAAAATTACAGAGAAAAAAAAGAAAAAATGTGGTGCACCTCTATATTTAGAAAATTGTTCTGCTGGAGTTAATAATGCTGTCTGTACACCTCGGCTTTCAAATAGTCTTCTTGATTGATGATGAAGGGCATAAAGCTGCAGTGTGAACTACAGAAAACACTGCCTAGTTCCTTGAGCAGGTGGAGATAACTTCTACTCTGGAGCATTCAGATATCCTAGAGCTCCCCAGGAACAAGAAGAGAATTTGTCATAATGGAGGTAAAGTTAGAGGTGACTTTGTATTAAGCTTGGCTTGGCTTTCAGTGGTTTAGCCTTTTTTTTTTTTTTTTAATGAGAAGTGATCTGTGCTTTAAAGAAATAAATACTTGAAGATATTGATTTGAAGCACCTACCAGAGTGCTAAGCATTTTAAAAGGCATATTCAGTAGATTATTACTCTTTCAAGCTACTGAAACTTGTTTTTGTTTTAGGATTAGCTGAGATTGCAGATACAATGTAGCACAAAATTTTAAGTAATACATGTTAATTACCTTTACAGAAGACATCATATCTAGAGATACTAAAACTGTCTGATTTAACGCATTTAATTTAACAATTTAATTTTATAAACTGGATTGGGTTTATTAAAATGTACATATTCCTCTCAGTTGCTGGCTAGTTTTCCTGGAGACTGTTTTAGGTAGCAGTACAAATAGCTTGCCTGACCAGAAAAAGCTGGAGGAAGTAGCTGATGATCAGGCATGATTTTTGCTTGAAGGGGGCTGCCTCCCCCATTAGCACCGACACTGTCTCTGCAGCGGTAATCCCATGGTGCTCTGTGGACAGAAGGAAGCTTCAGACGAGAGCATTAGTGTGGCAACTGTACTTCTTCTTGGAAGAAGAAACAGCTCTTGGAGATGTTTCTCCAAGAGAAGAGAACCCAAGTAGTCTATCAGCACGGCTATAGGGGGAAGAGTTACTTGCTTTAACTGGAAAACTGAATCATGGGCTTAATCTGTGGCTTGATTTCTGGGGTAAGGCATCTGGATTCTCAGCTCCATGTTGTTCATCCTGAGTTGTAGTTCTACATGGGTTTGGCACAGCAAGACTTAACTGCTGAATCTCCAGGAATGTTGAACAGGAGACTCAAGTTGTCCAGCTATGAGTTCAGCTGAGAAAATTGATGGTATTTCCTCAATGTTTCTCAGTTCTCTTAAATATAAAGTGGAAGAAGTTCTTCGCCAGCTCAGAAAGGTCTTGTAAGACTTAACAAGTTAAAAGACACTCAGATGCTATCGTATTATACTATGTTTGATATGAGTATTCACACTGGCTTTTGTTCATATACACTGTCACGTATTTGCACCAAGGCGAGAAATGTTAGTTTCTCAGTCTTTCCATAGAAAAAGCACGCAAATGCAGACCTCAGTGAATAATACTGATTGTATTTTTGCAGGAATCATGCAGATTTATAGACAACGTTATGTTTGAATGAATATAGACCCACTCAAGAATTATCACAACAGTGAAGATTTGACACAATCTCAGGGAGGTAGATATGACTCACATGAGTAGTACCACTCTGCGGCTGTAGGATTTTATGTATTTATTTATTTTAAGTATCCAGCCAGAAAAGAAAGACAGTATGTCAAACATCTACTCTTAGATTCAGTTTTATGTGGTATTGTTTTTCTTTTTAATGGAAACAAATGTTTACTTGGTGCAGTTTTTGGAATTATGCTCTCTTTCTTTAACAGAGCACTTGCTCCCTCCGCATGCCAAAAAAAGTCTCTTGGAATAGCTCTACAGGGACTCATTTAAAATGACTTTTATCAGGGATTTACTTTTCTAGATGCATGTTATTTTATTACTTTTTGCCTGGCCTAATAAATATTTATGGTGTGATCCTGTCTTCCATATTATCATTTTTACTAGTGCTGTTTGGAAGAGATGAAATTCCACATAGTTTGGCAACGTGAAAAGAACTACAATAGTAAAATGGACATAAAAAAACACCGGCCTTGTGGAAGGTATGCTGAGCACTAATGTGCCAGTATGGGTGAAGAATCAGAGGTCCAAGCAAATCGATATCTTCCTTTATCATAAGTGACATTAAAAATTCTTTATTTATTTATTTTATTTGAAAAAGAATCTGTTTTTTACAGAACTTATAACTGTTACTCGTTTGAAAATTTTCATTTAAAAAGTACATTTTTTAATTTTAACCTAGGTCACTTGAACTCCACCAACTGGATTTTCATTACTACTTTATGTGCATCACTCGAAGACTGTTAAGAGGGAGAAATTGTTAGAACAATAAACGTCTTCTCCAGAGGTGTAAACAGTGCTTATACAGTTATGTTTTTGCATTTTACAGCCAGGAAGTGAAAATGTATCACCCTTTGCATGCAGATTGCATCTTTCAAGTTGGAGATGTGAGTCAGGACTCAACACTGAGCTCTGTTCTGGCAGGAATATTAAGAAAACTCCAAAATACTTTGAGACTTTCAATCATATCAGGCAGTGGTGGTCAATGAACTGCTGAAGAAGGGAGAAGTTTGTAGATAATCTTCTTCAAATTTCTTTCCTTTTTTTCCTTTCAGAACTAGATGCAGAACCCTTTCTGGCTCAATTAACATAATTCATTTTATTAGCTTAATATAGCTTAATATACGTAGCTTACTGCTTTGCTCTTTTGAAAAGGCACATTAAAATTACACTGATCAATGCAGCAAAATCCTATGACTGGGTAACTTTAAGTGAGTTGCTTTTGGTCTAATAATAACCTGGACTTGATGACTGGCATATAATAAATTTTTTTTTTCCACAAATTAGAAGTGTAAAATCACATTCCAGATGAAGTTCATTTAAAAAAATAACATCATGGCTTATGACAAGATATCATCTTCAAACAAATCGTGGGGTTATGTATTTTCCTTTCTGATATTATGTTTGGTGTCCGTGTTATCCTTAGATTTTTTCTTTTCAGACAGGTAGGAATTATTAGATAAAACGTGATCTTCACTCAAAGTCAAGCAGACTTCCACAAAAGCATGTGGTCCTATTAGTAATTCTGATTGTGTTTAAATATTGACATTAGAGTAAGAGCAAATTGAGGTCAGACTGAGCTGAGTGCTCTGCAAACATATGAAGGCGCAGAGGGCTTGTATTCTGACTGCAGTAAATAAATGAAAGGTCATTACATTCTTTCATAAAGTAGATCACTTTTTGTTTTGTTTTGAAATAGGAAGGATTGAAGTAAGCAAGAATCTCCTTAACCTTTAAGCTTCATGTCATCCTCCTTTTCTTCGAAATGTTTCTGGTTCTTCACCTTATGCTATGATTAAGTTTTCTAAAACGGAAGAAATGTAAATTAAAAATGAAAAAAAATGCTTTTACAGGCAAAAAGAGAATTCCTGCATCTTATAGTCTTGGTTCCTTGGGGATCCTTTTAAAATGACATGAAGGAAATTTCAATTATTTTAGTAAGTTACTACTCTGAATATGTCTCTCAGTCCTGTAAAATAATATTTTTCCCTTTTTGGGAAGCCTCCCATTGAGGAGCAGCATAGTATATAAAATAAGATCAAGCTCTTAATGTTATGTTAATGTTAATATTTATGTCCAGGAGATTTATATTTTGTGGGAAAGGATATTGGTTACCATAAGAAAACACAAAGGATTTAGATATAAGTAATGCCTTTGTGTATGTGCAGTGTCTTGAGATTTTCCTACAAGTTTAATTCCCTCTGCCAAATATTGTACAGCATCATCTAGCAAATTGTCCTGCTAGCACATGCTAGGTAACAGATACAAGGATGTATGGATGACACAGAAGGAGAACTTAGAAGAATCTTCTATGCTAATGCTTAACACGGGGACTTGACTTTTCAGAAGCAATGACCTCAGCCTCATTTCTTAGCACTTCCCTTCTTTACAGTCCAAGCATTTGAGTCAAAATTGCCAAGACTTAAATGCTAAACAAATCTAATTTAGGACTTTTAGCAATAACTTGAGTCATACTCTGAATGCTCTGTCTTGTTTCATTTAATTAAAAAAAAAAACAACACAAGACAAAAATAATAAAAAAAATGAAGCTGCCAGAGCTCCGTAGTCTGCTTGCTATCCAAGTGGGATTTGTTTACCAACTTTATTCTTTTAACAGAGTACAGCTAAGCCTTTCTCCCTAACTTGTTTGCAATGTCATCACCTCAATGAAGCTAAAAGCTGCAAGCTCTGCCTTTTTTCCTCTAGTCCAAAAGGCAAATGCTAACTAGTAATGTTCCACTATTCCCAACACTCAACTACATTTTCAGCCCAATGTTTTATCTGTTTAAATAATTTCTTTGATATTCTTAATAAATACCAGCATAGCATTACACGGCCTAGATACCAGTGTATGCATTTGCTTGGCAGAATTAACTAAAGAACAGGAAAATGAAAACAAAGTCAACAAGCATATTTTGTAGACTTTATTATTCTCTCTGTAAAATAAATTCTATTGTGTAAGTAAGAACATTATTAGAAATTAATGTGAATCTCCTTAGCTAAGTGAGATTCTTAGTTACTTCCTTTTTTTCTTCTGATCTCTTATCTTAAAGACCATTAAACATCCAATATCAGATTGAGAATAAGGAGGAACTTCCTGCTGAAAATTTCTTTTATGATTGTCTAATAGAAAATTTCAGACATCTGTTTCTAAGCATCTTCTCTTGGTCATGTCATGTACTGAATGTCGATGTAAGCCAACATATTAATGCTAGTCCTCATGTTAAAAAAATAACATAAGTCTAAATTGAGCTCCCATGTCAGTCATGAAGACCTTTCTGACTACTCAACCAACATATTTCCTGGTTGGCTGGACAATGGGAAAGCCATGGATGTTGTCTACCTAGATTTCAGCAAGGCTTTTGACACAGTATCCTATAACAGTCTCATAGGAAAGCTCCCGAAGTCTGGATTGGGTGTGCAGACAGTGAGGTGGATTGAGAACTGCCTGGATGGCAGAGTTCAGAGGGTCATGATAAGTGGGGCTAAGTCTGCACCTGGATTCCTGCACCTGGGCAGCAAGAACCCCAGGCATCAGTACAGATTAGGGGTTGACCTGCTGGAAAGCAATTCTGTGGAAAGGGATCTGGGAGTGCTGGTTGACAACAAGTTAACCTTGAGTCAGCAATGTGCCCTTGTGGCCAAGAAGGCCGATGGGATCCTGGCTGCATCAGGAGGAGCGTTGCCAGCAGGTCGAGGGAGGAGATCCTGCCCCCCCAGCTCAGCTCTGGTGGCAGTTCTGGGCTCCTCAGTACAAGAGGGACAGGGAGCTTCTGGAGAAGGTCCAGTGTAGAGCAATGAAGATGATTAAGGGACTGGCACATCTATCTTATGAGGAAAGAGTAAGCGAGCTGGGCCTGTTTAACCTAAAGAAGACTGAGAGGAGATCTGATTAATATGTAGAGGTATCTGAGGGGAGACTGTAGGGAAAATGGGGCCAAACTCTTCTCGGTTGTGGCCAATGATAGGACAAGATGTAATGGGTGCAAGTTGAAACGCAAGAAGTTCCATCTTCATGTGAGGAAGAACTTCTTGACTGTGAGGATGTCAGAGCCCTGGAACAGGCTGCCCAGAGAGGCTGTGGAGTCTTCTTCTCTGGAGACCTTCCAGAGCTCCTGCTTGAATGCCACCCTGTGCTCCATGCTCTAAGTGTCCTTGCTTGAGCAGGTGGGGTGGACTAGATGATCTCCAGACATTCCTTCCAACCTCTGCCATTTTGTGATTCTGTGATGCCTTTGTGTATGGCTTTCCACAATCAAAATGTATTACCAGATTTTGGTAACTGATACTTTTGTTACACATAGAATAATTATCTATACTTGTACTTCTTGCATAGGAAATCCAGAATTTTCACAAAGAATGCTATTTGATTAAGGAATCATAATATACTCGTCATCTTCTAAATGAGCTTTATTTACTTTCTAGCCGGCTACCTGTCTCTGAAGAAATCGTTTAGATCAAGTTCTTTTCCCTAGAGCTGCCACCTTAGAGTCAGAAATGGGTTGCACCAGCATGGCAGCAATGGGATTACCATTTCCCGCCTCTGAAATGGACTGTGCTTATGTTTCAGAAGAGATATTTAGCTGGGCGGACAGGGTTCACTGCCCAAACAGCTGTTCCCCATCTCCTCTGGGTAAAGGCAGTAGGCCAGATATTTTACGCACACACTTTGAAGTAGCTTTACCGCTGCTATTGGTATACATACTATGATTTGATTTAAACAATTTGTTCTTGCAAAGGGAGCTGCAGCCAAATTATGTGAAACTGAGGAAAAAGAAGACGATGCCATTATTTTCCATTTGTTATAGTAAGAAATGAACTTGGATGCCCTCTCACAGTTTAGCAAAGCTATGATGCACCCAGGCACCAATTTTATAACAATCCTAAATTCTGCTACAAATAACAAAAGTGCATGACTAAAAACTCCACCTCAGGGGAAAATATGGATCTGATAATGAACTTGGCAATGTAAGGTCATCTTTTACTAAAAGCAAGGTCTTGGTTTGGACTGGTCTTGATTGCTCAAGCTCTATTCTCCTTACAAAAGAGGAAAAGAAATCCCCAAGCCAGTAAATGCTGGGATAAAGGACATTGTTTAATTTCCATCACCCACAAATGTTTCCTGAGTATAATAACAGGTCTGAAATCTATTTTCATTTTTGTACATCTTTGTGCGACCTGTTGGTAAGTCCAGTTTAACCTGGTACCTAAAATACATGGAAAAGAGATTAAAAGATTTCTTTTTTTACTCTAAGTCAAATACTAAGAAAGTATTTGACTAGGCAAACCACAAAGTGGAGGCAAGTAAGTTAGAAGGCAGTCAGAAATTAAATGTAAACATATGTGAAATATTAGAAAATATTGCATAAACAAGCAATGGACATTTCAATCGCCAACTTTGGTGCCACTGAGGTTTTGTCTGGACTCCAAATATACATTCATGTACTACCTAGCCATTTCCACTGAGCCACAGCTCACAGAAATAGCCAGCATTATTGCTGACGTCTTTTTTGGACATTCCAAAGTAAGCCTATAATACTGTAACAAACTGAAAAGGAAGGAGAAATAGATATATGTTGCTGATGAACAGGACTAGCTGTTATACAGAAAAAAAACAAACAAAAAAAACACTGTATTTGAGGACCTTTCTAATAAAAAGCCCACTGCCGTTTAGCACTGCAACTACAGCTGTCTGACTAATTGGCTCGATAAGGCCCAAATATGAGCCCAGAGGGCTCTTCTACAGTTCTGTTGACCTCATCGTCAGTGATCAAAATCATGAGGGTTGGAAACAGTCCTGAAAGCAGAACTTTTATAAAAAAAGACCTTTGCTTTTTTCAACTCTAACTAAATCTCTGTTCACCAAGAAGTGTAAACACCAAAACCACCTCTTCCGGATAGACTTGTAAACAACTACAGCTCCAGACTAGTTGCTGACCTCTCTTGCTGTTTCACTGTGTCACCTAAACAGCTTCAAACTATTGTCAACTACCAATACTCTTTCTTTTCACTGCTATGTTACTCTGATATGGTAATGGGTGCTGGTTTAATCAAACTATTGCAATTGTTAGAGAACAAAAAAACGAGCTCTGAGTCAAAAGGCTGTTCATGAACAATGCAAGCAGGAGTTTGTTTCCTACTTTTGCTTCATTCTACTTGTATTCCTAGAAAGGTATTATGCTATTTACCTAGGGGTGGATTGAAGCCTCCTCCAAAACTGCTCTGTCCAAAATTCAGTTATTTTCTTTAAAAAAGATTTAAAAAAAGCTTAAAAACTTTTGTTAGTGAGATTTCCCGTTCTTGTGGTATCACTCTGAAACATGGAGTACATTCCAATAGTTTAGAAATAAGTCTTGGATTGCCAATAAAATACAATCAAAATAATTGCCAATAAAATACAATCAAAATATAATTCTTCACCATCCCCTAAATATTTGAAGGAAAACTAATATATATATAGGAATGTAAAACTCTAGGAAATAGAAACATATTAATGAAGAATAGTTTTCCAAGAATGCAAGCTATAAAAAAATCAATCCTCTTCTCCGTGGCTATTCTAAGTGTTATGAAGTTATGCTGATCTCCTCATTTCCAACTCAGTGTGCAATTCCTTACCTATGTTGCAGCAAATATAAAATAAACCTTGAATTTCCTTGTAGTTATTGTTGAAATATGTGCATCACTAAATATATATATATGTATATATATATATATTTTATTGTCTGCTCACATCCCAGTAAAAGAAAAAGCTGCAGATCTTGTACTAGTCCTCTAGCACATTTGGTAAATACACTACCCCTAAAGGAAATGCATGGAGCATATTCTTGCGCCAATTCATGATACAGGTTTCCTGGATGGGTGTACTCAGTCTTTCTGAACATTCATTCATAAGATTCTTCTCACCTGGAATTCACCTTTAGTCTCTGACCTAGCATTTCCAGTCATCATCCGTATTGGGCACACTAGTAGGTGACATTAAAATCTTTAAGAATAATGTGTAGAACAACTGTGCTTTCAGTGTTAATCTGCTTTTAATGGAGTATTTGCTTTTAGCAGTCTGAAACAGTCTCCTTGGCTTGATTTCCTTTTAATCTAATGCATCTGGAGGAACGGTGAAAACCTCATTCCTTTGCTCTGTGAATGGATGAAGCATTCTACCCTCATCATCTGTGGATGTTCATTGGAATAAACATTATTAATATCAGTTTTGGAAATTCTTAAATTCTAAAATGCATTCAACTTTTTGGATAGTACTAGTCCTGTCCCAGTTTGTAAAGTTCTTCTGTTCACTCCCAAAATACTGCCTCTGTCTGCTTCTACATAGCACATTTCTTCTTGGGCATTGTCAGAAATGGACTTCATTTCTAGCTCCATGACTCATTTCTTCCAGTTGTGGAAGATTCTTTATCTGTGTTAAAACTCCTCTGCTATCCAATGAATTCTGTTTCAGTTGTCATTAACTTTTTGGATGTTACCTGCCTTTTTCTTGGCTCCATCAGCTCAACAAAGTGCCATCATGTAACTATCACAGCAGATACTATTGCACACAGATAACCAGTTTTATCAAAACAAAATAATTTATAACAGACTTAGTTGAGGGCTTGCTTCTCCAGCTGTTCTGTACATTGAAATTCCAAAACATACAAGGGAATTTCTAAATAGCTAAAGAATCTGATGCTAAAATAACATGGGTAAAAATGACTGTATTATTAAGATGTGACTAGATATTTATTGCTTGCCCAGAATGCCAAATTACTTCTGAAGATGCATAGCTGGTGACACCCTTTATAATCAGGACTTGCCAATACATGACTAATGATATCGTAGTACAAACTGTGCTTTTCTAGTTTTTCAGCTGTGAAAGGAATTTTCCACATTATTTTTTTTTTTCTGTATTTTTTTTTTTTTATTTGAAGTTCTCAGGGCAAACAGCTGTGCATAGCAGGATGCTGACTGAGTTCTGCTGGGGTGATTTATAAAGGTATCCTACAAAAGGACTAATCTTGGGACCCTCATTTAATTTTTGCAAAATTTATTCTCAGACAGATTCTTGCTATAGGTGCTGCACACCACTTGAATATTTAACTGAAAGCCTATCCATCTATTTTCTGGTACTTCTTATATTTAAATATGTAGAAACATGAATTGCCCTGTTGATTCCTATTTTATCTCATTGATTCCCCTTTACTCACTCTTTCAGACAGGACATTTCAGTGAACCTTTCTTTGCTTAGGTTAGACGTGCTCAAATACCTTTCTGATGTATAGCCTAATTCTTTGTTGCTCAAATTGTATAGTTCATTTGATTTTTAATCCATAATAATTGTTTTACTCTGACTGTCAACATATATGTTGGCAATTAGTCATTAATTATCATTTCTCTTTTCTATTTCATAATCAGAATCATTAGTGTCATCACTTTGGAATCATTTTCAAAGATGTTGCATTAAACTTGGAGGCTTAACTATCAGCACAGTGGCAGTTACTCATAAGTGTTCATAGTTGTCATAGTTCTGAGAGTTGAGGTTTCACACATCATAGGAATCAAAAATCCTTCTTTCAAAAAAAATGACAAGACAGGGGAACAAATGAGGAAAGAAAAAAGGAAAATAGAGAAGAATGGGGCAATAAAATTATGTTTACAAATACAATTTTCCCTTTAAGTGTTTCTGTATGGAAAAAGTAGCATGTGCATTCCTTGCATACAGTACCCAGACCCTGGTAAAATAAGCGGGGAAGCTGAGTGCTCTGTGCTGCTAAACAGATTTCCTGCAGATGAAAGGTCTTGCAGGAAGATAGGTGTTGGCTTCTATGTCTATACACTATGTCCAAAATGAGGTGCTGTGTGGATCTACCAGTCGGAGCTTGGCTCCTCTTCAGCCTTCTTGATACTATATTCCCAGTACTACCAGATGTGGTTTTTACTTCCAGAGGACCAGATCAAATACTTCTGCTCAAGGGATAGATGTAGCCAAGCCTGTAGTAGGACAGTCTCTTTGCTATTTCCCACTGGCTCAAAATACCATGTGGTGCAGAGCGCATTCTCCATGGCCCAATCGTCTTCTTNAAAAAAAAAAAAGAAAAAAAAAAAGGTCAAGCAAAGAAAATCTAGATTTTCATTTATTTATGTATGTATTTATTTATTTATTTGTATTTGCTATAAGTCAGGACTTTATCTCTCTTTTTTCACCATAAGTAATTTCTTAATATTCCAGGGAAGGGGAGAGCAGCAGTTTGAGCATTTGGTTTTCCATTTTTAAATTCAAAATACCTTTTAAATGTGTATGTAACAAGTCACTTCCTTGAATCTGTAATCACTGATTTCAGAAAGAATAGGGTTTCTTTTTCACTGAAAGGTCAAAAGTAAAGCCAAAACCTGGACTAAATAAAAGAAATATTTGTACATATACTCCTCCTATGCTGCCTAATAAAGGAACTCATAACTACTGCTTTCTTTTTTTGATAAATGCCCCTCTCTCCAGGAATTTTGAAAAAATGTGTCCCCTCAGAAATGTTATTTTTTATAACATTGCAGTACTTCATTAAATTTTCTGGCTTGTTCTTGATTTTTTCCAATGTTTTTTCTGGGTTTGATTTTCATTGGAATCATTTTTAAACATTTGCATCAATTCTTTTCAAGATGGCAAAAAAAAAAAAGATAACGATAAAAAGTATGTGGGTATTTCACTGAAATGAAAGGCACTTTCCATCTTCCAAAACTTGTCTGTCAACACAGAAGAAATATGCAAAAAATGTGAGACAAACAAGCCATATGTTTTGCTTTTCATGCATCTGGCAAAAATGTGATTTCTTTTGCCATGTTTCTCCTGTGATGAGAATTTATTTCACAAAACTGACATCACATATTTCCTTCTGCTTCTTTCCTAGCCCTACCATTTGTCTATATCTGTTATCTTACACCTTTGTTTTGATGTCTTCATGCTATACTCTGATCATCATCAAACCTTACTGGTCTGTGACACTACTAAAATTGCAGGAGAGACTTTGATCCATCAGGAAATATAACTAGATCCAATAACTGAAAAAAGAAGTTTAAAATCAATATAATAGCTCAATAGGGAGGTTGCAGTATGTTGAATCTCTTAGGATATAACCTTGAAAGATATATATTAGCTCAAATAAAAACTATTTGTGTGTTGCAAATCCACTGGCTGCATTGTTCTAAAAGCACTAATTGTAAAAATATAGTTTCAGGATTTAAAATGCAAATTAATAACGTTAGTTATAGTAACTCTGTATATTAACTCTACATGCTAACACAATTTATAGTAGTTTCTTGTATTCAGTAGTTGCTTGAATAACTTTGGTATTTGGCCAATATAATAGTCTACTCTTTACAGGGTTCTTTTCTATCTCAAATGTCAATATCACATGCTTGAAAAATATGTGTAGAAACTTTAGGTCAATTGCAGTTGAGTTGAGCATATGTGTAAATATTTGAACAACTGAAACTTAAATTAAAAAGCTAAAATTTTCTAGTTACAAAATTTTCTGGAGGCAATAGCCTCCAGACACTTTCTCAAAAAAAAAACCTCAAATAATACTTTTATAATGGCCATATTCAAAAAAAAAATTCTTCAGAGAGTAGAACAAAAAGATATACACACACACAAATAGACACATTATGAAACAAACTCTTTTGTTGAATAAAGTTACACCACATAGGGAGGCTGAAATTGCTTAGGCAGAGATTCCTTTCTGTTTCCAGGTCCTCTGTGTATCATCCATCCATTCATTCTGCACACCAGCCGCTTGCTGTTTTGGCATCCAAAATTCACTGACTACTATTTGATAAAATCCTGAGGGCTCAAGTCAAAAACAAAAACTTATTTCTTTTGGAGTATCTCACAATAGTGCTAGCTAAAACGAGGTAGATGCTTTGTAGATGCAATGAAGCCAAGGCTTGGAGCAAGAGTGATCTCTACAAGATGATCTCATATGATGGTCATTATCATGCAAAAAATCTTGCACAAATAAGAGGTAACATTTAGTTTTGAGGAGGAAAACAATTTCCCTTAATAGTCCCAGTTTCTGAAGTAAATTAAGGCTACTTCTAAAAATCATAAATATAATTTCTAGGGAACTGCTAATTGTCATACTTATTCCCCATATTAAGTTTATTTTACAGATTTTTATTATAGTATAAATACCTATGTATTAAATCATTTGCTATTGTAAGAATGCCCATAAGCCATAATCAAAACTTGGACTATTCACAATCATGTCAAATAAAACAATCAAGATGGAAATATAACTAGAAAAGTTAATTTCCATCTGATCTGAAGTACGAAGACGGTTCTGTTATTTAAGATAATGATGGTTGGTGTTTGTTAAATATTTTCTGAAATATGTAGACAAACAGATTTTGTTATCTCTCCCCTTTGCAGTCATCGGGGAATAACCTGACAGGTTATAAAGTGCATATCTGAACTATTGTTCATATCTGTCTCTTGTCCTGCAGGGTGTTTTATTATACACAACTGTCCAGGACTATTTTGATTATATTTATTTTGGAAAACCTATGTAGGAAAACCTACCATGGCAAGGCAACAGGAGAATCAAAACAACAAACCCAAAAAGAATTTGAAACCAGGTGGTTAAAAACTTTCATAAATATAAATACATGGCTGGCATTGCTTTGAAAGAATTTATGAGTCAAACACTCACCTGTCCTTGTTTTCTTTCCTTATATATCAGTAAAAAGTTACACTGCTCTTCAGTCTGTACATGGTCTTCACAAGCAGATTCATTTTTAGCACTAGCCTGCCACGTGGCTTCTAAGCATTAAATAACAAAAATGAGTGGTGCTTTCTGCAGCCCAGGGAATCTGGCATTCATGAATTCATAGCACCTTTCAGTGTATCGCTCTGATTTCTCTACAGCTTGCAGAGATGTTTACAGTTTCAAATTTTTGCTATATTTTCCAAGTGGATCACATATACATGTTCAGTAATTGTTAGACATGGCATTTGGTGTTCTTTTCTTGGGCAAGCAAATATGTGGAGATCTTAAAAATAAATTCAACCCTCAGAAAAGGCTTGTGAATGGAGAGGCATTCAGTAGCATATCTCAAAATGTGATTTAGGTATCAGATTTCTGAGATGACATATGGGAATGTTAACGGGGAACAGCAGTTTCATCACATTCCTACAGCCCCCAAACTAGCAACTCTTTTGCTGTGAACCAATCCAAGTTTTGAAAAGTGGAGTTCCACCCTACTGGAGGATGACTTATTTTGATGACTAGTTAAACAGGATAAAAGACAATTTTCATGCTTGGTTTACTATAAGGAAAAAAAGCTACATGGTAAGAGGGAACAAAATATATAAGGAAGTAGGTTGATTTCTTTTTTTTTTTTTTTTTTTATAGAAGCCCTGGTTTTGTTAGGGCCTAGGAAAGACAAAATTAGAGAGCAATTTCCCAAAATAAGGAAGTTTTCTTTGGAACAGACTATCTTATAAGCCTGGATAAGAGCTGATGTTTTTCATTTCAGTTTGTCCCAATCCTCTTTAATCATCCCATTCTGCAAACAGACTTACTGATACTTAAAATATCTTTATTCAGTATTTTTCCTATCAACAATTAAACTGTCTAAATGATTAGCTTTTGTCTTCTTTGTCACCTGAGACAGTGATTTTACTAGGCAAATTCAGCACACGCTCAAATGTTGTTTGAACTGTAAATTGTCAAACAAAAAATGAATTGCTTCGGTCTATCTCAGAATTAAAACAAAAAATTTCATTGTTGTTTCAAAAAAGTTGAGTGTTATCAAGAAAGTCCTAGGAGTTAATTTTCTAGTCCAGAAAGAGTTTAATTAGCAACTGTTGTAAGGTCAGATTTTTTTTTAATTGAATCAAACTAAAAATTGTTGTTTATATTCTTGTCTATCATGAAATATTGTGTAATTGTTTCTTTATAACTCTATTAGTCCAGTTGTTACTGGTTAACATTAATTTGTATTGGAAAGGCTTTTTTGGTCAATGGGATTTTTGGCAGACTGCTTTGCATTTGTACTGAACTTTCACAGGAAGAACCAGGTCTGCAACTGCTGATCCGGAGTGCTAAATTCAACAGCAGTAATAAGTATTGCTAGAGTATGGAGGTTTTCCAGAAATTTCCTGTCTTAGGTTTGACATTGGTTGCATGGATTAGGAAGAAAAAGACTAAAATGTTATGAATCTTAGGAATTTCACTTTACTGTCATTAAAATGTATGTTGCATAGATCTTTATCAGGCAACAATTTGGCTTTATTTCAAAGAATATATTTTACTTTCACCTAAATGGCTTTCAGTGACTCAGTAGGTATAATTAGAAAACACATTTTGGACACTCTGCCATCAAATACCATTTCCAGTTGGATAGAAGGGCCTGGGATCTGCTTTATGTTTTGTTCTCTAGATGCAAATACTATAAATACTGCAGTTTTCCTTGTTTGAATGGAAAATGTCCCCAGATACCTACTGCTCTAAGCAGCCCAATCTAAGCAGCCAGTGACAGGTTGTAATTTTACAGCACAGCCCATTTCCAGAAGTGTTGATGTATTTAACGATTAAAAACCAATAATAATAAAAGTCAATAAAAAAGAAAGCAAACCTAAATGCTCTGAAAGCAGAGGAGTACATATTACCACTGCTGCTTCTCCAATCTAAAATAAAACTTCCAACCCAGAATCTCATCTAAGTGTTCCTAAAGAAGAGATGAGATTTTTCTAGGCTCTGAACCTTGAGGAGACTGAGGTTACTTTGGCAGAAATGTTCCAAAAATAAAAGTAGTTCAGAGCCTTTATGGATTTAGGACTTCTTGTTGTCTCACCTGAGATGTCTTCTCATCATCTAAGGTCTTGGTCCTTAGGAGTCTTCTGCTGGGAGTCTCTGAAGAATCCAAATCCCCCCATGCATAAGCTGGATAGCCACCTGTAGCTACAGGAAAGTTACTGTTTCTGATTTAGACCCTTTGATCAAACTTTGCAGGCAAAATATCTTAAACAGATGAACTGGCTTCTGCCAGAGATTTGATTCAGTGTATTTTTTGGCACTCTCCATCTCACACTGGGTTTTGTAAGTCTTGCCTGGATCCAATCTTTCATACTTAGACTCAGCAAGGAATACCATTGCTAAAGAAGGAAGATTACTAACTCTGGAAGTAAAGAGTGATTATGTCATGAGCAAATATTGTAAGATTGTTTTCCAACCAAAAAAAAAGGAAAACCTTCCATTAAATATGTGAGGGACGCTGTCTTTTGTTTGCTTGCTTCTGTTAATATGTTGTATACTCTGAAGAAAAGTGTTTAGGTCAGGTGAAGCCCCCTGGTAAGAAAAATTGTTCCTTCTTTGGAAATGAATTAAATCATTGAGAGGAGACCAGGTTCCAGAGTGTGAAAGCTGGTAGGCAGGGAATAGAAAATCCCAGCGAGGACCAGCCCCACTCAGTGGGAGACCTTTCAAAGAGAACCAGCAAGCAGACACAACCAAGCATCAAGCATGAGAAAAGAAATGTCCTCAGAGCCGTCAGAGCTGTGCCAAGACTGCTACAGCTCAGAGCTACCGAGCTGTCTGGACACTAAGAGCATCCCTGCAAAGACACAGTGTGGATCTGTGCATAAACCCTTTTCTTTTCTATTCTGTTTGACCAAATCATGCTGAACTATAGTTATGCAGTAGTCCTAATGTGTATTTTAATTAAACCTGGCTTCCTTTGTTTAAAAGTCTTTAAGTTTCCTTTGGTGAGTTCGCTGTGAAGGAAAGGCCTATGCAGATCTCCCTGAGAGCACCAGCTGACTATGAAGTCCTTTCAAAATGTTCAAGTTTCTTATTGTTTTAGCTCTGCTGGAGCTTTTGTGCACATATAACTGTAAGTAAATTTTACAGACGTGAATACATGTGTTTGGATATAAGCCTGTGTGTGTGTATATGCGCAGATGTGTGTATATGTGTGTGTATATGCGCGTGGGCAGATATGAAGATGGCCAGCTCGTCTTATTCTGGTTACAGCCAGGCTAGCAGTGACAGCACAGCTTTCAGTTAAGGCCAGATTATGTTACTTTTTTGCATCCACACTGACCCTTTATCAGCTGATGCTAAGTGAACAGGTAAGCTGATAGGCTCATCTCTTTCCTATAGTGGTAGGCCAGACTCATCTATCTAACCATTATGGTATTATAGCATAATCTTTTTTTTTATTATTTAATTTTTACATAGACAAAGCCACGTAGACCATAAATGTAGGAGAAATGCTGTGCTTCATCATGCTATGTTTTTGACCTGAAGCTAAATATATATATATTTGTATATATACATTCAAATATATATGACTTATTTTTCTCAGGTGGTTCTACAATTCACCCTATGAACTACACTGACAGGACAGGTATAACCCTGTATATCTGTGCATTTATTTTACAATATAATTTAAAACCATGATCATGGCTCCATCATGGTATTCTGAGCTCATGATGTCAGAGTAGTAGGGGGCGATAGTGGGTGACCACATCATGAAAGATGTTTTTATCTGGTTTAAATTTCATATTAATTCTTTGTTCACAGTAAATCAGACATTCTTAGTCCACTCAGTCCAACACGATAGGCTCACAGCCAAATTCTGCTTACTCGCTCATTGGTACCTGACAGCCCTCTTAACCCTTTGCAAACAGTGGTCCTAGCTGCCCAGCAAGGGACTCCCCAGTTGAATAGGGCTTGCAGAATTCAAAACCCTGTGAGAGTAATAAATGTGAATGTACTAAGAATAGAATTCATCTGAAAGTCAAATGTCTATTGCAGAGCTAATCACCTAAATTCCCCTTATAGCAGCAAAGTAGACACATCCAAAAGCTGATTCATCCTACTCATCCATAAGCAGCTATCTCCCAGATAGAATCTTCTTCATTGTAAAGGAAAGGGACTCAGATGTCAAATTTTGAATAGCTAAAACTAGAAGAAAATCCCACTCTGAGATACAAATCCTTGTGAATAATGCGTTGTTGAAGAGCTGCACATTTGTAACACAAAGAGGGCAAAACTCACTGTAAGAAGGTTCTGTGCATATGTTGTGCAGAGTTGTTTCCCTTTTCCTGCTCGGTACTGTTACTTTTGGTCCAAGAGCTTATTTAATGTATACAAACACTGCACAGACACACTGGGTCAAACTGTTTCAAGGAACATAACTAATCACTTCTGCGCCCTTTCCTCTAAATTAGCATCTGTGACCCAGCTGCATAAGCAGGTTTTTTTCTGGTCAGAATTGAAGTCTCCTTCCCACTACCCTCATTGTAGTTTTTGTGGAGCAGAGCCACTTAATGCAGGCTCTGCTTCTCTTTCAAGGGTCGGGCCCAGAGCCTTTAACAAATTTTGCATTTGCAATTGATTTGCTCCCTCCAGGGCTTGAGGATAAAAAGCAGTGGATAATGTCTCAGGTTTGGACTCTCTATGATGAAATAATAGGGATTGGGTGAACCGACAGCTTTTCTCAATGTTCCATATTGCTCATTAAGTTAGAAAGTTAGACATTGTTTTGATTTTTGAATGAAATCTCATTTTGCAAGGACTATAGTCTGAGGAAAAAAATAAATTAAAAAAAAAGAATGAGATAAATAAGTATAGTGAGACTATAGTGCTATTTTCCTGGAGCAGATGAAGGAACACAGCTTCTCAACCAAACAGTATAGAAAAGTTTGTGGGTTTTTTGGGGGTTTTTTTAATGGGAATAGAAGACCTTTTCATTTAGACTCCAGCTGTTTTGTTGGACTCCTGCTCTAGGAAATATCAGTTAAACTTTGTTCCTCTTTTTGGAAACTAAACTGAAGATACTTTCAATCTCAATAGTTCACAGTCTTTTGTGATAAAGTAAACAAAAAACAAACCAATGTCCCATCGACTAGTTGTGAAATGAAGACCCCATGACACTTTTAAGAAGAATAGGTGAGTTTGTTCCAGTGTGGTTTTGACAATTCTCTGGTTTGAACTACCTTAACATTTCAGCTATTTTAATAGATTTTTCTTCACTTTCTTCAGAGTGCTGTGCCATTTTTCTGTTTGCTATTGAACAGCGGCTGCCAGTGCCAGACTAGCCGGGAACAAGTAAAAGGAGAAAAGCTCTCTAAACTCTGCATGCTGCTAAAAAGATAATTCAGAACTTTTTGCTTCCTTCTGTTTTATTTGTAATTTGTTTATGTAACATGAGTTTAAAATCAAATCCTAAGGATTTTGGTATGTGGATTATCTGGTGTCTATATCTTAAGAGCAAATCTTTGACTGAAAAGTAGCATTTTTTATCTCATTATCTATACAAGTTCTACGTAAAAATAGAAAATAAGAGGAATAGCTGAAACTACTTAGCTAATTCAGCTTCCTCTCTCAGAGAGAGCAGATGCATCTGGTTCTAACAAAGTCAAAAATGAATATTATCAGAACTGAGTCTTTGGAAAAAAACAAAATGACAATTATAAAAGATTATTACCTCTTCAAAAAGTAAAACTATGAAGATCATTTGTGTCTAATCAAAAGGGCAGAGACATAATTCAAACTAAAATTTTTCTTTCCTGTTAAACTAATTTAAATGTCATGATGAAATTATTAATTTAATTTGTATATCTCTGTGTAGTCTGGGATTAATAATAAAAATGCTTTCATTTAAATAATAGGTTAATAGGCAAAAATATGAGTTGAATGGAAAGAGAATTTGAATTAAACCCTTTAAGGAAAATGCTTTGGCCTGCATCCTAGGAGCGGTAAACACCATTGGAAGACACACTGCAAATGTCCTTTTGTATTTCTTTTAAGGTCATGGGCTCCTGAGAATTTGTTGTTACATCATTACAAGTCATATTTTACATTTTAAATATTTATAATATTATTTTAATGAAACTTAATCTCCATTTAGGACACAGGGACATTTTTATATCTCTCCATTTGCACAATATTGTGTCCACATACGAGGCCTTTAGGGCAAACTTTATTGTGCCAGTGTAACATATGTTCCCAATAGGTAAGTGACACATGAAAGGAAAGGAATGTGATTTAATGTTTCAATTTTATTGTTTGCGATTTAACATATGGCAGTGAAGAAGATACAATCAATAAAGCTACGTGAATGTGAAAGCACACAATAAAAGATACTTCAGAAGGAAGGTCTGATTTAAAGACTTACTGAATCGAAGCAGTCAAATACTTCATCACAGAAATTATATTTATGGTCTTGGACTTGTTCTTTATTGGCAAGTTGTTAGTGCATAGCTAATGATTTTGTAAACTTCCTCCACAAATCGTGTGCAGGCTTTGTATTTCACCCTTTTCCACTGCACTTTTCTAAAAGAATCCTAACCAAAATGAGCAGTGTAATACTATTGTGATTTTTTTTCCCTTCTCAGGAAATTGATTTTTTTCCTCCCCTTTTCTTTTATAATCTCATCTGCCTCTTTTATTCACTAATTTTCCTTTTCTTTGTACGCTTTTTCTCCCATACACATCCCACATGCTGCCCTGTGCTTCTCTTTTCAGTTTGGCCAAATAACATCTAAGAGGACTGCAAGATAAATATGCCCTATTTTTCCTGTTAGTGTGGAGATTGCAAGGTTTTATTGGAAAAAAAGGGATGAGATGCAAAAGAATGCCTTTCAAGCTAAAAAAGAACATTTACCCAAAGTATATTTTAATAACCACAAAATTATATTTGGTTTAGCAAAAATGTTTGGCTTTACTGAAAAAGTATGGTGAAAATCTGAAAATTTACATTTTATTTGATACAAAAAAAATGAAAAGAATGCTGTCTAACATGGAGCTCACATTTTTTTTTTCTAAATTCAGTATCATAGAGAGAATTTGTCATTTTAATGAAATAAAGATGTGAAAGAAAAATGATGAGTTTTACAATATGTGCAAATCTGAAAGCTCTGTTTGTTAAATATGGTTAGGGTAAAAAATGTGTCCCATCCTCTCTTGTATTTTAATTAAAATATTCAGAAGCGAAATTGAATTCCAGGTAGATGAACACAATGATTTAAAATATCTCATTTCTAAATCACTTAAATATAATCAGTATAATGAAGGACTAAACTTCCTCAGATAAGATCACTATTTCTCATAGCAAGCTTATACGCTGGTGATAAAACATTCAGATGACTTCATAGAAAATGAAAATTAATATGCAAACATTATAAATGTGGTTTTCATGCAGTTCAAGCAGGAGGAATTCAGCTTCTATATCCATGCATGTTTCATATGTTTAATTGACATATGAAACATCCTAGGCAGAAAGGCCAAGTTGTAAGGATTATTTCTTGAAAGAAAGGAGCTGGTGGCTAGGTTAAGTAAAGGAACTTGGTACTATATTTCTACTTACATCTTCCCTACTCAGATCCAAAATTCAAGCATGGAAGGGCTTTAGTGTAACTCCAGAAGCACCTAAGTGCAAGAATTGTCTCCCTGTCTAACATGGGACTTTCCTTCAAGAATTTCCTTCACTGTCATGATCACCAAATTCCCAAGTCTAACCAGCAAGAAACAGATTTCAGATTTCAGCCTCTTTGTGTTATAGGCATTAGGCAAGAGTGCCTAAATCACATTAGGGTTTTGGCATATAGGTAACGCATATACATAATAAGTGTACAATGTGCTTATACTATTCCAGTTTCTTCCAGACTGTAAAACCTGAATCTGTGCAGGTATATCATGGTGACTGACTGACTGTAAATACCACGTCCATGATTGTGTGCAACACATATGGTACCTATTTGCTTGGTTGTCACATACGCACTGTGAAGCTCCTTTGAATATAGGCTGTAATGAAAGTTATATTTGAAAGAGAATTTTATATCTGTGTATATACAAGAGAGAGAAAAAAAGACATTTGTAGAGCTCATTTGTATTTATGTGTACCTTCCCCATCATTACAACATGAAGGATTAACCAAAATGACTGTACAGTCTGTAGGAGAGTGACAAAACCATCAGGAATTTCTATGAGGTTCCTGTCACATTTCTGTCTTCCAGGTCGGGTTGTCACAAAATCTGCAGGATTCATTCATCCTTTTTCATCTTTTGAATTTTGTGTTGCGTACTTTTGTCATAGTAGTGGGAGGTGGAAGATGAAATATATTTAGCACTGAGAGACAGGCATTGCAGGCATGTACATCACCTATAAATTGATGCAGCTGGAGAATGAGACCCATAAAACTGTATTGCGCTGGTGCCATATGGAAAAAGATTCCATAATCTGTGAAGCATTTGATCCTTATTAAAATTGTCAATATATATCTTCCATGGAGATGGAAAGCCTTTGTAATGTAGCTTTTTTTATTTTTATTTTTTTCAACTTTACCTTTCATTCACTACAAGTGACCACAGAGGACTAAGGGAAAAAAAAATGAAGCATATCAAAGTAATTTATACTTCCCCAAACAAGTGTCCAGCATGTTTCTACATTTCTGTACAAATCTTACGTGACAAGTTTCCTCCTAGGACATATCTCCATACATTCTCTCGCTAGCTGAATTCTCCAGCTATTGACTAAAAATAAGTCCATTGAACCATGGTAACTGTCTAGCTTTGCAAAGAATGTTGCCTTTGAGAACTTAAAAGGCTGGCAGGAAAAACACCAGACCTTCTTTACAGTGATATAATTAAAGCAAAGTCATCTGCTTATTTGGGATCAGAAAAGAACCTTCTCTGTCTCTCCTAAGATAAATAAATTGGGAAGTCTCCTTTCACTGAGTTATTGTGCTTACCCCAACACATCTTTGAATAGTGTTTCCTCCAAAATTATGAGACTGACTAAAAGCAGGACCCAGCTTCACATGCTGGCAACCTGAAAGAACAAATTTACAACGAGGCAAGAGACTGAGCTGTTTCATTATGGCCATCAATACATGACTGGCCTCATAAGATACATCAAGGAAAGTGGCTGCAACCCAAATGCCTCAACAGTTTAGTCACCAGTCCCCAAATGCTGACTGCCTGGTAAGCGTTGTGAGAGCGCCCAGGCTGTCCAACCAACAAACCACCTTAACTCTTCACCCCGTGTGACCAAAGCCACAACTATGGGAAACAGCTTTGCAGTCATTCTTTTTGATACCCTCCCTTTTCCATGGCCCTTGCCAGCCTTCTACACAGTAGGAACCCTGGAAACCAGCTCCAAGCCCTCTCCTTTCTGACACATCCATGACAAACAGCTGCAACTCCTTAGGCATGGGGTGCAGCTGCCTTGAGCAGTGCCATTGAAATAATCCACAAAGACAGCGAAAAATGGGAATGCATCTTGTGTGCATGGTTAGCGGTCTTCATGCAACAGCTAGATGGGTAGCTTCCAATTCGCATTGCTGAGGCTGTTAGAAGTCACGTGCAAAACATGAATCTGGGACTTTCTTTCACTGTTTTTACTCTGCAGCTATTTCTGTCTAAGAAGAAAGTGAAGAAGAGCAAGCAAGTTTATGGTGCTCCCTTCTCTCCCTTCTTGGTAAAATTATTCACTGATCTTGTTACAAAATTTTACTGCCTTCGTGGGGGCTCGGACTTCAGCCAAGAGACTAGTTTATGGCTGTAGCTGCTCAGTACTGTGCTGTGAAGACTGATGCTATCTGAAGAAATTCAGATACTAAAAGCAGAAGAGGCTCATTAGCATGGCATTTTGTCTTGGCTAATTAGTGTGCAGCTGAGAAACAGGTTTTATTAGCTGACAGGAGTGCTTTATGAATATGTCTTGCATTCCTTCTAGCACCTGAGGTAGCTCAAAGAGGACATGACACTATGGTGTTAGTATATCTTAATCAGATTACGTTACGATTTGATTTACCAGGAAAAAAAAAAAAAAGAAAAAGTAGCTTGAGCTTAGGTAATATAACTTTGCTGCATTCAGCTCTTCCCTGCAGTTAGCAGTGTAAGTGGGCAGGCATAAGCCTGTACTCTGTGTTTTATGAAACTTCAAGTTGGCTGATTCCTTCCTGTGAGGCCTACAGCAATTCCTACCACCAGCATTGCAAGGAATTAAACAAAACTGTGTGAAAAACTTAGAGGATAACAGTTACTTGAAAAAAGAAAAAAAAAAATCAGTGCCCCACAGTGTTTTATTCATGGCACAAAATGATCCATCTGGGTTGCAGTATATAGAAAAAAATTTTGCATGATTATTCCTTAAGAACATTCTTATCTGATCAAATATTTCTCAGGAATTTCTTCACAGACTGGGGACCCAAGACAAGTTTTATGGAAGTGATGGTTCTGCTTGGTGCTAAGAGCTGTTGTTCACTTGGCTTTAAATAGGCAGTTAGAGGTTTAAATGCCTGTCTTGGCTTTAAATGGGAAGTCAGTTTGTTTATTAACCTATGCACAAGGTATCTTGATGCAGAAGTCAAGAAGTTGAGAAAGAAGTTAGGAAAGTGCTTAAGCAACATTTTTTGTATTGCTTTCCTATTCCTATGAAGTAGGCAACCTAGACCTATTTCTCGAGGGTATAGACACTGAGATGATATCTGTTCCAAAGAAGTTAGCACTGAGGAATAACAAGGGATAGATTTTTTTTTTCTTTCTTTTTTCTTTTCTTTTTTTTTCTTTTTGAGAAAGTTTTAATGAAAGAAACAAGGAGGAACACAAGTCAGTTACTAGTATATACTTAAATATTTATGTAAAACTTTGGAGCAATGGCTTACTGGTTGGAATATGAAGCATCTTTTAGACTAGACACTTGGTAGAGTAACTTTTTTTTTTTCTATGAAGCTATTAGTTTGTCATGTGCTCCAAGCTCCAGTCTTGGAACATAAGCAGCATTCAGCACAGATTGGCTGCCTGCAAAGAGTGCTGTAAATTAAAACCTTCTCTCTAATTTCCACTCATCACAAGAACAGTAATATTACAAAAGCAAGCTGAGGCGGTTTGGCTTTCTTGAGGATCACTATGGCAGAAACAAAAACCAGTGGGGTTTGCTGAGGCGCAAATGTGCAGTGACATTTTTAAAATGTGCATTGACTTTTAAAGATCCTCCCTGCGCTGTGAGTACTAAAGAAGCAAACAAATTCATCAGAGTTTTGTGAACTGGTGTTTCTGTCTATACAACATGTAGTTGGATTTAGGTTCAGGCTCCTATACTTCATTAAGAAACCAGAATTTCTGCTTGTTAAGCTGAAGGCAAATAAAAAAAAATATATTTGCTACATCTGTGTTGTGAGATGAAAGCACAGGATTCATGATTATATATGCATCTGTCTTCGATAGGAGACAGCAAGCAATAACTTGTTCTCACCATATATAACACCTTCCAGACAAGAAACTCACATTGGTCTGCAAAATCAGGATTTCTCCATAACTTTTCAAAGACGTATTTCTTCCATTATTATCTCATTTTCACAGATGAAAACCTGAATGCTACAATCAATATTTTCAGATTTTAGTTCCTTAAATTATTATTCTTCATGTGTCTTAAAGTTTTGCTCTGACACCTATCAATGTGGCATCTAGGCACCTCCCATGATAAATAAAAAAGTTGCATGAATATCAACTAGATATCTCTAACTAGAACCTCAATGGGTAGAAGTCATCTGTGGTTGCTCACAGGATGTACTTTAAAGTAAATGCAGACCCTTAAGTACCTAGATTTACATTTAGAAATCTTCTGTTAGAAACACAAACAACAGAAGAAAGTTGTGGGAGCATCTCAAGATGCCTGAGCAAGTAAAAGTTTTGTTTTGTTTTGTTTTTCCTACTCACAAAAGTGTGTAGAATTTTAAAGGACAATGAAAGAAATGTTATGACTGCATGTAAATGTTTTAAAAAGAATAAAATAAAATTTACAACTGAGTTCATATTTAATATAGTGTATTCATAAAGAACACTTAATGTAGGCCTATTGTCAACATTAATCTTCTGGTGAAGATTTTTTTTTTCTTAAAATCTAATCTGAATGTTCCAAGCTCCAATTTGTACTACTTTTCCTCTGTTTTGCTAGCTGCAGCTACAAATAATTCTTTGGGTTAACTCTCTTTGTAACACCACTTCAACTCTTCTGTTGAGTCTATCACCTACACCATTGAGTCCTTCTATTTTGGGGTTCACTACTATCACAATGAATTTAAATAAAATAACCCTATCTCATTAATTCATATATTAAAAGAATGTGATTTAATATACTTTTATATGAATACACATGCATGCACATAGATGCATAAAATTCATGTAAACGTGTATTTATAAAATATGTTTTTTTCTACAATATTGAAAGCAATTGTAATTTTAGCATGAAATGGTCATTTCCTTCTCCTTATGGTAAGGTGAAATCTATGAACTTTCATCCATTTCCTCCTTTTATAAATATTAATTAGAATTGGAATCTGCGTATACACATAAACACAGGAACTGAAATATACATATGCTAGTTCCACATGCAGCACAGACGGGCCAGGGTTTGAAATAATAGTTTATTCAGGAAACAATTGCAGCTTGGGATCTATATATTTTTTTTTCTTCTGTCAAGGTTTCTTCTCTAGCCTTTGCAAATGTTTGGCTTTACAGGCACCCATGGAAACATATGTAACTATTTGTGACTACAATGGGAATCATTTTCCTTTGGGCAAATAGATTTTTGACTAGAGATGGACATCAGCCATCTAGATCAGATCCAAATAAGTATTTGAGAAGACTGAATCTTTCATATATTGAATATGGGATTCAGACATTTTATTTAACCCAATATGAAGATAGAGACCATTTATGAAATATGTGTACTGATACATCTGAATGTTATTTGCATCTGTGATTTGGTTGAGGGTCTCATTTACATTTTATATTTGAGTTCAAGAAACTCATTAAAATATTCATCTGAGTACCACTGTGATGGAGAAATCATTTGACAGGGATAGTGTGAAAAGGCAGACTGCAGCAAAAACATAAGATGAATAAGATTGTATATGCCACTACAGAGAAAAATGTTATGAGAATGAAGAAAAGTTTCTCAAAACAAAAACAAATTACAAAATATGATGGAGAACATGCTTTCTAGATATTGAGAATAATCTTTGAATCTTTGCACGCTGAAACAAGTGTTAACTCTCTAGAAATAAAACCAATCCTTTCTTCCAAATTTGTTTGAAGACAAATCCAAAACATAATTGATTTAACTTTTGGGTTACTCAGGAGTAACGGACATTGGTTGTTGTGTGAAAAAAAATAACATTGTTACAAACAACAACTTTTTTTTTTGGAGTCTAGCAGCCAATTTATTAAATGCTGAAGTGAGAAAAAATATATGAGAGAAAAAAATAACAAAGAAAAATACTTATATCAACAGCAGAACTTACTTTTCTACAGCGTTATAAAAACAAATTATCCCAATTTTAGAGCTACAATATCTAACTCAAAGAAAAGCAACAATTTTAATTAAATTATAAAAATTGTATCTAGCCTTAAAATTTAATATAACCGTATCATATATGCCATGTGGTATAAGATATTTTTAGCATTGTTCTTTAACCTCTCTCATCCTTAGACCCTGTCAGTAAGAAGACGAGTAAAAGCCGTGTTTGCAATATGATTTACTGCTACAATAAAAGCTATTTAACTCCTGGAATAAGCTAGTGTTTTTGTAGGATAATGCTATAAATCCAGTGAACCATACATTAAAAATGGTTCTGGCTTTGAAAGGAGTGGCCCCAAGAACATGGCAACCGTGTGATAATACACAGTGGTACCCAGTAATAATATAGTTGTTCTGATACAGAAAAAAAAGGTCAACTTGTGGTTTGCCAAAGCAGGAGTATGCCTTGCACAGCAGCTTGGTGTGACTCATGAGATCTTATTGAAAACATAGGCAAAACCTGTAGTTTGAAGGCATTTTTTTCATGATAACATATCTGTGCATTCCCACTCTGCACAGCCCATCCTCCTCCAGTCTGGCAGACATCCCTCATGCCAATAGCAGCATATTTTAGCATATACTGTAAGTTGCACAATGATCTTTAGAGCCCATCTGAGACTAAAAATAGTCCTGCACAGATGGCTACCCCTCCTTAAGGCTATTTAATTAGATTTACAGTGTAAAGTGTTGAATAAAATAATGCAACTGTGTAGGAGATTTCAACATTAAAATTGTAAATCTCCTCTAGAGATTTTTGTGAAGATAGACAACTATCTAAAAGGAAAAGAGATTATAACTCCAGTAGGATTCTTAATGAATGATAACTATAGCATGATGGATACTGCACAGGATCGGAACAAAAGATGATTCCCTCTCCAAAGATCATATAAACTAAATAGGAGAAATAAACAGGCAGATTGCAGGGTCCAAGGAAACCATGTGGTAATACTGATTAATACTGTGATCAGTGATATGATACCAATCTGCAACTTAGGAAAAGATTGCTTATAACACAATAGCAATTATGTAATGGTTTGAGGGTCCTATTCCTTACACTCTAAATATGTAAACAGTTAACAGAAATAACACCTCCTAATTATCATATTTTACTTTTACTGTGATACTCTGTTGAGGTAAATAGAGAGATATCTAGCAATGTTTACCTCAGTCCAAAGAAAGAAAATAATTTCCCAAATTTAGACAGATTATCTAAAAAATAACACTGGGGTTTTCTGTACTTGCTTCATCATGATGTCTGCTCAAAACAAGACTTCAAATATTGGTACAAGTATTTTGAATAAGAACAAATGAAATTTATAAAAGTCGAATAAAGTAATACATTTCCTCAAAACTCTTATAATAGATAATGGGAGTATATGTAACTTGAAAAGAGACTACTTGTCTGAATGTCCTTAAAAGAAAGATTATAGAAGGAAAAAAAATTAATTGGGGCACGCATACATAAATATTGATTTAAATATGGATATAAGGACTGATATAAATATATATATGAATGTTTTTATATCTCACAGATATTATCTGTGAGTTACAAAACTCACAGATAATCTCAAGAATAGCTTGGCATCTAAAAATTAATATAGTTGTTTTTCTAAGATTAATGATTCCCTGAATAACTATGTAAATGACTTTCATAATAAAGAAAAAAATAAGCATGGCCTTTAACTGTTATAAGCTCTTATGATCCAACTTTATAACCTTTGCTTTACCTACCATTACCTTTAAATTCTTCATTTATGCTAGCTTTTTTCTCATACCTCATTTGCTACCAGTTTTAATTTTTCTCATGCTTAAATGCACTGGTGCTGAGTGGATGAATTTCCTTTTGCATAACTCAGAATAGATTCAGTTCAAAAGAATTGTCTTTGTGTGCAAGCTATACAGAAGAGCCTTGAAACTGCCTGAAGTGGCATGACATTTACTCCAGTAAGTCTTTAGGCAGTGAGTAAATGCAGCAAGGAAATAGACTTATGAGAAATACTGGAAACAAAAGCAGTGGCCATACTGCTTATTTCCCCACTAGAAACTACATCTGATGGGTTAAAATGTTGAGAAAAATTGGTTTGTGTGGAAAGAATGTTGTGTCATTAACTGACGAATTCCCACCAGAAATAACGTCAACATGAAGAGGAATGGGGGAATAGGTTAGAAAAGGCAGAGATGAAGTCATCCCCCAACCTTCAGGCATTTCATGAAGACTTCAAAGACAGAAAAGCAGTTGCTGTAGGATCCTTCTGCTGATAATAAGAAAAGGCTGTTACCTCTGGAAGGAGATGGAGAGGGAGAGTGATGCCACTAGCATGTTTATGTCTGTCCATTGGTTATAACAATTTAGAATACTCAGACATCTATCTTCTACTAAACTGAATAAATAATTCGTGAGATGAATTTGGATCTTGGTTTCTTATGGGTTTATGGCATGAAGATTAAGAAATGCTGTTCTGGCCCAGCAATTGAAGTGTTCCTTTCATGCAGTGTCAGCACTTAAGGAAGAAATAAACATCTGATGTCCATTAATTTATTGCAAGACACTTTACAAGTAAAGAAAGCAAATAATGTACATGCCATGTTCCATCCTGCAGTGTTCTCACACAGAAATGATATGATGAAAAATGGCTCTTAGGAATGTTTGTTAGTTTGTTAGTACATCAGAGAGGCTGAGGGCTCATAGGCTTGAAGGGAATGAGCTTAGTGAGCTTCCAAATTAGCCATAAAAAATCCTCTTCTTCACTACACAATCACCGCATGACCTAGGGGATGTGTGACCAAGTATTTCCCTCTCTTGATGCTGGCATTGATTTTTTGAAGCAATACAAATCTAGGGGAATCTTAGAAAAATTAAGTAAGAACATACCTCTTGGGAATGACTGAAAGAAGTAAAATGTCCTACTGCACTCACCCTCTCTATTTAGATTCATAAAATTGAAAACACTCAACACAAAAAAAAAAAACATCCCATGATGTTCAAAAAGATTTAGATTTCCTGAGATGCCTCAGCTTTTCCACTTCAAACTGAGAGAACTACCCACTAAGGACACATTTTTACGCAGCAGAGAGCCATTAGATACTGATACTGGTTCTTCTACTTTGATTAAAACACAAGTAGCTGCTTGGTATACAAGTCTCTGGAATCTGATACTGTTTCATGGGGCTCAGTGAAGAATGAAGGTCTGACGTTCGTCTCGAGGCTGCTGACAAGGGTTTCATCACCTCCCTGTACCACACAGGGCACATCCACACTCAGACTAGTCTGGCTTCCAGCTCCCAAGGTGCATATCAGAGGGTAAGATGGCTTGAGATGCTTTGTCTTTTTTTTGTATGAGAGAGCTTTCTCTGCATATAACTGCTCAAGATTGAACTTGATGATCTTAAAGGTCTTTTCCAACCATAATAATTCTATGGTTCTGTGATTCTAAGGTGGGGACTGACACAAGGACAGAGTGCAAAAGGATCTCAAACATGGCTGCCATGAGATATCCTTACCACAGCACTTCAGTAAGGACAATTCTCTCCACGTTTGCACAGCTGCTCAGACCAGCCGTGGCCCCCATCTATAGCTTTGGAGGGAGATGTGGAGAACTCCATCAGGGAAAATAAACGTCCGTGGCACTCAATAAGGAAGTGTGCCTTTTGTTTAAACTCTCCCGACCTCTGCTGAGCCCTGAATCAGCCCTGATAAGTTGACTCTGATATTTTGCTTAGTAGACTAAGAAGCTGATTGTTTTTGGATTCCTCTTTTGGGTGGCCTCAACTCCAGCTGAGATAAAATTATTGCCTGAAACCTCGTTGTAAAAATCCAAAGAAACAGAAATGTCCCAACTCACTGGTCATGGCAAAATTCACTATAAAAACATTTCTCTGTGATTGCTTGGCCAGACTAGTGTCAGTGACTTTATAGCCCTAAAGAGTATTTTTAAGCAGCAAAGTGTATTCATTGGCATAGTGAAGACCAGAAAATAGGTATTACCTACTTTGTGTCATCACATAGACTTAAAATTATACCTAATTTTATTATCTGGATAGGAATACCTTCAGCAATGGAGAAGAGGGAGGGAAGCTGGTTAGGCACTCAAGAGAGATGCGGCAGCAATACTGGTTCTTCTTGTGTTTCTACCAATAAGAGGTTTCATTAGGGAAAGCTAAAATAAGTCAATCAGTTGTTTATGTTCTGTTTCCTTAAAAAGATAGCAAAATGCTCTCACCAGAGACCTTGATATTCAAGCAATATCAGCATAAAGCAAATCCAGGCCAAGAAACTCATTATTATATCGTCTTTTTCTTTGATAACTGCATAGCTACACCCAGAAATGCAGTAATTATATCCAGAGCCCAAAGAGGTCCATCACAACATGAAAATGTTGTGACATCATAGTTCTTGGTTAAGGAAATTATAATGATGGCAGAGATTAAAGCCACAGTGTAAGACAAGCAAGAGAAGTGAGGAGCTCCAGAAGGAGAGATTATTTTTCAAAAACAGCAAGCAACCTTTGTGTTTGAAAAGGAGTCATTAACAGGTAATGTAAGTGACCTTCTTTGCATAGGGGGAGGTTTTGCAAACGTTTTTCAATTGGTGTAGGTTTAAAAACACTCATGGGTGAGGTTGAAGTGAGGAAATAATGAAAAACAAATTCAGTGGAAAAACAAGTGTTGATGGTATGACTAGGCAATGAAGTAAATTTATGAACTGATTGGATCATGGATATTAGCACCTCCTTTTCTTCCAGCGTGAGTCAGTGTGAACACAAACATCAGAGCTATATGGAAAAATGTACTCCTACAAAAAAAAAAAAAGTAAGAAAAAGAAAACTAAACCTTCTTGCAAGAGCTTTTTAATCTTGAGGGCTTTTAAGCAAAAATAGTTGTAATAGCTGTCCTTTTTCTTTTCAAATTAGGAGAAGGAATAAATGGGCATTAAGGGCAGTGTGCATGCTCTGATAAATTTCTAAGCAGAATGCTGTTAAGAGATTATAGTGCTTGTTTTTGTAAAGATGCTATGACACCAGAATCCACTATATTATGAGTCTAAATAAGATATGACAAAAGAAATTGAATTCTTGACTCTAGTTCTGTTAATTATTTTAGCTGTCTTGGATTAATATAGGAAGTGTTCTCCTTTAGCCAGCTTTAATAGTCTAGTGCTTTTTACAAGCAAATTCACATCTCTGTCTCTAATCTGTTTGGCCTTACTTGCAGAAAGGAAAGCCAAAAAAAAGAAAACAAGAAAACAGCTTTTGGTGGTGGTAATACAATGCACGTGTCATGAGATGTTAGAAGAGAGACATTTGTCAAAGATAAATTTCACCTCCAAAAATGTTATGAAATGATTGTTTTACTGGTGGATTAAATAGTCACTTTCATTTTTTTTGTTGTGATTGTTTTTAAATAAATGAATATAATTTGGTATATTTCAAACACCACTGACTGCTGATCACTTCACTATTGGGTTCTTGGCCAAATCCTAGGTTTTCTTTGTTCCAGCCATATGCTCCTTCCTCTCTGCTGTATAACAATCCTCTTTTTGTAAGTTCATTGGAGCTGGCAGATAACTAGGAGAGCTTGAATTCCAAAGCAGATTCAAAACTTACTTTATACCCATGACTAATGTCAAATCTGAACTCTATCTAATAGAAATATTGAATAACCTCATGTTAATCTCTTCTCGATGCCAGCTATGACTAGTTATAATAGCTGAGGTCAGATCCCTGATAATATACATATACATACACATATTCTCCTCCCACAGAGTTTTCTTTGGTCAGCAACAATACTGAGGAAGAATCTCACTTCTAGTTCAGGCTGTCCTGGTGCAATGAAATCAAAAAAGATTATAGAAAACCTGTCATTTAAAATTCCTTGACTCATGATTGCAGGAATTCAGAGCCAAATTATTAATTTGGCAAGGATTTGTTCTCTAGATACTTTCATCTGTTTGTATATTCTGAGATTTTCTCCGTCAACTACTCTTTGAAATATAAAAAGAAGGAAGGCATGTGGATAGCAGAATATACAAAAAGATATTAGGTCATTACTTTATATTGTATGAGGAATCCCTCAAAAACTGTTCTTAGAAAGAGAACAAGCAGACTCAGCTATGATTTTTTCTTCCTGAGAGCAGAAGATTGTATGAAGTAAATATTGTTTTTAGTTTACAGATGTGCCATAACAAAGAAAAATGCATGTGATATTACATTTTCTCTACTATAAAATGAAAAAAAAAAAAAGTTACAGCAAAAAAACCTCTAATCCTTAGCCTGTGTTGTATAAACCTAAAGCAATGGTAATCAACCTTGATGCGTGACTAAGGCACACATCTGTCTATATGATTTATGACAGAACACAATCAGAGAATAAACTCTGGTCTTTCTTTTTTTTTTCTTTTTTCCAAGAAATAGAGTTCCTTGTAAGAGGATATTTTCCTCTACAATGAAGCATAGATTTTTTTTTTTTGTTTTCATATTTTCTTTTCCTCTAAGCTTTCTAAGAGTTATTACACATCCACAAGACCTGGTTTCCATAGTCATTATTATAAAAATCCTTTCAGTCTTTTCTATTCAGAAGCTTGGAGCTGTTCTTGATGTCAGAGAAATGGTTTAATCTTTTTCTTTTCTTAACTCGAAATAGGCTTCTTATGGAATAATAATAATAGTTCTGAATTAAACACCAAATAAATAAAGAGAGGTTTATATATGTATATATGTATACATCAGATTAATATATATAAATAGAACAAGCTGACTATTTTTCTGTAAATACTTCTTAATTTTGAATGTCACATTTGTAAGCGCTAAAGAGTATTTCATCTTTATGATTATTTGATTAAATTTCCAATAAAAGCACAAGCACCAGCTGCATTCAAGATGTGTGGTGAAGCCGGCATGGACAATATCACCACTGGAACTGGATGAAGACCATTTAATTAAGCTAGCATAGGCCATTGAACTCCCATTCAGTGATAACTTTGCTTTAATATAGATATGAGTTGTATTCAAAGCAGTAAGCCCTTAGGAAATTTTTTTTCTTTTTTTAAAAATCCAATAGGTGTGTTTATAAACAAATCAAACATCACTTGAGCTAGAATAGGAGGACTTGAAATATTTGTGCTGAAGTCAGGGACATGATTTCCACTGACTTCAAGAGAAAATTGATAAGTAATTTATGGCACAAGATTTTCAAATGGCCTCGAGTTTTACTATTTGACTTCATTGAAGATGAGGACTATGAATGTGAGTTGAAACATCTTTTATTGATCATCAAAATATCAGCAACACAGAGCATGGTAGCAGCTTATTTCACTGAACATAAAACACACTTAGTTAAGAACTTTCCTCTTTTCCGTGTTTACACAGTTGTAATGAATCACTTTTGAAGGTACATCTCACCAAGTGAGTTTATGCTACTAGTACTGGCTAGACCTGCCAGACTAGCTGATGGGGAACATTACGTAAGAGATTCACTCTGCAGTTTCTGGATCTCTGCCACAGGGAGGAAGCAAATGTTGCTCATGTATTTGTCATTTTTAATGACCTTTTCGGAAGGAAATTGCAGGTCCTGTGACATCTATCTGCAGGAAAGATGGCTTAATAGAGAGAGGGAAGGTCTTGCATCAGTGAGAACCGAGTAGCCGACTGGTAATTTCCACAATCATGACAAAGTTATGTGATGACGTTTATTCATAACATATTCAGATGGGCCTAGCAAGCTTAATGAGAGTAGGAGGCATGGGTGATGGATTTATTCGTTGCCTTTGGTATATGTCAAATACCTCATAGCATTACATTATGTTAATCTGCAGTTACATCTGCTTCTGCATCTCTCTCATTCATTCTGGAATCTTTATCACAGGACGATCTGAAATGCCATAAGTAATTTTGCATATGGAAGAAATATAGTAGTTCCATTTCATGGATTTTTTTCTGGAAGGCATAAGTTGAAAGACTTCAAAGCAGAGCGTCTATCACAATAAATGATTTTTCTATATGAAAGTATAAAAAAGTTAATATTTTAGACCTGAGTAAAAGTAGTCAAAAATAGTAGTTTTGAAGCTACACTTTTCTCTGTTACAATCTGTAATATGCATTAGTAGAAGGTTTTTGCTTTTTATTTCCGTTCCAAATTCCAGTCTTTGCCAGACAACTGAAATACAGTGAAACTCATATCGAGATGACAAGATGATTCTATTATTCACAACTCTCTCTCCAAATTTCATGAAATTTTCTCTATTGTAAAAGCAGTACAAATGGAGATATACTTTTATAGCAAAGGGATAGTCAAAGACAGTAGTGCACAAATGACAGAAAGCAGAAGCAAAGTCATTAAAAAATATGGATTGGACAAAGGATGCCAGATTCTGCAAAGTACTAAAGTACTCAAGAATAAGGCTGAGGTCCTGCTGATGCCAGAATGATTTAACATAAAATATCTTGGAGACTCATTTAGTGTCTATGCAACTACAAGAAATTTTTAATTGTGCCTCATCTCTGTACCATTCTTGCTTCAAGCAGCTCAGGGAAAAAAATCCTATATTATTGTGGTCACTTTGGAATGGTGTTGGAAAACATAGTATTTCCCTTCATCAGTCTTGTTTGCTGTCTGAAAAGCACAGCATATAGCTCCTTAAATTTGGCATCTAGCTTCTGGGCCCCTGGGCCCCAAAGGTAGCCAGCAACAACCTTTTTTTTTTTTTTTTTTTAAATACAGCCAGTGAGCAAAACTGTTTTTATTTTCTTAGAAGACCACCCATGAGGCTTTCCCTCCACTTTTCCAAAGCTGTTTCTCATTGGAACTAATGTGTTTGCCCTTATACATACCAGCCACAAAAGGCTCTCAATAATAAGGCCAGTTCTGAAAATGTCTGTGTTCATTTTCACCAATAATTTCAGAGATATAGAAATGTTTCTCCACTGCTTTCATTGTCAGTGGGATTCCAGAATTTTACAGGTACACACAATACAGCTTTGGAGTGTGTTTATGACAACTAGAGACAGTGAAACCTGATTGACAAGAATTTAAAGTATTTTGTCCAATTACAGCAGAGACTTTGCCTGTCTCAGAGTCTAATATTGAATGGACACATTTTCACAAATGCTCCTCTGGAGCATTTGGAAATGGAGATCTTTTGGGGAGTAAAAAAGATATTTATGGCAATTTATGCCATTTCTTCATTAAAAGAGCACTCTTCTCTCAAAAAATAACACACTTGCTACAATTATTATGACTAGAATAAAACTTATATCTGTAGAACATAAAAATATGGTTTACATAATATTTAAATACTGCTTGCACCTTATTTGAATGGCTTATATGACAAACTGTTCTGGCATTGAGTCAAGGCTAAACATCATCTCTTGTGATTAGAGTGTAATGCAAATATTGATGTCTAAAGTCAATGAGTGCTTTGTGAAAAAGTATTAACATGGGTACTGAGCTTTTTATACTTATGATGTTGTGATAGGACTCAAGTGAGACAAAATTGTATCTTTCAGCTTGAGCTCTTGTTCCAGAGGGGTGCTATGTATCTGTGAAAAATCTCCCTTCCACTCACTCATACGTGTTGATGCTGCTTTCCCTCGAGTCTCTGCCCATGATGCATTGTTCAGAAAGAAAATACAATCTGTCCTTCAAGAGGGTCCTTGAATAGATAACATGAGTTCGTGGAACCTTTAGCCTGTCGTTAAGACCATTTTATCATGCAATGCTATAACATACATAAAAAGAAATAAAGATGGAAGCACTAGGAACTACTTCATCTGAATCTTCTTCAAATCTATTCAGGTTCATTAATTAACCCGATAGCCCAAGCTAATGCTTTGTATGTGCAGTTTTCAAAAGGTGAACCAAAAATAGTAAAGGGTATATGAAATATCTATTTAATTTAAAAGCTTTCCACGCCTGCAAAAGCGTATAGTTCAAAACTGTATTTCCCAATCAGAGTTTGTAGTGCTTAAGAATTAATCATATCCACAAAAGTTCCCCTTCTGCTTCCTCTCTTTTGTCTTGCAAGAAATAATAAAAAAGCAGATTTTCTTATTACATTGTTTGGTTTTTTGATCACAGGACACTTAACAGGGTGGTCTGTTCCTTTCCCTCCTAGAGCAGTTGTTGAGGGAACAGGGAGGTATGGCTGGACAAGGCTGCCCATTTTCGAATATCGGAGCCAGCTGGAAAGAGGTCAAACAGCTCCTATAAAGGAGTGAGAGAGCCCAGCTGTGAGAGGTAGTGGGAGGTAGATTGGTTCATGGGATTGGCCTGGAGCAGCATGCAGGGAAAAGCGGTGCAGTTCCTGTAATGTGTGTAGTACAGAAGTTTGGTTTGGTTTGGTATGATGTGTGAATGTGTGTCCATGTTGGTGAACCTTCACATTCTTGTGCTTGAGTCAATAAACGTGCCCTGGAGGGGAATGCCTGGAAGAGCTATGAGGATGTTGTCAGTCCACCTTTCTCTGATGAGGAGGAGGATGTATTCACTCTCTATATGAGACAGAGCTTTGGGTTGAGCTTTGTATGAATAATAAATAAATATGTGCACCTGTAATGAGAATTTCAGAAGGGATTAATAACATTGGGTGCTTAAACTTTCAATGCTCCTCTTGAGACATCCTTACTTTAACCTTGAATCATTTAATACTTTTTTAAAAATTGTTTTGTCTTGAAGATAAGTTCTGGAACTCTTCTACATTTCATGTTAAAAATTATAGCCTCTTTAATACACAATTTTAATTGTGAACTTCAGCATGGAGAATGCTCTTCTGTCCAGATGATAAAGCTCTAAAAATACAGCTGTTGTTCTATCTCTGGAAAAGTGTTGATAGAACTTTAACAGAAGCATCACAATACCATTATTTTAATATCACTCTAATTCTACTATGATTAAGAAAAATATGCCTTCTTCAGCTGTTGTATGTTGAAAGCAATGGTTTAATTATGTGCATGATGAGAAAAAGATTCACTTCAGATTTAAGATGTTCTACATCTTTAATCAGCACTTTTTTAATAAAACATCATACTCCATAGAGGAGTAGCCTAGCAGGGTGTTCACAGGGCTGCTGTAGTGATTAATAACCCTCAAGGGGAATCTGAATGCTAAACCTGCTTAATACTCCTAGGATGCTCTTAGTTATCTTTTCAAATAACTTGGATAGGAGCAGATTAAGAAAAATAAAATCAAGAATCCACAGAAATATCTCTTAGGGATTCTGGCTTTGTTTACTTTTAATACAGCTTTTGTTACTCTCTAGAGACCTAGAGCTGTTAAATTCAGTGGGTTTGCATCAATTTGGGGTTTGAAGTGATGAAAATGACATCTACTTTCCTCATTGGGCTTTGTTCATGTTTTAACATGCGATAGAATAAGGTCTGAATTTTGTCCTTAGCCTGAAAAGAAAAAGTACACTAAGAAAAATTGAAGTATTTCCCCAGAGAGCAAATCAGACAACAGCTATTTCATGTGTTAAAAAAGAAAAAAAAAATAGATTTAGTTATATTTGAACACTGTTCCTTGTAGCAGATAGGGTAATTTATTTCATTTTAAATCACTGACAGCCTAGGTTACAGATGATCAACTCTTGTATTTCTGAGATATTAGAACTTTTTATTTCTAATTACTTTAATTGTTCATGGGGGCTTCTTTTTGACAGCTGAAGTGGGCAAGTTCTGGCTGCCCTTTTGCCTACAAGTGCTTTAAAACAAGCAAAGTTCTTGTCCTGCTTTTCTACAAGAAAAGTGTATTATAATCTCCTCTCCAGCTCCTTACTGGGGAAATTTACTTAGCAAAGCTCCCTTCACATCAATTATATTTACAAGCCCACAGCACTTCAATGATGCTGTAAATTTTGCTGTATATGATCCATATATGTAAACTTTTTTTTCTGTTTTTACTATTTTTTAGCCACATTCACATATAACAAGCAAGAAATTGCATAATTCTACGTGAGAATGTTACATATTCCTTTGCCAAGGAATGCTAGGCATCATGCAAGCACACTTTAAAATACAAGATATGTCCTCTGAATCTGTAGGATCCCTTAGCATCTGCCATAACAAATGTAACAACATTAATCAATGTAGCGTATGTGTTCCAAAAAGAAAACTTTAATTCGAGATGTTTAGTGAAGGGAACTGACTGTATATCAACCAGAGTTTAGTTCCATTTGGCTTTGGCCTTGATGGATTGATTTCATATGGAGAAGGTTTAAGAAGTCATAGCGTTTTCTGCCTTCCTTCCTAACCCCTTCGCTCTATAGCAGCACTTGTTCTTTTAGAGCAGAAGCTGAAAGTTCATGAATAATCTGGTATGAATTTAGCTTTCTGATCCGCACTTTTTGGCTGATGTACCCTTTGGCACAAATGCGTGTGAGTAGACCTATGAGGCTAAAGTTGTGTGTAGCTTTTAAGTGGAGCTCCTGGGCAAGGGCAACCTGACATCTGTGCTACAGCATGCTGTAAGGGAAGGATCAGATTCCCTGGCATGCTCTTGTTCTCATCAAGTTTTTGCCATAGGTCTTGCATGCATTGCCTCCCACCTGTGCTGTACATTATCCATACAGTGCTGCCTGGCCCGATCCAGATAAACTCCCCCTGCCACGCATGATTCACTGCAAGAGTTAGAGCAAAACCACAGCATGAGGTTTCAAAAAGTGAAACTCATTTAGTCCAATGCCTTTTGTCTAGGCTTGCCTTTATAAGAGATGAAACGTCATTCCAATAAAAGTCAATGTGTGTGGAGTATTAGTTTTAGTTTCTTATTAATGATACAATCCTAACAAACTGCCATTGCAAACCAAGACGACTTCATTTCATTACAGCAAAAAGGCCGATATTTTATACAAGAGCAATACACTGAATGTGTTTTATCACAAGTCCTCCATCCAAATTGTACTGGATTTAAAATGTTCCTTATTACTCAGTCAAGGTTTGAACTCTTTAAAGTAATACTGTGGCAATTGGCTTTGTTTTTGTTTACTTTTCAAGTCATGTAGGTAAGCTTTTGTATTTTATCTGTAATTTAGTTGTATTTTCCAAATGTAACATTATTTTCCTTTAGGAGTACAAAAAGAGACATCAATCAAGCTGGATAATATTACTTTGACTACTAAGCACTTGTAGCTGCGTGAGGTAAGCCTTCCTTTTTACCATTTAATTAAGATAATACTGTTTTTTTTTCTTTTTTTTTCATGGCAAAAAAGAATCTATTTAATATTATTGTATTGTTCGTAATGTTAACTAATACTTGTAAAGTCATGTAGAAGGCTAGTTTCCATTAATTTTCTTTTAAAGTATCAGCTATAAGCATATGTCGACCTATAAGTGCATATAGACATGCTTGATTTGATGACAGACTGATAGACTATGTATCTCAATGGAGATATGGGTGCAATCCATGGTACATCCTACAGCCTTGGTTCCCCAGATATGTCTTCTCTATTCCTTAAGGCGATGGCTGTTCAAGACCCCTTCTGCACTTCCTTCTGAGGAATTTAGGTAACTGGCATGGCAGTAGGTGCCTCTGTCCTGGGAAGCAGTGAGTCAAGACTAAAGTTCCCACCTTGAGATGGTCAGGGCGCGTGTGAGATGGGACTACAGATGCACCAAAGCATTCCTGCAGTCACTGTGAAAATGTTGGGTTTTTTTTCCCCCATCATCATTAGCCTTTTTGTTCTGGTACAAGAGGCCTTTACCAAAGTTTTCTCTTGCAAGTTCAGCTCTTGGTGGAGTATTTGTATGTGTAAGACAGTTTCAGGTGTAAGAGCTGAGACATCACATCTGCAGTTTAAGGGGCACAAATTTTGGAGGTGAAAGCTTCAAATGGGAAAGGAAAACTATAAACCTTCTTTAATACCCTCACAAAAGCTGAATGAACCTACAGATTTGTTATAAGATACACTTGTAATTTTTAACATTCTCCTCTTTTTTCCTGTGGGATTTGTAACTGAATATGGAGTAATTCCTGCTTGTGTGAACCCTGGAGTAATTATGACCACTATTCATGGAGGTTATTTACAGAAAGGTAGACTTCAGTAATAGTGCTGTATAGATGCTTTAAGTCATTTTGTGGAGCAGCGTCTTTTCCCTAATTGCAGTTAGGGAAAGTCTGCTCACTGCAGAGAAACCTAGCGCTAGACACTGTGAATACCCATTCAAACCCCCAACCTTCCAGTGTATTTTTTTGGTGAAAGGACAAAAGCACTTGAGCTCTTTTCAGAACTCTTTGCCTTTCTTGATGTGTGAATCAGCTGCTGCATATGGAGCAAGGTGCACCAGGGTTTCTCATTTTCCTCCTGTTTTCCCCTGGAGTTACAGTCACAGCAGGGACAAAGGAGAAGAGCCTCCTCAGTCCCTTGCACAGCCAAGAAAGAGTTATGATAATTTAGCCCTTAGTGCTTAAGCCATGGTCCAGTGCTGCTGAAACTAACTGAGCTTGGCAACATTTGAAGGAGCTTGCTGAACTGTGAAAGACACTGATGTGGCTATGATTAAAAAGTATTGAAAAATTGTAAGCCACACTGCAAGACACCCATATATTCAAGCGCATGAGGACAGAGCAGGTTGGTATAGAAAGATTTTTTTTATATATAGTTGACACTTGCATGAGACAGGTGAGAACACACCACTAAGAGATGTTTCTTAGGTATATTCTGTCTTTCTCCTCACTGGACAGGCTGGAATTGGCAGAAGAAAGTTTTCAGTGATAAAAGTCAATCTTGTTATTCATGTTTTTTAGAAGAGATTGTGTGTGGGCAGGAGTCCTCCCTGTATCTGCTTCTGTGTTTTCCTATCCCTTGATAGAAAATTTTATTCCTGGCCCAGTGGGAACATGAGCGCTAACACAGAAGGACGCTAGAGGTTGTGATATATGATGGAGCCAGACCAAAAACTTAGGTGACTGATATTGCATTGGTATGATAAATATGGGGGAGATTCCTGTTTTCCTAAGCACCTGTTCACATATCTTAACTACAACTATTAGAACTGTGAGACAAAGGGTTTATGACAGATTCTTTTAAAAGGAAAAACAGCACCTTAGCAAGTGACAGACTTCCAAGTTACCTCCATGCTTCAGTATGAAATGAATGTCATTTCCAACACTCTGGAACTATAATTGACCTCAATATATAAGCACAAATATTTTTTGATGCTCAGTAATATTTTACTCCTATTTTCATAGCTGTATTCTACAATAGAGATGAAAGCTAAGTATCTGTTTTCTTTTTTTGGCAAACAATGATCTCCTGATTTTTCTAATCTAAATTACCCTCCAGGGCACTAATAAAACAAGTCATGGCTCACAAAGTAAATTTCCTGTGAACTAATTGAAAACGGTTTCAAATGTATTAGGATTTCAATCATCTTCCCTAGATCTGATGCTTGTGTTCACAGTAGTCAACATACCTATTAATATATTTACCTGAAAGATAAAAGCTGTATTACGAATAGGTCTCAGGTATGTCAAAAATCAGGAACCCCCCCCACACACACACACC
>PTEX01000001.1:3441207-3503470 GCA_003342815.1 Eudromia elegans
AAAAAAAAAAAAAAAAACCAAAAAAAAAACAAAACAAAAAAAAGACACACACACACACAAAAAACACTTATTACATGTATTATATAACTGAAGGTGGTTTAAAAGGACATCTGAAGGCAAACACTCTTTTTTTTCCTTAAAAATCTGATATATTTTCACTGTCAAATCCTTTATATATATGTTGCCAGGCATTGGTGGTAATACATAGCCTATTAGATGAAAAGGCAGGGGAGTGGGGAAATTGATGTCGTCTTTCTTTTATCACTAGCTCTGTCTTCATCCCGTGCAAACTGCAGGAGAGGGCAAGCAAAGGACTGTTGAAATGTTCCAACTTTCTCCTCCTTCAAGCCCCACCACAAAGCTCAAGTGTTACATGAACCATCCCCACAGTACCCGCAGAGTCTCCCTGCCACCCTGGGCATCCTCCCTCCAAAATGCTGTGCTGGAAGGCAGCGAGGGAGAAAGGGCATTTGTCAGAGTTCCTGGCACTGCATTTCATAGCAGAGTTCCTCTAGCAAGAGACCACAACCCCTTACACAGCCTGAATTAATAATACGACAAAAGCATTTGGCCTCCATGTGGATGAGGGCTGGCTGGAAAACTAGAATGCTGGTTTCTGAAAGATTTTGGGGCTTTGGCTTTCTGTTTGATTTTTTTTTTTTTTCATCGTGATAAACTAAAAAATGCTGGGGGGAAAAAAAAACTTCCTTATTTTCATTGTAGAAATGATGTGAATGCTCTAAAAGCACCTACGAATATTACAGGATTTAAAAGTAAAGCTAACCAACCAAGAAACAAACACACACACACACAGAAAAAGGTAAATGTTAGGATAAAAGCAATCTCTTTTAATTGCTTCTGATACAACTGTATTGTTTTGTACAAATACTTAAATATTGGGTCAGAACAACTGGCTTGTTGCTGATATGGAATAAAATTTCCATACTCGAGATAGCTCTATGTCTCGAGGGATGTGGGAGACCACAGTTCAAATTGCTTTCCCATCTCATACTTTCTTTGGTTCATGGTAATCCCTCATGAAAGGGAGAAAAGCACTGTTTGTGAAGAAGCTCCAAGAATGGCTTTCTGTATTTGCTTAATATATATTCCATGCCCTTGGAGAGATGCAGGCCTTCTGGTTGCTCTTCCACTTCTGTTGTGGATGGTCTTCATCAGGCCATAACACAAATGGATTCTATCTATGTTCTCATGTTCTGCCTAGGTTGCAGTACAGTCGAGGCAAATATATTCCTTTGGGGATATTCTGTGCTGGATCTATCTGAGACATTTTTCACATAACAATATGCCTATATATTCTAAGTTTTCATTGGGGAAAAAAAACAAATATAAAAAGCTATGTTTTGATGAATCATATTTGTACAGTAGAAACCTACTTTGCTGGAGAAGTCCCAAGCAGCTGTAATACAGCTGCCCTTTGCTCCGTATATGTCCCCTGAAAGCTGCAGTGGACAAAAACAAACTGCAAACTTTGGGTTCCAACACCTGGATTTTGTCTGTAGGTGCCATGGTGCCTTTGACTCCCACCTGCTCTTCCAGGCAGAACAAGAAGCAGTTGTTAAAGTCTAGAAAGCTTATTTTATTTAGGTCAAATTCCACTCTCACCGCCTGCCCCCTGCCAAAATAGACCAAAAAAAAAAAAAAAAAATGTGATTTGGGCTCCTCTCTGTTTACAGAGGTGTATTCTCAGTTAGTGTACCTAGGGGGACCATATTAATATCTGCTAGCTATTTTATCCAGCCACGGTTTCTCTGTCAAGACTCATGTTCATGGCAAAGACAGCAGAAGACCAGATGAGCAGCAGTTGCAATGCTATAAACTAATTCCCAGATGTAGAAAAGACTAGTTGTAATGCCTGTATTGTACATGTGGAAATTAAGTCTAAACATAGTGTAGTCCCCATACGCTTGTGAGCCTATTAAAACGTCAGTCATGACAGCAGCATGGCAGGTACTGTGTTTCTCCTTCTGTTCTCCTATATTCATATATATTTTCTGGTATATTCATGATCACTTGTGGAGAAAAGAAAAATAAAAAGAAGAGGAAAAATGAAATAGTTATTCCTTTATCATGTGCTTCCTGCTATGCTTAGTACAATACTAAGAGGACTTTAAAACATATTCATTGAACTCAAGAATTTCTAGCTCCTTTCAAAATGTTCTAAGCAGTAGTTGAACTTTTTCAGTCTTACATACCAGTATTGTCCTATAAGTCTGCAGCTGATAATTTGTCATTTCACAAATGTTAGAACATAAAATACATGTTTTATGTAGAAAAATCCTTTCTTTTGGCAGGATTTTGTTCCAGGAAGGTAGAATACAGAATCATGAGATGATTAGAGAATAGACAGTGTTTAATGGGGAAAATCTTGACACATATTCTGTGGACTCTCCCAGATATGAGTCCAGTTTTGAAGTAATGGAAAACTCTTTTCAATTGGAAGGGACAATTTATATGCAAAAATGAGAAATGGATCTGAATTTCAGTTTGTTTTCAGTGGTTAATTACCAGCACCGTAGTGTGAAAACATTTTAAAGTTAGTATAAATTATGTTCTCTATGTTATATAGTACAAACCCTATATAATGATTGAAGAATGTGAAATTTGAAGAACTCTTTTTTTTTTTTTTTTTTTATGTTGAAAAGCCAGATCATTAAAACCAGATTCTCTAATAGAGGTGGTTACACATACATCTGGGAAGGTAGCATTCTCAGTTCTTTTCAAAGGTTCGGTTTCCTCATTATCTTTTCTCTACAAAGGAAAAAGAAGAATGGACATTATGCAGAAGGCGCTGATGTCCTGAGCAGAAAGGGTCACGGAATGGTTTCTCTGCACACTGACCACACCTTGACGAGCAAGGCTGTCCTGTTTGCTATCTGAGACAAGTTTAGCTTTATAATCATGCTTGCATTTTTTTACATAGTAGAAAGACAGACTTCTTGCACCAAACCCATATTCTTAGTTGCCCAACCTGGAGCTCATTAAAAATGCTGGCAAATGACAATTTCTCTTATATTGGAAAGCCAATGACTAGCGTTTCTCAGGTTTCTTTCATTTTTGTTGCAAATTTTCGTGTTTTATATTGTGGCTTCAAAGTGCTCTTGGAAGTACCTGCAAGTCCTCACATGAGTGCATCCAGAGTAGTTACTTATCCATATGGGGAATTTGATAAGACATAAAAATAGGTATAAATGAAAAACAGCAAGAAAAATACTATGTTAACATAATGTGGGGAATGATTTACTATGGTTAATGAGCAGCAAATTTTGAGAAATCAGTTCCTAGATTTAACAGACTAAGTGAGGCTCAAGACCTGAAGCTCCCTCTATTATTAAGTTAATATTGAGACAGGATGTGATGAAATGCACAGGTAAAGTGCAGTCACTGGCTTCCCTCTCTTCTACATCTTATCTCTGCATCTGGCTTTCAAATGAATATTTGCAAAAATAGCCAAAATATTTCTCTATAATTTTTCTTATCACAAATGTTAACGTACAGCTCTTTATATGAGAAAAGGGAGGTACTTCTGTGTTCCCTTATTTCTGCCAACTTTCATTCTATTTTTTTTTCTTTTGCAGCAGAACTCCCCTGCATTCTGCTCCTCTGTTTGGTTAAGTCACAAACCTGGGATAAATCTTTGAGTTTAACTTTTTTTTTTCTTTTTTTCTTTCTTTTGTTTATGGAAGGGTGAAATGCTAATGAGAGATGATTTTAATGCTCCAGGTCACTCTCTTGTGTACCGCCTTGTCCATTTTTCACTATTTGAAAGCAATTATAGGTATTTTGAGTACTTTGGTATCCCCCTACTTCCTGACAGGAGTTACTCTATCACATTTGATTACTTTCTTGGCGGTCCCATTAGAGAGGTAAATGTACAGCCATATTGACTAAATCTTATTTCTGGATACTCCTTACAATGACAGTGGGCAAATGAGTTTAGTCTCGTGGATTTGGTCTCATAGTTTAAATCACTGTTAACTTTTATAATTTGAGCTTCAATTAGCTCATTTAATATTACAAGATTCAGTGAAGGAGAACCTCTGCTTAGACAAATAAGAATGGAGCTTGTTTGTGGATGTCTTAAAAAAAAATTCAAAACAAAAAAGAAAATTCACTTCAAAAGCTTTTAGTATATCAATAGTGTTTTTCAGTTCCTCCATCACCTCTGTTTGTTTCAGTAGGAGTCCAAATATTTTGAAATATGAGTGGCTTACTAATACCGGTAAAGGAACACTTAAGAAAATAAGCTATATCCTATTCTATTACTTTAGACTCCTCATGAAACATTCCCCCCACCCCAATACTCTCATCAGTCCATCTGAATCTCAGAATAGTATTGCATATATTTTAAAGACATCTTCAGTACAGAAAAAAAAAGATATGCAACAATCAAAGACAGAAAGATATGTCCTAATTTATAGCTTAAACTTCTCTAAAGACACTTTGAAGAAGTTCTGCTGGATTTATCTTCCTATTCTGTTTCCTTTTGTCTCTGAATTCCTATGCTAAGAAATAGGCCTAGGAGAGGGAGAGCTGTACTTTTAGCCTAGCCAGAGGCCAACTCTATCTGCACATTCCTCTTCTGTTAAGGGCAAACCTCACTCTAATAGAAAATCTTAGCTATGTCCCAGGACAATGCTACTTCAAAGGTCAACTTGTCATTCATGTCTAAGCTTCAGGGACATAGTAAAACTGACATTTGAAACCACTTTTTTTTTTTTTTAAGGTAAACAGGAGTGGTTCCAGAGTCACACAGTCAGAAATGAAATGTGGACACAATGAAGAGAGGCTTAGGCAGGAAAGTAACAGTGAGGCAATTTATGCAAAGAAAAATTGGTTCTAAAATGCCAAAAGAACATTAGTTGCTATTCTGTTCTTGGTATATGGTAGCTTGATTCAAGGGGGAAATATAGATTTTTAGGAATGTCAGCATGAAGATAAACATCACACTCATAGGTCAAGAGGTTGGGGAAGAGGATATGTTCACCACATTTTCTGGCTTTCTGCCCTACCTACGAATCTGAGCAAGTTATATGTGGTTATGATAATCATATTTAGAGACATATTGGCTATTTTGTTATTAAAAATGTACATCTGTATCTCTCCAGGAGGAAATGCAGATTTGCTTCTGAGCCAGCTGACACAGCAAAATAAAAGTCTGGACTGTCCCTTGCTCAGCTGCACAAGTCTCCTTTTCTCATATGCTCTCTGCCTTCTAGTTTGAGTAGAATGAATTTAATAGTTGCTTAATTTGTGTTGGCTATGTACAAAAACAGCTTGGATATATCTGTATGACTTCTTTTACTGACTCAGTGCTATTAACTGATTTTTCTTTCCCTTTTTTTACTCCTTTGTATTTTCTTGCCATTTTCTAGTACTTTTTCTTAATTATCTCACTTCATAAATGCAATAAAAAGATATGTTTTCATGGCACTGACTGAAAGCCTATACTGTACATACTGTACATTTCTGTACTTTTCATCCAACCATGTAGAATACATAGTATGTAGTATAGTATAGTATATGGGTCAACGTTATCTCAGAAAACATTCCTGGTTGGAATTCAAGGCCATCAAATTTAGGGAGGATTCAAACTGAGATACTGATTTATCTCAGAAAAGATCCTTCTAATTTGACATAGATTTGGATTTGTTCTAAATTAAGATGAAAATAGGATATAGATCTGTTATTTTATTTTCTTTTTCTCCCCGTTCCTCCCTCCAAAGCATGCTTGCACAAGAGATTTTATGTATATAAATGCATATAAAGTATAATCTTCCTAGGAGGAAAAAAAAGTCTAGGAAACACTAAAAATACACAGAAAAAACCACCAAGTTTTCAGCTTTCATATCTGGAATAGATTTATGAGGAAAATAGTGATTTCTTATACTATTCTGTGTATTTGATCTTCTCTTTCTCCAGCTCTGGCGTCCATTCTCTTGTTAAGACTTCTTTCTTCAGTTACAAACTGGGAAATGAACTGAACCTATGTGTAATGACCAAGAAACTGAATCTGTATTTTAATAGAAATCACTGCATCTTGTTACAATCTAAATGCTAAATAATAATTTAAGAAAGTCACACACGTATGCACAAACACACATTATCAACTGTACTGTAGTATCAACTGTAGTGAGGCACTGACATTCACTTATTTGCCTTTATCCTTCATAACATCAAAATATGAATAGCCAACTAAGCAGCATTAACTTTTTCTTAACAGCTTATCTTTCTGCTGGATCAGTGTGGAAAGGAAATTAGCTACTAGGAGGGATATTTTTAGAAAAAAAAAAAAGTAAAATAGGGTAAATAAAAGGGAAATAAAGATTGATTTCTCTTCCCTTAGTGAGTGTTAGCAATTAGGTAAACTGATTTGCAGTGAGATCATCAGTCACAATTGGAAGCTAATTTGAAAATGGATTAGCTTAGAAGTAGTAATTTCTGCTCAATGGGTTTCGGCAGCAAATGATTAAATTTTGTAACAGACCTCGCAAACTGGCCGAGATCAATGCCTACCTAGTGTACCATTGCACACAAGGCAAACGCCAGTGACTGCAGGCACAGTTGTGGCTTTGAGGAGATTCCCTGTCCTGCTGGGTTTGCTCTGCTCTGTGCTTTTTCCACAGGTGCGTTGTTTGATTGTTTTCTTCTGCAGCAATAAATAGTTCAAGAGAATTAGAATATGTGAAACTGTTTTCACTTCTCTTGAGAATGAGCTTTTCAGTTCTTGTACAGGAGTCTGTAAATCTGTATAGTCTGTACAGGAGTCTGTATAGTCAAAAAGAGGAGGTCCCACCACTTCCATGGGCAGAAAATCCTAATTATGGTCAAGGGTTCGGGCTGTGTGTGTCAAAGGAGGAGAAAGACTCTTTCTCCTCCACTCTGTTCCAAGATTTCGCCTCCTCACAAGAAGATTCTAAGATCATCTACTGCATTCTCTGAAGATTTTGTCCCTTGAAAATTAGGACGACAGCCACATTGCTTCCTTGGTCCTCCTTGAGTTCTCACCTACCTTCCACCTCCTACAGGCTATGATTCTAATGCCACCTCTGAATCTGGTTATATTTTGAATCAATCTTTAAGATCACAGAATCACAGAATGGTTGAGGTTGGAAGGGACCTCTAGAGATCATCTAGTCCAACCCTCCTGCTCAAGAAGGGACCCCTAGAGCACGTAGCACAGGGTGGCAACCAGGTGAGTTTGGAAGATCTCCAGAGAAGGAGACTCCACAACCTCTCTGGGTAGCCTGTTCCAAGGCTCTGTCACCCTGATAGTCAAGAAGTTCTTCCTCACATGTCAAGTTTCGACTTGCACCCATTATCCTTTGTCCTATCACTGGCCACCACTAAGAAAATTTTGCACCCCCTCCTTCCTGCACTCTCTCCTCAGATATTTATACATACTAATCAGATCTCCTCTCAGTCTTCTCTTCTCTAGACTAAACAGACTCAGTTCTTTTAGTCTTTCCTCATACAGTAGATGCTCATGCAAGATCATGGAGAGAAAAAAAAAAGATCCAATTAAATGGAAACTCATATGTAATGAAAACAAACAGAATCGGTTTAATCTCTATCTGAATATAAGACAGACTCATAAGAATTTCCTTCTCCTGGACTGGTAGAGAATCAGAGTATGCTAAGGCTGAGTCTTTTTTACTAGACAGCTGAGGAACTAGGATGCCAAAGCATGTATTGTATTTTCCATGCAGTCTAGATATACTCTTAGAAACAGTCTCTTTTACTAAGTGCTAATTCCCATTAGGCCTACTGTAATAACTATAAGATAATCAATACATGCAACATGTAACTATAATGAAAAAAAATCAATATAATCACTGAATATTGGAACAAAAATTTCAGATTTGTGCAGAAGTAATTCCATTGCTTTAAAAGTTTTTTTTCTCTGTTAACTTCAGAAATGGCTACTCCATAAGGATACTTCTGAAAACTTAGGAAAAGTAAGTTTTACAAGCTATTTTGAATATGGTGTGTATGAATACAATTGTCATCATAAGAACAGGAAGAATATATGGAACATAATAATGAAGGAAAAACAAGGAAAAAAAAAAGTGAGGAAACACTCCTATCTCTTAATTCTAAGATAAAGATTGACCAATTTCCAGAAGAAATCTCTAAAATAAGTGAGAGATTTAAAGGGTAAGCATCTTCTGTTCTAATGCCTTATTCCTAGCCTAGCTTTTCTGCATTTTGCACAGCAGACACAGAACAGGGTTTTGTTTTCCTATCACTATTTATTCATAAACTGAGTACTATAATTGGCAGAAATATAAGCTTTTCAAACCAAATGGCTGGTTTGACTTCTGAAATAAGTAATATGTGCTAATTATCTCCAGAACTAGCTTTGCAAGGACTCCTATGAAGTTAGCAAGAACCATATTCCTGATTAAGGTCTCATTCTCTTAATTGAGAAAATCATGTTGGAACCCTCTGGCTCACCTCTCATCTCCTACCTGGGTACAAATTTCTGCCTGCCTTTGATAGCAGGGTACTGAGTTTGCCAGTTAGATGGACATGCACCTGTTTTCAACACAGGACATGGCATGATTTAACCCAAATCTGATCTGATAGTGATTGCTGTGATTGGAGGGTGGGGTCACCTCACGATTGCAATCAAATGTCAACATCTGGTTAATAAACAAAATGACACTTTGTGATTATTGTGTAGCAAATTAGAAGTGAGGTGAAATTTCCTGCCTTTTGCTTAAAACAAAGGCTGTGATGTCAGTGACACCAGCTCCCAATTTCTGACCTTACAATATGAAAGAGGCTGGTTAGGGGATTAGCTGTAGGAAAATTAGTTTTAGATGAAGTGTTGGTTAAACATGCCAAGTAAAATTCACCCCCATTAAAGCTTCGCTGATCACACGGGAATAACACCAAAAATAATTTTTCTAACCTTAAAAACAAAGTTTCCCATTGTTTCTTAACTATTTCCTTCAATCATCCTGAGGTTCAACATTTCAACATGCTTGAATCTTCCATGTACAGAGTGAAACAATTTTGCCACAAAAATTTAGAGGCAACTGCAAGCAGCTCATGGAACTGCTTTTCCACAAAGCAAAACAGTTTGTGAGAAATCCTGTTGTCCTTCATTCATGAAGTGACAAACGCTTGAATACTTTCCTGATGTTTGGCAGAATGAAGCCATCAGCAGCTCCAGAGTGGGACAGTCCATCTTCCATGTACTAGTTGAGGCTTTATTAAACTCTACACTCAAATATTTTGCCCATGACCTTTCTCATGCCTCCCTCTGGGCAGGGAGAATTTACAGTACTTGACCTCTAATATACCCTAATTTATGAAACCTTTAACATATCAAGAACACTGTCTGATGCCCTGAAGACAGATCTACAACTCAGGATGAAGAAATAAGTATATGTACTTCCCAATTCTTTTTGCAGATCAAAAATTAAGGCACCCAGTTTGCTTAGTCTGGCATATCTCTAGTGAGATGTAGGGAGCTACACTGAATAATATCATGAGAATGTCATCTGTGGTGAAACTGCATTTCTGGTGTTGTCGACTTTTCAAAGATAGAAAAGCAGCCAGTTGAGAATCAGGCCTACCCCAAATGGTCTACTGCATGTAGTATATGATAAAATTTCCAAAAGAACAAAGGAATTCAAGATGATTGGAGCGCATCCTTTCTTAAAAGTTCTCAAATTAGTTCAAATCTTCCTGTAAATCACACCGTCACTTCTGTCATCTTAACTTTTACTGACCCTTATGCTATGGCTGGTTATTCAGTTAAACGTTTGCTTACCTGAGTAAGGGGATAATATATATCATCTGGAATAATGGGAGCATACCACATGTCATTATTGTACCCACTCAGCAATACCCTCACACAAGCTAACCTTCTTGAACATCTCTGTCTAGCTTCTTGACATAGTCAATGTCAGTCTCAATGTTAACGTCTGGGGTTTTTTATTTATTTTTTAAGTCACTTCAAAGCCTGAATATATCACAACTCCTTGCATAAAAAGTTTTCAGTTTCACAAACACATGGAAATATTTAAAATGAAATACTGTTTTAGATAGTTGGAGAATCACCAAGTTCTTGTTATATACGTTTCTTGGTTTTTGTGTGTGAACATGAACATAAAACAAACCAATGTCTAAGAATTTGTATATGACTTTTTCTCCAAGCTTCTTTAAAGACCATTTGAAATCAACAATGTGTGTTAAATTATGAACCACAACTTATTTCCCAATATCTAATCCAACATCCAAGACTAACTCTTCAGTTGTTTCAGACAAGTTAAATGAAAAGACTATATCTCTGTTCTCATCAAAAAACAAAACAAAAAAAGTCAATAAAATAAAAAATGTCCCTAGTGCTCAAAGCCGGTAAAATACTTCACCTATGTTGATAAGTATTTGGATTCTACAGGATCTCAGATATTTTGGGGTCATGGGATGTAGATATCAGTTAGTAGACATCCTTTAAGCAGTTATAAGCCTATTCCTGTCTTAAGATGTCAGAGGGCAAATGACAGAGATGTTATACTCACATCAAATCCCCTAAATCATCTGTTTTATTACATTTTGGGATTTTCCCTTATAAGGAAGTCAAAACTCTATGGATCCCTGTAGCTTCTTTCACCTATGGGGAATTCCCAGGACTGAATATATGCAGTTTCCTAGTTGCTTTTACTCTTGAAATGTCCCAAATCTGACTTGGGGATTTTCCTCCTAGCAATAAAGTCTTGGGTAACCACACTCCTTTCCTCTTAAACAGTGACTCACTAGGTCTCTTCCTGTCACATAGTATTGCCAGCAGACTCAGTGGGATGAGACAGCAAAACATTAAATAGCCACCCACTGCATTCATAAAGGACTTCCAGTAATCTAGAGTAGTCTTTTCCTGATAGCCCTAACTGTGAATCAGCCAAAAGATTTACAGGTCTTCACTTAGTTTTTGTCATTTTGACTTTGAGTTGATGTCCAACCAATAGCCACTAGCCAATTTGGCATCCACTATTGAATAGAAGTGATAAATGCTCAATATTCAAGTACACATGACACAGACAGATTATTTTCAAATTGTTTGTATACCAGCTTCCCCATGAAGGAGTTAAGTCTGGAATCCATCCCCAGTTTACCCCTCCTACTAATTAAAAAGAAAAAATGAATGTCTTTCTGCCCAGATTCTATTTTTTCATTCAAATTACTGAACAAAAGGTCTGATGTTATTCCTCAGCTATATATAATCCAAGTCTATGAAACTGAGAGACAAATGTGAGTATCATCTTTTCACAATGTCTAAGAAGTAAGCTTGATACATAGCAAGGATTCATACTCCACAGTCCAGTGATTTTGCTTGGAGTGTGCATTACCAAGGATCAAAAAGTAGCTTTTCAGATTCACCCAGGATTTGCTAAAGTCTTTGGCTGACAAAGTGCATGATGGACAAAATTTGCAAAGCCAAGTTGGTCCATAGTGGTGGAGTCCAAACTGCCTTCAAACTCCCTCTCCTGGACAGTTTTGCAGATGTGAGTTTAGCATCTGGTCCCATTTTCTGCCATATATAGACGTAGGTTGTTCAGGCCTTTACAGCACATGCTTTCCTTGTGCGCCCTGCACAACACTGCTTTGTGATGCATGTAATTACAATGGTCCTTTAAAAGGTAAATTTGATATTTTTAATAAGCCCTTTGAATTCTGTCTTTCAGGTGATTTTGTAGTTATAGGCTGTTTGTTCATTATTTTAAGTTCCTGTTTTAAAAATTTTGATTGCTATATGCTTGCATTTCAATATTTCATTTAATAGGTTTTCTTTTTTTTTTTTTTTGGCCTTGTTCTATTAAACACTCTCTAGAATATTGTTTTGTTTCCCCACACACAGGTGTTATGAGGACTATTTATATTTTAAAGGCTATAGCATGGTCATTGCAATTTCATATTTGCCTCCAAATGAAAAAAAAAATACATTTTTATTAATCATGAATGGTTTAAATTTGTCTCTTTAATGCATCTCCCAGGAACTTGAAACACCTGCTGTGTTAGCCTATGCCTTAGAAGAATGGAGAGGTTATATATTAGATTTAGTCTTATGGATTAAAATAAAGCTTTCTTTATAGGAGTCCCACTTGGGAATGGCTGCTCTAAGATTCTATAAAAACAATGAGAAAATTTGTTTCTGTGCCTGACTGCTTAAAAAAAAAAAAAAAATTAAAGAAATTAACATGAAAATGTAGCTTTAAAAAGTTGACAAAAACATAAAGTGTCATAGGAGAATCACAAATTTTGCACTGCCAACACCATTTTGAGACCTGCTGTTTTCCTAGTAGGTGTCCACATGGCTTTGATTTTCCCCTGATTATAAAAAAACATAAACATTGGCAAATGCAGTGAAGAAAGAGCACTGACCCCACTGTGCGAACTAGCACTTGATGCTGTTTGCCTTGGTAGAGTCTCAGTTTGACTGTAAAGATGAGTTCATTTGGTTTTCATTTGAGGAAGCTTTATGTTTCAATAAAATCAAAATGAAATTCCCTTTGTTCAGATTAGTAAATTGTGACAGTTGAGTTTTACATAGTTTAGCTTGCGGTTGTTTTTGGTGGCTATTGTGGCTCTCTTTTTTTATATATATATTTTAGTATTTTTAGTATTTCAAGGTATGTATAACTTTATTGAGAATATTAAAAAAAATCTGTGGTAGAATAAATCAGTACATGGTAATTTTCCCTGTATCCTTTGTACAATGGGAGAATCAAGTTTAAGGTCATACCAAGGGCTGTAGGCAGCTAGTTGCAAGAGAGGAGGTGACAGATTTAGTCACAGAAAACCTGGCCTCCTGGTATTGTGGCTGCAGTTGCTGTTTGACTAAGTTGTGGTGTTGGCAGTGAGAACAGATTTATGCACATAAAGCTGCCATTCTATCAGGGCTTTTGTAACACGAAATGCACTTCTCAGGTTGTACCTTGGTCTGAAAGGAGCTGAAAGAAAGAGGCAATTGAGTACCCGGAGAATGATACCAGATGCTGGCCTTTTGACACCAGCCAGCGGGCCAGGCCCAAGCACTTCCTCAACACACTAGCTTTTCAGCCGCCACATCCACCTTGAGAAACACTCATTGCTAAAGAAAAGGCTATCAAAACCACAGCAATTCATGGGTCTTGGGTAAAAAAGAAGGAATTAACTAAACAAGAAGGTGGTAAAGCCTAAAGCCTGATGCTCTTTCCCATTCCTATGTCAGATGCTGGTTTTTTAGTTGTTTTTTCTTACCTTTACAGCACCAGTAATTTAGCTTTGTAGCTGGGCAGTGATGGGTTCGTGCTCACCAGAATATCCTCCACACTAGGATATTCTGAAGCACTAGGAATGGGATCTAGGAATCTGCCTTGTCTCCCTGCATCTGCTGCTCTTTTCCAGCACGTTCAGAAATGAATATGTTAAGCTGAGCGTGCTTCAGTTCTCCATCTATAAAATGGGAATGACAAGTTTTAACTTTTTCTGCCCTTTCATCTGTATTTTCTGTTCATACTGTAGAGTATTTGGGGCTGAATGTGTTTTTCGCATCGTCAGAGTCTGAGAGGGAGAGGTGAAAATCTTGCTCATAAACACAGGGAGATCCATTCAGATTTGACTCCTGTAGTTTCAATTAACTCCTTTTCACTTTTCACAGTACCTTTTAGCCAAAAATCTCTAAGCAGTTTACAAACAATGCTATATTCAACTTCACAATACCCGTACGAGTCCATTAAATATTACTGCAGATGTATAGATGGAAAAAACAGGGGGACATAGGAAGGCTGCGACAGAAAGATCATCAGGCTGTAGATTTCCAGAATGCCTGTCCTCTGCTCTAACACATAGACCATCCCTCCTCACCTAGCCCCTGCCAAAATATTTGTAAAGTAATTGTATGGGGAGGCAGTGAAGGCACGTCAGGCCCTAAGCACTGCTTTGGCTCTGGTGAAAGGCATGAACACATATTGCCAAATTATTACAACACCTACTTGCAAGTGATATGACTGATGAAATATAGGAAAATAAGCTTAAAATGATGGAAGTTGAACAGCTGTCTCTGGTATGGACACTAAGAGAGGGAGGGAGTCTTCATTAATGTAGCAAAGTCACTTTTCACTGTGTTATAGCAATTTTGGTCTTTGTCTTAGGGCAAAATTATCTGGAATGGGGCAGACAAGAAGAGCAAAGAAAGAATGATGGTTAAGGCACATATTTTATGTCTGTTGAGTAAGTCCTCACCTCTGTCTGCCCATCAGGTGACAGAACAGTCTGTTGACACATACCTGGAAATATTTTTAGTAACCTTTTTTTTCTCAAAAAAGAGTTTATTTTTAGATATGAGATTATAACGTCATATTTCTTTATTATAGTACGTATTCTCGTACCATTCCTCATTATATTGCATATATAGATATATTTTCATATATTCTAAATTATATTACATAATAATTCTTAAGAGGAAGAAATTATGTCATGCTTAAAGCTGAAATTTTGAGACCTGGGTTAAATTCCCACTTCTGCCATAGGCATCTTGTATCACTTAATTAGACCTTCTCAAGTTTTGTTCTTTTTTTGCTTTGCCTATTACATAATCCTTTAGAAAATGCTAGCTAGTACAAGTTAAAAAATATTTTCTTCTACTGAAAAGACTATCCCGATACAACTTTAAGTGTGTGTATATACCAGACTGACTATCCAGTCAGTATATAAATAAAGGCACCCATATGTATATGTTTGCCCAAGTGTGTATGCCTATGAATAGGGACCACTTCTTCCATTATGGAAAACCAGTCACCTCTGAGGCAATAAACAGAAGATGTTTTCTGCTAGAGGTGTTTTTCAAGGACCTTTTGGAGGAGGAAGTGAAGAATAGAGCTTATCCAATTGGAAACTTTTGGAGAAAAGAAGGAAACACAACATAATTACCTAAACTGGAATTAAGCCAGGACACCAGGGTTAACACCCCTGCTCAAATGAAAGAGCCAGGAGAGAGTTCACAGATACAAAACTGGTCAAGCACTGTGGTTTTAGCTTATATCCAAATGCACATGAATTAACTGAATTGAGCACAGGTTTTATTTGTTTGGAAAAACCTAGAAAATTTTTTAGTTTACTAATATTTCAAGACAGCTTTTATGATTGCTTCTTTTTTGTGACAAAGAGAGGTCAAGAAATTAAAGATAGAAAGAAAAATATATTCAGTTCTGATCTTGGTGAACCCATCTGTCATGCTGGGACATTTCTCTGTTACTGAGAAAAACATCAGACTTGCTTTCAGTTTTAGTGAGTGTGCTATTAGATCCCTAAACAAAAAATAACTAAACATAAAAGTCCTTCTATAGGATAAATATGGACTTTTTTTTTTCTTCTGCACTGTATTATGTCTCTTATGAGACCCATTCCACCACTCCAGGGGCAGGGGCTCATGGTACAATGCTGGCCACAAGCTGTTGGGGTCAATGTTTTACAATGGGACATTTGTTTTTTTTGATAAAAGTCTGATCATGATTATGCCTATGAATCGAAAGGAGAAATGAAAAGCAAGGAGTACTGATAGGGAAAGAAAAATGTTAGAAATTTTGAAAGAAGAGAGGATTGCCCGTGCAGACCAACATGGGCTTTTGGAAAACATTCGTGAGAGATGCTCGTCTTTTGGTGATGTGAACCATATTTTGCAATCTTTTCTGTTCTTTCCCAGCCAGGCTGTTGAGCTGGGCAGCTATCTGGCATGTAGATCACAGTAGCTTCTGCAACAGCCCACGTACAGCTGTGCTGAGCAGGCACCCAGGTGTTTGCGCCTGTACACTCTGTCCTGCCAACACTGGCGTATTTTTTTATGGGCAGTCAAAATTTTGGCAAACCCACCCGGATGTTTTGCAGATAGAGGGTGGGTGAGTGAGCAAAGCCCACCCAGAGAGAAGGAATGAAATCATTTCTGTTCCTTAGTCACTTCCTAGTCATTCTCAACCTTTGAGGAAGAAGTCAGAGCAGGCAGGTGAGTAATTTAGTAAATGTTTCCATATCCGTATGCTTATTTTACTGTTTTCTAGCTTATCTGGAAAAGCTTTTGACACAGCATCTGGTTTTCAGTGAGATCCTGCCTTTTCCCCAGCTATACTACTGGCTTTCTGAGGCACATGGAGGTCAAGTGACTGTCCACAGGGTCACCCATTGACTTAATGCCTCGATTCGGACTCAACTCCAATATCTGATTGACTCTTGATTTTTTTTTCCATCTGAACATGAGACCCACCCTAAATTAATTGGGGAAGAATTCAGCGCTAGTTGGGCTAAGTAGGTTCTTTTATGTTTGTGACAATAGCATGTCAGTGTTTTCATGATGAATAGTGGAAATCTGGTACACAACATCTCTATAGAAGAACTCAGTCCTTATACAAGTAACAAGCTTTAGAAACTCAAAAAAAAGGCTATCCACACAAACAAATGGGGGACGATCCTGGGGCTACTCAATAATTCACTCAAAAACAGGTTTTCTTTGCTAATAGTTCTTATGCTTCTGAGGCATTTTCTGCTGTGACCAAGGTCAGCATAACAGGGCAGACATCACTCTATGGTAGGAAAATGCGTTATTAGTTCTGGTTTAGATCTTTCTTTCTTTTTCTTAAATCTGACTTTTTAATATTATCATTTTTGAAAATTAAAATGTACACTGAAGATGCTGGAAATGTGAATATTCAAATAGCTGAGAACATGATGCCTCCTCTGTAACAGATAAAGTCTTCGAGGAACTCCAAGCAGAAAATAAACTACTCACCTCGATTTTATTTTTCCAAATTCCCCTGAGAGATTGTATTATTCTGTTAAATGCCTTTCAGTGTTTCCAACAACAGATTGATATAATTTGGATCAAACCACTGGAGAGGAGGAGCTAAAGCTGAAAGACTATTTTGTGAATGGAGTTTCTTGGATTTTGTCTTTGAGACAGACAGTCCCTTGATGAAACCAAGAACACAAGCCCTCTGATTTTATTAAAATAGTACATACAAGTACTGGATATTTACTTTTTTATTCAATAAAGGTTTTCAAATTGCTAGTATTATGATTAGAAAGATGAAGGAAAGAGTGCTGAAGGAAGGAAGCCCACAGGAAGATGGAGTAATTGGAGGTCATGGGATGTTTTTGGATCATCTAACTCTCATAAAACAGAATTACAGAGGTAATTGTTCATCCCATTAATTTAGGAGGGTAGTAATTGAAATTGAGAGTATTTGTTCCTTTTGTAGGAGATGTAGGTAATGTTATCTTTCAGTTATTACTGTCAGATATCACTTTTTCCTCCCATCATTGATGAAGTTAGGAAGCCAAGATTTCTTTCAGGTTAATCTGAAGGCATAAAATGAATCCTGCGTATTTGTGAGTCATGAGGAATCTCGGTGCCAGTCCATCCAAATGGAAATAATCCTTCTGCCTGACTTTCCTCACAAATTTTTACCAACATGGAAATTTAAAATTCCATCAAAGAACAACAGTATGTAACACAGATAGTTTTGAGGAGAAGATGAGAGAGAAGCAGTCACACATAACAGGTGTCACTCATACTACTTAACATTGTTTTGAAAGAGACTGAGTTACTGTAATGATAAGGGTGTTGAGAGCCTAGATAGACTATAACAGAACATAGAATAGCTTTTGTAACCTTCTTTAGCACACTTTTATTATCTCTATTATGTATTTCCGTTAAATCTCTACTATATATTTAATTTCTGTATTATTTTTCCACCACACCCTAAAACTAATTATTACCTTTCTGTCTTTTAAGGAATTTTATTTTTGTATACCTGGTTGTTTTTCAAAAATTAGAACCATGTTAACTTTATGCATTCCTATATGATTAAAATGGACATTTTTTTTCCTCTTTCAAGAAGTATTATTAAGGATTTCTTTTCATGCAAAGCTTTACTAGCTACTTTTATCTGATTGAGAATGGAATAGCCTTCTTGCAACTAAGCAGCAGTATTTGTCTCGGAAATCAAACTCACATTGACTGTTTATGGAATACTTGGAACTAGAACTTATAAATCACGATCTCTATATATTTCAAAAACAGTGATTTCAAATGTTGCAGGCATTACAGTAACTTGTACTGAAAAATAATGCACCATTTCATGAGGGCGGGTGGGATGGCATTGAAAAAGTTTTTACCATGTGTAACAAAAGTCTAGCTTTATGTGCACCTAAATAAAGGATACACATGATTAAACTTCCTCTTTTAAAATCTTCAAAGATACTACTCAGAATAGCACTGAGACATTGGTGGTCTGTAGATTGCATGCCTAGGCATTCTGCAAAAAGAGGGAGGAGGCTATAAATCCATATTTACAATACTTAAAATAACTAATGGGGAGAAAATGGAATTTACTTGTTATGAACTTTTCATTTAAATGTCTAAAAGACTGATATCTTTTGCTCATATGTGTGTGTATATGTGTGTTGTACACACGTGCATATATATAATATATGCACACACACTTATTTTCTTACTATGGTATTGCTTTAAATATAATAATTAAATTATACTGTCTAAACAGAAGGGTTTATATTCCATTTTTTTGAATTCTTCTTATCTTCCATTGTTTAAAAAAATTGAGTGTAATTTTAAAATCAGGAGTCCCTGAAGTCTGTTTCCGCATACTGTTCCCGATTGTCGTGAGATATCTGTGCTCACCAGGAGTGCATTTGCCTTCTCACTGTACAGTACATAAATCTTGCGCAATTGCTGTTTCAATTTTTCTCTTTCCTTTGAACTCCTGAATGGAGGGAAAGAATTTCTTAAAGAGTTCAGTAGGAATGTCCCATTACAAAACATCCATCACCAAATGCCCATTGTACATAGAAAGTGAGGTGACTGTAATAAAATTGACAGAACTAAGCAAGCAGCATGTGACCTTTAGGAGACAGCACTTATGATCAGAAGACCCACTCTTCCAAACCTTTAGGAGTTAAGAGTTATCATCTTCTCCCTCCCCCAAAAAATACCTCAGCAAATGAAGTGCTACATATGAATGTACGTGATAAAAGAGGTGGAATAAATTCTTCTCTGACCCTTAGTTGGGGAGTGTTGACAGAGTAGAGGTAGAGAGTGACTTTCGAAAGGAAGGAAAAAGGAATGTATCTTTGGGTCTAGATGGAAGCAGCTGCTCCCCTTATCTTGCATCAGTGTTAAAATAGTTGCTGCTCCTTCCATGTCAGCCAAGTCACAACACAGCATGCAACGCGAACTTCAGTTGTTGCAAAGAGAAAGAGCAACGGGTACCGTCAAAAATGTTGTATCCACAATGTGGACATAAATCGTCCCCTGACAACAGCTTTGTCAACCTGTTTGCTTTTGTCTACGCTCTGTTTTCCATGTCATGTGCTGTCACTACCATATTATTCTTTCTGAGCTTGCCAGTCCTTCAAATATTTCCAGGGCTGGTTAGAGAAGACACAGCTACCGTGAGTCCTGACTCAGACTCAGACTTTGAATTAATGTGATTTTAGGGTTGTTTTTTGTTTTTGTTTTTCTTTAGTTGCTCCTCACTGCTTCTCTCTTTTATTTAATACAAATCAACACATACATGAATAACGTGTTTTAAATCTTTGTGGAAAGCCTCAGATCATCCCTCAAAGAGGGGGGATTTCCTATTTCAGCTGCCACAAACTTTTCCAGAAATATGTGACCACAAAGTTGCATGTAGTTTACTTTCTTCATGCACATTTTGATCAAGCACATAAATGTTATAGGATTATAAAGTGTCGCACCCCTTTTTGCTTGGCTTTTGTGCAAATTCAAAATAATGACCAACAGAAAAATACAGGAGTGTCATATGTAATATTTCCAGAATATCTTGAGAAAATTCTCTCCTCCTATTATGGAGGCTCTACTTAAATTAACTTCTGGTTGAAAATGTAAGGTTTTCAACAGGTAGCATGCTACAACAGCATGCAATAGAGTTGAGCTGCAGATGGATTATTCACAGAAAAATAGCAATTTCAAAAAATGATAGCAGAGCCTTATAGGAAAAAGAGGTCTAGCCTGTTTTTGATGTGTGCTTGACATTTATTACTTCCTTTCAGTCTTTCTGTTAGAAATATTTTGGTGATTTAGGATGACTTGACTACTGGCTTCTGGAGGTTAACAGCGAACGTATGTACAGAATGATATTCCCTTATTATTGTTCAACTCATGAAAGAGTATGACAATTCCAAGGTGTGAAGAAAGTACCTAGTAATAGTTAAAATTTTCTAGACATTCTATCCTGCTGTCTGTATCTGATACACTTGTTCCCCAGGAAATATTATATGAAAAGGAGGAAAAAGGGCTATATATACATATTTATATGTCTCTGTCTCCGTGCTTAAATGACCCCTCAGCTACAATATCTGACAACTTATATAATGGTGGTGTTTAATTTCAGAGATCCCTTCTGTAGACAATTCCTATGGTGTCCATTTTCCAGATACAAAACTGAGGCACTGAGGAATTAAGTTATGCAGAAGGTCCTCCAGGTAGGCCACCAACAGAGCAGTGGCTTCAGTGAAAGGTCCCTGAGTCCTAGCCAGAAATGTTAAGCACTGGGTAGTCATCTGCCCTTCTGTATGAGCATCTCTGTATGGTTTTGGGCACCTTTAGGCAAGCATTTTCAGGATGTGTTTAGCTAAACTGCTACCACTTCTCATTCTTCCCTTCCTTTCTCTTCCCATCCCTTCTTTTTTTTTTTTTTTTTTTTTTTTCTCCTCCTTAGAACAAGGTTACAGAAAGGACCTTCTGCCCAGTATGACTTGCTAGGGGGCAAAATTTATTTCTACTAAATTCTATTTCATAAACAAATTTATAAATAAAACAAAAAAGAGGATGGTAACCATATGCCATCTTGCAGTTTGTGATTTCAGAGAACAGAGTTACAAGCTTTTCTTTGAACCTGAGAGCAAACATGAGTTTTGTACTCTGCAGATGTTACAGCAAAATATAACCCATCATTGCTTCTCTGGAGTACCCAATGCTGTGGCTTTAATTCAGCAGCGTACAGCATGTCAAATGTCAGGTTGTTATCACAGCAATAAACTTGTGATTCTCTTGAAGCAGATGTTTTAATTTGTTAGATTTTTTTGTTGTTGTTGTTGAGGGGCAGTGGGGAAATCTGCTTGCATTTAAATAGATGTTCAGATAGAGAAAGGAATTTACTTGAAAACATCTTTTCCACCTGTATGAAAACTGCATTGCTGAGGCTTAGGACACATGTGTGAAGTGGTAAAGGAAATCATCACATGGATGGCCAAATTAAAGAAATCTCCTTCACATCTGAAATATGACCTTAAAAAGTCAGTGTGGTAATTCCAGTGAAGGAGAACAGCCTAGATCATAAGGAGACTCTGTTTAATCTGTTATTGAAAAAAAAAAAAAAAAAAAAAAAAAAAAGAAGAGAACCAGGATCAAGAGTGGCTGAGTTATTTTACTCAGAGGAGCTCCAATTCATTCATCCTCATTGCCACTGTGGATTAAAATCATACTCTTGAAATTCTTCATTCCTGGGTGTGCTATTGCTTTTACTCTTGTTTGTAGTCATCATTGAGGACTACAGATTTAAAGCATGAACTAAAAGTGCTTCCTTTGATGGTTTTCAAAGATAGGAAAGAATTATATATCTGTCTGAGCTCCAGGTAAAGAATGTTACAGCTGTGGGAGCACTAATTCAAATAATTAATTGATCTCAGTTGGCAGTGAAATGCTTATTAGACCTCTCTCAGTCCTCAAAAGGTAGTAGGGCTGTCCTCAGGCATGGGTCTGATTTGAAGGTTCATAACTTAAAGGATCCATATGGAAGGCAGTCTTAGGTAATAAACTTTTGTCAAAGGACAAAAAAGCAAAGAGGATGCACAGAAAAATATGCTCCAAAGTTATGGACTAATATATCTGGAATATGGCCATTACTGTGTCATATATGTTTAAATTCTTATGAATGTAGGAGTCATGTAAACTTCTTCTGATGGAAGGTCAGATCTTTTCCTTTAGTTATTTGTGTGAACTGGTGAAGACCTGGTTGCTGAGTAACATGCACATCTTATATTTCAGACTTTGAACCTTTCCAAAGTCTGATAACACCAAAAGAAGTAAGAAAAACTAAAACCAAGCACAAATATTTCTAGTTTTCTCAAAAGAAAGACAATGCTGACTGTAATGACTCTTCTGTCCTCAGGAATGTTTGTAGGAGTTATCTGGAGTCCACCTAGGATCAAAATGATTCAGCAGAAGTAGGTGGGAACGTCCAACCCCCAAGATAATTCACCAGGTTCCCCATGCAGATTCCTCAGAACAGTCACTCAAATGCAGATGAATCCACAGTGGAAGTAAAAGCATTTTTCCATATTATTTTAATATTATGTTTAATATTATTCTTAATATTATGTTTTATGTGTTAGTAGGGCTGTTTAATAGACAACCCCAGTAACTTAAGTTACTCCAATAAATCAGATGATTTTACAGCAGAAATATTCTTTAGAGAGATCATAGTCTCTGAAAATTTACGCATATTTCCTTCATTTCAAAACTTAATTCATTTTGGACTTCCATGCTTTTGCAGCACTAACATTAACCTAATGGGAATTTATTTTAGGCACTTCGCTTCTGTCACATAACATGGTTCATGGTATGCTTTCAAACAGAGACAATGTGATGCAGCAGGAGCTGCAAGAAGAGCAGGATCTCTATCCTCCCTCCCATGCACATACATCTTTGGTTGCTGAGTGCCCTTCCAGGTTGTACATCCCTGCTGACCTGTCAGTGGGATGTTTGTAATCAGAAAGCCTGACATTTGACCTTTAGTCCACGGCCACAGCACATTTGCATTCATTTTTGAGTGTAAATCAAGTAGGTTTAGCGCAGTGCCCCATTTACGCTGCATATTTTTCGAAAGGCTGCTCTTGCTGTGGCATGTTGGCCTGCTGCCCTTTGTGGTAACGGCAGAGTGCGTGTCACCCAGGAATTGCAGGTATGGCGGTGTGAGCAATGTGAAAGTTGGAGGACTCTTTTAGCATCTCTAAGTGAGGAGATAATTTGAATGGCACCAAATTTGCCTTTGAAGTGTTAACTACCCCCTTCCCTAGCCTAAACTTTAGTAGAAATAACAGACCTCGGGAATAAAACTCACGCATTCCTACTGAAGTTCTTGGCATGAGCTGAGCAGCTAAGTCCTGGCCTCTCGTTCCATGTTTTTGCACAGGTTGTGCCCCCAAAACGTGTTTGGGGCGAGACATTCCTCGGCTTGACTTTGAACCCTCACCATGCCTTGAGGTGAGCTCCCAGCACCAGGGCCTTCAATCGCCTCTATACCCAGAGGCACATGGAGAGGAGCGAGGGGAATTTCAACTGCTGGTTATCAATCAAGGAGCACAAGCAGTCTCGGGGAGTCATCGGTCTCCCTGTCCTTAGCACAAAGAGGTTTATAGCACCGGAGGAGTTTATTATTATTGCTGGTCTGAGAGCATCAAAGCCATTTTGTTCTCCCTCGAACAGTAGTCAGAGGGGTTAAAGCGAGGTTAAACTGCCCAAACAAAATGGAAGCAATTACACAGTGGATTCGGGAAGGGCTGTTTGCTTTGCCCTTGCTGACAAAAAGGTACTATATGGGAACAAAAAAAAAAAAGAAAAAAAGTGCAGTCCTTAAATACATCTCTCTGTTCCACTTCAGACCAAGCTTCTCTACCTCTCTCTTTTGGGGAGCATGGCCATTTGAGGTGCTATCAGTTTTCGGTGCGAGGCTGTCAGCTCTGCACGCTGCTTTGCAAGGCAGCACTTATGCCGGGCTGGACACGTGCCGGCAGAAGTTACACGTTGGATTTTTCTACTTAGCGACTTGGCAGGAAAAGACAGGGCTATGTGGAAGAGCAGGATGATGGGGAATGCAGATTTGACCCATTCCAAGCTTTAAATTGCAAGACGGGGAATTGGTTCCTCTATTCCATTCAAGGTTATATCACAGCTGAATTGTCAGGCTTGGCCTTCCAGCGACCTACATCATGTGATAGGATGAGATCTGCGCTTTATTAGTTTTATTTCTCTATTCCTCAAAAAAAGGAAGATTGTAGCATAAACAGCTTTCACTTTTACACTGTGAGCACTGTGGTATCATGAAGCTAAATGGAATCTTTATTGAATTCTCTGCAAGTTCTTTGCTGTTAGGCAGAAAAATACATCACAGGGTCCTAAGAAGGTGATGTATTTAGAGAAAGAATAGAAAAGAAAAAGTTATTTTAATTATATAAACAAGCACTGACACAGTGTTTATTGAAACTTGTCTGTCTGAGAGGGGACGGGGCCTGCTCTAGATAACCCAAATGAAGAATTGCATGCCTAATTTTGTCATTGTGTAAGATTCCTGCAAAATGGTTCCACTATACTCTGAAGAAAAGCTACTGAAATAGCTTGTATATAGATGCAGATCTCAAAGTTGATGGCGAAGTATTTTCTGTGATCCTATATCACACTTCTAAATGTTAGATGACCCTTTCAAAGAGTTCTCTGTAGCCTGCGAAGTGTTTATCTTGTCCAGGCTTGCTGCAAGACTAAAGGATAAAACCAGTAGGAAATGGGAGAGGAGGAGAGAAGCGAGCTTTTACAATTTGCAAAAGAGCTTGCAGTTTTGTGGTATATCTTGGCTGTTGGCAAAAACTTTCTTTTATGCAGAGAAAGTAATAGAAACAGCTTGTCAACAGAGCCAAAATGTTCAAATACAAAAAAGATTTAATGAGTTCACAGCAACAGAGCTGGAGTTGCACAATGCTCTCACTTCTCAAAACATTACTGTAAATGGTAAAGATTAAATAATATTCTTGCGCAAATATCTGTGCATCTCTGATAATTAACCATAGTGTGCACAGGAAGGGCAATATTTTGTCCTATCTTAGTCCAGATTTAAAGCAGTGGAAGTCTGACATCTTGCATGGGACCAGTCTTCATTTAAAACTCTAAAGCTGCAGTGTATGAACACACTTTATCTTTTATTGGGAGCTGCACTGAAAGATCAAGGTTATGAAAGATGAAGGAGAGATGAAAATACCTGTAAAGGGATACTGATCTGGCTAAATTTCTGGATGAGGAAAGGGAAATATTGGAACCTGTCATAGTTTATATGCTGAAAGAAACTAATTCTTTCTGACTTCTCCAAAAGGAGGAAGCGAGATGGCTTGATCGAAATGTTTTCTGTTATAATTTAGAAACATTTGAATCTGAATAGTTAGTACTAAAATACAAGTGGACCATATAACAGCAGTGTGGTGTGCAACTCAAATAATTAATTAAATTTCCTTCCCCCTGGCAAATGAATGGACTACCGGATCACTGGCGTGATTTCTATATCCTCTACCAATGGCACCTTAAGCACAGGAAGGAAGTAGATGGGAAGTTGAAAACACTATTTTATTACCAGCTAGAAAAGGATGACCAGATATGAGAACCCAGAAATAGCATTGCCAGGATCCTTGACCTTGAAACAGGTCAGGACTGGCACTTCCTGGCGTAGTGTCTTTGGTAGATTATTAGCTCAGATTTTAAAATCATAGTCTTGCTATATTACAAATTGAAGCTACACCTAGGTTAGGAATCCTGCACAAGCTCCAGCTCAGCAGCTTACTTAATCATACTTTGAACAGGAGTTCTACATTCCCTTCTGTCAATGTTTTTTTCTCTAATGCAGTCCCAAAATATTAATTGTGCCAACCTGAATATATAAGCAGAAATCTTTTGTCTTTGATTTGTTTTGTTTCTTGAGGCAAAGCTCATCCCAGAGGATCAAGCAGGGGTATTGCACTAAGGTCCCTCGAAGAAGGGAAAATCCCATGCTTTCATCCAGCCCACCAGCTGGTGGTCTGAGCTATGAGCTGCTGAACCATGTTGCTCCCAGCAGACACCAAGATTGAGTGTCCTTCTTTGCACTAAGTATTTTGGGTAAGCACAAGACCAGAGCAGGATATCACTGTTGGAGAAGGAGACACAATGATTGCCATTGGTTCTAGCGCCAAGAGGAAAGACATGTTTAGCAAAGAGAACCAATGAAGCCTTCATTCCTGACGTATACAGAGAGAAAACTTTTGAATTTTGGACTGTTCCCTAATAATTCATTGGGGTTTCATTCCTTACCCTTAAATGGGCAGAGAGGATAAGACTGATAGCTATTTCCAGGGCACTGCCTTGAATTAATGCTTTCAGTAGCAGGCAGTGTAAACACCCATTCTAGGTTGTGCCTTCTGATCTCATCCATCATTTAGCAGTTCTTTAAGCCAGCTGATCCTTTTTTTTTATTATTTATTTCTTTTCGCAGTCCAATTCCAAAGGATTCTTAAACTATAAAAATGAAATTGCTCCCAGTAAAATACAATTGGAGCTATGTTATAGTTCAAGTGACAACCAGATGCTGGATAAAAAAATTCCAAACAATTGGTGCAATTATATAAGTTCTTACAGCTCTCACTGCATTAAATCTTTTCTAAAAGAGATTGTTTCTACTAAGATTTTACTGGTAATTTTTATTCCCTCTTAAAAGTATTTTTGATAGCTTCTCTCTTTCTGTATCTATATTTTTTCGTAATATACTGACACTAAACACATATGTGGATTTTGTAGGCTGAGAAGCAAATTCATAAGTGTGATAGGTATTAAAGCAGTCTATATAGCATACACACTGGCAATTGCAGTGGCTCTATCCCTACCATTACTTGAAAACAAGAGTGATAGTACCAGGCCAATGGATTTCCACTGTGTCTAATAAATGTAAAATAAAGGAGAGTCAAGACAATTAAAATTACAAGTCAGAATATTTTTTTGAGGAAAAATAGCTCTTTGTGGCTAATTTCTCATTAGCCACATTCTTATTTCTTATTTCTTTTATTTCTTCTTACTTCCTCTGTGGAGAATTCCAGTCCCTTGGTTTGAGTGCCTGCCCAATCCGTTAAAATTCTACTAGCAACATAGATGCTGTTCTCTCTGATCTCGTTATCTAAGCTGAAAATAGTATTAATAAATATATTTACATTCGGGTGATTTCAACAAGCTGAATAAAATGAGTGTTCCGTATTTGTCAGCATGGCTGAGCTTGTGAAACTTTTTTTTTTCCCTCAAAATATGGAGTTTGAGATTTCACTTCCTATATTTGTTGCACGTCTTATAGGATGCAGTTATAATGGGGATGTTTTTTGAATACCCGCATATAATTTTATAGGAATCTTTAAATTTTTCTCTTTGGATTGTTGTATGAATTAGTATCTTAAGCAGAGTTAGCAAAGCAAGAGCTCTACAAACAGGGCTTGGCTGAAGTGACAAGTTCAGCTGCATTGTGGAAGGAAGCCCTACATTCACATGGGTCATTCTATTAGGCTTCTGCTGCCCGAAACCAGTGGCAGTCCAAGTGAAATTTAAAAGACTCTTCTTCAAATGATGAACTCTTAACTCTCTAAGTTATGTTCTGCTAAAGCTTAGTGGACAGTGTGTCCATTTTCAGATATCTGAGCCATGCAACAGTGACTCTCTTTATACAATTTTGATTTTTACAGTTCTTTTTTAATCAGTGGAACTCATCAATGATGATATATGTCAATTATGGCATTTTCAGCTTCAGCAATAAAGCAATCAGCAGATTTTATATAAGAAAATATCTTTACCGATTTCCATCCCAAACTCCTCATTTTGTTCTACAAGGGAGAGTACTTCACAGATGGCCAGTCTTCTCACACAATTTGAATTACCTAAGGTCAAAAATGTCATCTAAAATTTTAACCTCCAGTGGACCAATTTGTACTTACTGGATATCAAAGACAAAACTGTTTCTGCATTAAATATTTCTTGTAACACTGATCTAGCAGTGCTTTCAGAATGTTTTATGGGCACAGACTGAGATGGAGGGCTAAACAATAATTCACCTTCAAGGTGATAAAGACACGAATAACTGTTGAATGGCTGAATTCCAGAGGAAAGTTTCTAGCCTGTTGCTATAGAATAGGATGTGTGCATTTTCTGCACACTCTTCTTAAATATAGCAAAGCTACCTGACATGACCAATGTGGAAATTCTTGTCTGTTTGGGTGCTGGGGGTTCCTTCTACCTTATTAGCTCTCTCTCATGTCCCTTTAAGTGCTCAGACCACAATGTGTTTTCTGTCTCTACAGACTGGGGATAAAACTTTTTTATTAATATAGAAGAAAATGTAGGAGTGGAAACTGTTAAGCAGCTTTTGCATTTTTACTTTGTGCTCCTTTTGAACCACAGCCAGGAGACCAGAAAACATCCAGCTAACAAGGGGAAAAAATCAGAACCCCTTCTATGCTGATGACTAAAGTTACCTGGTACCAACTGTCAGAAGCAGCATCAGAGCGGAAAGGAAAGGAAAGGAAAGGAAAGGAAAGGAAAGGAAAGGAAAGGAAAGGAAAGGAAAGGAAAGGAAAGGAAAGGAAAGGAAAGGAAAGGAAANGGAAAGGAAAGGAAAGGAAAGGAAAGGAAAGGAAAGGAAAGGAAAGGAAAGGAAAGGAAAGGAAAGGAAAGGAAAGGAAAGGAAAGGAAAGGAAAAATAAAAAGCTTCATCACATTTTGAACTATCAAAAATAAAAACAGTAAAATATCTGCAGCATTTTTAACAAAGATTCTAAATTTCTTTTTCTTTTCATAGTTCTTAATCTTTTGAAAAGAGTGACTATTAACTAGTAATGTAGGTAAAGCTAATTCCATCAGATCCTGGTGATGGAAATTATTTGTGTATCCATCTATCTATACTGTTTGATGACTGGCCTGTCCATCCGCAATTACATGGATTTTGGGACTGTAATACATTAAGCAGTGCTATGTCCTTTTCATGCTTGTCTTTTGTCCCCTTGACAATGTGTGTCCTTTAAAACAGAGTGGGAGTATGAAGAGTATTCAAAGCAGGAATTCCTTTAGGATGACAATGCCTGCATCTGGAAAAGTGAAATTCAGATTTCAAAGAGGATGCTGAATGACCAAAAGTAATGATCATTCTGTTTATACACCTGAAATCTGTGAATGGTGATTATTTTTTGTTTGTCTTGTCTTTTGGCTCCAAATGCTGCAAATATCTTAAGATTTTAGGCGTAGCAACTGTTTTGAGTGGTGTCTATAGGCCTGAAAAAACACATGGGTTATGCATTAATAGTTCAGAGGTTTCCAGATTTGAATGGTTCATACTGAAAATTTTTGGAGCAGGCATGGTATCTTAGTTGATATATGTAACATTCAACTCTCTTAGGACCCTAGGTGAACTCCAATGTTACACAAATCTGAGGAGAATATAGCACTTAGCTTAAGGGCTTTGGATCAGGCCATCTTACTACCTGAAATGCAGGATACAAATAGTGTTAATAACTGTATTTTTTTCCCCTGGGAGTTGCGCGTAATCCAAAAGTGGTTTGTCTTAAAGTCAGGCTTTAAATTTTGTAATAATATACATGCCAGAGAGTTTTGCATATAGATAGGTTTCATTTTGTTTTCAATACCAGTTTGCATCATGATGGGAAAGTTTTCCTGTTGTTTTCTGCAGTCTGATTTGAGAGACTGCAGAATCACAGTTAACAGTCTCCCGTAACACCCTCATAGGAAAGCTCTGGAAGTGTGAATTGGACATATGGACATATGAGGTGGATTGAGAACTGGCTGGATGGCAGAGCTTGGAAGTTGATAATAAATGAGGCTGAGTCCAGGTGGAGGCCTGTGGCCAGTGGAGTCCCTTTTGGGTCAGTGCTAGGCCCAGTGTTGTTCGACTTGTTTATCAATGACTTGGACAAGGGCACAGAGTGCACTCTGAGCAAGTTTGCAGACGATACCAAAAAGTCGGTGGAGTGGCCAACACTCCAATGGGCTGTGCTGCCATCCAGAGGGACCTAGATAGGATGGAGAGTTGGGCAGAGAGGAACCTCATGAGGTTCAATAAGGACAAGTGCAGGTCCTGCACATGGGGAGCAATAAACCAGGCACCAGGATAGATTAGGGGATGGCATGCTAGAAAGCAACTCCATGAAGAGGGATTTGGGAGTCCTAGTTGACAACAAGTTAACCATGAGTCGACAAGGTGTAACCTGAATGTGAGCATGACAGTGTCTCACTAACAATCTAGCTGTATCCCTCCCTACTTTTCTCTGATACTCACCATTCCTACAGAAAAGATTGGTTGGCAACCCTTCATCCAGGCAATCCTAAAACAAACAATTCCTCAAACATTTGTGTCTCTTCCCTCCAACATAATTTGGATGAAACAAAGAACAATAGAGACATAACATGTCCTGAAGACTCTTGTCATTGCCATAAATTCTAACAATATCTGAGTATGAATCTAACCAAGATCCCCTTTTCTCCCAAAATATTTGTGAATGGATCAGATAGGAACCTTTTAAGCATTTGCCAGCTGAACATAGATAAGAGCAGCCAGAGCCAGTGAGGAAATCTTTTTTATTGTAATGCGTCAACATTTCCTTGATTTGTTCAGTCGGTCTGGGCTTTTGTTTTACTTGCTTGTTTTCATATGAATTTTAATGAACAGAGCTCTCTACTTTCAAAATATGTGGCTAGAACATAGACAAGTGATAGAAATTCAGCTTTGATATTCAGGATGTTTAGAATTCTCTCAACTCTGGAAAATCTCTACATTGAGTTTTTAGCATTTGACCATCATGAGTCTTTCTCTCAGCCATTTTCTCCTTTGCCTATATTTTGGCAATTATCTTTTCCCCATTATTGCTCCATCTTGTTTTACTGTTTGGCTTTTTCTCTCCATGCCCAGTTTACAGCTTTAAAACGAAATGATATAGGAAAAGTTAGAGGTGATTTACTACTCTCATAAAGTAGGGATAAAGAGACAACAATCAAAATGCTAGCTAACTTTTTTTTTTTTTAATAAAATATCTCTTTTTTGCACAGTGAAATGTATATTGTGAAGCCAATTGTTACAGGATTTTGAGAAAGACAATAAATGAAGAGTAAGTGGGTTCAAAACCAGCAACAACAAAAATATATAGAGAGGCATCAGTTGCAAATTATAGTTCTGGTGATCTGATTACAAGGTGGTGGGAGGATGGGTCCCTTCATTCTTTCAAATTTTTTTTCTTATATTATTTCCAGAGATAGACTAATATCTTCCACAGAGGAAGAAACTGAGCTCTTCATCTGAAGAGCAGTTTTGATGATTTAAGCACGAAAATGTTTCTGTCAAAAAGGTGCTGGTTAAGGTGAAGAAGACATTAAATAAATCCTTTAAGAAATGGAAGAAATATTTCTAGAAAACAAGACAAAACAAAAGGAAGAAAAATGACAAGGCTGAACCAAAAATATTCTAGTTGTCTTGTAGAAGAACTAATACTCAGACAAAGCTTTAGACTTATTCTTGCCAATAAATTTCTTGTAAAGAGACCAAACTGAAACACAGAAGTCCCATCTCATCAGATGTATATCATGACTGGCTTTAAGCCATGCTAAAGCCTTTCTCATAACCAATTGGGCATTTCAAAAATGCCCCATCTCTCAATTGGATTATAGAATCAGCTATAGTATGATGTGCCTGACCTGGACCTGGCTTTCAAATATTTTTTTTTTTTTTCCCGCTACAAGATCTGCATGCAGAGCAAGGCACAGCCTGAGCAAAATGGCAGAGAGCAGTTGAAAAGATGGTGAAGTCTGATTTTCTGGCTTTTTTTAATGTTAACAGGAAAATATATCACTTGGTGTTCACTGTCTATACTGAAGAATATTTGAGAGATATTACTCTCACTCCCACTCGTTGGACAGACACAGCCTACATTATACAGCTGGCTCAGTGGCATCCCTGTCTTCAAATATCTTTCAAGAGGTTGTACAGGAGCAGAAAATCTTTCCTTTATTTCTTCTGTAGTAACATGATTATCAGGGTGAACGTTTGTAGCTCAAATAGTCCTTTTGTGGGGATAGAAAATGCCCCAGTAGGTTTCTCTAATCCTTCTTGAGAGAGACATCCTGGGGCAATCAACTCATCAACTCATTTATACATTCTCTACATTTCTTTTTTTTTTTTTTTTTTTGAAGGAAAAGGTTGGTTTGCTGCCAAGACCTGTTTAAATGGTAACCTATGCAATTCATTCCAAAAACACTCATTTATCATTCCCAAATTAATCTTGTAACAGGATAGCTGCTCTTATTTTCGTTGTCATTTTGCCCTTTGGATAAGAGATCACAAACCTGTGGATATCCGACCCCAGAATTCACTAAAAAACATACATAAAAGAGGAAAAATAGAAATGGCATCAGTATAATTATAAGCAGAAATAACTAGCCATACATCTTCATTTTTCACATATCACATCTATTAATAATAGTGGGAAATGTAATTTGTGCTGAATATTATTCAGAGTCCTGTGCCAGGTGCATAATTGTTTTCAATCAGACTGGTTGTTGAGGGGAAAAGACTTCTCTAAAGAGACCTTCAGTAAACACTCAGAATTTCTTTCCAGTGATTAAAATACAAAATATTCTTCTGGCACACAGAATGCATTTGGACATGAAAACCGTATAAACAGTGGAGAGTTTGGTACGCAAATACTGTGCAGAATTTTAAAACCGTGCGTACATACACACAGTTGTGAGGGTAGAAAATAATATCTTGGTACTGGCAGGAACAGCTTGCCGCAATGAAAAAGTTATAGATGTAACTTTTAACTGCAAGCATGCAGCCCGTTTCAAGCGATGTCTCGTAAAAGCCTTGCAGACATTTGACTGAAGGGCAGAGGTTTCTGTGGCAGGTTTGGACTCCCGCTTCTTCCTTTTTTTTGGGAGGGGTGGGGGGGCATGTTAAATTTTATGGGTTCTGCTCACATGCTTAGAGGCTTTTCTCTCAAAGGACTTTCTTGTGAGGAACACACTGCAAAATGTGTGATTTCTGACACCTCTCCTGTTCCCAGCAGCACAGGCCTAAATTTATGTTCTCTGTCCTGCATCCCACTCTGTGGGGACATGAAGAAAATAATGTCTTATTTTCCTTCATTTCCCCACACACCTCCTTTCCCTTCATGCAGTGACATATTTCCTCAAACTGACTTTCCTTGTCTTTGGATATAACTTATTAGTAAGTAAGTGTTCTGAAAAGATGGTCTCTCTCCTTACATAGTTGGAAGAGCTAGAAACTATGGCTTTCAAACACTTGAACGTAGGAAACATTCCCCAAACCCACTGAAAAGGGGACAGACATTGATGGCATTGATCAAGACCTTGATCTTCATCCACATCTGGTCAGTGTTCACAAACTGAGCTGCTTCACTAATTTTTGAGTTATTACTCATTGAATAGTTTATGTAAAGAAATTTAGGCCATGCATCTCTTTTTTTTTTTTTTTTTTTCTTCTTTTTTAAGCAGAGAATTTACTTTCTTTATCCATCTCTTGCTGCTCATTGGCTTGTCTGTGGTGGGTCACTCAGGTCAGTGGTGTTGTTTCTGCTCCATGAATAGAAAGACTCAAGGGTTTGAAAGAGACTAATGACTCTAATAGCCAGGATAAAAGATAAATTTGCTTATGTATAAACACCCTTGTTTGCATGCCAGCTAGGATGTTTATGCCACAGTACTTCTATTCTTCAAGCATAGGTGCATGCAAATTGAAAGAGAGCTGGTGGCAAGATGGCAAATGGAGCTTGCATCTCTTACATCTCCAAGACTTGGGCCCAGCCCAACGCCCTGGCATAAAAAAAGACCAGACGGAGCATGAGGCACCTCCTGTCCCTTCCTCTGAGCCCCGGGTTTCACAGAATGGGAAATTGCTGCAGGTCCCATGCAGGCTGCATGCTCTAACAAGTCCCTAGCTAGTCTGTGCTGAGCAGTAGGGCTGCAGGGCACAGAACAGTCTCACAGGCCAGGTTTTAATGAGCTGGGGACGATCAGAGAGATGCAATGGACGATGGCAATTTGTGGAAACAGCTTGGGTGCATCTTTGGTCTGTCGGAGACATAAAAGATAAACATAAAAGCAAAAAAACTTTCAAAGTTGCCCTCCCTCTCCCCACAGTTGCAATGTTATAAAAATCTGTTTTCTTGTCAGAAGGGTCAGCTTTTCAGTGTTCATCTCTTTTTCTTCTCTCATCAGAAGCGACCTCAGAAGCCTTCTCATTTAAAAATATCATCAATACTGAGATGTTTGTGTAGAACATTTTAGTTTAACCAGGCCAGCATATACTGACTAAATTATCTTTGGTTGAAAGTCTTCCCATTATCTACAAAGACCGTCTTTGTTTGAAAATTGTTTTTCAGTTTGGAATCCTTAAAATGGTTTTCACTTTTCATGCTTTTAAGGATTTTTTTCTTCCTACTTTTTGCATCTTACAGTGGATTTATTCTGAAAAGGGAATAGTTACACTTAAGCAACTTCTGCAACAATGTAGAATTGGATCACTTTGAGAAAATATTTACCTCCTCTTTTCAGTGAATCATTTTGTATGACTTGACCCAAAGCCCTGGTTACAGTGTCCTGGTTTTGTCCTCACTTACTCCCATGGTCAGACCCAACCATAAGCTGGAGCTCCATAGCTCACACGTTAAACCCTCCAGGCTGCCAGGATCAGCTCCTTAGAGCAGTGCAGGGACATGAGCAAACATAGAGAGTGTGTAAGTGCATAGGATGGTTTCCCCTTGCCACCCTCCAGAACCTTCAAAGCACATCCCAAACCAGTAAGCCCAACAAGCTGAAGCTGATGGATCCTTTCCGTAGCCGTAGCATGTCTTCCCTAGCAGATCTTTTCTCTCTCTAGCATTGATGATTATAAACTTCTACCCACTGCCTGCTTTAATGGAAGGGACACCCACGCTTTGGTACTGAGTCTGCTGTCAGCGCTCAGACTTTCTCATGGAGTTGAGCTGAGCTATTTTGGGCTGATGAGATCATGCTGTTTAGCAGAGCAGAGACCACAGACGGACAAGTTTCCATCACTTTGGGGAACTGCAGCTCCAGAATCGTTGATCTAAGCTAAACCCTGAGGTTTTTGTTGATGGGTAACATGGGTCTCAGAGACTTCTCCTCTCTAAGAGGCGCAAGAAGCCGTATTTCATGGGTTTTCTCTGCCCATGCAGTAATGTATAAAGAGAAGAGATCAAATGCAGGTGTGAATATTGCAAATTTCAGCATGGGCTTCAGCACTTCAAAAGACTAAAATTTGTCCCCATTTAATACATACTTCCAGTTTATCTTAAGTTGTGTACAGCTTATGCCTTGTTTTGCCTAGGAATGAGAACTGTGAATTCCCTGAAAGAAGGGAGGGATGAAGGGATGCCTTCTATGAGAGTGGATATTGCTGGCCTTGTACGTCCAGGGGCATTTGGTCTCCTCGGCCTTCAGTGAGACATGAAGACCTGCACCTCAACACAGTAATTTTTAGGAGGTACCTACATATAGCTCACTTCTCTGCAGAGGCATTATGGCTGAGCGTGCCTAAAGCCAAGCAGCAGTTATATTTGCCTGTTGCTGTGTGGTAGAGATTCCAGGCAGAGCTTGTATTTGTGGCTGGGCTCTGAGCCTACAATGGGAAGGAATCAGGATTTGGCCTGGATATGCCTGTGCATTTACATAATGACAGAAAAAGCAAATTCCTTACAAGCAAATATGAGTCAAAACAAAAACACTGTGAAGGTCAACTGAGCACACCAGCAAGATGATGTTATCCAGCCACACGTTCAGCTCGTGAGCTGCCAGACTGGCCAGAGGGACTCCCGGCCAAGAGCCATAAGAAGATGCCAGCTGGGAAACCACCCACTGACACCACAGCTGGCTTCCAAAAACAACTGGAGCTTCAGTGTTTGACACAGGGCTGCAGGCACAGCTGCAGGGCAGAGCATTGCCACAGCGCAACACCGGGGCCTTCTCACCAGCCCTCGTGAAATACTGCAGATGGACAGCACCAACCTAAACCTTAATTTGAAAGGATTTCCTTTTTCATGGGAGGAAGAGTGATACATATAAGGCTAAACTTCTTTCTTGTTGGTGTGAGAAGGGTAACGTAGCTGGCATTCAATTTATTCAGCAGGTTATATGCCATGTTAAGATTTTTTTTCTTTTTTTTTGTTTTCTTTTTTCCTCCTAAATATATTGGCTAGCTTCTTGCTTTCAGCCAAGATGATATAAACAATTCACAGACACAGACCCAATCCAGAGTTAATTAAGGCTGATCAAAGCTTATGTGCAGTCCTCGACTCCTAGTGTTGAGGATAAAAGCACTGAGGTCTGAGTTAAGGATGCAGTGTCCTTGGAAATAAGTATTTCCTCTTGTTGGTCTGAATTTTATTTAATTTCATTATAACCTTATGTCTATAAATGCCTTTCCATTAATTAATAACAATCTCCATGAAAATATTCTTGGGAAAATTTTGAAAACTATCTTGAGGCATCCACCATAAATCTGTGGGGTTTTTTTTGTTTTTTGGTTGGGTTTTTTTTTGGTGTTTTTTTTGTTTTTTTTTTTTTGTTTTGGGTTTTTTTTGTAGGAAGGCTCCAGCTTTGACCAGTTCCATTACATTAGGCATCCTCTTTAGAGAGAGAGAGACTCCTTGCCTGGAACACTGTAAAGATTAAACAGGCAAGACAGTCAGGAAATACTGTCCGGAGTCTATAGCCAGATCACAGAGACATTAGTTGTAAATCTAGCACATAAACCTAAAATCCTGGTGGAACACTGCCTATCCGAGCTTCCCATCCAATCCTCCAAGCATAGATGAAGACCTGTGCTGGGGCAAAGCCTATGTATGCATGAGTCATCTACACCCGTAAAAAAATATCTGAACCTGCAGGTTATAAGGGAATTTAGCAGTCGTTCATTAGGAATAATCTTGAGTTTGAGGAATAGGTAAATGTCAGATAATTTATTTCAATGGGAAACTGCATCATCTGTAACCACAACAGTGTTGCTATTTGCTAATGATGGATTCTGTTTTTGAACTAGGAACCAAGAAGCAGAGGGGTTTTCATTTGTATTGTTCTGAGTCATTCACTGTTCTTCAATTAGTTTTACTGCAAGGAGGAAAGGAAGACTATTGTAAAGTAAAGCAAAATGTTAACAATTACTCTGTTGTTGTCATAGCAATGGGAGTTGATCAAATTGGTAAGGAGTGTGAAGCCTTGTGTCTTAGTCTCATGTCTCATTGTCTTAGTCTCGTTGTGTCTCATGTCTTACTGCATCAAAACTCATGGTGAATTTTACCTCAAAAAGCATTGCAGGCCACTTAGCTACTGTAAAGTCCAGCATATTTCACTCTCCCTTGTATAAGTGAAAAATTTTGTTTTTCTTAACTGTTGTAACAATAAAAATAAACACTGCTTCATGAAAAAAAAGTGTATGCCATCATTTTTTTGGGAGCATTCCTTAAGCAGTTAAGAAATTCAAACATTTCATACAAACTGTATTTAAGAAAAAAAAAATCCACTCTCTGAGCCTGGATGTTTGCCATCAGAAATGGAGAATCTGTGATTATATATGTTGTGGAATACTAGAGATAAATGAAAAATCACCAGTGGACATGTGGTGAGATGAAATGTCGTACCAATTCTCATTTGAAATAGGAGGGCATTCTATTGTGTTTCATTAGAATTTTTCCATACATTTCTTAAAAGGAACATACATTCTTCTGCCCTTAGCATGGTTCTGATTCCGTGTTTCTTCCTAAACGGCTTGCTGTCTATCTATTAAGTATTATCTCCACCACAGTCTTCAAGGACACAGCTCTTGGCAATAGGTACATTGGAATTCTTTTGGTACCTTAATTGGACGTGTCTACCGTGTTGTACCGTAAGTGTCCCATTTAACGTTGGTGGTTTAGCATCCTCCAGAGCAAAGTGAACCGATGACTTAATTAACTTCCACTTGGGTAGTTATCTGCACTAAGAGCCTTCAGGAAGTATTATTCTATCTGAGGGTGACAAATGAACGTACATGAGGTACCACACGCCACCCAGTGGGAGACCTGACAAGAAACATAATTTATTTCATTAGTGGTGCCAAAATGGGCTTTCAAGCTGAAAATCTAAATATGTAGCAGTGTCTTTGGAGAAGAGGAAACAGCGTGGGCTTTGTCAGGAGTAATTGATTGTGTACACTTCATAACATATATTTCCATGGGAAAGTTTAAGTTTAGTGTCACCCTTAATCCGTCATATTGCAGCTTGTTAGGTGCTAGCATAAGTGGTATTAAAGAATAAGCAGTCATAAATAGTTTTAGAGTTGGTGTATTTATCAATTGTGTTATAAAAATAAATTTAAAAGAAAATGATGATACCATAGACAGGATTAACTTCAATGTTTTAGAATATGTTTACAATTGTTTGGTAAAATGTAAAGAGGGAAGCACAGTTACAGTCTTAAAGATCCTTGGCTTTCTTCAGATTTATTGTAATTTATAGCACAATAGTTAGTGGCAGCCTCTAATTACCCACAGAACCAAAATTTCCTCAGTGAAAACTTAAGATCAAAGGGCATGAATAATAGCCTTAAAGGCATCTCCCCTTACACAGGCTACTCTTAGCCCCTCTGCTGTCCTTTGGTATAAATTAAGCACCTTAGGATGAATAAAACATGAAGCACAGAAGGTTTAGATTTCACAGAAGATGAATGGTTGGATTATTGATGGAAAAAGGAGCATGGGAAAATATAAACCATGTAGATCTAAAAACTTTAAACTCTGTAAGTAATCACCTTTGCTTTAGTAATTTTTTTTATTATTATTAATTTCTTCCAAATCCTTTCTGTTGATAAGGCAGCTGTATTGTTTCGTGCCATTGAGCTGCACTTTTAAACAAGCTCGGAAGCATTTCGCAGTTCATTGTGCTGATTTCAGTGGGCATGCGACCAGGCCATAAAACCACAAGAGCAATCACTGGTTGTTAAAAACCATACAAGCACTTACGCTCAATTATAATGAAAAAGGTGCATACCTCTTGTGTCTCATGAAACTCAGACTTGAAGGCTGCTTGCTTCCTCACATACATAACATGAATCCAGTTCCTTCCTGAAGTAAATTTCATTGCCTTTCACTAGTGTTACACATGCTGAACTTAACTCATTTCATATCCCATTGCGGGTATAGGCATATGCTATCAAAGGAATTAGGGAAGCAGGATCAAAACCATTTCTGCTGTAGGCATTTGCTCTTAGGATAAGGTTTTGTAGGACGAGTGAGTAGATAAGGCAAAGGTTGTATGTTAGTTTTTAACAAAATTATTTGAAATTTTGATATCTGAAAAAAACAATTGCTTAATATTTCCCTGTACTGCAGGCTCTCTCATCTTCCTCTGAAGGTCTAGTCCTTGAATACGCCTGCCTCCCAAACCAGGGAGAAACATTGCCATCATCTAATCTCATTAAATCCTGTAGCCCAGTTATGAGGTCAGCCATAGGAGAGCGGGAGAAGGGGGCTTACATACTCATTCTGCTTGATTAACATTAGGGCTTTGAATGAAGGTCGTCTGCTTTCCAGGAAGTTGAGTCAGTCTTTGTCTTTCCTCTTAAAGCTGCTCCACTTTTTATAACATAATTAAAAATTCATTGGAATAGGAACAGGAACCCAGGTGTCTCATGTCTCTTGGGAGTGCTCTAGCCACTGTCTTATAGAGTCATTTTCACGCTCTCTCCCTGGCTCGATAAATATTAAAGCATTTTATGCAAAGTGGAAGACCTTCTGCAGGAGAAATGAAGAAGAAAAAAGTATACTGCTCGGAACACCCTACACTGCTTTAAGTTCTTGCCTTGAATCAGGAAAAAAAAAAAAAGTAGTTTTGAAAGTTTTAAATCACTCCTAGCTCATGCAGGATAGTACTATTATTGGGAAGGTATTAAAAATAAATGAACAACTAAAAGTTTGAGTCGGCTTTCTTAATCTAAGTACAGAAGGAATGTAAGTTAGAAAATTGATATGGCAAGGTCTTTAAGCAAAAAATACTTAAATAAATAAAAAGACATAAACTGTCTATTTAGTTCAATCGCATTATGCAAAAGGCTTAGGGCAACCTAAACTGCATTTTCTGATTTTTTTTTACTAAAAAAGATTAGGAAATAAACTTCTAAATTCTAAAGAAATAGAATAAAAAGATCTGCATACTTTCTTATATTTTACATTTTTTTCTTAGTTCCATTTATTTAAAGGTAGATGCTATGAGTCAATCTTTTGATTACATTGCACTTAAAAGCTTGAAATTAGGTTGGCTTTTTTTTTCTTCTCTGTGAAGTATGGTGGAAAAAGGGACCATTTCTCAAGTAGTTTTAATCTTATCTCTAAATAGGTGTAGTTATGCTTAAATTGTCAGCTTTCTGGAAAACTTTGAGCTCCCAAAGCTCCATTCAAAGCCCTCTTGAGTAGGTGATGGTCTTTCTGTTGACTTAAACTGTCTATAGAGGGGACACTATCAGAGCTAAAACTTACTGACAGAGAACCTGTTTCTGTTTATATCTAGTATATTTAGACAGAAAGTTTTACAGGAAAGATAGATACCACCAAGTTATCTCACTAGTACAGAAAAAAAAATATATATAAGTAATTACGTTTTTGCAGTAGGAGTGTTCCTATTTATTGCTTTTTTTGTGCACTACATTACAGACTTAACTTATTGATGTAAGGACGCTGCACAGGCTAATGAATTCCAATCAATACAAGCACAATGAGCTAGGATGTGTGCACGGTCTGAAACCCACATCGGTCAAACGGCTCTAGCAAACAAAGTCACTTCAGGATATATTGGCACACTCATTGCATGACATTGCAGAATGAAAGGGGCAGTTAGCTTACGTGCTCATGAAAAAATAAATCTCTAGGAGCAAACGTTCTCACTTATAGCAGGTTTGTAACTATAAGACCATTTCAAAAGGAAAGGGAGTTCACAGGTCATTCTTATTAAGTGTTTGACTGATTTATTTTAGCTCAACTCTCCTTTCTCCCAGACCTCAGAGAGCTGAGATGCAATTTTCTTCCAGAAATGCCTATTGTACCTTGTGAGGCTGCCGGAGCGGGGAAGCGAGTGTGGATATCCCAGCTGCAGCACTCTTCCATCAGTGCAGCCCAACGGCTGTGAGATGCAGAATTTGCCCCTTTGGATCCTTTCCCTCTCTGCCTCTTCCTGACCTCTAGAGTCTGTCAGATGTCCTTTTAGGAAAAGGCGAGTGGTAATTGTACTTGTCCTTACAGTCTGGATTAGCCGTGTACTCTCCTCACTGCCCTTTCCTACAATATTTATTTATGGAGCAGCCCTGTTCTGCCTCTAGAAGCTGGTGTTTGGATCTGCCTTCAAGCATATGTGACGTCTTTGTGTAAAGTCAGACTGCACTGGATATTAAAAACATAATGTAGGATGCAATTCCTCACCCATATCATAAGCTGCATCTTTTGGGATTCCAACTTCTCTTTTAGTTAAATCATTACCCTAATTATCTTGTTAACATCCTCTGGTGTAGGCAGCCCTTTATGGAAGAATGAAATAAAGATTTTTCTTTGCCCTTGTGGCAGTCTCCTGATCAAATGTTCAGAAAGTATTACACTAATCATAACCATTTCACTGTTATCTTCCCCTTTCCCATCTGCCTGCCCGCATACACTTAAACTGAGGCAGGGGCTGTTTAACAAGAGCTTTGCTTTTTTTTTTTTTTTTTTTTTTTTCCTTAATTGGGACATGTGGGTGGCAGAAGAGTTATAACGATGGATTTGTTTTTCGGATTATCAGTGGTATAATTATATTATGCTAAGTTGTAACATTTTTGCCAATGCACTTTCTTACCTCATAATTTCAGAGCACTGTGTATTATTGCCAAGCCATTTGGGACCTGCTACTCATTTACTAATTAGAAGCGTTGATATACAGCAACTGAAGCGGTTTAACTGGCTACAGCAGAGGCAAATGTTTCTCCCCTTAGTGATAGTCGTTCCTGAGCTCAACACACTTTGCAGAAGTGAGATCTGAAATGTTGAAAAGAGACTTTGATTGTGTGTTGGCACTCCAGTTCCTGCTTCTCATTTCTCACAATTAGTTCAGTCTCTTCGTTTACTCATGCCGTCCTCATAGCATTTATTCACCCATTGTTTATCATATTATTCATTTATTCTTGCTTTGCAAATGTGACATTTTTACTTTCGGAGGAAAGCACAGATGAGAATCGCTGGTCACATTTCTAGTTTCCTCATCTTATTTAAATTAAGAAGAGATACGAATCAAAAACCATCTTCATCAAAGAGAGTATTGGTTTGAGAAAGTTGATGTTGGTTTTAGTAGCATAAGGAGTACAAGCTGAAAATATGATACAGCTGTGCCGACCTCTTTGTGATTATTTTGAAAAGTTGGCCATCTGCCCCATCTCACAGTTTGTGAACATGGCAAATAATCTAACATTCATGTGCTCCTGTTTTGGCATAATGCATATGAATCATGTGGTCACCACTTTCCAAATCAGTAGTAGATCAGAAAAGAGTTAATGACTAATTTTTCTTCATGACTTGTTCTATTATTCCATTTAAAAAAAAAGGACAGATATGAAATATCACAGCATAAAGGACATTTTGTGTCATGATGCATAAGTCATGGAGGACTTCTTTTTCAGTCTGTTTTTAAGATCTAGTTTCTAATTTTGAAAGTTTCTTGGAGAGTTGGTCAACTGGATATCCTTGAATGCCAGCCATGTTTCATATTCATATTCTTTTGCTCTGAAGGCTTCTGCTTCAGTGGAACAATCAATCAGTCATTACACATACAATTATCTCTAGTGAATCTCAGGAGAATATGTTAGATCCTATTTCATTTGTTTCAAAAGTCTAAGGTAGGTTTGCAGTTAGATTTTCTTACATCAAAAAATATTCACTTATTATTTCATTCTCTGGAGTTTTTTTAAAGTAATTGAAATATATGAGAGCAAAAGCCCTGATCTGACTATATAGTGGAAGTAAAGCTTGAATAATCTATCTGGAGGCCCGGAAACAATTCTAGATGTGTGCTACACCATTAGTGTATAGCAAGTTTGAGTGTGAAAATCACCTTGAGGAATAACACGCAGATTCCTAGGTCCACCTGGGCACAGTGCTTATCTGTGTGTCATCTCAGACCAAAGCTGATAAGCTAATTAGGCGACGTTCTGTGCAGTTCTGAACACAGCAGCAAACCCCGCCGCATTAGTGAGTCTCCCTCAGTGATTCATCATTATCTCCTAGCATACATGTGATTCCAGAGAACTGACTCAAGAGCTTCTTCTCTGCATCTATGTCACAAATTAGCCATCCTAGAGGCCCATGAGTTTGCATTGGTTAGAATTTCAGCTTTCTTTTTTCTTTTTTTTTTAACTCTGCTGAGCCAGCTAAGGTTAAAAGCAGTGCAGTGTTTGTGACGACAGTGGGCTTTCTTCCAGGCCACTGGGAGCATTCAGGCGAGGAAAAGCACAAAGAAGCAGGGGAAGCTCATCCAGCCATGGTAGTCATGGCCTATCTGCGCTTTGCATGCAGCTCAGTAATAATTGCAGCATGAGTTGTTCAGTCCTTTTGCTTGTTCATGAGAATCCAGTTAAAATGTATATATGGTAACATTTGCAAACAGGCACAGATAGCGGTTGCCTCTGTATATACACCAGCAGAACATGGATTTTCTTATCTGCCCTCATAAACAGCAACCACAATCTTGGCTCATGATTGCACAGAGAGTGGGGGTGGAAGGAGACACAGTGTCACCAGCCTTCCCGGAGCCCACTGAAGACCCACATCTCATTTCACACTAAGGCTGGCAAGGTGAAACGCAACTGCCTTTTCAAGAACACGGTGAGAATTTGCCTGCTATTGGTGCAGAACACATGTGTACACCTGCCATAAATTCAGCTTCGGCTGCAAACTCACAACAGATAGCAAAACACAGCAATCGAAAGCAGATAGTGCTTCATCTTGATGTAATGCAAGAAACATGAATTGGTAACAACTACACGGTTTTTATTGTTGTCTTGTGGTGCCACACGAGAACATTCTTTTGATGGCAGTCTGAACAAACAAGATGTCTGTGGGAACTTCTGCTGTTAGAATAACACAAGCTGGATGACATTTGGGGCTTTTGGTTTGTTTGTTTGTGTCAATGATGCAGCAGGAAATACTAAAGCTACCCAAAAATGATGTGAAAAAAAATGAACAGTGTCACAGAGGTGCTCATAGCCTCCATTCCTAACAGAAAATGCTCTTCTTGATCATCTATAAAATTTCATACACCTGCGGACTTGACTTCAGATCTGCAAAGGCTTCTTCTTAGGATTAACAGTGTTGCTAGGGATTGCATGAGAGGCTTAAATCCTTGACTCAGACTTTATCTAGCTAATGCCTGATCTGTTTTAACCACGTAATCTAGCTCTATTTTGCATTTACCTATTGTAACTATGATAAAACAAGCCTTCAGTTGTATAGTCACTTAGTGAACATTAGAAACATTTGGAAAAAAAAAAAAAAAAAAGGACAGCATACTTAAATTTAAGGGATAACATTAGTTTGCCATCAAGGAAGATCTATGGCTGGAAGGAATATATAAAGGATATATAAAATGTATCTAATATATATATATATACACACCATATATATATATATATAAATCATATATAGGATATATATGACTTCCTTATAAAAGAAAATCATGCTTTACTTATTATTATTTCAAGAGAAAAATATTATAGTTGTATTTACATACAGATTTTTAACAATTTGTTAGCTAGCTTTTTTAATATTTGCCATCTAAAATATTATTTTAGGGTGGAAACAGGGAGGAGGGAATCACGAAAAGTATCAAAAGTATGATGATTGTAGAATTAATCCCCATGGCAAAGGCAATTCCCAGCTGAACTGGGTAAGACATCAATAAAAGTACTGAAGTGATAAACCAACATTGTCAGGGCAGTGCATCTTGGAATATATACTCTGCCCAAATGCCATTCAAACACTGTAGCGGGTTTTCTGGTCTCCTCATGGTAATTAGATGACTCAGGTCCCTATCCAATAAGAGAATTGCAATTGATTTCATAACCATTATTCTGCAGGGAGCTTTACACACACAAAACTAAATCAACTGCAAATACACTTCTAAAACCTTGCTAAAGAAATAGAATAGTAGGAATTTGTTATTAATGTTGCTCAGAAAGAAAGATAATAGTTTGTAAGGAATTTTAGACAGCAGGATAAAAGCTCTAGCTACGTGAACTCTGTAAACTGCTACCTAAACTTTTGCTTTTGTTGTATTTACAACACAGCAAATCTGCTTGTGATAGTACAGATATAGCAACCTACTTATAGACTCTTGGTCTAGGGAAAAAAAATGTTTAAAAAATGAGATGCCACCTGATATTCAGAGACTGAATCAAGGCCTGAAAAGCAATACATGATTCAATAATATCTATTCTTTTGGAGAAGCTGTTGGCTCAAAGACTCATTTTCAGCCGTAAGAGCTGAGCAGTCCTCCCAGTCTGCATTTCCTGTAACCAGCAATATGTGGTTTTCCATATGATTCAAAGAAGTGATGAGTAGCTAATAGCTTGCACCGAGCAAGAGTATCCTGTCGGTGTTGATGACACAGGACCAAAATCATAGCAGTTGGATAGACCAGTAAGAGAAGCAATAATCAAAGAAAGAACAGCAAATGTTTAACAAAGGCATAGGAAAATCACTTAGATAACTACCTTATCAAATAAACCTCAACTAGTTCTTCTGGGAGACACCGAAACATTTTTTCTTCTATTACTGTAGCTCCTTTTTTACTATTAATACTTTAATCCATAAGACTGGGAATGGGCATCTATTTGGTGGTGCTTTTCTCAATCTCTTACGAGAAACAAGAATAGTGTCCAACTCTTCTACAACTGTGTTCCTCCAATACTGATCACAGTCCAAGAATCTGAATAAGCTGCTCAGTTTTCTAACCGAGCAATAATATTTGTATGAGATAACACATAACTTGAGTACTAGTTCAACAGACATGCAATAAGGTTTTCTATGAGGGAAATTCAAATTCAGTGGTAGTGTTATACAAGTCACTAAGTCACTCCTGCTTAGTATCACTAAGAACGTGACTACAGCATTTTCATTGTTCTCCTATTCTTCCTTTCTTTTATTTCTTTTGAATAGGTGGAGGGGGCACCGTTTTCTTGCCAGTCTGCAACATTAGACATCATATCAGTCAATGGTTCCATTCTAAACCTGTCCTTACACTGCTGAAAATAACACCAGCTAATCTGTGGCAGAAGTTACTATGCAATAGGTTTCTGTTAGAGGTGGAGCTGGTCTAGTAAAACAAAAAGAAAAGAAAAAAAAAATGCATATGGTTACATGTTTAACTGCAGTATTTATGCTAAAAAACTTCTCTAGGGAGTCAGCATTATATTCTAACAGAAGTATATCTGTCCTAGCCAATATAAACAACATCGTGTATGTCTGCTTTCCTTCAAGGTGGTGCTTTTCCTTTATCATTAGCATGACTTTATCACTCTTCCCCTTCACTTGGGCACATGTGGTAAATCCTACCAGTGTTCTTGATTTCACTGTTCACTATGGGCTGTTATAAAAGATTTTTGCCCTTCCTTTAAGGTGTTTTTGGATCATAAAACGACTTTCACATATCCTTTGAATATATATTCTTGTAACACCTTAGCGACTGCCATGTGGTTTCCTTTGAACAAAATCCCATCCAATCTAGTGCTGAGCAGGCTCCCTTGGAAAGCTCTTGGAAAACTCTGCTCTCACTGGCCCATGCTGGTAACCTCGATGATTTTCTGCAGTCTCATCTCAGATGTGGCAATCTCAGTCCACATCTAATCTGAGACCTGATGAATTCCTCCTTGCGTTGACAACTCTGTAATGTAGGAATAGCCGTTGTTCCACTGCATGTCTGCTGAGAAAATGTTTCTGTAGTTACTAAATCTTTCCCACCTTTTTTATCAGTTAGAAAGTGCAGCTTTGAATCTGAAAAAAAATCATTTCCAGGTTCTCAAACACCAGAGTTTTTTGCCAGATCCCTTTGTGATAATATTAAATAGTCTATGGACAATTTCGTGTAAAAAGAGAACTAAAGAGTTAGAAGGAGGGGCATGAAACTCCTTATTTCCATTGCTAAAGGTCAAAAGCTCTACTTGAGAAGAACACAAACCCAATTATGGTTAGTGGTTAGTGTGGTTAGTGTGATGCATAAACCATTGCTGACCAATTTCAATCATACTACAGTGATGAGACTCTGCCAGGGACTTTCGTAGAACTTCCTTAGAATTTTTTTTTTCCTTTTGGCACAGTAGCTACATATTAATATTTCTCTGGAACAACCCATCAGTTTCAGTAACTTTTTTGACTTATCTATCATTGCATTATTTTGTTCAGTTTAACTTTGCCAGGAGTATTTATGACAAATGTCCCGGCATAATTTAGCTTTCTGAAAGAACTTGGGAATTTTTTTATTGCATCAGGCCTTTTAGTGATGATTTCAGGTTTTTAATAATCTGCATATACAGCTGTGTTAAGGTCACTACTATCTGTGTGATGTAGAACTTACATTGTGTTTATTCAGCTTTGGTCCATAGTCTTTAGTTCTTTCCAACTTTGCTCGGAACTGTTGCTCATGGCTGTCTAATGTTTTGTTTTTATTAATCAAAATATTACTTGTCTAGGTCTTATTAATATCTATAGTGATATGGGTATAGTATTTGTGCTATATACCTATATATCTAGTCAAAGTATAGGCAATCAAGGTATATTTTAGTCCTATTAATGTATATGAATGCAGATATAACAGATCATTATTTTGCTCGAGTTAAACACGTTGGGGGTTTGAGTGTTCATATTGAAAAATCCTTTTGTGCTCATATCCAGATATGTGTGTTCAAGTGATCCATGAATCTCACTTTGCGGGATAGTTAGCACTGTATGTTAAGCTATGCTGAAAAGCCTATTTTTTTAAACTTATTTTCTTCTTATTCAGCTTTCTTCAACTTTTACTGTACTGTTCCTTAGTGACTTACAGTTATTTCAGATTTCTTTATCTCTAATAGTGCACGTGGCTCTTTTAAGCTTATAGGACCTTGTGTGCATTTAAATGAAATATGTAGATTGTTTGTGGCAACCTAAGCAGCAAAGAAATCTGTCTCTACTCGTGAAAACAAGAAGTGACATGACTTCAGGGTTTTTTTCTTTTCCTTCTATTGATGGCACAATTTGCCAGCACTTTGATCGATTTTCTGATGATTTAATGTCTTGTTTTAGAGTATATCAGCTCATTATTAGGGCTACTGCTCTTACATATGTTAGCTGCATTATTTCTTTGCGCTGAGTGTAAATATCCCATTATTTTTTATATGAAAATCTCAGAATCATCTCTACTACCAGATGGGTAGAGTATCCGTTCGTTTTTTAGAGTAAAACTATAAGATAACTTTTATTCAAATAACAAATTTGATAAATTATTAATTACTACTATTTGTTGTATTAAGAAGATACTTAAGATTCCCAGATAACATCAGTTATTACATTTCTCCAAATTGTATTAAATCAGCAAAATGTTCTCACAACTTCTGATCTTTATCTAAAGAGATGTTGTAGAGCAAAAATGCCATACTCTTTTAAATCCAGATAAATAATGATACCTAAAGGTTGAAATTTATCTAAAACTCTGTAACTCCTCTCTAACAAAGCTAATGATTTAAAGCTAATGATTAATAATTTAAATTTAAATTTAAAGCTAATGACCTACTTTTACCAAAAGAGCTTGTTGTGAAATGTAGCTCCAATTCTGAAAGTTGTAGATAAAAGACAAAGATTTTTTTCGTAGCTTTTGTAACCATCTGCCTCCCCAGCTCTGGCACCCATTCACCTGTTGTCAGCAGAAACACAGAGAGAACCACTGTAGAAACATGCTGGGAAAACAGAATTTCAGATACTGTTCTTTCTTTTCCCCTGAAGTGACAGGACTCCTCGTGTTTTCCAAGATGTTGGAGAAATATCTTTACTTACGAAAGCCGGGTGAAATGGTATGTCTGTGATACAGTCCTTCATTAAAAACAGAAAAAATAACGAAAACTTAGATGAAGCAGTTGTCTTTTGAAAGGGATTTTTTTACCCACTGAAGGTTGCCTGAAGACATCCTCTTACACATAGAAAGGAGATCTTGACCCGCTCACTTCAGTTATGTTGTGGGTGGATCACCTTCTGCACAATATATATAGTGCAATATAGTCTCTGTGTTTGTGTAGGTTTTGTTTCTCCTTAGATAATCAGTGATATGACAGTATTTTTGTAGTGCAAACTGTAGTCTCAGATAAAGCACTAGAAAATCCTTTAGATGACAAAGGCCATCTGCCTTGACTAGACTCCTTTCGTGACCTACAGATCTCTATCCCATATTACTGACTCTTCTGAGTTGAAGTTATGTATTTGTCAGCATTGCAGTATTAACCTGTTTTGTGCCAGGCACTGCTGATATCCTGCTTTACCTGTAAATACCCAACTGTTTCTTTTCTCTGAGGGGTGTCCTCTCTGCATAAATTGTTCAAATGAAATTACAGCACTTCTGCTAACACTCGACTGCCGTGGAAGAGGCAGAGCACTGCTGTTCTCTCTAACACAATTTTCTTGGTTCCTCAAAACAGCTTTTATCTGATAGTGTTGTAAAGGTTTGAAATTGGAAGTGGATCACAGCCAGCTCTTCCACTCGTGTGGAAGATAAACATGCCATTAACTATATCTCTTAAAGTTATTTATCTCAAGCAAGCAAATGAGCTCAAAGCCCTCTGTTTACTGCTATATGACTGTAGATATCTGCTATCAGGCCTTTGTCAGCTAAAGTTGGGCACTTGGCAGGGACAGAAGCGGAGTGTACAGTACAGTAGAAGACATGTAAAAGTATGTAAAGTAATATCTCTTCACTAGTAAAAATAGACACTGTTCATACATTTGAATATGGCAATTTTAATAAGGCATTATGAAGCAGAATATTATCAGCAGTCCTCTCCCTTAGAAGTATGTATCGTGACATCATACTATCGTGACATCATGCTTTCTTCAACTGAGTTGTCAGAGACCCAAGTTGGTCCAATATATATAATGCGTGTATTGGATTAAACTCAGGGCACCACCACCGTCCTCTGGTGTGACAATGGGAAAGCATCTTCACCTATATGTCTCTAATGTGACTCTTGCCATTTGACTATTTCAGATCTTTTCTCTTGGGAAGTGCACAAGATATCACACAAACTCAGCTTGAGCAATAGTGCCCTTAATAATCACAGCGTTCCCCAGGAATAGCTGCTGGTCTTTTTCCCACCAGATAAACACTGCCTGAGCTCAGAGAATATCACTTTTTTAATTTGTTTTGCTTTTGTTTGCTTTGTTTTTATCACCTCCTTTCTCCATTCTTTTCCTTCCTGCCTCTACTGAGACTTCCTGATAAAAAATTTTAGTTTTAAGTGCAATTGTTGCCCATGTAAGACACGACTGAGCGCGGGAGCACTTCAGCTTTCGGTGATGCTACTTACCTGAGAAGGCCAGAGGTAGCGTTACTCTGTGATTGCTTTTTTTACTATCCAAGTGCTTGTTACCTGTTCTACTCCCCAGGCTGTTTCCATACAACCAGAGCTGCTGCTGAGCAGGGCACACTAGTGTTCTTAGGGTGAACTAACATTTCTGATGGCCTTGGATGTGATTCTGTGCCCCACGTCCTTCCATGCCTTGAGTCCACCTCAATCCAGCTCTGAATGCTCTAGTTCTTGGTGCTCTAGTTTTAATGATTGCAAAGAAAAATATTTCTCAGAAGATTTCAAAAGTCCTTGCAAAAAAACAACAAAAAAAAAAAACAAAAATACTTTTCCCATCATTTCAGACATAGAGAAGGTCTTTCCTTTATTTAGAGAGGGCCAGTAGCACAGATTTTTAAAGTTTGCTTGCCCAACTTTTTAATCAACAAATAATGCCTTCCAAAAGATTTTCAAAAGCAGTAGCTTCTGGAGCAATACTTGCCTCTACACAATAAAAATCTATTTTTCAGTACATCCATTATTTGCAATTCCGGTTCTTTTAATTTGCTTCTGATGGAGGCACTCAGAATCAATACACATTTATGAAGATGATGATCCCTTCAGGAGAGCAGATGTGTCAGAGGGAGCTATGTAACACATTTTTCAACTGCCAGCCAGAGTATGTTAATAAAATGATTGTGTGTCACTTCAGTCTTTTAATTGAACTGCTCAGGGATTATGCCTGTCAGGTACCACCATGATAATGCATATAATGCATATGCAGTAATGAGGCCTAAAATATAATAACAATAATAATTACAACAGCAAAAATAACAGCAACAGCAGTAGTATTAGCTTGGGTTTCTTTGTTCTTTGTGTTAGAAGAAAGGAAAAACTACAATAACAAAAAGAATCTGTAATGTTTTATAACACGATGTCTAATCAAAGTGAGTAAAAATTAAAAGGTCAAATGAGTTACGATGAAATATCTTCCCCAGAAAGCTAGCAAACACGTTTCCAGTCTGCAGAAAATGACAGCGGAAAACATGTGGCAATTACAGAACCATTTTTATTGCCTTAAAACAACACAGTTTAATTGCTTTGATATAAACATTGAAGCATATCTCAACTATGAGCAAAGCCATGTAGTCAATCATGTTACTTTTAATGAAAATAGTCTTGAAAATAGGGTGGGCAGAGAATGTTTGTCATAACTGCTGGCCTAGCAAGTCAGGCAAGCACAGCGAGATAAATAGCGCAATGCATCCTGCCACTTGTAACTGAATCCACCCGCACATTTCATTAGAAGGTTCTTAATTTTCATCCCACTGTCTCTGTCTTAATGAAAATGAGACTAGCAGTTGGCTAGAGCCCAGATCAATTTTGTGCAATAACACAGTAACCATCTCAAACTTATCCTTTCCATTAATTGAACTGTATGATATGCTAGAAAAAAAAAAGCAAATAAAATAATAAATACGCAAGCAAGTTAATATTCTTCATCCAACTGTGCTTTGAAAGTTTTCTTTCAGAAGTCTTTAAAACATGATCAGTGAAGAAATACGGCTTTTGAGGAAGTAGCTCTTGCACATACAAAGTCTTGGAAGAGATTAGTGAAATAGGTTTTGCATTTTTCATGCTGTTTCCACAGGACATGTGCTGAAAGCCATAAAGATATGCTTCTTTCTCCAACTAATTTATTTCACATATACAATAATTTGCGGTCAATAAATCTAGGACGGATTTCCATGGTATGGTATTGGTGTGGCAAACAGAATGGATAACTTTATTCATATTGTGGTTGTGGTATTTTTATAATCAGTTTTGTAATGCAATATTGCTGGAGAGTATCATCAAGCAGTGCTCAATTTTAAACAAAGTTTTCCAAAAGAACACATGCTATATACTAATTCATGTCATCAGGGATCCATCTTATGGGGCAAGAGACTCATCTTGTGTGCACATGGCTTTTGGAGGAGATGATAGCACTGAGAAATCTACTTTTACACTTCTTGAGCCGGGCACTCCAGATGGAACATTTCACCATAGCAGGACATTTAACCAAGAGGAAAATAAGTCCTTCGCCAGCCAGAGTTCTCTTGAATTGCGAAAACAAAACTTGTGGAACGAGGAGAACTTCTGAGCTATTTAATGAGAAAAAAATGACTATAAAATAACGATTTTCACAGGGAATATTGATAAAATTGTTGTTTATTTCTTCCACCTGTTGGTTTGTATGCGAAAGTGCTATAAATAATTCACTTACTTAGAAACACCTATTTGAGAAGCAAACATTGAATCTGCTCATTGAAACAACCCGGAGCTTAATATTCATTAAACATAATTTACATCTCCAATCTCTGCACAAAGGCCTGTTTTGAGAGGCTAAAAATCCGGGTCCTGCATCTGGCTGAGTTAGTCACCGCGCTGAAGTTTAGGGTCAGCTTGCCATTTTTCGAGTGTTTGCAGCTGCAAGGCAGAGGAGGTCCAGGCTGCGCAGCCTCCGATTCCTGTTTTTCCTGGAGATCCTTCATACAAGCGTGCCGAGGAGCAAGAACTGGCTCTTCCCAACGCTGCAGCGTACGGGCCACGCTATTTGTAGCACATGGTTTCAACATACCCCGGCGCCGGTCCAGAGGAGCATGTGCAAACCTGTGAGTAACTGCAGCCAGAGCTGCCAAGGGTGGCAGCGTGAAGGGATGGAGCTCCCAGGGCGACCAACGCTGTAATCCCAACCACCACACTGCAAACTGTAGAAAGGTCCCAGCTTTCTCGGTCTGTTCAGCTCTTGTCAAGGATGTTGTTTTTATTAGTGTTGTAAGTCATTACCATTCTGAAGAGTCATCCATGATTCCCAAGAAATATATTATATTTTGCATCTGATTCCCCTTTTCCTAACCTTCTGCTTGTTGTGACTTTTAACTCCCATGGAAGGCTGGATGGGATTATATATATGCATTTTTTTTTCTGCTTCGGACAAGTCATTAGACTTTCCTAACTCAGCATTGGGTAGAGAGTGGAAATATTTTTTAAAGGTCAAATCATAAAACCATGAACTCCAGAGGGAATTATCTCTAGGGAGTTGTATCAAGTGCACCACTCCCTTGTATGAAAACTTAATTGATGTCACTATGCTGAAATGATTATCTCCAAGCTGTAAGCTGATATGACATTATGTAAGATATCAGAGTAAAATGCATTTTTCGGATCAGATTTTAAGGCCAGCTTGCGGTGTCACAATTGGTCATTGTCAAAATGATTATTATGTCACAAACAGGGGATTACCGTGTCAGGTGGGGACTAAGTGCAGGAGCAGATAAATTCTTAAGAAACAACAGGGATTCTGTTTAAATGCACTGTCTCCAGAAAGGAGGAATGAGAGGGAAGGAGCACAGGGGAATCTGCGGCACAGAAGAACTCTTGTTTCCAAATAAGACATTTCCCAAAGTTTTCCATAAGGTGACAGCTGCTCTTCCAAGAACAACATTCTGCAGCGGAGTAAATCTCGAGGAGCTGCATCTGAGTCGCTGTTGCTTAAGATTGGCATCGGGGCAGCTGAGAGTAAATTTCGGCTTTAATGCCCTTTTTTCACAAGTATTTATCCTCCTTAAAATAGAGACGGAATTACCACATGTTGTATGACATCATGTTCAACACTTAGGAAGAAAAACGGACAGCAAGATTTGTTTGAAGTCTGGGGTGTGGGCTTTCTATTTATTTTCTTCCCTTCCTCTTTCAAGTTTTCACAATTTATTGTGAAAATTCCCCTTTGCCAAAGCATCATATAGACCTTTTGGGCGCTTAGGAGCTCTCTTAACAGTTGCTTTTGCCATCATGATAACCCCTTTGCGGAGCCTAACCCCAGGCCTTGGTGCAGCCTCCCCTATCATGAGCAAAATCACGCAAGTCATTAAAAGCAGCTGGGGAAAAAAAAAAAAAAAAGAAAAAAAAAGTCTTTCCCAACCAAATTAGCTTGGATAAACTTAGGTTCGACATTACTTAACTGGGTGAAGACTGGACTTGCGTGCGTCATCTTTGCAGTCCCCAGACAAGCAGGCGACCAGGCGTCATCGCGTTTCCCAGCCCTCGGTCCCTCGGTGGGGGAAGAGAAGAGTAAGGTTTCAGTCGCTAAAAGCAGATGACAAGGAGCTTCGGAACCTAAATACTCGCACACCAACCTGCTGTCTTCATTTGTATTCAACAGATGCCTCATTTTTTCCCCCTGGCTGCCTAGTCTGTACTGATCAGTATAAACAATAGCATTTTTTGTCTTTCGTGAGCATATTCGTGTTCTATTTCACTTGAAGGTAGGGATAAACACGTAAGGATAAAAAAAAAAAAAAAAAAAAAGAAAAAATCCAACCTTTATAAGTGTATATTTATAGTTTAAAAGAATGTTATGTAAAGATTTAAGAAACACTCTTGTGGCTTGGCTGAGAGATTTGTGAAGCAAGTGGAAGATGCATATAAGCTTTAAACAGAAAAAAAAAAAATAAAAAGGAAAAAGAAACAACAAAAAAGAAAACCTGAGAATCCATCTGTGAGATATTTTGAAAAGCCAAGGAAAATGAAGAAGGTTCGCCACGCTATTTTTATATTATACTATACAAAATACATGGTCTCTTTATATATATCAATATATAAGGAGAGAGAGAGCATACATATGAGTCCAGTCTTCTCCTTCACTATTCTGGTATAAGATAAATCATGTTGCAATTGCCCTGTTTTTACATGACCTAAGTACCTGGCTTATTTACATACAATTTTTTTCCCTCCTAATCTGATCGTGAGTCATTAAGGTGTTGCTAAGTAGCTAATTTTGGCCCAGAACTAAGAATTTCCACTGTCACGGGCACGATTTCCAGTGCTAGCATCTTTGTCCCTCCTGCCGCTCTGCTCCGGGCAGCGGCAGCGGGATGTGACACCCACCACCAGTGTGTCCTTATCTCGTGACCCCTCGGATGCTGTCAGGGTGTCAGGTGGCTCTGGCACAGCCTCCTCCCTGCCTCTGGCCATATGTTTCCTGCCACCTCCTACAAAAGGAAATTGCACCCTGTGAGCCTGTTTGGAGAGAAGGGAAGGAAAAATGAACTGCAACAGTTTGGACTTGGAGATTCTTCAATTTCTCAGCCAAGTGCTTGCTGGACTAGCTTATTCCAAGGGTGGAGGATGTGCATCTTGCTACCTGATGTTGCTTCTTGCTGTCTTATCCTCCTCACAGTAGAGGAGAAATAGAGCTGTGCTCTCTATATGCATGGGCAAGAAATGATGTAGCAAAATACAGTATATATCTGAAACGTTCTAAAAATGACTAAGATATAGAGCAGGATTTCAGTTTATTTTCCTAGAGCATTGCTCTAGCAGTGTATGTGTGTGTGCATGGGTTTAATGTACATTTGAATTTCCACGGTTGAGATTTATGGGCCTTACTGGTCCAGCTCCATCATAACTTTACTTTGGACTTCAACACTTTTCAGGAGACAGAGAGAATCTTTCTTTCCTGTGTCTCTATTCACCTGCCTAAAATATCAGGAACTATAATGTCACAGAAAAATAAAAGTATGAAAATAATGTAATGGAAAAGCTTTTCTCAAATGGTCACAAATTCCCTACTGAGGAGGGACACAGTTCTCACCTTCAAAAATCCTTATTCACTGGTGACTGAGAGGGGAAAAGGGAGTTAGGGAATGCTTTTTTAGAGCTTGTTTTTCTTTGAATCCCTTCCTCCTCTTCTAACACACACTTTCACCTATTGCTGACACTAAAAGCACTCACAGAGGTCAAATTATTGAAAGTTCAGCCAAATTTCCCTCAACTATCACAGCCTGCCTGCTCTCCCCAGCTTCCATAGCCTAGCTGAGCAGCAACTACATTGCTATTTGGAAGCTGTGCACTGACCACCGAGCTTCATGTTTAGTGTGATATTATTTGATCTTCCAAAGGCTGTTTGCATCCACACAGTCTGTTCAACAAAACCAGCTTCTAACTATGCCCAAAACAAATCCTCACTGAAAAGGATTTTTTTTTCAGTCATGGAAAGTTAACCAGGGCAGGTGTATTAGACGTATGATGATGACAGCCCATGTTTATCATTTTGTTGCTCTTATGTCTTTGTCAAAGAATAACGAACCACTCAGCACAAGGAGAAAGAAAGGGATAAAACATGGAGAGAAGGAATAAAAAGTGATGCTATGGGAGCTCACCTGGACTGTTTAAAAGCCTGTGACGAGCGGGTGGCACACAGATAGTGGTGTGTTTTTCAAGGCTTTGACGGCCGGCAGTAAAGGTTACTAAGCAAAATTGCAGGGGGGCAAAAGGTTGCCCATGATGGATCCCAGATACAATAGAACCAGTGATTTTCTGCATAGAGTGATAAGGAGGGTCTCTTAGGGCTGACAGAATACTATGACAAATGAAGAGGCGAGGATGTGGCATGGGAGAAACGCAGCAGCCACTTCTTGTCGAGTTGAGGTCTCACTGTGTGGCCCTGAACACACACTGGATCCCTTAGGATCAGACTTTGAAAGGTGTACAGGGGTCTGAAGAGGCAAATCAGTAATGGAATTTTCAAGGGCAAACGGAAATTCTGAAAATCATTGTTTTGATATCTACTGCTTTCTAAGGGCATAGAAGCAGGCCCTTATTTTTCCCCTATTTTTCCTAGCAATTCCTTGGATGTTGTTGGGGAAAATATTTGTCATCTGTTCTAATCTCCCCCACTCCCCCCGAAAAAAATGTTGGTTAAAAGGGTCTACAATGGATGTGAACACCAAACTAGCTGAATCTGTAAGACATTTGTTTGTAATAGAATTTGCAAGCAGGCTCCGGAGACAGCAATGGGGAAAAGGATGGAATTGACTGACTATCTTTTCAAGGATCCTCCTACCATTAATTTCATTGCACTAGAAGAATACGTAATTATCCTATTTCCGAGCATCATAGACCTTCCTACTTGATTAGAATTCCCTCTGCAGGCTCAACATGCAAATACTGTATTTAAGGAGACAAATATTCCATGGTTGTAGTTGTTGTTTTATTTTCTCCTTTGCAATTGTTTTTCTTACATGGGCTTTTTCTGTAAAGAATTAGAACATTAAATCTTTCCCTGCATTTCCCTCATCCTCTGTAAAAAAAAACACATATCCTTGTCAGTATTTCCTCACTGAAGGCCCAACAGGCAATAAACATAAGCAATCAGAAGGATGGAAGTAGCAGCACTTAAAAGTTAATAGATTTGGAATTTTTGCTCAGTTTGGATGAGCACTCCTCAACTAATCCATTGGAAACTGAAGCTATTGACCCTTACCGTGAGGTGGAAATAAATAAATTTTTGTAATTCTTAATAATGTCACATGCTTGCTAGTATAGGAAATTGCTTATTAGTGGTTCAAGGTATCGCTGCCAGACCATTTGGGCATCAAACTGCAGAGTCCCAGGGAACAGGAAAGGTTTATTCAGGTCTGAAGAGCAATCTGCAAATGTGACTGTTGAGACGGGCACATAACCTGTCTACAGAACAGGATGCAAAGGATATTTTTGAAGAATTTGATGAGGTGTTTAATAGGCCTGAAAGCATTGTGAATAAAACACATCATCCTGATACAGATCCCATTATGCTGCCAAAAGTACAAACATCACATGTAGTACAGTCTCATTAGCCCTGAGAAATGAAGGAAAAGTTCATTGTGACAAGACAGTAAGATGTGGTGTTTTTGAGAGATTGCAGGTACTAGCTGGCTTGGTTAACAACCTGATCACATGCAATAATACAAAATGTTACGGATTTGTGTAGATTCAGGAGATTCAAATGAAGCTATCAAATGCAACGTAGCCCAAGAGAGCACTGGAGAAAGACATGTCTAGACTTCCAACAACAAGAATATTTCCAGCTCTGAATGCAAGCCAGTGATTTTGGCAAATTCAGCTTGATAAAACGTTAAACTCTACACCTTGGACTCCGTTTTTGCTGATACCTTTTTAAGTAACTTTGCTCTGTGATTGTTTCAGGACATAAAAAGTGCCACTGCACAGAATTTCAAGTCCCTTAAGACCCAGGTGGAAGCAGCTATTTATAGCCTCTTGAGCTACTGATAATGACCAACACTAAAAATAAAGAAAAAAAAAAGTGATATCCAGCTCAGCAGGTGTGGATATCAGAGTACTTTTTTCTTCACCATATAGGCCCTTTAGTTTTGCTTTTACTTTCTTTTCTTTTGCTCTGTAAGAAAGAGAGAAGAGCAATCATGACAACGTTCAATGCTATATCAAATAGTTTCCAGGTGTAAACTCCTGTCTGTTTGATACAAAGGACTCAGACTTAAAGGTTGAGTTTCATGACAAGTTCCCTGCAGAAGTGAAGCCATCTTTGGAAATCCCGGATCCCCTCTGCACTATGAGTTACCTTCCCCCAGTGCCAGGTCAGAGCATCTTCTGCTCCATAAGCCAGTTCCAACACTGGGTCTGTAGAAAACAAACAAACAAACAAAATCCATTCCCGTCCACACTTTTTTTTTAAAAAAAAAAATTCTTTTTAAATTATGTTTCTTGGAAGTCCCCTCGAAGTTTGTATCCAAAGTGTCATCCCGAATACGAGAGCGGCGGTCTGCGATGCCAAAGTGAGGAACGACAGCTGAGCTCTGGATCTTCCTGAATGGGATTTTGCTTCTGATGCTAATGTGTTGTGAAGCTGCATCCTGAGGCTCTCATCCATGAGATGACAAATGCATTTACAGCAGGGCTACATGCCTGCATTGGCCCAATAATTCTTCAGTTATCACAAAGTGTATCAAAAATATAATTATGCGTCACAACCGGAACAAATTCAGAGACCCTTTCCAGAACTGTAAATATCCTGCTCGGGAAGCAGCTCACCTGCTAGCGGAGAACACTCGAGCAGGAAGCGATCAGAGTTGGGGTCTCACATTTCCTACCAGAGTGTGTTTAACAACCAGGTACAGTCTCGGAGGGTTTTCTTTTTCCCCTCTGATTTTATCCATAAATTCCACACTGAACTAAGAAATCTTTTGCTCAAATATTACCGGATTAGTATTGCCTATCAAAAAGGGATTTGGGTAATTCCTGCGCAATTCCTGAGAAGCACCTGATTGCATCAATATAAACACGTAATGACTCATCTAAAACACAGGAAATGATTCTGGAAACACATAAGTACGTTTTTAAAGCACGCTAAAGACTTTCCTAGAGCAGTTAAGCTTTCAAGAGCTTCTAAGTATAAAAATCACAGCAGCAGTGAGAAGATTTGAAGTAACAGTGAATCAGGTAAGGCTGTTTCTTGCTAATGAAAAGCCCCAAATGATGCCAACTTGCAGGTGCTTAGAAGAGTAATTCAGAATGGATGGTTCACAGCAAAAGCCCAGATACGTCTGGGTAGGAAATTTTACAGGATCCATCAGCGGGAAGTTGCTGCCCATATTGAATGGTGATATTATATATATATATATATATGAAGCATAATGCCACACAGCATGAGATCAGACCTGTTAAACAGAGCCCATATGTGCACATCTGGATTTTGAGAGGTAAAACGCTATATAAAGTAAATAACATTACTTGAAACTAAAAGTGTGGGTGCTACCAGGACTCCTGAGCTCGAGAGCAGAGGGAGACCCAGGGGCCACTTGTGATGGGGGTACGGAGGGAGCTAAAAATGCTTCCGCACTTTATCTCTCCAAATGCAATCTTATCTACGTTAGTGCTTATTGTACAGAATCCATATGTTTTCTGGGCAAAATATATTGGCTGGGAGCCATGATTTATTTATTTAGTTGCTGGAAAATAGCCTAGAGTGTTACACATTCATTCCACATTAGAAAGACGCGATTTTAGCTTCTTGCTCTCTTTTCTTTATGTGAGGAGGGGGAGGGAGAGAGGGGAGGGGAAAAAAAAAAAGACAAAAAATGTGGCTGTGCCTTCTTTATGCAGCTAGAAGGAAATTGAGTGTAACAACCCCATTGTAAAATTATGTGTTTTATAAGGTCCTGAATATGGTGCATCTTTTGTGCTCTGCTTCTAATTGTTTGCTCTGTACAAAAGGATAATTCATTAGGCCAAGCCTCCAAATAATCTCAAAGTGACATGAATTCCTTTGCAGAGTGAATGTCTGTTGCGAGTAATCCATGGAAAACAGGCAGGCGTCTCTTGTCATTTTGAAGCTCTAATCCACTGCCCGGAGCATGAAAATGCTCGGGCTAACAAGTGTGGGAATGACCAAGATCAACATTATTTTTGGGGAGGCAGGAGGGGTTGTTTGCTTAAAATCGCTGCTGATCAATAGAGTTGCTGGACCTGGCAGATACAATGCGGCAGGATTAATGAATTAAGCTCAGGAAGCAAAAGAATTTGCTAAAGAGGAGCGGGGACAAGCCCCTCCTTCCCCCCCTTGGTGTGTGGGTATGAAAGCAGCAGTGACAGAGTTGGAGCGCTCGCTTCACCAGCGCACCCAGCCTCATTCTGCAGGAGTTTTTGCACTTGAATCAGAAGCACGCTGACACCCGCATTCGCGGCTATGAACTTCAGCTGCAAAGTTAAGGGCACTTCCTAGACGCTAGTTTAGTGTCAGGACGCAAAAAGGAGATCCTGAACTCTCTAATACCCAAAGCGTAGCGCGATCCCCTTCGGCAGGACTACGCAACTGATCCCGAACTCCAGGTAAACAGGAGCGGAAGGGAAAGATCTCCCTCAAATACTCCACATGCCATTGCTCGTAAAGTACTCACAGGCTCCTTCTTCTGGAGAAGTAGGAGGCAAAGTCAAGAGAGAAGGGGCACTTCTCTTCAGATGACAGTGATTTGCAAGGGTTGGCTTCCAAGGAGCCAGTCCTGCTCAGGGAGGTGACACATGCTACCTATCACTGGAAAACATAATATTCGCCAAATTGCATTTTAGACCGAATGTTCTGCACAACACGGAAAATGCAACAAGCTGCTGCTTACTATGGGGTGGGGGGGAGGATGTTCGGCTGTGTGGGAGGGAAGAGTTAAGTTTGCTTATATGTACTTACAGCTCCTTAGCATTTACGCGACCTCTGGGGATTTTCTGCGTCCTTTTGCTTAAACAAACAAACAAAGATCATTAGGTAGCTGCGCTGTGTTGAAACACAAAACTCCTACAATCCCAGGACGCTCGAAATGGGAAGGAGCGGACCGTTCTGGACTTGCCAGGACGCTTCGGAGGATGCGCCCGTGTAATTTATAAGCCCCTCCAGACCTATACGTGTCTCGAGCTGCTGGCTGGAGTGGCTCTGCTCGGAATGTCTTGCTTTGCAGCGGGGCAGCGCGGGAGGTGGGGAGGGCGCGGGGCTGGGGCTGCCTTCCTAGCAAGGCTTTAAAAGCCTCGCCGGCGAAGTTGCGCGGATGGAAGAGTTTGGGGCTTGTTGAGAGCCCTGCGGCCGGCAGCACATTATGGGCAGGAGATGGGATTCGTGTGGGTAGCGACGCTGTGGCTTGCGCCGGGCTCTTATTTTTAAAGGGCAGGAGGGGGGTGGGGGGGAGGCGAGCGCATCTTTTAACTCCAATTATAAGGTGAAATTAAAAAAGAAAAAAAAAAGAAAGAAAAAAAGGAGAAACAGTGCAAAGTGCAAGGAGCTTTGGGAGGTAACCGTGCAGCCCCCGCTCTCCCCCAGCCCCGCGGGCTCCCGCGTCCCTCTAGCCCCGCCGCGCTCGGTCTTTGCTGCTCGTTCCGTGTTTCCTTTGCCTGTGTGTGACACGGGGCGGTGGTTGGGGGGTGGGGGGGGTCGCGCGTTCTCCCCCCCCGCCCCCGCGCCC
>PTEX01000001.1:3503596-3669572 GCA_003342815.1 Eudromia elegans
GCGGCCCCCCCCCGCCACCGCCGCCGCCGCCGCCCGGGGGCTGCTCCTTTTCCGGCCCGCGGCGTGTGCGTGAGAAGGGGGCTCCAAGTTGCCCCGGCGGCGGCGGCGGCTCCGCGGGGGGACGCGGAGCGCGGAGCCATCACCTGTTCCCTCCTCCGCTCCCGCAGGTCGCGCCGAGGCGGCCGGCGGCGCCCGGCAGGACGCGCAGCGCCGCGGCCCCGGCTGGCGCGCACCCCGCCGCCGCCGCTGCAGCATGGGCTGCCTCGCCGGGATTGCCCTGCTCTCCTGGGGAGTCTTCCTAGCGGGACGCGTGAGCTGCCAGCATGGGAAGAACAACGTGCCCCGGCTCAGATTGTCCTACAAAGGTGAGTCCGCTCCTTCTCTTCTCTTTTGTATTATTTGTTATCATTTATTTCCCCGCCTAAAAAGAACCTTCCCCTGGCGTTTCCCCCCCCGTATCTTTCCAAACGGAAAGCGGCGCTCGGAGGATCCCCCGCTCGGCACCCCCACAGTTTGGGCGCAGACAAAGCGGAGAGCGGCGCGGGGGTCCGCGGAGCTCCGCGCAGCCCCGCGCGACCCTCGCAGCCCCCGCTCAGCGCCCGCAGCCCCGGGGCTCGCGCGGCTCGGCCCCCGGACGCGCAGGGCAGCCCCAGCACCGGAGCCCCAGCTAGCCACTACCATAGGGGAAGATACATAGATATACACACACACACATATATATACATACATATATACATATGCACATTTTTTCCTTTTTTTTTTTTTTTTTTAGGCATGAAGTGGTTAATTTTCGAGTCATGAATATTCAGTCCGTGCAAATCTGACAATCAGATGCCTAACATAAGCAGTAGGGTTTGCCAAGAAACTATAAACTGAAAGGAGCAGATCAGCCCAGGAAAGGAGGAAAGGGCTGTTAGGCGCTAGGAAACGCTGCCTATGGATCTTGGATGCCGTGCGATTTGTTGCAACTGTAACTGTGCTCGGTGCAGTGTGATGTGTTTCATTAGGGATCGCAGGGAAGGTGTGACTGAAGAAAGGGAGCTGCGAGGTTGCATTTACCTTGCAAATGGTGTAATGCCACTTATTCACATTGCAATGTCAGTACTTAACTTGTGTATCGCAGTGCTTGTACTGAAGGAGGGCTCTGAAGTAGGCAGACTTTCTTATCAGTATAGTTCCTCTGTAGATACATTTTAGGAAGAATTCAGAAAATCTGGGCAACTGGGGGAGAACTTTAAACTGCAGAAGTTGTGCAGCACCGTCGTTAAAAAGGGTCTCTATGTATCTGTCTTTCTGAAGGGCTGACTTGTATTTTCACGTAATTGAAGGTTGAGGGAAGGAGAAGCAGGTACAAGTCTGAGGGGAGGGAGGAAAAGTAGCACAGTGCCTCTGCAGTGGAGAGAAGTGAACATGTGTGTGCACGCCTGGCCATGGATGTCAGGCTCGGTTTACAGCACAGTGTCAGCACAGCGCTTGCCAGTAGAACTCTGCTTTCTAGTTTTGGTTTGTTTTTCATCCGTCCTCCTTGTGCAGTGAATGGGAGAAGGGTAAAATCCTCTCTGGTGCAAGGCAGGCATCGTGTGCACACTTTAGATCTGAAAACTGAGCACCTGCAAAACTTGCAGGCATCATATGGGAGAAATGCAATTTCATTAGAAATCACATATATGCGTACTTCTATATGTTTAAGTTTCAAAAGATATGTATGTGGGGGGGAAAAACAGTTTAAGGCGTCTGAATGTGTTCTTTTGGTTTTCATAAGAAAAAAATCATTTATATTTAACACAGAATAGATTATTTTGCATAATGATATCTGAAGAAAGCCTTGAACATGTCACATTAAAGAAACCCTCTTAATTGATTCCAGACTTTAACAATCATAGAAACTCAGATTAATATATAGAAATATAAACCCTATAAAAATATCCTGTAAAGGGCTTTAATGGTTAGTTAATTAATATTTATTATTTTTCACCCTTTTAAAGTTTTTTGGTGGTCCAGGTCTGCTGTTCCTGCTTGCAGTGACTGATTTCATGGAAACTAATTTCAGAGAGGGTGGCCAGATTTGGCTCAGTTTTCTCCCACTACTGTATCCATATACAGTTTAGCAGCATTTAGTTGTTCTGCTGATTGGTTGTTTTCCAGTTCTGCTCTTGGTGGGAGAAAGGATCTGATTTTCTTTTTTTTTTAATTCATGAGACATCAGATTTTAAGATATAGTCCTATATGAGTAAAGCAGGAAACTGAAAAGAACATTGAAACTGTTTTTTATAATTGATGGAATCACTGTAAAAAGAAAACGAGTGCAAACACCAAGCAACCCTTTTTCCAGTCTAGTAAAGAAATTAAATGCATGCTTAACTGGAAGCAAGTTTAAAGGTCTGAAGACTCAGGAATTCACGCTCTTGCCCTTGATTCATATATGTACTTAATCACATTTTTGACTTAAAACATGTGTAACTCTCCAATTCAAATCAGACTACTCACATGCTTAAAGTTAAGTACCAGTGTAAATGCTTGGCCAGGTCAAGAGAACGTGTTGAATGTCCTGCTGCATTGATCCCTAAGTGGAGGGATATCATTATTAGGCAGGGAAAACTAAGCCTTATCAGCTGGTGCTTTTCAAGACAAATTTTCTTTCCAACATAGTACAGTATAGAGAGATAAATGTTAACACTTGGTGTACAAATTGCCTTAAGAGCTGCAGCTATTGAAAATATGCCTTTTCGACACTGATTGAATGCCTTACATATTCATGTGTATCTTTCAGGATATATTACTGCTCTATATATTGGCATATGATTCATCCCTATTCAAACTACTTGCAATTAGGGAAAGAACCTCTCCAGTTACTTTTCCAATCTGCCTCTCCATAATGAACTGAGGTCTAGTAAAATAAACTTAAGATATTGAAAAGAATATGCAGGGTAAAAAGAGCGACCCTAGTGAATTCTCTTTTCATTGACTCTCATTGTGCTTTGTTTTAACATGCAGGCTTGTATTTTTTTTCCTAAACAAATACCTTGGAGCTAATTGTCAGTGCCTTATTTCAAAAGAGTAGCAAGGATGTTTTTTGCCTTCTTGTTTTTCTCGTCTAATTAGATGTCAAACATGGTTAAGAAGCCCAGGCATTTGCTTTAAAAGTTACCAAATGAGTCCTGAAGGGTTAAATCCCTGCCAACCTTGATTTCCTATGGTCACTTGTTTTCAAAGGTCCAGTGTTAGCTCTGCCATTTCCCAGGTTGCTGGACAGAAGTCTTAGTGAACTCCCCATTCTTGCTTCCTCTTAACTTCTTGTCACTCACAGCCTTGCAGCAGATTAGAGGCATCCTACAGGGCACATAATGGAGAGGGAAGGAAGGGAAGGGAATATGCACACTTAAGGTGCATATTAAGGCTGCATTTATGGTCTGAAGAGGTTCCTTTTGTTTATTGTAAAACAGAGTTCTGGTTATTTGGTTTCTATCAGCTTGATTTTGGTGTCATATTAGAGAAAGCAAATTTGGGGAGGACATCTGTTGTCCTGCTGAACTCGGTGGCAAAAGCTGCATTCATCATGAGGGGTATAGTAGATTTTAAAGCTTCCAAGCATTTTCATGTATATGCATGGATTGGAAAGGTTTTTCCCTGGATGATATTTATCTCCAGATGATTTAGGGGCTGATCCAAAGTTCATTGAGGCCAATGAGTGCTGGATCATAGCCTAAATGTGGTAAAACCAGCTATAAAACTCAGCTGAGCCCTCTACTTCAGAGCTCCCCATCTGGTGCCCTTCAGAATTGTTCTTATTGCAAAATAACAAGAATTTACCTTGTTAATCAGTCAAAAGTAAGAGATCCTTCAATAAAACAATAGGAAACAATTTGGCCGTAAAGATTTTTTTTTTTTCTTTAAATCTTATCGTCTTGGATTTCAGCATCTGTTGTAACAGCCTCTATACCATGTCATTAGGTCACAGACTCCGTTGAGGAAACTTCAGCCAAGCTCAGCCTTCTCCCTAAGAGGGTGACCAAGCTGAGTGTGCAAAGTTTGAAACAATAAATACAATCTACACTCCAGATGAATTTCTTGTTTTGCTTCCTATTTGCTTTTACTCTTCTCCATGTGGTCAGGTAGGGGCACAGAGATAGAACTAGTTACTGTAACTTTTAGATATGAACGTACAAGCCAAGAGAAAGGGTTTCCATCAATATGCCTTGATTCGCAGACCTTCTCCTAGGGCAGCACTGATTTTTGTCCCTGCATGAGCAGTGCTGGTGAACCCAACTTTCTCCACTCCATCTGTCGCGTCCTATTTGTTCATTGGAAATTACTAAATGCTTTAAATATGTTTTGTAAGAGTACATGTGTGGTTCCTTCTTTGTTATTGTTGCTCAATTGGATACATATTACTTGAGAATAAGTAACTAGAAAAGCATGGCGCGCAGATTTAGCTGTATTACTCCCTGGCTGCAATTCAAGCCATATTAAAAATAAGTGTTTTGTTTAAAGTTGCAGTGATAGGAAGAACTGCTCCGTTCTTGACGCGAAGCTGATTTACGTTTTCGTATGATAGATTTCCATATGGGTGAAATCCTGGCCTTGGAGAAAGCCACAGCAAAACTGCTGTCTGCTTCAATCAGGCCAAGGTGCCCTTCCAAGGCAGGAATGGCACAGCACCGAATTACCTGCGTGGACGTTGGTATAAATATCATGCTTGATTTATAGTTTGTTGACCTAATTTAGCTGTAGCTGATGACCTGCCAGTGGGGCGGATTGTTGTTTTTGCTTCCAATCAAACTCCATAACTCACAAGCCAATAACTCCACAAATATTGGGAAAGTAGGATGTAGTGGGGGGAGAGAAACAGCGGGGTGAGAGCAGGCTGGGACCAGCATAAGAGTTTGTATCAGGTTTCAAGGTATTCATTTTAAAAGCCTTTTGCTTAAACTGCACTGTGTAGAATATTTCTATGTAATATTCTTAGGCTCTGACATGCCTGGAGAGGAGAGAGGGCTACTTCAAATTAATAGGGAAGGCTGGTAAACCCGGAGAGCAGGTGACCCTTGCAGAGCAGGCAGAGGCTGGTGGCATGTGTCAACCTCCACTGTTCCTGCACTGCATTCCTGCAACGCTCCCTGGCCTCATCCATCTCAAGAAGGAGGCAGTGAAGGTGTCCGATGCCTTTTTTTCTTCTTTTTTTTTTCTCCCATAAATTTTGAACACTTGGGAGAGGCTCCCTATCTGTACTGATCTTCCTACCTTCAATGGCCTGGGGTCTTTCCTGGGTTGAGCAAGGACGGGGCAGACCTCCGGCTTACGCAGCCACCTCCTTCCTGGCTTGCCCCACGCGCTGACAGGAGGCAGGAGCTGATGAAGGAACTGCCTAAGCTCCGATCTTGCCTATATAGGGAAATTTTCAGCAAGCTAATTAGGGCCAGAGACGTGCAGAGTAATTGGAACAAGGAGGGCGAAGCCTAGCCCAACTTTTTCATTTTGCATTTCCAACTTTCTCGTTTAATTCCGGTGGAAAAAGTGGTTTCTGCATTACAAAGCTTCCCTTTTCTGGGAAGCTGAAGTTCTCTGTAATTATGTTTTTGCTGTACGGATTGCAAATGACTGAATTATTCACAGAAGGTGCTGTTTTGGCAGAAATGGGAGCTCTGTTCTTTCACCACGGACAAGGTGTGGAGTTCTTGGGAGCTGCATGTTAGAGTGACTTTAAAACTCTGCTCTATCAAAAAGAAAACAAACAAACTCTAGTTTCACTAAGCTCAGTTACCTACTGATACTTGAAGTCTACATTAAAAATGACTTCTGTGCTTGAAATTTTTTCAGTGAGGTCTGAAGAATCTTTCTGGATGTTCAGGACTTGTTCAAGTGCCTATTTATGCCACAAGATAATAGCAAATCGGGATTTAAAATAAGAAATCGAGTCTTTGCAAGTTGCTACAATGCGTGTGCATTGATAATATATATATGATAATATGTATGTGCACGTGTGTGGATACAGAAAGCATTTACAGTGAGTTCCCTCCCAGAAGCAACCAGAAAAATGGTTTGTATTTTTATCTCTTCACGTTGGAAAGTGCCAGATTTTATTTAAGGCATTGCTGTACTCTGATTTACTTTGATGCTATGCTCTGTGCTGGTTTTTTTTTTTTCTAAAGTGATCCCTGATTTAGCATATGGCCTTTAATCACCTAAAAAGCTGATATTAGGGAATCATCTTCATTATTTCCTGCTGCTGGGACACAGGCTTTTTCCCTCATACCTGGAAAATTGCAGTGGAAATACCCACAATACAGAGGTACTCCAGTATTCCCCATTATTCCTGTACCAGCTGGGGCCTGGCTTGACCCTTCTCAATCTGAAGCAGAATCTGGTCTTCACTTGAGGCAGTGCCTAGGTGATGCCGATGGAAGCACATCCTTCCAAGAGATGTCAACGTTGTGACATTCTCCAGTTGCCTGCAAGCTAAAATGGGTGGAATTGCCTTAGGGCTCCCACACGCTTATTTTTAAGCAGCCGGGTGGGGTGGGCCCTGGCAGCCTCAAGGCAGCAGCCCTGCGCCTCGTCGCGGTGTCAGCCCCGTTAATGAAGGGTGCGCGCGTGGGTCGCCGGTGCAGCGCGGTGCTTGGTGGGCGACTCAGCGGATTCCTTCCCCGGCAGCATTAAAGCTCCCGCTGGAATGTCTGCAAGTTCACGGTCCTCCCACGAGCAGCCTCCACGTGGGTCCACTGTTCCCTTGCGGTAACAGCTGTGGATGGTGCGAACAGCTGGGGTGATTGGGCATTTTCTTCACTTTTCCTGCCTCCTTCCTCCCCTACCCTAACCGGGACGGTGCCTCTATGTAGGGATGAGAAAGAGGCGGCAGAGAACATCAGGAATCTTGTGTCTGCCTTTCTGTTCACCTGGAAGAGCTTCTCCATGGTGTCCCCTACTCTTTTGCCTTGACTGGCCTAGTCATCCGTGGGAGAAAAGAGGCACCTCCAGCAACTATCTTGGCTGCAGGAGACTTAAGCTCCTTCGTTATTAATTTACTTTTTTTTTTTTTTTTCCTCCAGGAAAGTATCAAAAGAAGGTACCAATTAAATGTTTTATCATGAACTTAGACTGGCTTCTGATAGCAAAACACCCTAATTAAACCAACTGTCTTTGTCCACACAAACATCTAAATCTGTGTAAAAATCTCCCCAATTAGACTTGTGAATGTGCTGGGTGTCTGTGATTTTGAGGTCAGCGGTGGTCATCTAAATTGATGCCATCTAAATTTATGTTACAGTTTAAATCACAGCAACAAATATAGAATGTCACTGAAATTCTTCATGTTCTTAGACAGCTGCCCAGTTTATCTCCCACATTTCCCATATTTCTCCTCCTTTTACAAATAAGCTCATCCCGAATCCAGTGCTATATGCTGGAAGGGACTGTCTGGGTCTGCAGAGTTTTAATAATCTGTTAGCTTAATCATTCTGAGCTTTAGATAAGCTGTCCTGTAATCAGCTCTGTCATATTCTGAAGGTTTCTGCACTTTAAATGTAAAACGTTTTCAAGGCTCAGTTCCATATAAGATGCTTTGCCTACAGATATGCATATGTGCAACTCCAAGGGCAGGTGCCTGGACTTTGCTTCTCCTCTTCGAGTTACCTCATCACTAGTGAGAGTGGGATGAAATCAAATTTAAGTTTATTCCTAAATATCCTAAATAGTCAAAATTTCAGATTTGGGGGATTCTTTTCTCTCCTTGGAGATTGCAGATCCCCTCTGAGCTGAACTCATGTGCAGCAATCTCTGCAATTTGCAAGCACATTTTGTGTCACATCCAGTTTTCGTCCTTTGCTGTTCGCCAGCCAAATGCTGTAAAGTCAGAAGTTTTTGCAATTCTTCTAATGCTTTAAAACTGTTTGACATTTGCTGGGCTGCTTGCTTATCTCAACAGCTGAAGGCTGCAGAAACTTTAGAAGTGAGCAGTCAAATAAAATTCTCATCTCTTGTAAATATTTTTGTGCAAAGCCTGGATCTTGCAGGGAACAATCTGAGGAATGGAACAGTTATTTGCTTTCATCTAACTTGTGGAAGGAAGAAAAAGAAAGCTCTCCTTTAGTCTCCACTCTAATGAAGCAAAGTTCGTGTTGGTTCTGGTGGCCTCTCTTGGCTCCTTTTGAAATTCCAACCTTGTGTGAGAAAAGGACACAAAAAAGCTCGGGGAGATAATTTAAAGGATTTAGAGCTGTCTTTCAAAGGAGAGGGGTTGGTGGCCTCTTCTAGAAGCAACAGACAGTAAATACAGCTCACAAGCACCCAGAAGAGCCACAGGGAGAGTAGGCCACAGCTTTCATCATTGGAAGGGCAGTGCCTGACAAGGAACAGAGCGAAGTCTCTTCCGATTAAGGAAAGGTGTCAGGATGTCAGTGTTGTTTTACTTCTTTCATGGGCTGCCCACTGAAACTGGGCTAGTTTTGCATGAATCCAAAGCAGCTCTGCCTACTGGAGAGCTGATTTTTCTCCAGAAACTACAAGGATCGACTTAGTGCCGATTATTGCTCTGCAGCATCTGTAGGCCAACTCATGCCGTCCTGCTAGGTCTGTTCTGCTCTGGCCATATGGTAAATGTCAATTCCTATCAAGTTTTGAAAAGAAGCATAAAATTTGTGGGATCCTGGAGAGGAGACTTTATCTTACAGATTTTTTTTTTTTTCTACAATCCTTTCTGCTGCAGCAGATGAGAGGCAGCATCAGAACATATTGCTGAGATGTCCTTGCAAACAACTATATAAACAAATTCCTAAGCTACCTGCAAGGGAAATTCCTTAATTTCTAAAATGCTGCTCTTCTAAGATATGTCAGAGACCATCCTCGAAGAGCAAGTGTAAAAGTATAGGAAGGTATGATAACATTTTTGAAGAGTTTGTCTGCACTTATCTGAAATGTCCTAATCATCAGCAAAGGAGGATTTGCAGAATGTCGACTATGTAGCTGTCAATATAGTAACCTGCTCTCATAATTGCTGGTATAAATTTATCCCCAGCTGTTTGTACGGTAGTCATAATGGACTCCCAGGAAATAGGTGAATGGGATTTTGTCTCAAAGTAAAAGATATAGGGATTTTTCACATTTCAAGAAGAAATTCTTTTTTTTTTCAGGAATTTTGTGAAATAAAGTTTATTTGTAATATACTTTACAATACGCACTGGATTTTTTTTTTCTCTCTGCAGTCTGGAGCATCAAGTCAAACATATCATAAATGTCGTAATTCAACTTTCCAGATATTGGTAGTTTTTAACGTATTTTATATTTCCATTCACGATTTTCTTACAAAGAACTGTAATGTATTGCTTTGGGTATGGAATTTATGAATCCTAATCCCTTTTCTGGCATCTCTTTAATGCTTGTTATCTTCCATCATTCTTTTTACATGCCTTGCACCTCACATTCTTTACCAAGCAACTGTGACACAAAGTAGGAAAATTTTGCTGCACTTACATACAAAAGGAGGCTGGAGGTTAAGTGAAACCCTGCACCACGTCTGATGAAGTCTGTACTGCAAGGGGGAATCAAAGACAACACCATAAATATGAAATTCCTTTAATTCTTTGGCTCTTTGGTGTCAGCTTTCTCACCTGTGAAGTGGTATTAAGTCATCCTGTGGAGAACTGCTTGAGGTCAGAGACTTGCCATACTTATTGCCATGCTTATTCAGAGCTGTATCCTACTCTCAAGATAATCCCATTAATGTGTATACTTAACGTTTAGTCAGAACTTACTTCTGACCAACATACACACAGGCTTATAATCACTTTAAGGTGATTCTAATAATTATATTCACAGCTGCGTGCTCCTGTTACATGAAACACATGCCTCGTATGCAGAGAGTGCATCTAATTGGATGCTGGATATTCCAGGCAACTCTGAACAGGAACCTTTTCTCCAGCATCTGCCTACATTGCACACTAAATATGCTGTGAAGGTGATTAGGGATGATCCTGACTGCAGAAAGGAGCCTCTCTCCTTAGTCTTTGCAATACCCTCTCCCAAACACATGCCAGTGAGGGCAAGCTTGTTCTGAAACAGGCTGATTTTGGATAATTCCTCCTTTCCACTCTGCACATGTCTTACCCAAGACGCTTTCCAGCCTTCCCCAGGATGAGGGCAGCCTTTCCCTTGCCACTTGGGCAATTACTCCCTCATCAGCTCAGCCTAATTAACTGTCCTTGGTGATTCACTTGCTGGAAAGCCCTTGCTTAACAGCCTAGTAGTGAGGATTAGCAGCCCCAATAAATTCAGAAAAAGGAATTCTGCATTGCTAAAATTCACATCCTTCATTCCTAAAGTAAGTACAAAAGCACCTGTTCCCCTCATCAGCCTGGCACATGTGAAAATAAAATTGGTGGTTCATGTATTCCACACAGCTTAAAGGCAGCATTTAAATAGTACTTCCAGTTCATTGACTCAATGAATGTTATTTGTTTCTTTGCTTCCACGTTTCCTTAGTGTGCTATAATTCTTCCTTTATTTTTTCCTATAGTAATATACTATTTTTTCCTTCCCTCAATTAAGAAATATAGGCAGAAAAAAAAAAAAAGGTAAGCTTGTGATGCACTCATCAAATTAGCAAATTGTGATGCACTTACAAGCAAATTAGACCAAGATGTTTTATGGGACCATTTGCCAGCAAGATAGTTGCCAGTTATGATGATTGTGCTGGAAAAACTAAACCCAGTTGAAGTTAGATCAACAGAGACCAATGAGAAATACTCATTGTACTGAAGTAAAGCTGTTTTTACGTTTGTCTTCAAGGAGAGCAGTATAAAGACCCAAATGTATTATTATTCTTCTGTAGAATTTTAATCTGTCACTGATTGCTCTGGTGTAAATCAAGTAACTCCATTAAAAATCCTATAACCATATCATTAGAGAGGACCACAGATACTGTTAATTTACACGACAACATAGGTACTGACAAAAAGACTGAGCACTGCAACTTTTATATTTTTGGACCCAATTTCTGCAGCCGAGACTTACCACAAAAAGCTTTTAATGGGATATTTCTAATAGCTGCCACTCAACATGTTAAGAGTGTTTTCTGTTGGCATGTAGAAATATCACAAAAGCTGAATTTTGCTTCGCTGCGGGTTCACCTCCATTACTATACATACAAACTATTTTACCTTATGCCAGACATATGGAAGTGATCAATGTATGTAAATTGTATGAGGAGAGGTGAGGGATGGCTTTTTAGGCTAGGAAATATCCACTTGTTTCTGGTTATAGGACCCTGAAACAAAACCAGAAAAGGGAGACTTTAGGTTTTAAAACAGGTTTTCTTTTGAAATCGCAGCCAGTGAATGGCTAGAACAGCAATGATTTTGGATAATCACAGTGAAAGCATAATATTGTCTTGAGCTGAGCTATTCTGTTTGGTCTTTTGGACATGAATTTGGAGAGAACTGCCTGCATGTGCAGCACCAGATTGTGAACCTATTACATGCAGCAGTGCACTGCTCTGGGGCCCACTTATTAGTGAGGAAATACTAAGAGCAAGTGCTCCATGGTGCAAGTCCAGGTTCCTCAAGCCCAGGGTTTAGCAAGTAGGACCAGCCTAAGCATCTGTTGCTCATTTTCATCCCCACGTGCAGTGTTGGTGCAGCACAGAGTCCACCATGCACTGAACTGGAGCCATCTAAAAAGGAATTGTTTTGTTGTTTTTGTGAGAGGGGGATGAGTTATTTTGTTGAATTGCAAGTGGCCAAGGGAGGGAAAAGCAAGAACTGCTTAAGTCAGCACTGTCTTTTCAGTAGTTGGTAAAACTACACTCCCACAGGCAGCCCCTAAGAAATTAATTTTTACATTGTGACAAACTTGCATTCACGGTGCTCCCAGAATTTTCCATTTGAAGAAAATTTTATTCAGATTCGCTATTGCGGAGTAAGAAACTAATCTAGAGTCTGGCAGAGCTTTGTTCCTAGACATTGTCATATCTTTCATTCTGAGCTGAAAAATGGACAGATCGCTGGGTTTCATAAAATGCTTGCAGAAGCCGTCAAAGAGCCTATTTGCATGTGAATGGTCATGGGAGGTAGGAAGGGAGATATGTAAATAATTCTGCGGAGAGCTCCTGACAGCGATCGCTGAAATTCAAAGCGCTCTAAAAAGCAGCACCATAAAACATTAACCTATTCACAGGTACGGAAACTCCCATGCCTTAAGTAGATTTGCTGTAATAATGGCCACCTGGGGAGCAGCGAAACTTAAAAAGCAGTGCCAGGTCTCCCACTGCTTTACATTTTCTGCCCGTTTTAATATTAAAAGAAGAAGAACAAGAAGAAAAAGCCAAAATAACCCCTCCCCTGCCCTTTCCCCCAGGCCAAGACCTAAGTAGCAAGCTGAGCTAGACCTTCATTGAAAACACAGCAGACAAGTGTCACAGGAGTGGAATAAATATAAAGCACCCAAGAGTATTTTTCTGAATTTTGCCAGAGTCTGACCCCATAGACACTCAAAATAATCATTACTTTAACCTGCTGTACGTGCTTTTCAATCTCTCTCAATTCTGTTCTACTGTTGTACTTTTGTAGGCAGTAGAATGGCTAAATGTTTTCCTTTAAAACTAAAGGTGTCCTTCAAAAGATTTAGTTTTTCATGGATCCATAAAGAAAGAAAGAAAGAAAGAAAGAAAAAAAGTGAAAGTAAACAGTAGAAGAATGAAGAACACGGAGTAAAATAAAGAACTCAATAGGCTCCGAGCCAGGCCATTTTCTACATGTTTTATTGTACTTTGTGTCTGCTTAGATAGAATTGGCATGTGTGTATATGGAGAGAGAAAGATTTACTAAACCATTTGTGCCTGAAACAGCTCCAAAATCTGTGATTAGGCAGGCACAAGGACTGAAAAACATTTCCAAAGTAAAGTTCACATCAGAAGGTGATGTGAATTATGTACTGATCCCTTAATCATGAGATAACATGGTACCTTTGCTGTAGTTTACTGAGCAATAATCCCTTTCCCTGATATTATTTTGTAGTTTCCATCTACTTACCTCAAAATACCATGCTGTATTTCATTCAGGCCCCATAATTCAGTAAATAGCTTGTGTCACCCCTATAATCATTTACAGCACACATTTTCTTTCTCAAAAAAGCTTCTGTGCACTAATTTGATCTGGTTAAATTATGCTGAAAGGAACTCACTGAGACAAAGTTAAACACAATTTCATTCACTGCATTTGTAAAGGGCAATTATTCAAAGGCTCTGGGATTTGCTCAATCACGCTAATATTCCTATAATGAAATGTGATTTGTCTTGGTATTTACCAGGAGATCAAAAATGAAAAAAAAAAAAAAAGGAAAAAAGGACTGATCTTCGAAACTTCTGCTTACATGAGTAGCCCCATTGATTTCAATGTACATGGCACTTGTGGTGTGAAGTGGCCTTTAGGGAGTTTATATAAGTTCCTTTTCACTTATGAAATAATAATCCCACAAAACCAAGCCATTGTTACCATTACATGACATTCTTGAGCTTTGGCTGGGTAATAGGAAGAAATGAGGCAAAAACTATTCAAAATGTTGTTCAGCTCCCGGATGAAATACTTTACAGACCAGAACAATCTCTCTTGTTTGTGGTTGCCCTTTGGCTGCCCTGCGCTCTGAAGTGCTGCAGGGAGAGCATCCTTGGCCTTGCTGCTGATCAGCAGGACCCTGAGGTTGGTGCAAAAGACCCCGCTCAGTCTTTGCCTCCTCTCACGTGAAGTGTATCAATTTGATCAAGAGCATGAATTTTCAAATGGCAAAGCAAGCTTGAACTGAGGTTTTGAGCAAAATCTCATCTTTTTTTTGAAGCCCTCTGCTATTTCCCTGTTAGTAGGTCTTTCCATTAAAACACTTGATGTAAAAGACCGTATGTGTGATGGTCTAAAAACAGGCTAAAAATCAGCCTTGGAGTAACTCGACTGCTTTGAGCCCAGTGACTGGAGATAAGTAAACTTGGAGATAAGTGACACTGGAGCCCTGGGGCCACGTGCTAGCGTGGTCTGCACGGCTTGGCAGTAACCACTCGGATACAGCCACTTGTGGAGATGCTTCTGCTAATCCTAAATTTATTGTATCCTGTGTCATGAGTTAAGAAAATGAAGCAAGTCCTGAAGGCAGTACTGGGTGGTGACACAGTAAAGATTTTCACTTTTTCAATAGGCGTAGATTTGAAGAAGGAAATAATAAGAACGTATTCTATTCAAAATTAGGAGCAGAAACCATTTGTGGCAGAGACTCCAATAGGAAACACATTTTGAACTATTTCTGTGCTCTGGTGCAGTTGGCTGCAAAGTCTTTCCCTTTCCTGGAAGGGGAAATCAACACAATTAACTGGATCTCCTACTTAAGCTGCGTTAGCAATCAGAGATCAACCTATAAACTCGCATCCCTCGTTGACAGGCACGTCTGAGCACCTCACAGCAGAGGCACCTAACACTGCTGTGCGCCCAGCCAAGGATGAGTTTCCTGTAACTTACATTGTACACCCATTAATAAATACATTCATCAAGGAGGCAATTGCTGTCAGGCTCTGAAGCTGCTCACCTGATAGCTAAGGGCTATCAGACATGCATGCATTTACTTGCATAATGTACCCAAATACAAAGTTGTTTATACAACTATATTTGGACCAGACCCACAAAGAGTGCAAAACTGCACCACGCCCTGCTACGAGTTATTTTTAGTTGTACATATAGTACATAATTTGAAATTGGATTTCCAGATAGTGGATGATGTGTTTTGTGCTTCACTGGATACAGACATTTGCATTGCACAGTACGTGATATGAGCATGAAAGGTCTTGCATTCCTAAGTCTGTTACAAAGTGTGGGAGGGAGGTGGATCTTTTCTCCTTTGCTTGTATCAGGGAGGAAAGAATGAATGAGTATCTGCCACATGTTTCATTAAGGCAGTGTTAACATTAGTGGAAGAGACACATACGCAGTGAGGAGAGAATGACGGCTTACTCGCAGGAAGGAATTCAGGTGCTCTGAACAGCAGGTCATTGGCTTTTAGTACTGATAAGGGGTGTCTGCAATGATGTTATTGAATCTATCAAATGGGAGCCTCTGCAGTAGTCACCCAGCTCACCAGGATGTGCAGGAGACCCAGCACTACTTTTTGTCAAAGCTGGAACGTTTTCTTCAACTTTAATGTGGAGCACTAAAAGGAACTGTATCTTGTCCTGTCCTCCATACTGTTTCCCTAAGCATCCATTATTTTTTATCAGCAGTTACTGTGTTATGTTGTCCTTCAGTCTAATTGGCTCATATTGTTCTTAAGTTCCTATCTGCAGGAGCAGCGTGGTGATTTCTGTATCAGTGTCGAGATTCATGCTCAGTGTTGCCCTTGGGGACAAGAACATCTCCGTGTACACCTGCTAAATACCAGCAAAGCTCAGATTTTGATTGATTGATTTATTTATTTATTTTGTAGAAGTTTCTTCGTGTTTTAAACTGGAAATGGAGTGAGATTTTATCCTTAAGCACATAAAAAAAAAAAAAACCCACACTTTTTCTAATAAAAACATTACTCATACTAGTGTCGTAGCCCTGACTTTGCATTTATTGGCATCGATGCAAACTTATATAGCTGTGTGGATGTTTGCCATATGCAAATCCATGCATCCATAAATCAGCGCGCGCAGTGGAGGCTGCACAGCTGAAGCGCCTGCAACAGAAAACGGAACCTTTCAGCACCGGGTCAAACACAGTTCAGTGTGTGCAGTCAATGGAAATCCCTGTCCTACCAAAGCTGATCTCCAGCACATGTGAGATGAGTTTCTGACCAGATCACCCTACCTCTTTCACCACAATCTGAGCAGAGAAGGCAGTGCAGAGCTGCATGGGCTGGGCTGATAACCCTGCAGAACCAGAGAGCTTCCTGCTGGGACTCTCAGGTGGCTTTTTGGGAGAATTAGACAGGCATCTCCCATCAGAATGAACTGCTGATGAAAAACAAAGTTTCCATTTAATCAGATTTTTCCACCAGTTCTATCCAAATGAAAGCAGGGCTTTGGATCACTGTGCTGATGTACGTAAGACAGATAACTCTGCATTCATCTGACATTAACCTGAGTGTGTTCAAGGTGACAGCATCATTCATAAGGGATCCATGCAGTTTGGGTGCTTGTGCCCTTGTTCCTTCCTGCACAGGATAAGCCTTCTTTGATACAACCTCAGAAATTAACATAAGAGTTAAATGATAATTGTGCAACACGAGAGCTGTATCCCTGCCTGGAATTATGCATGAAAAGTATCAATCAGGTAGAACACATATTTATACCTTTCCTAAATGCAATTTAGTGGGAGTGGCATAGGATGCAGTATGAGACAGGGAGACTCAAAAGCATATGCAAGGTTTGGGGATATGACTTGGCCATGTCAGGGTCTTCGAGGGCGTGTGCTGGTTTTTCCCATTCAATTGCAAGGAAACTGAACACCCAGGCCACAAATGGAATAGACAAAATGTTCAGAGGAGAAAAAACCCCCAAACATTCCCAGACTTTTTTTCCTAAATTATCACTTTGTGAAAAGTTCAGCATTTTGACTGTTTGTCTTAATTTGAAAACAGATGTTGGAGTATTGTAATTACCCCCGAGAGAAAAATTCCTTGCTTTTCTCAGGTTTGCTTGCTATGAAACTGTGTTGTCTCAGAAAAACACCCTGCTTCGTAAAGCTCTCGTGTGACTTGTGGAGCTCCAAACTATCTTGATACCTAGAGCTGTGCCTTAGTGTCAGAATGTAGTACCCAAAATTTACTGCAGAAAAAAAGAAGGCATAAAAAAGTCTTTTTTTAATAGGATATTAATACATTATTTAAATAAATAGTATTTGTTACAATTTGTGTAATAGAATTATTATTTAAATAAGGTTTAAATTTTTGATCTCTGTATTTCAGTATTATTTTCTCCCTGGATAGCGTTAATGTAAAGTAATGATAAAGTATTTTGGATAAAGTAATGTAATACACGTCCCTTCCTCTGTTTTTTAAGATTATCAGCTTTAAAGCTTATAAGGCACTGAAAGACTGAGATAAGTGTTTGCCTTATATTATTTCATCTTCATGTTTCAACAAAGTTTACAGTGTCACATTTAGCCACATTGGCCTTGTGGCTAAAACTCTGAATTCATAAATTATCTTAAACTCCAGGATCTTACCCAAACTTCTGTGTGACTGCAGATGATCTTGCCATGCCTGATCCATGTATATATATTCCATCTATAATTAAGAGCAGTGCTGCTCTGCTCACCCTACTCTTTTGCTTTATTTTCCTTGATACTGCGTGGTTTTTTTGAGTCAAGGACAATCTTTTTGCACAGTGAGGTTCTCCCTGTGCTTTTCAGAACAAGAAGAGTAAGTGATAACTAACAAATAATCAGTTCAAGGGTAAAACAAGGCCCTGGGTACCAAAGCAAACAAAGGAAATATTACTGTAGTACGAAAGGAGTAAAAAGAAATAAAAACATAAAAGAATTCCTTCACAATCTATCCAGCCTCATTTCACTAACTCAAGAGTTTTAGTCACTTAGAACATATCTTTCTGACTGCCTTATTTCAGTATATGAAAAATTAATGCTTGTAGAAGTTTGTCCCTTTTAAGTAGAGAGAAAACAACAGATGTTTCTTAAAAATGTTTTCATAATTTCTTCCTGGTGTGAAAGGTTATTTAAATGATTATTGACCTCTATGGATAGTTCAAAGGCTGACAATTTCTATTTTCAAAATTTCTTCTATGTGTGTGATATCTTCATGCTCTGCAGATTTTGTCAAGTTTCTTTCATTTCAATATAAAAAGGTATGTTTGTCTTAAATTGCCATCGAGGAGAAGCAGTTTCATGCTCATTTTTATTGGTCCTGAAACTTTGTATGTGCAATCTCCACTCTCTCTTTTTTTTTACCCCCATTGCTAACCTGTGGTTTCAGGTGTACTTTGTTTTATCAGTCAACTGGAACGCTGTAGATTATCAGGGGACTTCCCAGTGTCACACAAGAAGAATGACTGTTTTCCAAGACAAGCTGTGCAGTCCCCTAGCTTCTGGCATAGATGAATATATGAGTGTTACTAGGCATAGGAAACATTTCTGAAAAGTTAATCCCATGTTGTGTTTCAATGTTAAGGAAACCATCTACTCATTCTAAGGGATTTAACCTTTCTTCTAGAGGTAAGATTGGAACAATAGTTCTTATTTACAAATGGTTTCCTTTATTTTCCATACGGAATACAACCCCTAAATTTCTGTTTGCTGGGATTGCCCTTTCCATGATACAGATATTCACTGCTGTTGTTGATTCATTGAAATACAGATTACTGAGGTAATAATAAGTGACAAGCTGTGTGTTATTTTGAAATAACCTGCATTATGGTTCACATCAGGCCTTTAGAGACTCAAGCAATGTGTTATTTCACAAATGCTCTACAGTGTTTCCCCTTATGAATAAAATATGCATATAACCTGACTTTCAAGTGTGCACTGTGCAACTGAATTAGGATGTAGATCTCACCACAACCATCCCAAACCTCTATCCGCGTCCTTTTGGATTCCTTCTACCTTGTGTGGTGCCAGTTTGAAGCTTATGGAAAGACATTGTCAGACTTTAATCAACCCTTTAAACGGGTCATGCCTGAAGGTGCTTCCTTGCAGAAGGTCTAATCATCTGCTTGCTGCTGCTTTAGCTGCTTGCTGGATGCAGGGTTTACCTTGGTATTGCAATCTGAAGCCTATTAAATTCCAAGGAAGTTGTTCTACTGACCTCAGTGGGCTGTGAATCAGGCCAGTTTGGGGTTGTTAATGTTGCAATAGTAATTCTCTTTCCAAGCTCAGCCTCAACAGTTGATGTTACCTGGGATGATGGAGTGAAGTGTGATATTGCTTGCTTGCCTGGGGTTTCTGACTAAATCTTTTAAGTGGTATGTGAACAGCACTGGATCCTGCTGTGCCAGCTGGAAAATGCTTCATCCTACGTGCCTGCTAAGAAGTTATGGAAGGTGTAATTTTTACCCAGGCACTTGCCAGCTTAAGATATTGTACTCTTGGCTTGGCCCTTTCAAACCAAGCTGTTCTTGGTTACTATATGCATGAAAACTGAGAATTAAGAATGATAATGTAAGATAACATAGGCATCTGATGTTGCATAAGCTACTTCGGTCTTTGAATGAACTGAGCTGTACTATTTGCTAGGTGGGGCTCCCAAGTGTCCTGGGCCAAATAAATCTGTGGCCTGGGTGTGTCCAGGAAGCCACTTCCATTAGACCGACAGTGAAGATACTTCAACGTGTAGAAAGATACAGGACTCTATTTTGTTGCAAAATCCATAAAAATGTGAATCAATTCATCAGCACATCTCTTCCAGCTCCAGCGAAATTTACCTCCTACATAACATTTCCAATATAGAAAGTATTTCAAGGAGAAAGTCTCACATGGATTAATGTTTATTGGTTGCCTAGGTAATAGTCTGGAGACCTCTCTAGCAGAAAACAGATAATATCATAAGCAGAAGTAGATTAGTGTAAGGAGGTAATTTATAGACTTTGAGAAAGATAATTTTATGAGTGTTCGCTGTGTCTTTTAGAGGTTTTATTAATTTGACTTGGATGCTTTTCTGTTAATTAATGAACTTCTTCCTTACTACTTGTTTGATAAGAGAAATTAATTGTCCCTATGAAAGCTGGACTCAGCGTGCACTACAAAGCTACAAAACACTGTTTCTGTGTGGAAAACCTGACAGTCTGTTTAGCCATTCCAAGACAGGCAGTGAACTGAGAAGCATCTGGGTAAATGGTCAGGCCAAAGACATACCGTGGCTTTGTCAGAGATGGAAAAAGGACACAGGAACATGAGTCTGGGGTTTGCCATTTTTGGAAGGAAAAAAGAAAAAAAAATTGATTTTATTTTTGAAGAGTAAAAACAGGTAGCTTTAGCTTCTGCCTTTGAGATGGACAGTTGAGAAAAAAAAAAAAGGTTGAGGTATAAAGAAGGAAAATATTGCAAAGTTCTAAATTTTTTTTTGTTTTCCGCAAATAAGCTCTTTTTTTTTTTTTTTTTTTTTTTTTCCCCCCATATCGAGAATCACTATGTTGGGCTTTCCAAGCCAAACGTTATGGTGGATATAAGCAAAGGAAGGCATTTAAAATTAATAGCCTTCACATTGAATCTTTTCAAACCTAGCAACGGATTACAAAGGCACTTGTGACAGAAACTGAGAGAAAAATCCTGTGTGTTAAGGTATGTTCGTACCAGGTTTTACTTCAGGGAGGTTCTTCAGGAAGTATATAACGATGCGACTGCTCCTCTTCGTCTTTATGTATCCTCTCTACAATGGTTGTGGCCTTACCGATGAGATGGAAGGAGTCTAGAAGCTGCCAAGTTCCTATAGATCTGAACACAGCAACTTATTGCCATGTATTGCTATTTTTTTTTGTTCCGTCTTAGCTCTGTAGCTCTTTCTACAAGCAAAACCAGGACAAAGTGATAATGAATTTTTAGAGTCTTTGATTGGCTGATTTCAAATTGTATTCACTTTCATCTATAGTCTTATTTTTGCAGCCAGTGTCATCTGTGATTTTTCAAAGATAGCTCAAGTCAAAGGAAGCATTTGGTTTTTAGCACCTCTGAAAATGCAGCCTTTTAAGAGAATAGACGTAAATATGAAATCAAAATAATATTGCTTGTCCTTACTTTAAAAGTTATGTGTTTTTCTCATCTCTACCTCTACTGCTTATATATATATATGTATTTTAAAATCATGTTTTTAAGGACCACATTTAATCAAGTGTCAAGACATTCTCCATACTTCTGTATATTCCAGTAAGTATGTTTATACTCCAGTATAAGTACTATAAGGTAAAATTAACATATTACAGGTACCTTGTTTTAGGATTTATTCTGGACATTAGAGAGAGAGTCAAGTGGGGAAACAAAATCTTGAAACTTCCTCCAGAAATTTGAGCCGTATATTTCAGACCTGAAAACATGATACTCAGGCTTTTCCTTATGTAGTGATTTCTTTTTACTAGTGTTGTGGCTTTTAGAAGGCATTGAAGAAAGCTGTCCTGAAGAAGCTGGCATGCCCGTTTCATATTTTTCACTTAGCTACATCAGAGGGCTATTGGAGAGCTAGTCATCTCTCACCATGAGGACAGTGGACCATGCTCTCCATTTGCCTCTGAAGTACAAATTCTTTCTCTTTTTGGCTTGATTAAATGGGAGACTTTCAAGGGAGAAAAATGGTCCCACTGTCTTTATCAGACAAACCTGGCAAGATGCTCATTTTGACTATTTTTTTTCTGAGAATGATACAGCATTCCATGAGAAAATCTAAGAATGATTACAGCAGTGAGGTAGAGCTGAAACAAATTGATTTTGATGTCTGACTGACAGAAATTTTGGATTTAAGGTGCTTTCTGACTTGAGAACTCAAGGTTTTGCAAAGTTTATTCAGAGCAGTGGTCTCTTAAGTATTCAAGACAATGGTCTTGAATAATTTATGTAATTTGAGAAAATATTGTTACCTCCTACTCCATGAATTTTGTGCATATGTCTTTAAATTATGCGTGGCTACTTCTGTTTTCATGGCAGGCTTGGTTCAAGGTTGCATTTGGTCAATTGGGAGAAGGAGGTCCAGTTTCAACAGGACTTAAGTACTGAAGCCCAAGTGTTTGCTCAGCATAACACAAATGTCACCTATTAATCATGCTTCCTTTCTTAGAAGAGTTTCCCAGCATGGATGAGTATTATGGATTTGTGGCTATTTGATTGTTTGCTGGACACATGACATGTTGAAGGTCAGAAGGATTCCAGGAAAGTCTGTCAGAGGAAACATGCATCTTGTCGTGGTTTGTGAGACCAGTTTAATATAGGATCAGCTCAGGGCCTCTACTATGTTCCTGAATATTCTGTGGACAGCTGAATATTTCTCTTGTACAAACAGTAGAAAATGAGCCCAGATGTTAGTCTGTCATGCTTGATGGGAAACGTATGCAGGTATGTAACTACATTTGGTGGGTTACAGCTCACTGCTCTCTGCAGTCCACAAAACTCCCAGGAGGCATGTGGCATTTTGCCAACTATATTGGGTGCATTAAGAAACCGTGCACCAAGATCAATTGTGAGTCTGCAAGATGGCTAATCAAGAAACCAACAGCATCACTGTCCATGGTATTATAATACCACTTTGGTCATACCAAACTGGTCAAGAATGAGGAGTTCAAACTAGTGCTGGGGTCAACCATATCAACAATATTTTGCTTGGAGATATGTACACTAGGTCCAGAGGTTTAGAAAGTCATACAGATTTCATCTATTGGCAGAGTTTCCTGGAGGGAGCACTGACTAATATCCAGAGCTAGAAATATGTATCAATTAACATTGATCATCAATTAACATTGTGGCACACAGGGAAATATAGTGAGTCACAGAGAACCTGGAGTTCTGTAACAGAAGACCTAGGCTTAAAAAAATCTTGGGGATGTGAATATAGGTTCCCCAAAAAGGTCTCAAAATAAACAAGATAATTTGGTAGGTGGAACTAGATAGTGGAAATCTTGGGAACATGGTCCCATCCATACTCTGAAAATCCACAATAAAGTGAACTACAAGCAGTTATCTCCAACTAGGCCTTTCCATATCCAGATCTTCTCTATCCATTTGTCAGAAGCAAGTAGGAAAAGAGTGTATGAGCCATGATCAGAGAAGGTTTCAAAAATGTAGAATTTGAGTATAGATTTAAGAACTCCAGATACTCAAGGGAGTTGAGAGGTAGCTCTGAGTGGCACAGGAGGTGTTGGACAAAGTGATTTTTCCAGAGTGCAGAGCAGCGAGATCACTGAAATGGAGTGCAGGGCATCAGACTGATTTTCAATAAAAGGAACTCAGTCCCCAGCTATGATATGTACCTTGAAAACCAAATCTGTTCATCTGGTAAGGGGATCTAATGCAATCAAACAATCTTTGAAATATGTCTGAAGGGTAAAAGCATTGACGATATTTAATACTGAGTGATAGCCATGGACTTCAAAGGGGATTTATCTTCGTTAGCTTAGGGCAGAGTCATAGTGCTCTTAAAGCAATTACATGACATCAAACTTTGGTTTACGATATACTATTATGATTTCAGGTAACTGTAAACTACAGAAAAATGAGCACAGTGAGACAAAATGGTATTCAGTATATGAAAAATAAATCTATCTCCTTTTTTGATAAGGTTTTTGTAACTGCAGGTATGCTGTTTTATATATCACAACCAGAAGGCTGATTAGATGACATAAAAAAAAAAAAGGAAGGGTTAATGCTGAAGAATCAGATTGAGAAGTCCTAAAAAGCTGTACATCTTAACTGAAATGAGTTGCAGTGACTTATGATTAAGTTTGGCATAGTAATTCTGCTTCTATCCCAAGACAGAATTTAAATTTACCCTGCAACCATCACAGCATTTTGTAGCCTCTTGCTTGCATGAACATATCTTGGTCTTTATTTCTGAAATACATTAATTTTTAATAGAAGTAATTTGTAGCTCTTAAATTTTAAGAATATAACTAGAATATAACTGAAGAAAGGTCTGGAGAGGAGAGAGAAAAGTAGTCAAGACTTAACATAGGGACATTCCTTCAAATCTTCAATAAAGACTCTATCAGGAAGGAAAAGCATGACTTTGGAGGCCTTTTTTTTTAATACATTTTGAACATTACTAAAAGCTTTGTCCTGTGCATGAATATAGAGACCTTTGCATTGCTTGTGAAATGCCTTGGATTTCTATTTTGAATTCAGATTAGAGATCATATTGAATGTAAAAGCCAGAAGATAAACCAAAATAATCAAATACGGATGTCAACAATATGAGCCTCTTATAGCGCATTTAAATGCCTATTTAAAGGGATTTGTGTTCATCATTCTTTATAATTCAGTGTGATATTGTATTCCATCACCAGCAGCTTAATTTATTTCTTTCACCATCTGTTCTTTTTCTTTCTTCTTCCATGCCAAAAAAGCAGTAGCACTCAATGAGCAGAACCAAGCAATGCCATAATCTAACTAAACTGTTTTTATACTGTTATTATTCAGAATATATTGACTTATTTCATATATTAGTTTTGTTTAGCTAACCAAATCCTTTATTTTATAAAACTGTAGAATAGGAAACAGTAAATACTCAGTGTAAACTGTCAACAGCACTTTTGTAGCCATCACTTTATGAGACATAACTGAGGCCCATTGGGTTTTAATTATAGATAATAGCTAAGGCCATGTAATAAGTTTGGGTCTCCTCACCACAGCTCATCCTTGGTGGAGGACAGGCTGAGCAGCTTGCACAAACATAGACCAGTAGTCAAAGCAGTTTCCATGCCAAGGCATATTAATCTAGCATTATCTTGAAAGGTCCTTGTGCGTTCCTTAAACCACCAAAACAATTAGATAAGTTTTGTGAACTCCTGGAATGACGACTGTGCTCCCATTAACATCTTCTTCCTCAATTTAAATATAAATATATATGTGGGTCTTAGGTCAGAATACCTTTCCAGTTAGAGGGCCCAATGAAACCTAGGCTTAGTAATGCAAAAGCTCTGAAGTTCAGAAATGCAGAAATAGTTTGGACCACAAATTCTTTGAGCTGACATAAATTCATCTGTGAAAAACCTACATAGAAGGCCTCATGCCACATGTTACAAAGAAAGGACAGAGGATGCTGACTAGAGATTCTATAATCTTAAAATTGTTGATCTGTCTGCATAATATAAAGCCCAAAAACCTAATCTAGTGTCGCCATTAAGTTCATATTTCAAGTTGCCTATTTTTAAGTGATATCTAAATGTCAGAGTATATAATCACTCCAAAACACTCATGGTAAAAGTTTCATAGTTTTTAGTAGATAAGGCTTCTTCTACAAGAAGTACAAGACCATAAAAAAGTATTTTACTATGGAAAATATAGCTACTTTGGTATAGAATTCCTTTCCACATGCACTTATAATTTAATACAATTCCTTCTTTCTACTAAGTGCTGTTACTGTAATGCCAGGAATTATGCTGGATTTCAGGTTCATATCCCAACCGTACAATTCAGGATATGCTTCAGACCTGTTTATTGAAATCATTTTATTCAGACTATGGCTAAGATAAACAGAGAAGCAATTTAAAGAAACTCGACGCAGGTCTTTCTGAAAGCCTGGTAGACATAATGATTAATATTTCCAGGAAGACTGATGATTAGACAAAATAATAGTATAGAGAAGAGCTTTCAGAAAAAAAAAAAAAGTATATGGAAAAGAGCGCTTGCTGAAAATTGCTGGTAACCTAAACCACCTGCAAAAATACAGTATTTGCAATAGGAACCCTTAAAGGTAAAACAGAAGTGAAAATCATACAATTATTAAATTTAAATTATTAAATAAGATAATTGAGAAATACAAATGCAATTGGTAAGTGGCAGTAGCATGTCTGCTGTGTCTCCTCTCTAACTTCAAATAAAGCACAATATTCATTACCGTTTCCTTCAAATGGATGTGATGAAAGACAAAAATCTATCAGGGAAAATGTAGCATGGCTTTACACTGTTAATGTTATAAGATGCACCCCTGTGTCAGCTACCGGTTCACCAACACAGAGGGTGTTTTCCTTCCATGCCTCACAACATCCTCATGCTAACAATTCTGCTTTCTCTTGAAGTCTCATTTATCTGCCCACGCAAGTCATTAAAGCTGGAACCTGTTTGCTTGAAGTTCTGTTTGTGTTTGCTGCTTTCTCTGTATCCACCCCCACATCCTTCTTGTGCTCCTGGTAATCTCTTAACTTCAACAATGGCAATGCTGGAGCTTTAGAAAGCCAAGGAAAAAATTTCCTTTAGCTTCATCTAAGTTTCTAATATGAAGAGGCTGCAAGAGTTTTGAATTGTAGGCTACAAGATCCCACATACAATGGGATCTGATAAATCCTAGAATCAGTCTACTCAGATGCGAAACACAGGTCACATGCATCACCATGATCTTGTGCATTTCGACTTGCATTGCTTGCTTGACTGATAGTGTTTGATCTGCCTAGGTGTCACAGAAAACCCTCTTTCAGCACAGGATGTATAGAAGAAGCATGCTTGAAAGTCTATGTGAAGATAATATAGCCATGGGGAAATGTATCACTTATAGAATCACAGAGTAATTTGGGTCGGAAGGGACTTCAAAAGTAATCTAGTCCCAGCTTTGCCCCAGATAGAGTCAAGCAAATAAGTCATGGCCTTATAAATCGGAAAAATTAGAAGCAAATTCAAATATTTTCATCAGTTTCACTGAACTAGTCACTAGTAGCTAATTTTATTTTTAAGATACTTGGCCTCAAACGTTCTTTTTTCCTTTCATAGTTGAGCAAGGGACTTCAACACTTCCCACTTATCCATGCTTATGTTTTCTGAAAATTAAATTAATGTAATATACTGTGGCAGAAAATCATCTATTTGAGATTAGCTAGCAAAGAAAGTACGAGCTTAATTTCTGAATGGGATAGAATGATGCTATGCATGTGATATTGCCATATTGACTCCTTGATGAAATACGAACTAAGTCCTTAGATTTTAAAAGTAGACAGCATTTAATTTTAACATAATTTTAGAAGATTATAATTTTTGACAAAATGTACGAGATTCCTTGTAAGTTGCAAAACTTAAAGTATTTGAACTTCTCTCTAGTATTTCCATATTTTGATACCATCCAGAGTATATAAAAAAACTTTTTTTTTTTTTGCTCACAATTTTGCAATAGATCTATTTTGAAGATTTGAATAATTGGCTGTGCACATTCTGGGGTATATGTACACTGTCTATATAGGTGAGATCAGATTATTTTGGACAAAAAAGCTGCTGAGACTGCAGCAGCTCTCCCTTCACTCTACTTGGATGGAGTGAAACCAAGAATATATCAGTTCCTTCATGCCATCAGAGCTCATTTTGACTTATACTATTTGTAGATATAGTGTAACTTTTGATATGCATACATAAATACCAAGGTATATAGTACGATTATTCCTGTTAGTATATTTTGTATGAAAGAGTATACAGTTTTTCTTTGCATTGCTTGTTTAGGTGAAATGAAAATAGATCTTACTAGTGGTAGAGACAGGTTTGTGTCTGCCTGGTTTAGAAGATAGACTTTGCTGTGCCTGTCCTACGTCTCTTACCCTTCCCCAGGAGTGTGGAGATGCTGGAGAGAGAGCTGGTAGAGACGAGCGCTCCAGTAAGTCAAGCAACTTAAGAAGAGCATCTGTAGGGGAGCGAAGGGTATTTGATTTCAACAAGGCAGACATGGTAGTGTCATCTAAGCCAGATGAGTTAACAGTAATTCAAGAATATTGCTATATATTCTATACTTTAGGAAAAAAAAAATCTGTGGTATTAATTAAGAGGAGTCTGAAAGGACAACTGTCTGTTCTGCTTTCCTCCTCCTCAGTGCTTATTAATTACAGACTATTGGAATAGACAAAAAATGCATGTCAAAGTCTAGCCTCTGTGGCACATATCTTTAAATGTGGTAATAAGAGATCAGGTGTGCCTTGTTAGAGCTGTAAAAATATCATGTACTCCTATTAAAGCATTCCAAATTTTTTTTGGCTTTCTGAGATCACAGCTGGCACACGTTGTATGGAGTCAATCTTTGTTTCCTCCTACCTTCATTTGATAGATTCTTTGCTCATGAATCCAGTTGAGAATGCTGTGTTTTTGTGGGAACGAAGTTCAGTTTGTTTATGTGGAAGAACTGCTAGCCTCTAGGAACTTGTTTTTTATATTATACATCCATTAAGTATGTTTTTTTTTTACTAGACATTCACTTGGAGAGTTATGGGGATTCCCAGTCTCTGCTGTGATCCCAACGATAAAATTATCCTATTCTGTTTTCTAAAAAACTCAACAGGTTTGGATTTTTGTCAGATCTTCTATTTCATGTTTTTTGCCACTCCTCCAAAACTTATTCCCTATGGCTACATGCTACAAGGGGAAAACAAACAGCACAATCTTCAAATTACTTAGAAAGAACAGGGCTTTTCTGGAGCTTCTCCAGACTCTTTATCTAAGTCAAGTCACTGAAGAACTGATGAAACACAACTCGATTATCTCCCAAGCAGACAAGAAAAGCCAAGTTAAAAGGCTGGGGCTATAGGGGCTCAGACTTTGAGGTGCATTTGTCTCTCAAAAATTTGCAGGATAACAATTATATGGGACCTGATCCTTTTAAGCCAACACTATAACTTAACAGATGCCAAAGGACCTTTCAGCATCCAGCTCTTGGTTATGAGGTCACTGTTCACTCTTTACCAGCACTATAGCATCCATGAAAAAAAAATCAGTAGGAGAATTTATTGACCTTGACTAAATCTGATTCTTCAAGACAGAGTTCCCTAAGAGTTTCTTCTTCCCCACTGCCACAGCATCTACCTGGAGTCTGAACTGGCAGGAGAATTTAAGACTGGTTAAGCCTGCTCTTCCCCACATGTCAGTGTGTGGGAGTTTGGAGGGGGTGAGATCATTTGGTGCACAACACAGCCCCAGCAAGGAGCTCCGACCTAGCAAATCTGAACTTGCGGGTCTTGCACACGGCAGAAACAGCCCATCCTCAGCCCTTGTTTTGTGCAGTAATTCCTCTTTTACTATCTCTAAGGTAACTGGAATCTGTGTGCTTTTATCTTTCAGCTCATCAAATGTAGCAGCTAATAGTTAGAAGGTGGAACAATAGGAGAGGAGATGCTGCGTCAGCATGTGGGCTGCAAGGGGAACAAAAGAGTTTTCCTAAATCCAGTGCATCTGAAAACACAAAGTTAGAGGCAATGTTCAGCCAGGCAGCAACGAGCCATAAAAGGAAAATGAGTTACCCTTAATGTTGCAGTTCTTTTGTCTCCATATCAACATTACCTTGTTTCTTAAACAGCTATACTGCATTACAATGTTAGTGCAGCACTTTTTGTTTGGTTTTTTTTGCATTCTGAACTCAGTACTTAGAAGTGCCTTTGCTGTGTTTTCCAAACTATTCTTGTACAAAACAGATTATTAATCCACTAGTTGTGGTTCCTTAAATCCTCTTTTAAAGCCCACTGTGATCTTTATGCATACAGCACAGATACTAGAGTAAGATCTTGGGCATGCTGGAGTCAGTAGGACCAACATTTGTTCTGCCTGACGAGGCTGTAACTTAATCATCATTAACATGGTGGTTACCTCTCTCTTCTTTGAGTGATGATTGCCACCTCATCCAATGAAAATTTTTAAAAGAGCCTATTTTTTATAGAGATATAACACATCTCATAATGCAGTTCTCAGTAGTAATCTATGCTGAGTGAACATACTTGTATGGTAATGTAGCTAAGGTAATTATTATTAATAATAGTGAGTCACAAAGTGATGTATTTCTTTCACCTGCAGACAAAAATCAGATGAAAGAAATAAGATGTTATAGGTAGTGTAGAAGATGTATGATAGAAGACACATGTATATGTAGAAGATACTAATCCAGAGCAATTATCACCTGCTTATGTTTGTATGACTTATAAATGTTGTTTTTTAAAGGGAAGCTATGACTGAGAATAAATGAGAAGATATTGAATGAAAATACGATTAGTAGATGAATTTCTACACGGGTTTATTGCAGTATACTCTTGCTAATTGAGTGTTTGGCTTGAAATACATCTGACACCCTGTATCTGACACACATATGCTCCAATACAATATTTGATTTCTATTAGTTCTTTTTCAAAAAAGAATACAAATCCTCATTTGCTTGGTAATGCAGGAACAGTGGTAACTATTCTTTATCACTGTCACCTTTTTTTGCCTTGCTTTAGCATGTGTAATTTCTTCTGTTCCTAATTTGTTTGTTTTATGCTTTTGCTTGTCACGAATGAAAAGCTCAAGAATAATCAGCTTTAAGAGATCAATGAATACTTTTTTCTTTCTTTTCTTTTTTCTTTTTTTTTTTTTTTCCTCCAGGAGGAATATGCCTGTACTGCAATATTATTTTTAGTGCTAATTTATCAAAGCTAAAGCAGTATATTTAAATCTTGGAGGAAAAAAAAATCCAAACAAAACCCCTCTAATATTTGGAAAGGATCAGTCCTACCATTCTGCTCATGTCAAGACTGTCTTCAGAGGTAGATAAGGGCCTAACTCTGTTCAGTGTCTTTTCCACCAAGTTTTGCAAACTCCTGTGGATGGATAGTCCACAGCATCTCTGACATCTTGTACCACTGTCTGACCACTCTCCTTGTCAAGGCTTATTTTCCTTTCACACCTTTCAGTATTTCCCCTTGTTGTTTATTGCCTGTTGTTTATTGCCAGTTGTGCCTGTTACCTCCTTTCACTGTGCACCTGTGATAAAGGTCTCGTTCTCACTTCTCCCTAATACCACAACAGATAATTGAAGACAGCAATTAAATCACCTTTAGAAGTTATTAATATTGTTACTGTTATTATTATTTCTTATTAGTAGATTATATTTATTATATTTTTTCACAACTGGAAGAGCACAAGGGATTATTAATATGTTTATTTCCATTTTGAAATGCTTCTACACTGCCAGAGGAAATGACTTAGAGTGAGATTCAGGTCCCATTCTGTATTAGAATGAGGTTAGATCTTTGCACGAAGCATTAAATTAAGTGTAATTATTATTATTATCTGCATAAGTAATAATGTTTACAAAATCGGTGTACAAAATACACCTAGACAATAAATTATGGTTACCATCTCTTACACAAATGGTCACGTTCGTATTTACGCTCTATGGTTAGTGGTAGTTTAGGTTCAGTGAATCAAACTCTGGAGGGCAAGAGTTGGACATAGAATATCAACATTAGGTAGTAATTGCTGGCTTATTTAAATGGTGACTTATTCAAATATAGCCACCAAAATATAATGGCCTCTAATGCTTGGGAATGAATTGCACTCTTATGTTCAGTGAATACTTAGCTATATCCTTTATGTAAACATCTTACTCACAGTAATCCAGTAAAGACATAAGGTAGAGTCTGTTTATTTTAGGAGGTAAACCACTCAGGATTATAGAGGAATTAGGAAGTATATGCAGATATGGAGAATTCTGATGTAAAGAAACTCTACTTGTCCATTTTGTTTCACTTGTGCTTCCTAAATATAACTAAGTCCTCTTACCTGCAAAACACTCTACGTTCCTGATTTACAGGGATATTCCTGTATACATAGTCTGAAACAGGAATTCAATACCATTGGCTTCAGCAGGAATTGAGCATATGCTAAGTTCTCAAGACTGGAAGAAGTCATACACTTCTTCTTGCTGTTATGGCTATCATGTATTATTCAAAGCAGAACTATATTTTTGTGTACATATAAAGATATACTAAGCAAGTGCCTTATTATTTGAACGCTAATTAAGCATCCCTGATATTTCCCATGATAAGTAAGTCAATGGTTTCAATTTCTTATAGCCCTTAACTGTTTGGACAGAAAGTTTCTATGCTGTGTTCTACTTTTTTTTTTTTTTTTTGGTCAACGTGGTCGTTTCTGGATGAGAATACATGGCATGAAGTCTGGACCACGATTTCCGATTTCCACTGGATCTTATTCCAGAAGGGAGCCTTGTGCTGCTCGTGTGGCTGGAGGATTCAGAAGCTCATTTCATATGGGAACTGCACCAGTCCCATACAATTTTAGGCTATTATTTCTCAGGAACTCCTGATTCCCTTGTGCGCAGGATGGAACAGAGAAGGAATCAAAGTGTTGTGTGAGGTAACACATACCTATTGGTATGTATTGGTGTGATGACTGTATCAGTCAATATGGCCAGGGTGATTTTCCTCTGATCACGTGTATTGGTGTGATTGTGTGTATTGCTGTGATGAGCAAAGCAAAGGAAGAAAAGGTTAAGGCATTTTATTTCTGGCTAAGAGACCTAAACTATTCTCTTGCTCTCTCATTCCCATGTGATGAGCTGGATAGACATGGACTGAGAGTTCCTCCTTTTCCTGGCTCCCTGGCTCCCTGCCCTGGGGGTTTGCAGCTCTTTTATGGGTTTGTTTTTTGAAAACATATAGCCATAATATTAAGCAGTTTCAAAGATTGTTGAAATAAACTGAATGCCTAATATTCTAGGGTACTTTCATTTCATTACATTCACTCTGTGTTTACATAGTAAAAGCAATAATACCCTCTCCTCTGTTTCTGAAGGCTGTTTTAAAAAATATTATAAAGTTTGTGGTTCAGTCAGAGCCATTTGACTGCTGTATAGTCAATAGGGCACATACTGAACAAGCTGAAAAAGAGAAGAATAATATCATGTTCCATCCCTTCTGTGCATTAAAGGAAGTAAAAATAGCATATAAAATGCATATTCTGTAAGTAGGGACAATTAGTGAATACCTACAATTAAAATGATTCGATTTGTTTTAATACTGATATCTTCTTAATAGAAATAAATATGATTTGTTTCTCATAGTCTGCGATCTTAAATTTAGGCACTTGATCTCTTCGTGAAGAACCTCAAGGGAACCTTGCAACTTCCACTGACTCATGTAACATTTACTTTAGGCAAACTGCCTCATTGCATGTCTAAGATTTAGGCCCAGGTCAGATGTATTGGATAGCATCCATTGTTTTAGCATTACTCTGGAGCAAAATTCTCAAATAACATTAGCAGGGCACTAATATCTTCTTGGAACTCTCAGCCAACACTAAATTCTTCTTCTCAAAGATGACCCTCAACTTGTATCAGTTACAAACTAAGACGAACTAGAAAACTCCTGCTGCTTATGGTATTTCCCCTACAGAGACCATTGCAAAGTGTGTCAGGCTGAACATTAAATCAGAAGATAAGAGAAGTATTTGGAACACTATGTGTAAAAGTGTCACCTGGTGACATCTGTCAGGAGCATTCATTTTAGCTTAAGTTGCATTAAAAGAAATGCTTTTGGGGTTATAAGGGTAAATGTTTTGGAGGAAGTTCCTGAAAATGTAGGTCCTGCAGGAGCCATACTCTTAATCCATTGGCTTGATACAGTTTTCAGCACAATCAGTAAAATCCCATTGCCTTCACTTTGCTTTGGATTTGACCTCCAGGGTCATGAACTAGTTGAACCCAGCAGTGGAGCAGATACAAACTTCCTCATCTTTGGGGCCTTTCTACCAGATTTCTGTTCAAACTTGTTAACATCTGAATCTCAGGAGTACATTCTGGTAAGTACATCTGCAGAAACCAGCATATGCAGCAAATGTATAAATCCTTAAATCTCAAAGTTCATACCTCTAAAATGGGCAGCAATAACACTTTTTTTTTGAGGGAAATGGGTCTTACGTTCATATTTATACCCAACCTTGAAGACCTGCTGTTCTGTGGGGTGTTTATATGCCTCTTATTAAGCTGTCTTACTGTCACAGCACAGTTAATTGAGTAATATCCCACTTAAACTGCCATCAGTCAATATGACCAGGGTGATTTTCCTCTGACCACTGTGGCGAGATGGCTGGTTTATTTTTATTTGTTCAAATTAGTGTGTTAACTCCTCTGAGGAGGTAAGTAGTGCTTCACAGCTTGAGGCAGGACCTCCGCACACAACTCCGTCTAGTTCATAGCGGGCTTTGGACATGCAAATGTTGACATTTTGAAATTGTTTCCCCAGTAGGTCAAATTGGTATTAGTGGCTACAAAAAGAAAACACTTCTACCCTGATGCATTTCATAATTAGACTATCTAGGAGAAAAAAACCACAAATGTTTGTCATTATATTAGAAGCAATGTCAATTGCTGCTGGAATTACTTTTGTTTAAGAAACAAAAAAGAAAGCATATCAAAATGTTTTCTTGAATAATTATATGACAGTGGAGGAAAGAGAAATACTTACAATACATGGGCAAACTGGTGAACATAATTTCAGAAATATTTAGTGCTCTGGTTATACAGACTTGTAATGCTCCCTGGAGCTACAGGCTTCACTGATGGAGCCAATGAGCCACTTCATTCTCCATGTCTATGAATCAATAGGAAACTTCCCGGTCACCAAGTCAGGGAGTCATTTCCTCAAGCGTTTCAGAAGAATGAAAGTGGTCTACAACAGAATGTCATGATACTACTTTGTAACGTCTTCCTGGAACACTACTTCTACCTTATAAACATGTAGAAACTTTATTGTTATGTAATGTTGCTTTATTCCAGTTTTAATCAAAATCCTTCCAGATAATGCAGAGTTTTGAAGACACTAACTTCACCTAATTTCAAGTTGTATCCACATCTGCTGTAAATTAATTTAGGTCTACTGAAAGCAAGAGGGCTATACCAATTTACACTGGTTGAAAACTGTCTCCTTTAGAAGCTGGAACCACCCAGTATTACTTTAGTTTGGAAACAGTGAATCAGTGTCTTAGTCAAGTTTAAATGAATTAAAAAAAAAAAAACAATCTCTGGAGTAGACCACTAACTATAATATCTTAGTGTGTGACCATCAAGGAAAAATGTGACTTTTCCTTTAACTTTTAGTAGAAACCTTTGTGAAATGGTCCTCATCAGTCAACGGTGACTCACAGCGTCTTGGATCCCTGTGGGCATTTGGAAGCCTGTGCAGCAGTTGACATACATGTACAGTTGTGTATTGGACCCAAAGGAACGTTCTTTTGGAGGGAAACTAATGGAATAACCACTGGAGCTGCTATGAATGAGTAATATCAGTGGATCTGGATGGCGAAGTGGAAAGCGCCCCGCCTTTTTCTCTCTATCCAAAGCATTTTTTTATGTGGCCTTTACCTAAACCAAACTCTATACAACCTAGTCAAGCAATTCATTAACCTCATTGTCACCAGTGGAGAATAATCCTGATTCAGGTGAAAATTTGCCTGTTTGAAATTACTCCAAGCACAAAGAAATGCACTGTGTGAAACAATGAAGAAATGAAAATTCCCTGTACACTCTTACACTCTCAGAAATTGTTGGTTTGGAGTAATTCTCATTTTAAGCAATAAGATAAAGGAGGTAAAGCTTACTTTCTGTTTCAGTGTGTTTCGGCCATATTAATATTTCAAGTTTACAAGTCTTCTCCTAAAGGCTTTTGTTCTGGCAGGAATCTTAATAGGTAAAATGAGTTTGATCTGTGATCTGGGTCTAGGAAAGAAAGGGTAGCTTTATGAAGTTTGAGGAGAAGAGAAATGCAGCCTTCTTATTTGTGTTCCACTGAAGTTTTCTTCAGAAGCAGAAAACTTGCATTATTTTTTCTTTCCTGATGCAAAATTTGGCTTAATTTTGTTCCTGATGCTAACACCAAAGATAATGATGCTAATATGTTGATACAATGAATCATTTATTCAGTTTTACAAGACGCCTAGGAAAAGGGGTGTGGATTGTAACTCCTTTGCACTATTAAAAATGGAGAGCAAAAGAATCAAAAAATAGCAACTAGAAGCAGACTAAGTTGAAGCTTTGTAGTCAATTATGCCAGATTTCTTTTTCTTTTGTTTCCTTTTTCTCAGTTAATTTTGGTGAACAGACTATTGCTTGGGAGGTTTTGTTTTGGTTTTTTTTTTTTTTTTTTTTTCTCCCCCTGGGCAGGGGGTAGCAGTATTTTCACGATTTTGATTATCTTGTGTCCATGTCTCTTCCCTTTTATTGAAACATGCTGCAGAAGGTGAGGAAAGATGTGCTCGGATGCACTGGCATCCTCCAGCTATTTCAAGTGACACTGCATCCAAAAGGCACCTGCTATGAGCAGGGTTGTGTTGGATTGGCTGAGTTCTCACATGTGCCTGGAGTCCAAACATCTTAAAGTTACTTTTAATTATCTTTGAACCCCTTTCTGAGGTCGCTCTGAGCAGAGTCTAGCACACCAGACGATGCAGTATGCCAGCAAATCAGACTGCATTTACAATGACATGTCTTTAAGCAAATGAACCTGTGCTCTGAGGTCAAGCACCACAACCTCCTACCCAAATCTTGTCATGCATTAAGCCTGTCCAGACAGCAGATGCTACGTGAGTGCTGATAATCCACTCATTTTCCTTAATTTCTGCAAGTTGCTGTCAATTTTTGCTGGTGTTCTTTTAAAAGATCAAGGATATATGCATTATTCCAAAGCAAGTTTGAATTGCTCTTACAGACCATAGTCAGTCAATGTGAAATGATGCTGCTTGTAAATACTTTGACTTGCCTAGGACCAGCCAGAATGCTTAGATGAGGGAAGACATGGAAGGAGGAGGAGGAGGGCAAGGCTGGGAGCTGGGAGGAATGAAAATGGCAGGGGCTCTTTTGCCCGATTGCATTTCCCATTAGACAATGTGACTATCCTTCTCAAGGTATCTATCCTTCTCCATGTATTTTTTTTCTATTCTTTTTTTTTCCCCACCCCCGTAATCCTATTTCTTTGCCCCTTGAAATCACGAACATCTCCAAACCATGCCGAGAATTTCCACACATAAACCATGTATTACATAAAGAAGTGAAGCAGACTAAGACAAGTCTGGGGAGAATTGAAAGTTAACTGAAGTTTTTTATACCATAATTTGCTAATATTATCAGAAGTGCAGTTGAAAATATGTTGGCATGTCATGAAATTTTAGGTTGAAACATGCTCCTTCCATTTGCTTTCAAATATGCCCAAGGTCCAGAATGTTAAAATAAATATTAATTTAAGGTTCCTTTTCTATATCAAATCTGTTTTATCTTTTTATTTTTTGTTGTTCTCCATTTGGATGTGTTTTAATTACATAAGCACTGAAAACAGGGTTAGTTTGGTTTGTGTAGCTCAAAGTAAATTTACAATTTTGATTAGTGGAGCAGTGTTACCCTTGGAAAAATACCACTGAGTTGAAAAACAGCAGTGAGGACTTCATTGCTGTTTGATTAGCAATTCTGCTTATGACATGAATGCTGAAAGGAGGAACTAGAACTTCCTTTTTATTTGTGCAGAACCTAATATAACACTGTGTAGGTGCTACTGGAAACACTAGATAAATAATGTTAATTTAACTAATTAGAATTTCAATTTTATGTAATGGCAACCAAATATATTCCACATACTGCAGAATCACAGTGGTATGATTCTGTTAGCCATGTTGTAATTCCTTTGATTTTTCACAAGAGTAAATTAAGAGCAAAAATTGAGCATCACTTGCTGTATTTGGCACCAAATTCTGTGGAAGGAAGGTCAGAAGTTAAGAAAAAGTCCCTTCTTGTGTATGCTATGATTAAAGCGAGTTAGCAGAGCTGTGCGTGTGGGTATATGAGCTGCCTCGGCTGTTTAACAATATTTGGGGCTTTCAACCCTTCGTTGAAATTCATCCAAATCCCCCCTTGCGGATTAGAAGAAATAAGAGCTATCAGAGGAGAGAAGGATGTAAATCCGAGCTGAATTTTACTCATCTGCTCTAATAACGTGAGCAGACAATTCCTCCAAGGGCTGGCTATGTGATCAAAGCAGAGGAGCGGATCCCGCTCTGCAAAAACAAATTTTAACAGGAGGAGTGTTGATAGCTATGTCTGAAATTGAAAATATGAGGTCACTGGTTTGTACCCATAGAAGAAAAGCTGGACATCATCCATCTAAGCCAGCTGTTTTATAAAATAAAACAATTTACCTGCAGCTAGGACGACCCCAAAGTCTATTTGCACTTTATGAATCTCCAGGATTTTGAAGACTTGTTAGACAAATAAACACAAGTGTTTCATACATGTCTTCCAAAGACTTGGTAAAGAGACTTTTTTTTTTCCGAAGGAAGTCAGATGTATTTTCCTTCATAAATCTGTCCTTGAAGCAGCAAAAATTTAAGTATTCTTTATCCTATTCTATTTTGCAATTTTGTGTCTGCAACTGGACTGCTAAGGCAAGCTTCATACCCTATTGCACCTTCATAAGTACTGTGTTTTTTTATCGTCTGCTCAGCAGATGTGTTATGTAATTAAAAGTCAGAGCAAGCTGAAAAAAAAACCTGTTTAATTTCAGACTGAATTTTTCTCTGTTGAGTTTTCAGTGATGTCAAAGCATTTTGATCTGTAGAAGCACATCCTTTTTCTGGATCCTTCTTTTTAGGGAGGATCCTGCTATAGGTTACGCTCAGTCTAACACTGTCTGAATCTGGATATGCAAATCCATCATGGGCCTAGCCCATATTTGTCATCAAAAGTCAGTGAAGGCTTGGTTGTCCAATAACAAATTCACACCTGATATTGAAACAGACACTTTTTTTGGAAAAATTCTTCTGCTATCCCTAGCAAATCTAGTACCTCATCTTATTGATTCTTTCTAAAAAAAATCACTTTTTTGAAGTATATAATTTCTTTATGAAAAAAACAAGCTTTGATACTCTTAGCCGTGAAAAAGGAATATAATTTATTAGTGGAACTCCAATACATTTTCTAATACACTTGTTAATAAAGTTCTTGTTTTTCTCAGTGATTGTGGACGGTATGTTAATTATTAAGACACTGACTGGACATTAGAATTCCAGCTTAAAATGTTAGATTCAAAAGACAGAGTTATTAAGAGATGAATGAGAAAAAAAAAAAGTCAACCTTCTCACTGGGTCAGCTTTCAGAAAGGAATTTTCTCAAACATCAGGGTATTTTAAGTAGTTTGTTGCTTAACAGTCCCAAAACATCTTGACAGGTTCTGACATTACCCAGACTATTTTCTTTTCACCTGAGAACCTGTGTTTTTCTTGTCTTTTCCTTCCTTCCTTCCTTCCTTCCTTCCTTCCTTCCTTCCTTCCTTCCTTCCTTCCTTCCTTCCTTCCTTCCTTCCTTCCTTCCTTCCTTCCTTCNTTCCTTCCTTCCTTCCTTCCTTCCTTCCTTCCTTCCTTCCTTCCTTCCTTCCTTCCTTCCTTCCTTCCTTCCTTCCTTCCTTCCTTCCTAGGATTATATAAAGAAATAAGGTATTAGAAGCAAAAAAAGTCATTAAAAATAAATAAATAAACATAAAGCTTCTCCAGTTTCACCTGTGTAAAAGGAGCAGGTAAGCACTTTATCCTTGGATTGATTACATCTGACTTTTGGTTGTCATTCAGATTATAATAAAGCATTGGCATACTCCTTGAGTCCAGTGTAGCATCCCGGTCACTGAACATGAACTTCATGAAACCATGATTAGATGAAAAGCCAAATCCGTTCATCTTTCCTGACCCCTTAGCCATGACTGTTAGACACCGTAAGTAAATTAGTGAGTTTAAAGTTGATCAGCTGCTCTGTTTTATCTACAGTTGATATTTTAAAGAGAAATAGATGAGCCTGTTGAACCGCAGATCCTTTTCCACTTTACTTTTGTTCAAGGAGAAAACCAAAACCAAAACAAAACAACAACCACCAAACAAACCAACAAAATAAATCTGTGTCTTTTCTATCCTTAACAGAGTCAAGGGTCTTTCTAATTCTCATTTCTCCTAGTATTATTATAAGGGCCTGAATTCCTTACCTGAAATGGTACCAGAGTCAGGGTGCAGTGGATCTGGTCTCCCCAGAAGATCTAAACATATACACAGAAGGCATGAAGTTTTTGTTTGTTTTTTTTCTTATCCACCTGCAAGTCCTCTCCCATCTTCTTGTTATTTCCTGGAAATAGCCAATGAGTAAAAACTGCACCCCATTTATGGCTGGACCCAGCAGGAGGTTAGTGCAAGCAGAGGATGAAACATGACAGTATTCCCACCTTGTTCCCCCTTTGGCCATTTGAAATGTATTCTAGCCAAAAGTTCTCATAGCAATCCTTGAAGTGACATCTACCCACAATTTCACCACTGTTAACCAGGAGCAGTTCTGCTCATTGAAGCCCAGCTTTCCAGCATTATCAAACAAATGGTGAGAATTAATGGAGTACTACTCGTATCTAATGGCTCAGCTGCTTAATGAGACTGACATGTCAATTTAGCTGCAGATAGCATAATTTAGGGTCTTGCAATGCCATCTTTTGCTTACCAAGCTCATTCAAGATGTGTTACAGAAGACCGAGAGCTGATTTTATGCTTCTACTGTGTTTCCAGTATTTCAGTTGGTACATTGAGAGACCGTTCTCATTAGCTCAGTGAGTTGCTGCCTTATTTAGGATGTTTTGGAGAAGCTGGAGAGTTACAGATGTTGTCCTTAGCATCTGGTCACTCACAATGTGCTGTCATGACTTCTCCTGTACCGTCTTTATAACAGGGTACAATTGGGAGGGAGCAAAAGTGGTACCTATTCCAATTTTGAGCTAGGTAACATTTCCCCTTAGATAGAGAACTCAGTAAAAGCAGATACTTGTCTTTTTTTTTTTTTTTTTTTACCATCGTATGTATAAATACACACAAATGTATGTGAGTATGTCTATATATCTGTATGTATATATACATACACATATAGGTATTTACATACACATATGGGTATTTGTGGTTTTCTACAAATATGCTGTAAATGTTTCTTCTCTGTGCTTTTGTAACAAATTTGTATTTAAATACCTTTGCAATTCACAGTTAAATCTATATCATACTCTTGCTCACAAAGTCAAATTCATTTTAAAAGATAATACAATAAATTCACAAATAAATTAAATCAACCTCTATAAGCCCATGTTTAGCTCAAAGGTTAATATTTCTCATGTCTTATAAGAAAATAACCTAATAATAGGGATAATCTGGATTCACTTTCAGGGACAAAAAAGACAAATAATAAAGGGAAAGCAGGTTGGCTTTGCAAATCTAAATGTTTTATGTCTTTAAAATATCATGTGACTCCTTCAATTATTCAAATCAAGAACACTTTGAGGGCTGTCATACAGCTAAATAGCGCTGACATTAATGAGCTAAAATCTACTCTCAGTTTTACAGTATAGAAAACATATGCATCAGTATTTTGAAGTCAGAGGAGTTAGTCCATACATACACTGGTGCAACTGAAACAAAACATTGGTGCAACATTCCTCCTTCCATGGATCTGGTTTTAATCAAACTCTACTTGTGGCCCTCGGATTTTCTTTGCTGCAATGGAAGGTAGGCAGGAGTGTTTCATTTAAACTGCTTGGCCTCTATCACTAGTACACCAAAAACTGCATATCTTGTCCTGGCTACTCTTAATTAACTACATCGTAATGGCAATGTAGTTTCTTGAGCTACATTTCTGCACCACGTGTTCTTTCAGAACTAGTTTTACAGCAGAACCAAAGTTTTTTCCTCTTTCCAGTAGAGTTCAGTGAAACCTGATGATTGGCAACTGTTATGATAAGGTGAATGAGGAGGATGAAAGCTGGGATTGATTAAACAGCTGTGAGAGGCTCTGTTCCAATTGTATTTTGATTACTGATAAGATAACCCTTCCTTTTCTCCCTGTGATTTATCTCGTTGAAATTACAATAACACAGAATTGCCATCAACAACAAATCCTGTGTAGCTTCAAGTTCATCTGGCTCATAATGTAGCAAAAAAACAAAGGTGCTGATTGCAAAAAGTTTACTTGCTGCATTACTAAAAATGGGTAAACCACTTAGTGCACAATATGAGCTCATGCATTTCATAAACCTGGATTTTTTTTTCATTTCACTTTCCCAAGCATTATAATTTTGAAATTTTGCAATATCACAAGGTTTTGAGGTTTCTGTGAACTGCTGGTCATACTCTGAAATTAAATGATCATTGTTAAAAATCCTTTGGAAGTGTTGGCACATTTAGGGTGTTATTAAAAGCCTAATAGCCTGGATGTTTATGATAAAAAACGTAACAAAGATGTCTGCTTTTTTTATTATTATTGCTTTTTACTTCGGATGAAATATTAAACAATTGATTAAGTAGTTGTCCGTTACTTTAATTAATTACTTTGAAGAAAATCTCCTCTGACTAAACATGGCAGTTAATCTTAGTTTGAATTATACCATAGCCCATAGCAGGATTCTTTATTACTTTTTGTTACAAAGGACAATTAAATCTTTCTTCTCACTAAGGGACAGATCGCAAGGTCCCAGTGACATTTAAGGAGTAGGGGGAAAGAAAGTAATTCAAGTGCAAAACAGGAGAGTCTTGAAAAAAAAAAAAAAATGTATGTATATGTATCTCTATATATGTTTTTCAGGGCACTGGGGCACTGGAATGTTACCAAATGTTAGACTTTGGATCAGGTCAGTCTAACCTGGTAGTAGACACCTGAAAATCACCTATGTGAGTTACTATCTACACTTATAAAAAGAGGAAATATCCCACTGTGTGCATAACAGCATGTCAACTTTGTCTACTTTTCTAGTTGACTTGTAGTTCAGATGCAGGAATTCACTCCTGAGTCTGACACATTTTCCTTTCTGCATCCCTGGTTTTGCCCAAAGCCCTCGTCTGGCTAATGTCTTAGAAGAAGTTCTTTTGACATGTTGCCAGTTCTTGCCTTTTTCTGCCTTTTTCTGCATTGTTTGATAAGGGCAAAGTGAGGGGTCCCATGCAGACTCTTCACTGCGTACATGCTGAACTGTAGAATGGGTAGGCTACCCAGAAGAGGTTAGAAGTTAGAATATCCACTCCTTTCCCTGCATGGTAGCCTTAATGTCTTGGAATTCAACAAATAATCACACAAAGAGTAATGACTAATACATATCTAGGTTTATTTAGAAAGATGTGTATGCTAATATACAGAAGAGGCACAGTGTGCATCTGTGTATGCACAGCATATGCATGTGCGAACATGCGGCCACCTGATACTCTGTACCTGATATTCTGTAGCTAAAGTAAAAGCCTGGCGAGAGAAGAAGGAAATGTTCTAGCATGACATTGTGGGAGGCATTGCTCACAGTTCAGCAGAATCCCTGTTTGATGGCATAATACTCATTGACTCATCTTTTATCTACTGCTAGGAGATATACCGTAAGATCTTATCACTGCAGGCAAAGGAATGAAGGTCGGGAATTTTGTGCAACCATCAACCCACTCATTGATTCATGAGCATGTTATGACGAGCAGAACTGAATGTATAATCCAGTCACCCTGCGGATTCACTAGCAATATGACTGGGCCAGATTTGAATCCTGGTGAACAAATCTGGGGTCTTTCCGTCTGATTTCTCTGGAAATTGTTATGGATCTTTGATCCTTATGAACACAAATATCTTGACTCATATGTTATTGTGAAAACTGTAATGGGAACAGAGGCTAAAACTCACAAATTTACTCACTTGTAACACAGATAAAAGGATAGGATAATTTGCTCAGTATTGGAATAGGTAAAAAATAAGATGGTTTTCTTTTGTTATCTTCTCCTCTTGACAAAACTACTGAGGAAGAGGCACTTAGTGAAAATTTTACAGTGGAATATCGGCCATGGATGTAGCAAAGATATGTCTTACTGTATTCATCTTAGCTATAGCCGTGATTTTCTGGCTCGTTCTTTAATGAAAAACGTGTCATAAAAATAAACCAAACTTACATTCCTTTTGCGTGCATATTTCCATTGACTTCACTGTGGGAATTTGACCCTCACTGTGTATACATATTATTAAACTGAAATTCCATTAGCAAATTAAATAATCATGCATTAGAAGGGAGACAAGAGTTAGGGCCTGGTTTTCTTCTGTAAATTTGCCAGCTTGCTGTGGAGCAAGTGAATATTCGGACACAGGTCTGGATCAGAGACTGGATCAACAAACCCCTGGAATTAATAGAAGAAAGGTCATGCAGAATCCAGGGGAAGGCATGCTCAAAGAAGTGCAAACACTAGAAATCTTGGACATTGGCAGAAAAAGATGGGTAAAATGGAGTAAACAAGTCAGAAGGACTACAAATTATTTTCCTAAATGCATTTGAAGTGAAGTGGTTAATGAGGAGAATTTGTCCCTCAGATCCTGAGGAACTGAAATTCCAGATGACTTCAGTGACTGTTCCAAGTGGAAATTCAGGATAACATAGCATTTTTTAACATGTAGTACATTTCAGACTTGCTTTCGGTCACCTGCCACACTCTAAATAAACGTGGGAAGCAAGCACCAATAACAAAAGCAATGAAGTCTTTATTACTTTCAGAGTATCAACACCCACTCTAACCTTACCTGTTATAGCATTTTATAGACAATATTACAGCCATAATGTGAGTGGTTAGCTTTACAGGGAAATGTTAGAAACAACAAGAATGCATCTGGCTGAAGATACGTCCAAAGGAAGTAAGAAAACACTCTCTGAGCAATTACTGAAGTTTTTTTTTTTTTCACTGTAACCACTGGAGGAGGAAAATTTCCAGTTTTGCAATAGAAATAACTGAGTGAAGCATAAAGGAAGTGAATGGGTGGTTTATTTTAGCGCTGATCCACCATGTACCTCAATAGCATAACTGTGAGACAGTTCACAGAGTTGATGGATGTTGATGCCCTTCAGGGAATGAGCCCTGTCCCTGCTGTTGCTGTCATCTTCTCAGGAGTAGCCCTCTGGCTGGGTACCGAAAGAGCATTGGATGGTAAACACTCGGAAACTAATTAATTTGAGGGAGTAGAATACGTAATTTGTATTGATTGTGCAAATGCCATTGCTCTGCTCTTCAGCAGCCCTGTGCAGAATGTCATAGAAAGGGCTATTCATTATCGGAGAAATAAATGAAAGCCAGAATGAAAAGCAGTGGAACTGCAGAGATTATTTAGGTTTTCACCTCTTAGTTGCAGTGTAACTCAATCCTAATTAAATCAGCAGCAAAAGAGAATCATCAGCACTTACGTGTCATTTCTGCCCTTTTGCCCTAAACCTATATTCTTGGACTATGTCCTCTTTAGTAAAAAACTGATTTCACAAGAGGATCTGAAATAGAATGGCGATAATATTCTGAGGCTTTTTTTTTTTTTTTTTTTTTTTGAAATAGAACAGAAAATCTGGCCATCTCCTGCAAAAGTGAATTGAGTAGCACAACAGGTAGTAGATTAAAACCCAGGAGTACTGTTCTAATCTTAGAGAAGGCATCTGGGAGCTAACTCAAATGGTTTTCAATTTCAACTTCACAAAAAAAGAAAAAGAATAAGAAAAAAAGAGGAAAAATGAAAAGAAGAAAGATGAGAAGAAAAAAAGTTACCTTTAACACCATTGCATATTCTAAAAACAGAAAAAAGCACTACTCTCTTGCACAACTACACCTGGTCTTTTTAAGTCACACTGTGAAAATGTGTGAATAGTGAAGATGATGATGTAATTTACTCTTGGCCATAATAAACATTAGATTTCAATGTTATTGCCAGGCATTTTTCATGAATGTTAGAAAACAAAGAAAAGCATCAAACACCATCTGTGTATGTGAATATTTACAACTGTACAACAGAAAAAATATTCAATTTTACTATAAAATAACTAGCTATGTGTCTGACTGGTCATCTTTCCATTTATATCAGTTCCACATTTTTATAGCTCGCTGATTTCAGCATCTTCTTCTCTTTATTCCACAGTTACAAAGGGCAGAATCACACCTAGAAGAGTTCAGACTAAGACAGAGAAAAAAAAAAAGAGTTTTTGACAGCTATATTAGAAGAAAAATTAACAGATACAGATGACAGCAAAGCATTTCTAGCCAGGAAAGATCTAAGATGAGTTAAGCAATCAATCATCTGCATCACTCCCTATTCAGCAGAGAGACATTCAACATCTGAATCAGTCATTACAATGTAAAGAGAATTAGTAAAGTCTCTAACAAAATGCAAATAAGTGAACTGGAGGACAATACAGTCAAATTCTAAAACTTGGCAGGAATCCAGAAGAATTATTTTGACAAGACTGCTTGGAGTAGTTTGATTTCTTCTTGTTATATTAAAAGAGAGAGAGAAAGAGGGAGAAAACTTAAGTCCTGAGTACAAGTAGCATGAGTTTTAAAAAGCATGCTGCAGGATAAATGTATATAGTCACATTCAGTCTGAAGAAGCCTGGAAAAGGGAGCTATAAAATATTCGCTGGCACTTTGTTTTACCCCTAGGTAAGGGAGCTCTTTGTGATGTGATTGAGAGTTTGTCCAATTAAGTGCAAAGAATACAAATCTAGGCTGAATGTTATACATCTTCTAAGTGTTATCTCATCTTCCTTGAATGTGTTGCCTATTCATTGTGCCATATCAGCCAGGAATCTTCTTCAGAATTCCTCTGGTATATATAAATATAAAATACAGGCTTAGCACCTGTGTGACTACTAAGTTGACGCTAATGAAATTCCCTATGAGTGTAAGTGTTGCCATTATGTAGATCCAGAGGAGCCCCATCTGACATTTTCTGTGTTGCAGTTAAAGAAAAAGAAGGAAAAAGTGTGCAAAAAATGAAAATAAAGCAGAAACTAGTTATGTTTATTAACCAAAAAAAGAAAAAAAAAAAAGCTTCACCTTGATTTTTATCAATGCAATGACTGCAGTTGAAGCAGTTGTTTAAAATGGAAGAACTTAATCTTATTCAGTACCAAAAAGGGACAGTCAAAACCAGAAGCAGCATCATTAGGCAAATTCTGAACATTTTGAAGCTTTTTTGAGAAGAGAAATACACCCCCTTGTCTTGCATGCCTGTCCTAGTACCATGCTCATGAACTGTCCGAAGGTGTGGCCATGCCCTCTAGTAGTCTTCTCCTTGGATGTGTTCACTCCCTTCCTCCTCTTGCTTGTGTGTTCTGCCCAGGGTGTAAGGAGTGCAGTACCATCAGTGGAGATGCTCCTGCACCTTAAGCCCTAACTGGCTCTGGTGCCTCATAGGGTTGAGACTGGCATGCATCCAGATGTTCTCCCTGTGGGTAATACAAGTGAGGATGAGTTGTTCATATTTCTTGTCTCAACAATTGGTCTTTTTTATTTTTTGTCTCCTTTCTCATAATATATATCTGTATGAAATTTTTTTTTTATACGGGAATAGGAGATTTTGCGCTTAGATGTGATTTATACTCACTGATCATCCTCAAGTTGCCTGAAAATCTCATTGACTGAACAAAATTGAACTTTGTCCCAAACTTGATGAGTTACATGGATAGAATTTGCCATCTAAAACCTTCACACAAGAATCTCATTGATTTTATTGATGTTTTGACCTTCTGTTATATATAGGTGAATCTCACTAGCAGTTTGGGTTTGGGTCCTTAAAATGATAGCATTCACTGGCCTAGGTACAAAAAGCTCTCACTGGTTTTCACTCCATAAATATCACTTGCTAAAATAAAATCCATACAAAGTCAAGATACTAGTCTGTATATCACTTAACTGCATTAACATCGAAAGTATTGCCTTTGTCTTACAGAAATGTTGGAATCCAACAATATAATCAATTTTAATGGACTAGCTAATAGCTCCAGTTACCACACTTTCCTCTTGGATGAAGAGCGAAGTCGACTGTACGTTGGAGCAAAGGATCACATATTTTCTTTCAACCTGGTTAACATCAAAGAATATCAAAAGGTACCTGGAGTCATGCTTTAAACTCTTAAAAAAGTGTTTTATGTGCTTTTAACATCGAACAACTGTTGTTACCAAGGCTATATCAGGCAATATTTGAATCATATAGTAAGTGTTCTCTTATCAGGAGTACTATTTGACTAAATAAACAAAACAAAACAAAAACTATAAAATTAAATTTATAAAGAGGTCATAATCTGTAATTAAATAATCTACAACACTTGTGTTCAGATTGCAGAAATGAGAAATAATACACTAACTGTAGCAATGGTTTGTGAATAGTCTAGCTGTTTCATGAAAAAGACATCCTTCCATGTTTGCAGCTAAATAAAACAAAGGTGACAATTACGGCAGCTTGTACAAAAAGGCCTCATTACTTCTATTTGTTGTAAGTAAAAAAAAAAAACTCAGCTCTTTGGGAGTCTGATCTGAGTGTTGGTATCTGTTCCTTAACACAGCACTTTAAGGCACTGTGTTTCTGCCGCTGCTGAGCCATAACAGATTAGAAATTGATTAAAGAGCAACAGATGCATAAAAAACTTTCTGTTCTTGATGAGGAGTGTAATTTTCTAGTAAAAGTTAAAGACAAATTAAAAGCTGACAAACAGCTCAGTGATGTTCCGGTGTATGCTTTTGTTTGAGATTAAATAAATCATTTTAGCTTTTCATTTATGTTAATGACACAAACTGCTTAGAAGGTAAACAGTGAGATGGAGATTTGATTTGTTATATTTAATATTTTGATGGTCCCTTTTAAAATCTAGAGGCTACCTCTTTATGGGAGATATATTGCTTCAATAGTCAGGGATTTTTTTTCTTGGTGTTCCTGACCTTTTGCCCGTTTGACTATTAGCTTCCTAAGATGATAGCAATAAATACCTTGTGTTTTCTGTTCATGGGGAAGACAGGCTATTCATTTGTATTCTCTAAGGAAAAAGGATAAAAGGAAAACTGGGTATTTTCTTTTCTATTCTCTTTAGAGGGGCTATAAAGGAAACTAGCTATTTATTTGAATTCTCTGAGGGATTCATAGTTTAATGTGAAAAACATCTGGAATAATTAAAAGAAAAAAGGTGTTTCCATTGTAGAAACCAGTTCTGCAGAACGGGAGGGATTGTGTCCTACAGATTTCAAGATTCTGATAGCATTAAAACACTCTCTGGATTTATACACAGATACTACTATAATAATAAAGAATTGCTGTTGGTAGCATGGAAGTGAGTGTTCAAAACTGACTTAAAGAAGAAGCTTGAAGCCTCACAATTAAAGATAAAAAAAAAAGTGGTTAAAAAGTAGTTTAGTGTCGGGTTAATAAAGAAAGGAGAGTCATTGAAGAAAGTTAGGTCAAAATCATAATGTTGCCTGTGCTGCGCTTGAGCTGGAAATTCACCAGTTGTTGCTGCCACCATGTTAGCAAAAATTAAAGTTTCTAAATGATTACTGAAAGGAGCAACACTCAAAAAGCTAAATTTGCCATTAAAAATGGTGCAAGCAAGGTAGCTAGACTTTTAAATCAAATTGAAGAAAAATATTGCATGGTGACAATAAAGAAAGAGAACATTTAGCCATTCATTTTACAAATGAAAATACTGGCTTGAACAATATAGAAGCCTTTAGCCAAAACTTGAACTGAACTTGAACTGATTCTTTTGGGAGATCAGAGAAGTTTGGTTAATGTTTTTCAACCTAGTAAATTTTAATTTTCACATGTCTCTGCACATTTTAAGCCAAGAATAGAAACAGGAAGTAGCAGGACTCCTTTGAGGGAGAAAGTGCTCATGAAATTTTCAGCCCTATTTTATAGACTTAAGAGATTCGATTTTTGTTTAGATTTCATAACATTGGAAGATAATTCTGAATTTAAAGATGCTATTACAACTTTTAAAGGCATATGCAGCCTCTCTTCCATTCTCCTCAGTCATCTATATTCTTTTTATTCTTTTTTCTTTTTTTCTTCTTGTTTACTTTCTTTAAGGAACTGTATTGAACACCAAGGTTAAAATCCAGACTTATGGCCATTCATATTGCATTATCTGAGGCTCCCAAATGAATAGCCTGGCATTTTATGTGAAGATCATGTTTTATTCTATATGTAATTCCTAAAAGCTTTTCAAAAAACATGAATAATTGACTGTGAGAGTCTCTGGGTTTTCTCTGTATGAAGTGAGATACATTTTCTACTAAACAAACACCATCATAAACCCAGGTTTAAGATTACTTATGTTAAGTTACTCAATAGGAATGGCAACAGCATTCCTACTTTGACAGCATGATACTTCTCAAAAACCTCAGTTTCTGCTTTTATTATTTAGTGCAAACTCGTAAAAGAGTGAACTACTGGACGCACTGAGGAGTCAAATGCCTCATTTATGATACCATAAGCCTAATGTGAGATTGCATTTCACACAGGTTGGATTTATTGTTAGGAAGAATTTGTAATTTTTTGTATTCAGTCTCCATTTTGTTATATCAGATTTAAAACGGTGGAAGAACACTTCTCTCTCCACATAATGGAGAATCAACCCTCTTCTCATCATTAGTATTCAGGATTCATTACTGAGATTGATAATACAAACTGTTTTGTTTCAAGATTGTTTTTGCAGTGTTTCCTATCATCCCTATTTTGCTTCTGTCATGTGATTTCCTTGTTGTCAAATTTTATGAAAGAAAACAAAATAAAGAAAAGAAGGAGAAAAAGAGAAACTGGCTAAAGATATTCCATAGCATTTGGTCTGCAATTTGTGATTATTGAGGGATGAAGTAACATAACATGATTTTTGTCTTGTGTCTTTAGATTGTTTGGCCTGTCTCTCATTCCCGAAGGGATGAGTGCAAGTGGGCTGGAAAAGATATTCTGGTAAGTACAAATCTTTATAGCATTCTTTTTTTTTTCTTTTTCATTATAAATCATTTAAAATATTTTATTATGGCTCATTGGGTTAATTCTTAAAATATTTTTCCTCTTCTGTAAGGCCACTTATCTGATCTTAATATCTGACTTCGGATCTGATCTCACTCTTTTTATTCTTTATAATGAGTCTTTACATTTATAACCAGGGGTTTAAATCCACAAATGTAAATTACATAAATGAAATAAAAAGTATTTATTCCCCACCAAGCAAAAGGAAAATAATTTTCTCAAAAAAAAGAAAGGAAGAGAGACATCAGAATAAAAAGTAAAACTCTTGCATATCTCCTCTTGATTTCAGAGTACTTATAATTTGGACATATTTTTGCATCCAGGTCCCAATCCTTTTGTGAGTCATTTTTCCCTGTGGCATCTCACTAGGATCAGTAGATTTTCCTAGGCTTTTTCTTTATTTCTTTTTTCTGGTTGGAGTTCGTAGAAAGATTGAGCTCAACATGGCTTTAATTTTCTGCATCAGTTTTAATGCCCCAGGAAAGTCACGGTGATGCTAGGCATAATTTTCTGTGCATTTTCCCTCATTCAAGTGTGCATCTCAGTCACTGCATGCATTTAAAAAGCAGGAAAAAAATAGCCAGTAGAACCCCAAATATTAGTCATTCCACTCTGCTGATGACTCTTCTATGTAAGAACAGCTTGGGGAATGGGCAAGAGCTGAAGAGGAGAAGGAGGGAGATAATAGGCACACGCAGTAAGCTCTGTAGAGGAGCCAAATGGGAAATTCTTGCGATTGCCAAGGTATAACAGAAAGTGGAACTTAGCCCCATGTGTATATGCTATTGGCCTGATTTTCAGAGAAGATTCTGTAAAATATTCATAATGCTAACCATTTGCCTCTTGAGAGCCCCACGCGAATAATTTCCTAGGTCATAATAAAAATAGGTTCATTGGTCTTTACCTAGGCCATAGAGGACAGTTGTCTTCATAAAAAGCCAGCTGGGAACAGTAGAGGTAGATTAGGTGAAAATTAAGAGATATGGGCTGAGCTATATATATGAAGGGGTGGATAAAATAGTTGGCTATAGCAAGCACTATCTCATTAAATTTCAGTGATATGTTTAAATTAATCCTGCTTCATGTTCACAAATAATTTTCAGGAGAACATTAGAAGGTGAGGATTAGAATATCTAATTTTCAAGATTAAAAAAAAAAAGTAAGGCCAGTATTATATGGATGAACAAATTAACTAACCTTGCAGGCCAGTCTTACACTTTTTGTGATATTAAATTAAGCAGATCTTTTTACGGTCTTGAGTTGAAATCTAAAAAATAAGAAATGCAGCATTGAAGGCATACTATTTTAGTATTTTAATGCTGATTTTTATAAATTCAGAAGTGAAAAGTATTTCATCATACACTGCAGTAGGCCAATTCCAATATATTCATAATAAGTAGAAATATTTTATTATTCAGGAGAGATCTGGGAAGTTCAGTTCTCCATCCTCTGCCTGTTGCGACTTTGAGAGGACTCTTTGTGCCATAACAAATTTATGTACCTGCAATCTTAACGCACCTTCTGATGTCAGGGCCTCTGGTCTTGGTGATCAGAAGGGAAGGGTGAATTCAATGCCCCGTGTTCAAATGCCGGGTATGTCCCCTGTTCAATAGCTGCCTGCTAGGACCATAGGGCATAAGAACAAGAACAGGAGCAGCATCAGGACACAGCACAGCCCAAGCTGTGGATAGCAGTAGTACAGTCAAATAGTTCTAATACCAGATATTTTCTTTTGGAAAACAGTTTTGGAATATATTATTAATATTTTTTAATTTTGCCTTTTTTTTTTGTTTTTGTTTTCTAAGTGTCAAGACTTCTCAACAAGTGTTGATGAGAAATAAAGAAAATATAAGTCTTATTTAATGTGGATGCAGTTTTGATAGGCAAGCCACAAAGGTACATCTCTCTGTGTAAAGGTTATAATCTTTAAAATAGTTATAACTACCTATTCTTGCCATTAAACAATGTGTTAAAAATCAAGGTATTTAAAACAGCTGCTTTAACTGCAATTACAGATAAAGATTACAGGTCATTTAAGAAACTTAGTATTCTTCCCTCATTTATTGCTTAAAGCCATTGACAGTACCTTGGGAGTGGGAAATATAAAGGCCATAAAAATAATTCAACAGCCTCTCATTAGAGAGACCAAGGGAAATAGAGGACAAATAAACTGGCTTATAAAACACACTTGATTTAATAGAGCTTTCAACATGTCCCACTGCTACGTTATTAGATATTCTTCATTTGTGATAGTTCAAAACTTCAACTAAATGACAGTCTGTACCTTTATGCTGGGGTCTTTTTAAACTCCTTTAATTATTGGTCTCCGGGGAAAAGCAGTGCTGAAAATGCAGGTCCCCCTAATAGGGCAGGTGCGCGGCGGCAGCTGCAGCGCACGCGACCTGGCCTCTGCCCCCTGCTAACCGCAGACACGGCCGGAGAGATTTCCCCTCCTAATTATGAGAGGGAATTTACTGTAGGCTTTAGTCTTTGCTCCTTCGGAGGGATTCCTCAGACTGATGCCGTCAGTCAAAGCAGTCCAGGCAGAGCCAGTCCTTGGAGCTGCCTTGGAAATACCCTGGCTCTAATGACTGAGTTTTTTTGGGTTTTTTTTTTTTTGGTTCCTTTATTTACTTTTTCCAACCCTTATCATATCTTAATTAATTAAGCTTTGCTCTCTGCGTAGGAAGATAAGCCTATGGCAAACCTATGCTTGGCATCTCATTTTCATATGGAGAAGACGATGGAGATGTTAAACAACTTTCCCTCTCCGTATAGTACTGACAGTCCACAAAAGTGACCTGTTACACTTTTTCCTGAAATAGAGATTTTTTTTTTCCCAATAAAATCATAGTTACTACCACATGTAAGTATTTAGTATTATAGTTTGTTTCCATGTCCTCAGTATACATGGCAAGTACCACAGTAATTTTACTAATGAAAAATAAATGACTTAATAACAGACTAGGTATTTACTTATGCAGTTGAACTAATACAGTTATGCAGCTGAAGATTTCTTGTTTGTCTGGACCTCGGGCATACATAGGCTCTTTTCTGATCAGTTCTGCTAATCTATGTTCTGTGAACGCTCCCTGTGACTGCTGGCCAGATGCTGATAGTGATGGAACATAGCAGCCCCTCTGCACTTACACAGGATTTCTGAATTTCTGTTCTGAACCTTACATATAGACATGCTCACAGTTATATCCCTCACTAGCAAGCATCAATATTTTAATTTTTAAGAATTTGCAGGCACCTGGCATCCAGCAGTGACACATGGCTACCGTATTACACTGTGTTACACATGTGCTAAATAACAGGCAACTGAGAAAAAAATGCAGCTACTGTTCACTCCTAACATGCCAAGGATATCATAAACCAGCCAGATGAAGCTTGTATAATTTACAAAAGGTCACCAGAAACACTAGCTAGTTCTGCAGGTACGGACAAGGAAGTGTGTTTGTTGAGTGGAAAGCTCATCCAGTCCTTAATCTATTAGTTTTCCCAAGTTTTAAAAATGTTGGCATCGTTGTAATGTCTGGTGAGTTGGCTGCTGTATGTTGGCATACCTCTGCCCCAGCTTTGGCTGAGGCACTGTAACAGTGTCTCATTGACACACAGTTAATGAGGGAAATCCCTATTAAAGAAAGTGATGGAATATCCTTTACTTGGAGGCTTTAAGGTTGTGTTTCTGAATGGCGTCTTAGAATGCTATTTTCAGGAGTGATCCGAATGTTTAAGTTATTCAGACTCTTTCAAAAATCCTAGCTCAAACTGAATTGTTGAAGCAGTCCTTTCTGGCCTTGACATCTCTAAATTTTAAAATCCCAGTGCTTTCTTTTGACAAAGTCACAAAGGACGGACTGAGAACAAATAGACTTATACAGGCTATATATGGATACCGTATGATCTCAGTTTCTCTGGGGGTTAAAAGCTGGAATACTCCTGGGTACAATAAGGAGTAGACAAGGTTTTCCATACGTTCTCTCTCTCACACAGACAAACAGATCTACGAACATAGCTTCATGCCGTTCCACTTAATAGCTAAAGCATTGATAGCAATGTGGAACTTAATCAGGAACCTTTTCCCAATTAAAAAGAAGCAAGACGTGATACAGACGTATTCCATATATATTCCATATATATTCCATATATTCTTCTTTATATTCAAATGTAGTCACACTTATCTCTTCTTTATGGTTCAGGTGGATGGAGTGTCAGATCTGTAATTTAGCTCACAGTCCTGTTTCTTAAAGATAATAGTTAATTTAAACTGCCAAATCCTGCCTGAATCAGAGGAGCATTATCAACTCTGAAGGTTTCTATAGCCTTCAATCTGGAATAGTTATAAAATTATTAATTATTTTTATGATTGCAAAAAAGAAAAAAAAGTAGTACGTAACTTACCAAGAGTCCCTCAGCTGATATTTTGGATAAATGAAGTTGTAAGTGAGCGCTATCCCCTTTAACTCATTTTACTACTGCTGTTGCCTTAGGGAAAGCAGAGGCACAAAGTGAAAGTAATTCCTTTCATGTGTTATTGTAAACAAAGATCTGAAGAGAGAATCTGAAAATTAAATATATAATGCCAGCTGGTTATAGAAAACCTGCTCCTAAATGAATCTCATCAGGCATGGTTCAAATTATCTCTGGCTCCTAGTATGCGTGAAAGAGAAGTTCATCCCATTCATTCGTACATCTCCCCTTGGAAGACATCTACAACCAGATTCCTGGCCTTGCTCTCATGAACCCTCACGGCTGTAACCATCTCCTTTTTGTCTCTCTTTGTTTCTATCAAAGCACTGAAATCCTTGAAGATTTTGCCTAAATCCTTCCATGAACGCTGGGGGAAGCAAGAAGTGAATGTACTGTGGAAATAGGAAGGGGTAAAGTGGGTATGAAGTGCAAAGCAATTGCCCTCAAGTGAGGGCAAGTGAGTGCCCTCAATTTTTGCCTGGTGTTAACCTACAGCAAGAAGAAATGGGCCTTTTGATCTATTTGTAGATAAATAGTGCCACAGCTTCTTCTTTTCAAATATGTTATCTGTCCCAGTTTGCAATCCTGGAAGAAATTATTACCTTGGGGCCTGCTCCTTCCTTCCTCTTCTCTGTGATTTTCAAGGTGGATTTCCTTTACTGCCAAGGCATGGCTTATCATTTGAGAGCGAGGACGGGATGGGTCAGTTTATAAGCAGGATGCTTCTTTCATGTTGCTATTGTGTAAAACTGCTGTGTATAGACTCCTCACAAAGTAGAAAGATAGGTCAGGTTTGTGGGGAAGTACTCAAACCTACAACTCCATCACTTGGAAGAGATGAGCTCAGCATGGTGAAAAAGGAATATAACACACACAAGCATTTCCCAGCCCTGTGGAGCTACCTAATGGCATTTTTGCCCTCAGGAAATTCTGGCTAAACCAACTCCAGTTCACAGCACACTGAGTAATATTAAGTGTCATTTATGTTGCATTGTTAGTTAGTGTAGAAGTGGGTATCTCAGCTTGTGTTCATTTAGACACTTGCCAATATTGCCTTATATGAACTGAATAAGACAGATTGTTTACTGTAATATAACAACTTGTGCACTTATAAAGGGAAAGATTAAATAGTGACTGTAGTTTGAATTTTCAAAAGTTCATATTTTACCCATACATGCATCATGGGAATCACTTAAGTCTTTAAATATGGCAAACAAATTGATAAAGATCAAGGAGAAAGCTAATTTTCCAATTTCCAACTTATTTTTCTTCTTAGAATTGTGACTATAGAGATTTGCCTCCAAGAGAAAACTAATATTCATCAGATTTAATGTAGTCTTGAGGAGTCTTGAAGAAACAGACTTTTCTGTTTCTGAAATATTCTGAGAATACTGCACACAGAGCTAGTAAAGAGGAAGTAGAGGGGGAAAAAAAAGAATATTTTCTCCCCAATTTATGTTTTCAACATTTTTATCAATAGATGTTCCTCATGAACCCAGTTTGGCCTTGACAAAGTCTGAGAATTATTTTTTATTTACAGCTGTGTTACCAACCACTATTCCAAAATGACTTCGGGTAATTCCTTGTTATGATTTATTACATTGCAAGATGGACAGGGTAAATCTATCTGTACGTTTCTTTCCAGAGAAACACATTAACTGGATAACTAGTAAAAATGATGGATATGCATAGTCCCTGTTTTCTTTCAAGGCTTTAGCCTGAAGCTCAAGTAGTCAGAGGAAAAGGTTTTCTCTCAGTGCCATTCATGTCTCCTTTCTTTTTTTTTTTTTTCTTGATTTTGCCTTGGATTCTTTCTGTTTTAGCAGACAGACTCTTTTTGTTTTGTTCTAGCGAGAAGAAGGCTAGCTGACAATTTAAGGATAGGTTTACTGTCAAAGATAATATATCAGAGCTGCTATATATTGTGCTGTGCTCAATATTTCCCTATTAAATTCATTCATGGCTAATTGTCTTTCTTTAATCTTAGTACATATATACTGTACTATACATACACTAACCAATAAGTAAGTTCATTAACTTCACATAAACCTAATATTATATATTTTCTTTTGGAATAAGTAAAAAAATAAAAATAGTTAAAGGAAATGCTCTTAAAATAATCAAGAAAATTATATGCAGTTATTTCCCATGCCAAAGCTAATGCTTTACTCAGTTTCCACATCTCATATTTTTTTAAAAAAAAATCTTTTCAGTATAGAGAAAAACTTATTTTCTAAAGATGCTGACACAAGAAAATTAAGAACAGCAAACGATTTCCCACATTGCACAACTGCCTTGTCTTCTAAATGTCTTTATTTACGTGTGCACCTATTAATGTAAGGGACTACTGTCCCTTGTAGATACAATGTTGTTCTACTTCCTTTCAGTGCCTCATGCATTTGCATCTGCTTTCAGCACCGACGTGTTCGGTGTGTTTATCTTGGGTGGCTGGGAGTAGAAGACATTACAGGATGTGCCCAGTGCTGAGTAAAGGTGAGCTGAGTGATGCGGAGCCTCGAGTGCTTTATGCGCATACAACAGGCTTGACAGCCTGCTTGTCTCCTACACCCCACCCAATTAACAGGTGTCGGGCCTCGGAAAGGTGGGGTGCAATCTGATTACTCCCTGAGACAGGTGATTAGTCCCCACACCCAGATAGAGGAGATAGATGATGAGAGAGACTCTTTAGATCTAGACTGTGGTCGCAACTTAGATTGCTGCTGGGCTTAGTGAGACTGCTTCAGCTGAAACTAGGCAGTATTGTTATTTCTCCGTTAATAAAGCCAGGCCCCAAATGCGGGGCAGTTTCATCAAGCAGAGCAAAAACAATTGTGTTTTAAAGTTATGGTCAGAAGAGTTCTGGTTTCTGGTTGTTCTCAAGGCTTCGTGATTTTTTGAGTTGTTATTGGAATACTCTTCTATCCCTTCAGTTAACTCTATGCCATAGGTAGTATAAGCTACTGAAAAGTATAACAATTTAAAAGAAAAGCAGCTTGCTGACACCCTGGAAGGATTCAATGTATAACAACTGTATTGCAGCTGCAAAATCCTGAAAACCCACTTGTTTGTTGGACCGCATCCACAGAGAGCTTTGCTTTGTCTTGTTAACCATACATTAACCAGATGTACAAAAATATGAGAGGATCATTAAAGCAGGTATTTAGTGCTGCAGCCTTTTCCTGGCATCCCTCTAGCTGTTCACAGGTCCAAAACAATTATTAGCTGCATCCGCTGAATGAAGATTTACAGACTAGAAACATGTCTTGTAGTTTTGACATGCCAAATATGGAGAAACCTCTTAAGATCCTAAGAAATCACTAGGTCAGATGGTGAGAGCTAATAGCAAAGTCCCCAGAGTGGACCCATTCAAAGGTCAGTTTAACTGATATGGTCATTTTTTAGGATCAAAGGAGGTATCCCTAAAGCATGGCTTCCAGTGACGACTTCTAATGTCTTCTAGCTTAAGACCGTTTTTAGGAAGGACGCTGTGGAGGGGTCCCATATCTCTGTGTTTCACCTAAAGGGCAAGCTCTGGGCCAAAGGTCTGCATACCAGCATGGGCCACCAGATTCATAGATGGGAAATCAGGCATGCAAGTGGGCAGGCTTTCAATGTTTCACCCTCACTGCCATAAAGAAAGGACCAAGGGAGCTTTCCATGTGCTGCACAAGTGTGCCGACAGCAAAACTATTTACTGATGTGGCATGCAGCTTTGTGGCTTGAAAGAATTAGGTTATATCTGTTTTCTTTCAGTGGCTTTTTTTTATTATAGGCTTTGTTAGTTGGCTTCTTTTTTCCTCACTTGATGTTTTAAAGGTTTAAATTCAACACTAGTCCTGCAACTTGAGTAAATTATACATTTTAAATATTCTCATGAACTCCTGTCATATCAAAGAAACCTCAGACAGATAACAGGCATAACGTCATTGGGAAGATAACTGGAACTGCAGTAAGCTGTACTAAGCAACCAAAAATGGCTTATCAACCTCCACAACCTCATCAGCAGCTCCAGTCTGAAACTTCTCAGGGCACATCTCGACGGCAGATGAAAATCTAAGTATGGAACTAATCAAGGGTTCTTCTATCGGCAGTGGTCACCATGACTAAGAATAGTGTCATTCCTGACATCTCAAGATAGGTCAAGTCACCCAGATCAGGATCCAATACAAGAACCACTGGATCTCAGAGTCTGACAGCATTTTCAAAGCCCTGAAGTAGGGAGGGCCTTCAAAAGTTTCATTTCAATCCACAGAATAGCATGGATTTACAAGACAGACTAAATATTTTGTTCACTTAGACATACTCTTAGACATACTCCCTTTTTTTTTTTTTTTCTCTTGGTGATGCAATACAGAAATATTGATGTGGGTGTAATCCCTGAGAGCTAAGTTAATAGAAATCCATTTCTGTAATACAGAGACTGCTTCAGCTGCTTCACTGGCTTCACTCAGCACTTCAGGCTGATTCGTTTTAAGACAGTAGGAACATAATACTTTGATCCTGCTGATTGTACGGTACAATAACAATGAAACAGGGAAGGGAGTGAAGCTATTGATCCAAACCAAGGGGCTTAGAGAGAGGTACACAGTGGTAAACCCTAGGCCGCAGATCTTTTTGTGCCAGCTGTGGGCAATGCCGGCCTCCCCCACTCTAAAATTCCCTGTACAAGTTGAGCTGGAAGGTTATCTCATTGTGTACAAGTGCCTGGCGTGATTTCATCACCCCATTAAAGCCTATGCAAAGCTTCTGGTACTGGCAAACTTTCCTGTTAATGCTTATGCAGCATTTTGCATAATAACTTCACAGCAGTGTTAGAAACCAGTGTACTCCAATAAAATAAAATATAGTTTTAAAAAAGAAGAAAGAGTGCTGCATTTTTATAGGCCTGGAATCATTTGCTTTGTTCCCTGCTTATTCTATGTCTGCTTAAGCAGACTCTGCTCTTTGACCAAGATTCTTAAGTGCTACAATAACACAAAGAAAGAAACATTAGTGATTTTTAAATAATCTCACTACACGAGAGAATGAGAGAAAGGAAATTCCAAAAACTTGTGCACATGTGGCAGGAGCTGCTAAAGCATACGCAGTGTAGAGTTCACCCTACCAAGGACTTCCTTGCACATGCTAACTGACAAGCGAAAACGTTTGCAGGATCTCTCTGAAAATCTGTCATTTGTGTACAAGGCAATCACACATATATTTATTGCAGTAACACTCCAGAAATATTTTCCTTGAAACAATGCTGCCACATGCTGAAAAAAGATACGTAGCCCTTGCAGACTGAGCGGATTGCCACCGGCAATAACCCCCTAGCAAAAGAAAGAAGTGAAAAAGCTGCTTGATAAGTGGAGAACATCTTTCAGCGTTGTGATAAATTTGAGTGACAGCAGTAATATCAGGGATTACTTATTCTCCATGGATATCCCTGACCTCGCCACTCGAGAATTCAACTAATTGGGCAGAAGCAGAAGAAGAAAGTAAACATATTAATTAAACTCATGCATGGGATTTCATGTTGAAACTGTCCATCCACTTTGATTTGAAAGACAAAACACATATTTGTTTTGTTTATGCAGCTGTCAGACGATAGCTTTAAATCCCCTTGCCCATCCAGTTTAGACGAAACCTTCTGATATTTTAATCACTTGGCTAAGTGGGAGGGTTGGAATAAAGGAAGAATGTATTTCAGGGTCAGATCCTTATCGTGAGTAAATCTGCAGAAGCCTATTGTAGCTAATGATACTGAAATGGATTACTTAGCCTTCTCCTTACTGCCCTGCACAATCTGGCCTTCCTCATTTGCTCCAGTATCTGAGAAACAGTTACAGACGTCCAAGCTGTTTCAAGAAAAGAAAAAGAAATAACTTATTCTGAATTAGGAGGAAACCAGGGTATTGGTGTCATAGAGATTTACCCTTTAACTTCCACTTAGAAAGGGGTATTTGAAAATGCTTTGCTCTGTCTATAATCCAGATTGAAGGACGTGAGCTACAAGCCTCTGTAGGAGAGATAATTATGGGAAACTCATAAAAAAACACCTAAATTCTGGTTTAATTTTCATATGCAGAGCAGATGTTTTGACAGATGGATGAACTTTATTTTTGTAACTGTCCGGGAAAAGTCTACATAACTCAGCCTAATCAGTGTTACGTATCTGTAGTGTTTGTTTTTCAATCTTTCTGCATTTGGCTCCTATGCTTTTGGTTGCAGACATTTTCTTTGTAATTTATTTTTTCAGGCTAATCTCTCTGTGCATAAGCCTTTCTATCAGTTTGATACACAAATACTGGGAAGCTCTTAAAAAATAAATGCACATGTTTGGTTAGTAAGTCAGACTTATTGATCTTTATTTGGTGGGAGCCCTGCTGGAAAGCTTCATTAATGCTTTAGGTTCTGTTCAAGGCAGCCACTGTGCTCTTATGCATGTTATAAAAGGGTGGAATTGAAGTATAAGGATCTGTGTGCAGACCTACTGGGCAATATGACTGTAATTCACACTCTGCATATAAGTGGCCTATAACTTCTCAATTTGTACTGTAAATGGGAGATTAATACAGTTGTATGTCTGCAGGGAGGCTAGTGCTTTGCCTGCAGTGTCTTAATGTGATGCAAACTGTGCTATCTGTTTTAATTTCAATGAACTTCCAGCTGAGAGTCTGAACCTTGTAGCCTCTGTCAGACTTAGATGAAGCAGAGCAGAGCTCATCACATACCCACCAACAAGTGTTTGCATAATTTATGGAGAGGTGCAGGTGCCAATTTATTAAGCAGCAATCGTGCAATCACAGTGCTGCAGAAGTTTTACTGCAAAAAATTTAAAACACAGCAATCCGAAATTCTCCTAACGAGGGCAGAAAGAAAGAGAGAGACCTTGCAGGTCTTGCTAGGAGATCCCAGGCGTCGTGTAGGGGCTTAGCTGCTTAGATTTGAAAATAGAGCTGCTTCTGCACAAGGACTTCAGCTCTTGGGGAAACCTCATGCCTTTTGTTGAAACATGAATGAAGATTAATCCTCTCCAGGGCTTGGCAAGATAAATGAATGGGGATTTTGAGGCCTGCAGTTACTCCCACATTATGTACCTAATTTTGTCTTTGAATCTGTACCTCAGTCATTCTGTGCCATATGCAATCACTTGCATTTTCTGCTGTACGTGTCTGTGTATAAACTCGTGCTTTAGGGCATAAAGCAGTGTTTAGCTTTTCTATGGACAAGGATTTTTTCCTGATGTCTTCAACTGCCCATTGTGAGACACGGGATCATTAGATAGAAGATTACAATGATTTACTAGAACGATTCCAGTGCTCCTCTTCTTTGAGAAGTATTTTCATAGCATGCTGTCATAATGGGTATGGCTGTACTCTGGAGAGCTTTGCAAAACTCACGTTCATTTTACTCACATTCTTCTACTAAAAGTACTTTGTATTTCAATTCTGTAGTGCTTTCACGTCCAGAATATGTTCTCTTAACAATTTGTCATCCCTAGATAAAGTAAAAGTAGATGCAAAAGTACCATGGGCTGAAGGCAGTGCTGGAGCAATGCTTAAAAATCCCTGGCAAACTTGTGCATCCTGGTTTCCATTTCCTGGGTACATCCTGTTCCTCCTGTGGGTATTTCCTCCTGTCTCTCATGTTTTACTGAGATGCTACGTTTCTCTGATTGCCTCATGCTGCTGGCATGGACCTTTGCGTTCGCAATAGCGGAGTGGCAGCAGGAGGAGCTGCGGCCAAGTGGGACAAGGCCAGGTTGAGGAGAAGGACGTAGTCCCGGCCTCCAGCCAGGGACTCCGGTGCTCGCCCTGCAGCCGAGCTGACGTCCTCACCGGTGTCAGCAGGAGAGCCGGGTGCCAGATTTCACAACTGGAGGTGTCTGGGTGCCAGAGGATTAGACTTGTAGCAAGGGTGAGAACATGGAAACGTGGGTAGTGAAAGATTAAGGGGGTTATCCAAGGCACATGTAGAAAATTACTGGGAGAGCGTGGTCGCTTGAATGCACAGATACTTACCCTAATTATTACTGTCTCCTGATACCTTTGTTGGCATTAATAAATGCTGGAATTTGGAGGGAACCATGCAAAGTGATTAAAACTTACATTTTAGAGCTATTTGGGAGTATTTTCTTCTGCAGACCACGTAAGGTAGGAAAACCAAATATTCATGATCTCAGAAGAGACTCCTGCTAAGCTAAGAATATCCCTTGGAAATGCTTAGCTATGAGGGGACATTTTCAGGCACCACAGTGTGTCTGTGCGGCTGCACTTAAGCCGAGCTAAAGGGCCGGACCTGCTCGCCCAGCAGTGAGGTCAGTGATGGTGCTGGTTTGGTCCTGGTGAGACTCACACTGGCTCAGAGGCAGGGCAGGGACTTCACTTTGAACTTCTGAGCTGACAAGATCTTAAATCACAGTTGTAATTTCACTTTGATGTCATTTGTCATGCTTTAATACCCCTTTTTATTTATTTATTTATTTTACAATCATGTAAAATATATAAAGAAATTTAATCTTGTTAGGGATGTGCATGAGAATTTACTGAATAGACCTTAATGGCTCCTTTATGCAGCTATAAAACGGTGGAAAGAGATATTAGCAGTTTTAGCTGGACTAGGAATGTCAAATATTATATAAATTTATTTGATATTTTCAAGAGTTTATGGCTTTAAGTATTTACCTTCCCCGTTGTTTAACTAGACTGTGTGTTTCTCAGACAACTGTAGTAAAAATCTGTAGTGCAAGGAATTAAGGAGAATTGAAAAGCTGGAAAGAATGAGCCAAATTTGCTTTTGGACACATAATACAAATCCAGAGTAACTCTGCCAGTATTGACATAGTTACACTGCAATAGATCTTGAACAGTTGAAGGAAAAATATGGCTATGAAGGAGTTAAATTTTTCCTTCCCTTCCCTTCCCTTCCCTTCCCTTCCCTTTTCTTTTCTTTTCTGTTCCATTCCTTTCACCATATGCTAATCTGGAATAATACAGTTGAAGATGGTAAATTTTTATACCTTTCCATATAAACTAAAGAAGTGTCTGCCCCTATGCTAATGAGAGTTCTCTGTCCCACCTTTAACATATTAGCTATATAATACCTCTTGCTCTATATTACAGATAAGCAGTCAAACAGTATTATTTAGCATATGATTATGGCGACAGATGCCATGTTACTGCAAATCTGAATAGCTCCAGTGAAAGCTGCATAAACTCATTTTAGCTTCTTATTTTCAGCCCATCTACCCTGCAAATTTTGAAAGGGTCTGTGTCTACTGTCCTCTAACATTTCACGTTGTTCAGATAGGCAGTATCTAAAACCTGCAATAAAGAATTGTAGACCACAAAGACATCTTAAAATCATGATAAACCAATAAGGCTTTATCAGTAAGGTAAAGCATAGTGCCACTGAAACAGTGGCAAGATTCAGTTTGGCCAGATATAAACCTAAGTGAGAAATTTCTGATTTAGTTGAATAATGATCAAATCTTTAGTCAATTTAAAAGCATGTAGGGTCAAAGTAAAAAACATGGAGTGCTAAAGGGTTTAAGAAAGGGTCGATTTCAATTTCATTCATTTTTAATGTTATGTGAATTTATAGTAGTTGTTCATTTTTACTCTCCAAGGTACTGAGTTCATAACACCCTTCCATAAAGTTTTCCCATGTTTCTTTCATTAAAAAACAAAGAATAACAGTACTAAGCACAATATATAAACACACAGGATAATTCTGGTGATTTATTCCATGTATTTGTCCAATGCTGTACCACAGTGGCATGGGAAGGCAGTTTCAGGATGCGAGTAATAGATGTATACTTTTGTTTATACATGTGTAGGAGGAAGAATATATATGCACTAGATTTTATGTGTTTTTTTGGGGGAAGAAAGGTCAGAGAGGAAAGAATGGAGAGAAATTCCATGTAACATCCATCTCTGTTTCCCACAATTTCCTGCTGGATTACCTTAACTATCTCTGTTTTCTCTTCCATCTTAGTGAGAAGGATAGCTTGAGTAGTCAAGAATAAGACAACGGCAGGGGTGATGATGCCCTCTGGGCTGTTCTTAATACATGGCTGATCTCTAACGTGCAAATAAACTGAAGAACTATCATTGCAGCAGAATGATACAGGGGAACATCATTTTACGTGCATTGGTTACTCTTTGCTTTTCCCACTGACACCTCCTTCCTGACAGTGCGGTTATTTCGTGCTGGAGTTTACTATTTCAGTTCTCAAGCAAGTTAGAGATGGTGGGGATGCCGGTCAGGAACATTTCTGGGAAGACAGTGGCTCCAAAGGTATTTTTCCACGGTATCTAATCCTCTGAGAGCAGGCAATAGGGCTTGCTGCTCTAAGACCTACCAAAAGGATGCCTTCAGTCTGGGCTAATAAATTCTTCCATTGGCAAGTGATGGAACAGCAGCACTTCTAAGCTTGCTTCCCTCTCCCACTGTTGTAATTGTGCTTTGCCTTGCAAGTTGCCATTTTAATTTTCAGAAAAGAGGCAAAATAGTTTTTAATAATAATATTTTGTAGAAAATTTTTTTTATTTTATTTATTTTTATAAACTGTAAACATTGCACAATACCAAAAGTCCATAAAAAAGTTTCTTTAGCTTTTAATGCAAACTTTACAGGAAATGGCTATTTTGCATTGATATATTTGTTCTTCTCCAGTTTGCTATCAATTTTATTATCAGTGTATACTGCTGCTTGACAAGAATCAAAATATTTGCTTTCATTGTTCAACCTGATTAAATTAAAAATATTAAGGGAACAGAAAAAGTGATCTCTGACCGTCAAGTTAGGCCTATTTCCCTTTTAATAAAATTAGACATTAACAGTGGCATTTGTGTTAACAGACTATAGATAATATTTTAACTAGGGACTGTTAGTGTTACTGTGTTTTTTTAATTGCTGAGAACTTGAATTATTGATGGTAAATAATTTATTTAGGTAGAAAATACAATGTCTAAGTCTTGCAAAGCTTTTATTCTAGGTGATGTGAGTAGTTGCCTTAGACTTAAAAGTGTGTGTACACATCTTTGTAAAACTGTTCGCTAAGCATATAAGATAGAGGCGAGACATCACACATATTATTGTTAGAAATACTATATCAATGATTTATTTTTCATCAACTGGTTCCATCTGGCCCATTTTTTTTTCTAATTGTTCCTTAATTAAATACAAGCATGCAGTTCCTCCATTTCTCTTCATTATCTCACTCTGACACTTTTGTATAAATGGGTTTTGTCTTACAAACATAGCAATAAACTTAATTATAGAGGGTGAAGTGTCTTAAGAAAAAAAAAAAACAGGAAGATCATTTAGGTAATATTTCCTTCAAAGGTGGATACTTTATTAAATGTCAACCAAAGATATTTAAATTGGATCCTCAATCAAGGTGTTTATTAAATGCCTAGTGATAAATAAGCTCATAAACAGCATGCAATGATCACACTTGTAAAATGTGCTCCTTCTGCCATGCATCCCCAGTGCAGAAAAGCTCCCATTACTCATGATCACTGCTTGAATTAACTTTGTGGATAATATTATTTTATTTTTGTTTTCATTCCCCTGTTTTTTCACAGAGAGAATGTGCTAATTTCATCAAGGTGCTTAAGGCTTATAACCAAACACACTTGTATGCCTGTGGAACGGGGGCTTTCCACCCAGTGTGCGCCTATATTGAAGTTGGAAGCCATCCTGAGGTAAAATATATTAAAATCTGTGTTTTCCTTTTTTGTCTTTAGGGTCATTCTTGAAGTGTTGCCAAGATTTCCATCCACCCAAATTGTCCCAAGTTCTGTGGCTTGGGGGATGGGTAGGATGTGCTACTGAGGCTGCTGCTGCTGAGCTGCCCAACTAATCATACAACATCCATATGTTGCCCTCTTAATGCAAATAAGCCCACTCTGATATATAAAGTTAAGTGTACTCAAACATCAGTGTCACCAGCTCAAAGCACTGGGACTATGCTGATGTTCCTGGCTGAAGTTTTCATTAGAATGACTCTGCACTCCTGTCGCTGATTGTATTTTAATCCGTAATCATTCCATAAAAGCCAATTGTTTTAGTTTGGTATTAAAACAGGGTACACAGTATGAGTGCTTTCAGTCTGATTTACCTGAACATCATTCCATGGACCGTTTCAATTTATCAGCCAGATTTTTAATGTGTTTGCAGCAGTCACATTTAATTTATGGTTATGTTTTATTGATAAATCCAAAACTGTGTTGCTTGTGGCTTCTGAGGAGCAACAATTTCAAGTTACTGTATGGTTTTGCAGGTCAGGTTTTCGGTTTTCCCTGGAAATAAGGACATGTAACTGAATGAGAGCTCATTCAGTCATTTAAAAATCAGATTTTCTTCTCGTAAATGAATGAACCTTTTGAATGTTAACTGTATAGTTATAGTCTGGAAATAATTTTTCTCCATAAAAATGTCTTCTGATATTTGAAACGTGAGTCTTCATAATGTTCTAAGCATGGCGTTTTGAAGGGATAAAGAAGCTGCAGAGTATAAGGGTTTTTTGTTTTTTTTTCTTTTTTTTTTTTTATTCTTTAATGTGTTATTCCAGAATGCATTCTTGGCAATTAGCGATTGTCTCTTGACCACACGCAGTATGTCATTGCTTACTGCATTAAACAGATTCTCTGCTTCCTGAGATCCATTTGGGAATTAGTAGGCATATTAATTAACTCGCATTGTAAGATGTGTGTCAATCAATTCTTGGCTATCTGCCAAGTGAATCTATCTGCAAAGAGATAGCTGGTATGAGGTCATTTACTTTTACATTTGGCTGTTTTATGAGTGTACCGTAAAACTAACACACACTTTATCAAGGATTTATAGCAAGGATGTCCAGAGAAGAGAGGCCAGATCCAACCTTGGTTTAACATTTGGAGTTTTGAAAGACTTGTGTCAGTGCTGTCTTTGTCCTTGGCCCTGAAAAAGAATATTTGAGTCATCTTCCTTTTAGTAGTCCATAGCTGTCAAGAGAATCTAAGTCCTTGTTCTGTTAATCATTTTTGCAGGGACTTTGTTGGTGCTCGTGCACCCAAATCTTTCCCTTGGCTTCAGCTTCACAAACTATGGCAGTGACGAGTGTTTTTATCTGAACTACCTCAAGCCTTGATATACTTTGATCTCTTTTTCATGCGTAAGCCAGGAGTTAAAACAGCAACAGTCTCTGTATCTTCTGCACCATCTCAGATGGTCTCTCCATCCTCTCAGTCCAGCCTGTGTGGATAGAAGATGGGGTAGGCAGGAGGCAGCTCCACCTTCCACCGCCCGGCTTCCAAAGCTGCATGGCAAGTCAGGGTGCCATCCCTGTGACAGGAACAGCCAAAGGAGCTGGTCGAGTTTGGAAGGAAGAGTAGTCCTTACTGTCTCCCTCAAAGCTGGAGCCTGCTCCTTCTTCTCCTGCACACGGAATGTCTAGGAATTTCATATGCCTGGACGAGGAGGGAGCTTGATTGACATCAGCTCCTAAAGTTACTAAGAATAGAGGATACCGTATTAACCCCTGCCACCCTCCATGTTGCATGTGCAAGAGCCAGGTGGTTTGTGTCACCACGTCACACAGCAGCACCGGACATGCCAGCGAGCCGGGGGCTGCTTCTCTGTCATCCCTGTTTTACACCTCCCGAGTGTACCGAAAAAGGGAAATGAGGGTGAGCGGTTGATTTTGAAATAAAAAAAAAAAATGCCCTCTAGAATATTAACCGAAGACTCACTTTCCACAATACTTTCAGGAAATTACCTGGCTTCTCCATCTGCTTATTTCTTTTCAAGCACTCAGAAGAGAAGAGATAAACATGAACTGATGAGGGGAATAGCTGGGTACTCACAGGCTGATGAGACTGCTTGTCTATATGGTCTCTAAATGCAGCCTCTCTTGTCTGAGCACAGGAGAGAAGAAGAAATGAGTATGGCTCTAGCTGACAGGGCTGGAGAAGTGAAATTAAATAATAAGAAGGAAGTGATAGAAAGAGACACTGGAAGCAATTGGAATGGATTGCAAGAGGCTGGAATATTTTTATGATTGGGGAGAGAGGAAATAAATTGCTTTATGTGACAGTCATAAAGTAATGGAAATATGAATTGCTAAATCTGTTGCATATCTTTCCTATATGAAGCAGCATATTACAGCCCTGTTCCATATTGGAAGAAAACCATTTCTAGAGATGAAACTAGGCAGATCTAATTGAGTTTGATGAAGTACAGTAAAAGAAATAATAATAAAAAGGTAAAAGGATATGAACAGCATGCTGTGCATCTGATTAAAAATGATCTGTGCAAATGTATATAACCTAATATGTTGTGAATTACACCACATTCTAAGGAGTAAAGCAGACTAATCTTTCTTTAAATCCATTCCAGATGTGGAAGTGAATAGCCACAGTATTTAGAGGGAAGAATAAAGTTAATGTTTGAATAGACTTTCTTATGACACATAGGCTTGAGATCGTATTTAGGGAAGACAAAGAACATGTATAGACAGAGAATATTTGAGAGGAACCTAACTTGGATGATTTGAATCACCCGCTGGAGAATCCCTATCTCTGTCTTGAGTGATAAAGCAAATTGGCTTTTACTCGAATGTCAATGCTATGTCTATACCTTGTCTCTGAAGTTAGGAGAGTGACCTGACATAGACACCTACACCTATTCTGGGTCCCTACAGATGAGCAACTCATGACCGTCTCCACGTGAAGCAATAGAATATGAGAAGGCAATTACTAGAAAGCACAAGATCATAATTAGCACCGCTATACTCTGCCCCCTCTGATTGTGGATGAAACAGTTTCAAATGTGTGGGAATGGTGAACCCGTGGTTGAAAAATCACCTGAGTCAGATCTGAGGTTAAAAAGAACAAATCCAGGCATGGGGAGACACAGCGGTGCATTAAACGTAGCTGAAAAGCCCGGCAGGATGCGGAGTGCACCTGCCTGTGGGGCCACTTCCCCAGGCCTCCCTTTGGGATAGTTTGCATGCTCAGGAAGGAACGGGGTTTTCTGTTTGCTTAACCTTTGCACACAGGTGGAGTCTAGTGGGTGCCCCCCTAGAATCCCTTATTTAATGCTCGGCCATCACAAGAGCTGGCAAAATCGTTTGGCAGCTCCTGGGCAGGAATGCACTGGAGTTACTTCAACCAAGCTGAACCAGCAGACACTGCAGAGCTAGTCCCGTGTCTTTTATTACCTCCTAATTCCAAATTTCTTGTCATTGTCTGACAGATTAAAACTTATTTTTAGCTGGATGAACTTAAAAGATCTGGGATCACTTTACTTGCAGGTTATTTCTTGTTCTTAATAAATAAAGAAGCTCTAAATTCAGTTCAGATTTATGATGTACATAAAACATTAAGTTATTGCATATGAAGTTATATAATGCTACCACCTGTAACATATTTGCTTTTTTCCGGTCTCTGTGCATTTTAAAAATCTTGGGTTCAACTCATAAAATGTTGCTAAGTTATACCTTCCACTCCTTTTGCCCCTTCTGTACTTCGCATTAGAAGAAGTCCAGAGTGCATTTGCTAGGTCAGGGACATCTTGTTCTGATACATTTATGTATCTGCCTTTTATATATACATATACACACGTACACACACGCACTCACACATACACATAGAGTAAATATAGTGATGGAAGAGCCCGTTGTTCCTTAGAGAATAACTTTGAAGGAACACACTACAAGGACCAGGGCTACTGCTGGTAGGAGAAAAAAAAAAAAAAAAGCTAGAAAAACAACAAAAATCTTGTGTTTCATTATGTAATATGGGTAAAACATTGACTTCACTAGTAGCAGATGTGGCATAAATCAGCATAAATTCATTGAAGACGGTGGAGCTGTGTCAGTTTACATCAGTTAAGATTCTGGCCTGTGGTTTTTAAGTGAAATATTTGAGCAAATGATTTCTTAAATTAAGACTCACCTCAGGCTAATTTGCTTTCCATCTAATTAATGCTGCTTTTATATGGCATTTATGTGCTTGCCAAATATTAAGAAGAGGAAATCTACTATAACAAATATAAAGAAAAATGATACTGCTAAAGCATGATTCGTGTCTGGGATATAGCAATTCTAGCCATAATTACAGTCACAAGGAAATGTTGATAGAGGGAGATCTAGCTTATAGAGCTACAGCAGTTCAGTTCAGAGGTGCTTTAATCTTCCAAACCAACAGCTATCATGTTGCTATAGTGGTTGAAAATAAGGCTGAAAGAGGTAGATCTCTCGTTAGTGTACAGGGTAAGTAAGTACTGTCCCTTCTGCTGTTCTGTCGTGTCTGGATTTCCCATCCGTTTGGCTTCCTTGTGTGAAAACTCTCTGCATAAAATCAGGCTTTTCACACATGTACAATTTACCTCCGCTTGTCAAAAAGAATAAATCTTGGCGTAGTTAGAGCCTTCCTAGCATTTTGGACATACATCCTTTCATACACAGTTATATATAGCTATATATAGGATAGATTTTTTTTTTTCCAAGTCATAATTCATTATGTCCCTGTCCGTGAATGGGAAGCTTCTAGAGACCAAGTGGCAGGATTTACCAGAAGGAGAACCATAGGAGGGAGAGGAAGCGTGACAGCCCTTTGCCCTAGGACTTCCTTGGTGAGGTATTTGTGCTGGTAACATAGGACAAACATTTCTATATGGAAACTCAGATCTGTTCTTGGATGTGTTGTATATTACTTAGTGTATATATATATACACACACACACATACATACTTTTAAGCAATGTGGTGCAGTAGCATGCATTGTTACCAGCTTCGTGCCAGGTCCCAAATGGCACCTCTCGTTACACAGCGTTATCTTGCGATAAAGTTACACAAGTGGAAGGTCATTAAAAAGTGGTAACATGATTCCTGCTTAAAAGACTTTTTTTTTAAAACTCCATAAATCCCTTTGTAAACAAATATGAATCCAGTTCATGGTTAAATCCCTTTATTTATGAAGGCCTGTCTCTGAATATATCACAGATCTCCTTTTAACTTAGCTGTATTTTGAAGAGTTTTTACTTGCTAACTAGGTTAAACTAGGTGTCCTCAGGTTTTTCGAAACTCTGTCCTGTCATCTGAACCAAAAGATAATTCCAATAAAAGCTTATTTCCAGAGCCAATCCTTTAAAGTAGGCCTATTAGGCTTTATGTATAATTTAGCTGTCGGAATAGTTAAATTTATGAGATAAACTTTCCTCAATGGAATACTGCCCATGGCAGCAACGGCTGACATCTCTTGCCTACCCCTCACTGCTGTGAAAGTCTCCACAGCTGCTACAGACACTTTATGCACCCAAAAGTGAGATACCAACGGCAGAAATTGCAAAGGAGAGAGTTTTTTTTTTGTCAGGCAAGTACATCTTTTAGCAAGATGGGAGCTGATTTGTTAACTCAAAGTAGATACATACTTGACTGTGGATGTAAAACAGACAGCTAAGGATATAATCATTTAAATTTGCAGCTAGTGTTCATTTTTCTGACATATTCAATTAAAAAGGAAGTGTCCCTGTGACAGCTGAACATTTGACAACTGGTTCATCCATTGAGTCTTCACTTTTCCCTTGCAAACGTACATTTGTAAGAACAAGACTAGTCCAGATCATACGTGCAATGAATGTAGCCCAATATCTTAAAATTCAGATGTGGTACAAGTACCCAAATAGCCTTTCTGGGGAGAAAGTGTTTAGCAAAGGGGTCGTGCTTTAATCATTGACAGGAAATGTGCACATCTCAGGTTCGCAGCTGTCGTGCGATGCGTTCAGGGCTGCCCTCGCATACTGCATAATTGCACCGGAGTCGTTTGGAATCTATTTATGTCTGAAGTGACAGAAAGTCGGTAATTACGTCGAAGGTTCACTTGGAGATTTACAAGTTGAACATTTACATGCAGGAAATGGAGTTGAGGTTTAGACTGCCACAAGTCAGAAGAGCGCAGTCGGCTTTTTCCTTCTTCACCTTTATTCCTAAGCCTGGTGACTTCATTGGTGTAGGCAAAGGAGAGCACAGTTCTGTAGTTAGTCATACTGAGAAGATGAGAAGCGGGACAAAGAGGTGGAATTTACAACTGCAAGGGCCATTTGTTGCACAGCAGAAACCACTAATGAATCTCCTATTATTATTCAAGTCCGATCAGTTCAGCTATTCAGCAACTAACTTTTGTTTAGGGCTTGATAAATATATCCAAATTGTTACGGCAGACCTCCCAGCTTATCCTTAAGGAAAAAAAAAAAAGAAAAAAATCAACTCCAGAACCCCCTTACCTTATCCATATGTTTTGAGGAAAACATAAATGAAAGTCACTCTGCAGGTGATGTTCCATGGTTCTGCAGCTTGACTTTAATTGAAAACTCTTCTAAGATGAAAGAGAGCTAGAGTATGGTTTGTAGCAAGTGTTAATGTTTCCGTGCGTCTGGTCCGGTCACCAGAGAGACACGATGGTGCAGAATGAACCTTCATAGGTTCATTTTATACTCACTTCCACTGAAAAAAAAAAAAAAAAAGGCAGATTTTTTTCGATGTGGAAAGGCTCTGGCATGCGCAATAGTGTCAAACCTGCACCTCCTGCCTCCTAATGAGAGGAATCTACGCGCTAGCACACTGACCCCGTGATAACTGGGAACCGCGTTGTTCCTGAGCACCCACCGCCCTGGGCCCAGGAGCGCCTCTTGATTACAGTGGGGACTGTATACAGTGTGCCACAGCTGAGCGACCGGCATGAATAAGGAACTGAAGCCAGTCGACATATTCATTAGGTTCAAAGAAAGGAGCCCCGGCACTGTGGGAAAACTTTTGTTTATGCTGCTAGAGGGGAGAGAAAAAAAAAAGAGTGAGATAGAAAGGGACCTCCATGGAAGTGAATTCGTGATGTGGACTGTGCACAACCACTGAGTGGATTTTTACTTACATTGCACGCAATACTTGGTGAATCCAGGCCTTGAAAGCTTATCACAGGAAGGATGAATATCTTAGAATATGCTCCGATAATGCATCATTCAAATCAAAGACCTCTCTTAAGATCTGGCTCTAATTTTCCTACGTGCCTGTGCTGCTTTTTTCCCTAGTAGCAGTTGTTTTCAGTGGAGTTCTCCATGAGTTATATCAGTGTAACTAAGACTTAACTTCTCTCTGCCTTTATATCGTCAGAGAAAAAGCGTGGATTTCTAGCACTGCCTGAGCGATGAGTCAGTGTTCTCTGATTGCTTTGGGAAAATTAATCCTTATGGTCATTGCCACTGAGGCTGAGAGTACTTTCAGAGTTCTCATTTGGACATTAATAATTTCATCTACTAAAGATCGCTTTTAAAGGAATTATTTATTTCCAGGATGTAAATACTCACATTGGCAACATGATTACTTTGTCTTGTCATAACACAGTACCATTTTGCCAAATCATTACAAAATTATTACTACTTTTTTTTTTAAAGAGAGGTGGCATTCAACAGTTAAAAGACTTTTTTCAGGTTAGGATTCTTATGTTCATCAATAGAGTCCGTACTGTTTTTAGTAGCACATAGAGCATTATCCTCTTGTTAGAGTAACCATTGAAAACATTAACCCAGCTCCACAGTCATGCTGCACATGTGAGATCTCATCCACACATTTCCAGAAATAAAAGACAAGTGTGGCTGAATCATTTGTTCTCCAGACCAACATGGAGAAAAAAAAAAAATCAAATCACCATCTGGTGGAAAACCAAATTAATAAAAACAATGATTAACCAGCACATAGGATACCCTGACTTAACTAAGGAAATGAGTTAATTTGGAATATAATTTCTTGATGCAGAGGTGGAGAGCAAAGCAAATCTTCAAGAGGGAGTTTCCCAGCGCAGCTCTGGTTAGACCGTCATCAAAGCAGCGTCATCCTTAGATCTGTGTCCCCACAGATGGGGGGAGATGGGAGGTGACTCCTTCGAGATGGGAGGTGACTCCTTCGAGAAGATTCACATGTCAAGGGTGATTCCTGCAGCTGAAGGAAGTGGCTGTATTTTGTGCGTAGCGCTGTGCAAACATCTTGTCAAGAAGGCTTTAAACAAGCAGGGTCACAAAGCGACAGGTTTCAGCTGGGATGATGTTCCGTGTAAAGGCCATGAAGATGTGAAATGTAGAGCCACAGGAGGCCCAGAGCTTACACCCATGCTGTATCTTCTGGCCCAAACCAGCCTCCTGCCATGCTGGGGTCTGTCAGTCAGAATCCCAAACTCCCGAAAAAGCAGCTTTTCTGAAAGGGAAAGATGAGAACGCTCATGGATTTTAGAGCAAGCTTTAAGACATGTTCAGGATTTAAGGATTTAAGACATATTCAGGAAAAAAAAAAAAGAGGAGAGGAGAAAAGGAAGAAGAGAAGGAAAGAAGAAGGAAGGAAAGAAGNNNNGAAGGAAGGAAGGAAGGAAGGAAGGAAGGAAGGAAGGAAGGAAGGAAGGAAGGAAGGAAGGAAGGAAGGAAGGAAGGAAGGAAGGAAGGAGAAAAAGAGTGACTTTCCATAATAGAAGGCCTCCTTGGTGTTTTTCCAAGCTTCTTGTACATCTCTCTTTTTTCACCAACAGTTGCATTTGGCCTGACAAAATTGGCTTCTCCATAATGATTAAATCTTATTTTTCACTTTATAAAAAACAGGGCAACTGCAGGTGAAGCTGTGATTTCTCTGAATAAATATCAGTCCAGAGGTGTTTCCAGGGGTTGCCTGGTGGAAGAGTAAATAATTGTTCTTTTCTTATTGTCTTGACCATCCCTGCTTTTATGAAGAGACTCACTTTAATGTGAAAATGCGTTTGTAACACTTTCCAGATGCCTTCTTGCCCTTGCAAGTTTTTAATTTCTTCTGTATTTCTTCTATACTGTTTTATAAAAAGATTGTCTTAAACTTGTTGCTCTCTAAGTGTCTTTAAATCATAAAATACCACTATTCATTTCAGCAAGAAAATAATGCTAAAGGTAGATGCCTTGATTAATGGTTAATACTTTGATCTTTTAATCTTCTTAAGAAGATGAGATTGGACCAAACTGTAAAATAATGGATGAGAATGAATACCATATATGCCATATCTAGGCAGAGGATAGCTGTAGGAGGAATGATCTTTTCAAACCTTGGACAGAGATAGGTCAAACCATTGTATCGCTTTCTAACTTTGCTAACGACCTTTGCAAAGGTTAAAGAAAAAGTTGTTTATCTATGAAATCTTTCATCTTTTGCATCATGTGTTTCCCTGGCACAAGATGACACAGATAGATTAACAGTCAGGTATTTCAAGATCTTAAAAGTCTGACAGGAAAAAAAAAAATCTTCACCTTTCTTTAAACTGTGCTTTTATGAGTGTGTGAAATCTCATTGGGCGCTGTATGCATGACTGCTGCAAGAGCATCCAGCAACAGGAGGAGAATCCAGGTCAGGGATGGGCCAGGGCTGGGACGGTGCTTCATGCAAGCAAAGAGCATGGGCTGTGCATAAAATTACCCAAAAATGATGGATGTGCAAACAGTGCAAAGGCATAAATAATTGTCTTGCTTATAGACTAGTTTGCTTTTTTTCGCCACGAGGAGTTAGTCACATTGCTTCTGAGAGATTGTGGGATATTGCTTTTTTTGATCTTGGAAATTGGGCTAAGTGATCACAGCAATTCTCTTAGTCATGAAATTCTAAGAATAAAGTCACTAGAAGTTAGGGGGAAAAGCAAGTCATTTACTCTTCCCTTAAACCCTTACCTTGTGTATAACAACTTGTTTCTGCTTGTGGCACTCATTAAGTCTGCTTGGAAATGTGGTGGCTTCTGCTCATCTTTTCAGTGTAAACCAAGCTTAATGGTCCCCATGTATCAGTGCTGCTGTGAAGGGAACGCGATGTGGGCCCTTCCTTCTCCTCTCCTTCTTTATATAAGACAAATACTGTTTGGCTGTGACCTGGCTCGGGTGAAATGCATACCTGTGACTCCTTCCTGCCTCTGTGGACTTTGAGTAAATTAATTATTTCCTAAGTAACTCATTTCATCGGGAAAGGGTAACTTTCGACCATTGTTTGGCCATTTAAGGAAAGACGAAGCTAATAGCAGGTTTTTTTCCCTCTCTTTTTCAGCTTCTGTATTAATTGTGAATATAATTCATATATGGCTATTTTAATTTATTCCAAAGAGGAAAGCTTTTTTTTTCTTAAGAGAAAAGAAATGTATTTTTCTTTAACTCAGATGGTCAAATTAGAATATGAAAAACATACTAAATGAAAAACTAGTCACCGCAGGAAAACTGAAGAAAGGTGTTGTACAGAACGAATAAATATATCATGATGAATTCATGCCTTTTAGAATTGGCAGTGACTTGCTGTGTCATCTAATCTGTCCTAATTTGTATACATCTGCAGTCTACCATTTACAAGTCTGGACTGTCTTCTCACCTGTAGTGATATAAATCACAATTAATGATTCTTGCAATGTAGCATTAATTTACATTTTAATCCTTTCTTTTTCAAAGAATGCATGTCTAATTGTATCTTTAAACATTGTCCTAAACAACTCTTTTCCTATTCTGTGTATGCATCAGGCAGTTCCAGAAGAGCTATGGCATAACTTTCCTCTTGTGTGATTACATATATTTTAGTTAAGAAATAACACCTGATTTATGAAAATCTGTGGATTCCTCTGAGTTGCAACATGGTCACACTAGGGAAAATATGTTAATAAATGTTGGCAAGTACATAATCAGAGCACAGAATGAGAACACAATACTCTCCATTAATGAAATATGATCCATAATGAATCTTGCATGGGAGTGCTAATAACTACATTTAGGTTAAAGTGCTCAGATGTCACAGTCTAACAATATCTGTCTTAGATGTGTATCATTACAGTAAAGTAATTAAAGGTTACTTAGCTGTTAAATGGTTACCTTGGAGGAATCCTGCAAAAATGTGGTTCCAATCTTGTCTCCACAGTGTAATGAATTAAAGAAATTAAATATCAGCCTTATAGTAATCTATTTTATGCACAAAATATGTGATATATAAGTATCAGAGTGATCAGGGTCCGTTTCCGCATACTCCTTGAGTGCAAGGTTCAAGCAGCATGAGGGGACTATAAACATTCACTGGATCCTTTTCATACCTCTGTGCTACCTCTCATTGAAAGCCTGGTAATTAATGACTATGGTTTTGCTAACAGCTCTGTCTGACTCATCAGGAAGATACTTTCAGGGATTACTAGCTTTGCTGTCTTCTGAACCAAATATAAACCATGTCATAAAAGTTAAGTAATTGGCTTGCTCTGGGTTTCACATTGGTTTCACACTGTTTTTCACAAATATTTCACAATATTTCAAATATTTCACAAATATTTCACATTACCCATTTAAGTGGGAATATGTGTAACACCACTGACAAAGCAGGGCACTGCAATAAGAGCACATATCTTTCTTCATAATTTTTATTATGGATTTCACAGATTTTGGCTTCAAAATGTGTTTCCCAGTACCATGCAAACTAGTAGTGACACAAACATGTATCTCACTTTTCTCTTTGCTTAAATGGAAACAGCTGAGCAGGTAAATAGATCATCCATCTGAGCCCTTTTCACATGTACCTTAGAAGATGTGAAGTTCAGATCTCTGCTGTCCTCCTGAGACGTTGGCTCTGCTCCAGGCATTGAGATTATTCACATACCTGAAGTTTCACCCTTATTTAAATGTTTTGCCTGTTCATGTCTTTTGACAAACCAGGAGGTGAAAAAAAAAAAATCTCATCTTGCAAAAAAACTGTGCTCACAACAAGACTAGGAGAGCATTGGCAGGATGAAAGGAAAGATTCTTGATAGGAATCTGCCTTTTTCGTACCACGATGCAGCTTTTGTGCCAGGGACATAATTGGTAGTGGTGGCACCGTCTTATCTGTGATATGCAAAGCTCCTGCACGTTTCGCTTGAGGATGACACTGAGGTTACATCTTCGTTTCCAGTCCTCAGGCTTCTGCTTCAGCCGTAATTGGTTTTACTGCCAGCAAGTCAGATTTCTTGCTTCAGTCATTGTTCTGAGAAAATGATCCCATGTCCTTGGGCCAAAAACACCCTCAGATAAGCTAAAATAGCACCGATGGAGCTATCTGTACACTGAGTATCCTTTGGATGCCTTTTAAAGACCTTCTACAGACATAAGGTCCGATGTTTCCGAGTTTCAGCTTACCTGGAACAAACACCAACAGTAAAAAGTGAATTCAACACCTTAACACCTTACACTCCATGCCTCCAAAAGCCCAAAGTTACAATGTGCAAGTTTACAAAGGTACTAAGTGTCTTGATTCTAAAAGAATTAGCCAGCTCCGTGTTTTTGTAGCTTCTTAAATAATTAGACTTTTGCTTCTTCTTGGGCATAGTTAAATATACATATACAGATTGCTCCAGCCTGATTCTCCACCTGTGAAATAGAGGAAAAGGTCTCCATAATAGAGAAGTATTTTCTTCCTGTGAGATTTTTTTTTTCTTTTACCCTTAGATACAATTTTATTTTAATTACTATTTAGAAACCCATAAGTGTGTAAGCAGAAAAAAACAACTGGCATCGCTTATTTTTCAAAGCAGTGCCTCCCAGATCATTTTGTTCTATACTACCACAGTGCAGCATGGGACAAATGGTAAATCTGACAGTGTTTTTCTGTATGAGTGAACCAAAATTAGCTGTAGCTAACATTTATTTACAAGTTTGCAAAGGTTTCATAAGGAGTATGATTTCAACTACAATACAAACCTTGTGTGAAACAGCAAAAAAGTACAAATAATGCTGCTGTTTTTTCCCTTGATTTGATCCAAGTTTCATTCGCTCTTTGGCTAGGAATTAGTGATTATGAAGGTGATAGCTCAACAGTATTCATGGTGCCATATGCAATTTAGTCATAGCTGTTCGAGGTGCTTAACTTCATTTACTTTATTGAATAACAATTTATTTCATTCTGTTTTAACAAAAAAAAAAATCTCTATGTAAGGCATCACTCTGTGTTAGAATCAGGGATCTAGTTTCATTACCCCAGTGTGTATTTTATTTTTTTTAATTAAGTAAACAAAGTAAGAGTCTTCATCAGACTACTGTTTCTGTAGTTGGAATCTATTCCTGGAGTACTTACAGGAGAAGAAATCCCTTGAAGTCAGTAGCAATTTAATCTGGATAATGAATTCTGATTCCTAACCAGAAAGCACTGAACCTCACACTGAATTTAGGAAATGGAAAGAATGAGCATCATTTAACATGGAAAAAGGCTACACAGATCTTTCAAAGAGGGATAATACAATAATAAATGATGTAGACACAAGTCCAAGATTTATGCATGCTCTGAAAGACTGGTGGGAATAAATATAACAGCGATGGAGAAAGTGACTTTGTTCAACCTCCATGAAGAAAGGGAGCTGAAAACAAAAGTCTGGAGAAGGCAGTGGGAGTTTTGATCAGGGGAGCTGATTCTGCCAGGATTGAGCCCTGTCCACAAACAAACTTGTGAATATCTAGCTCAGGTGGTGCTAGTCCCTCCATATCCTCTCTCTGTTCAGCTTAGGTGCTACTTCAGGCCACCTTGCTGAGGGTTTGGTGGGCAGGTAAGCTGCAGCATGGCTCTTTTCTGCTTTTCATGCCCAGGTTTGTGAGTGTTATTTCTCTGGCAGATAATAAAAAGGTAATAAAAATATAGGGGGAAAAAAAGAAAAAAAAAATTAATACAGAAATACTAAATCTATCTCCCTGTCCAAAGATTATAGCATAATAAATTTGTATTTTCCTGACATTGTAAAAACACTGACATATCAGAATCACAAAATAAAAGTCTTAAAAAAGAGGGCTAAAGAAAAAAGAAAATGTTATTTTTTGGATGATACAGCATCTCTTGAAAAATATGATTTATTTTAGCTGACATTGCAGAAACGACTTTAGATAACACTTAATGACTTAGCTATTATTTTTACAATCAGTATATTTCATGGGGTACTAAAGATAATAAATAAGAAAATACTTTAAAACAAATAACAGAAGACAGGAAGGCTGGAGATTTCGGTTATTTATAAAGTAGAGCATCTTAGTCATATGAAGCACTGACTTCACTAAGTAGCAGAGTCAGAAGTAATTCTAGACTTATCTGTTGTAATAAAGAAAAATGAACAGACAAGGGAATATCTTTCGGGAATAATGAAAATCTCAATTATTGTAAGATTTAATCTGGAACAAATTGAGTCTTTTCCATTCGTGGTGCTCCAGTTTGGGCTGACTTTTGATTTTGATATTCTTATTATACTGTCAAGTTTAAAGCACAACCCTCTGAGCTTGTTTCAATATCAGTAATAAATACTGGGGGGTTTTTTTATGCAAGTATATTTGGAATACATTCTATTTGAAAAATAAGAGTATATTTCTTTCAACAATCAAATACCACAAATGGATAGTTCCTAGCAACCTTTTTTACCTCCCCACCATAATCCTATACCTATGTAATTTCTCCTATTCCTTCTAAATCACTTAGAATCGTACAGGTTGACAAGATTGAAGTGAAATTAAAAGAAAAGAATAAGAAGGTCTTAGAGAAACTGCAACAAAAGCTAACCCAGGCTAATTTTTAAGAAGTAATGCTGTACTAAAGACCATGTGTTAACAAGGGCAGTAAAGGTTGGATGGGAGGGTTACTTCTTGCAGAAGGCAAAAGGATGTTAAAGAGCTACTTGATGAAAACTGAGATGATGAGAGCTAAAGCATAAATAACTACTACCAATATCATTACAGAGGTGAGGGGATGAATCTAAATATTTAGCTTCAGTGTTTGCTAAATATTCGAAGAGCTTTCATTACAAAGACTTTACAGTGGTTTTTTTTCCAAGGACTTTCAGTGAACAATGGAAGACAAAGGGGAAAGGAGACACAAGTCCACATTTGTTCTTAAAGTTGTTTTTAAAGCCAAATTTTCCATGTCTCCACTCTTTGATTTCTGTGGAGACATAGAGGTTTATGTGCCAGTTTATCCAACTAATATAGCCATTAATCACATAGCTGTTTAAGTGCCTGTTCAAGTGCTTTTATGAAAAGGAGCCTCGGATCCCCATTCAGAAGGAACTTAAGCAAAAAAATTTATTGTTTTCAGGGAGGTCATTCACACAAGCAAGTAACAGCAGGGCTGGACCAAATCTGGAGTCTTTCCCTCCAGTGACTTGCATGAGATGCTTCAAAAAGACAGATTTGGGGTTTTCAGCCACAGCTCTGCACAGACAGGACACTAAAGGAGACAGGGAGACAGATCTTGTGTTACTCATAGTGCCGGGGAACAGCAGGTCATGAAACAGAGGGGGAAAGATAAAAAAAAAAGAAAAAAAAAAGTGACAGGAAAGATTAATCAATGGCAATGGCAAAGTATTGGAGGAATCTGAGATTCACAGTCTTTTGTTCTTTCCTATTATTATCTAATCTGCTCCCTTGAAAGTTAATTGCAGCCTAATTTCAGAGACTGCAAGTTATTTCACTGATCTAAAGCACCTGAAACACAGCCAGCTAGCTATAGCTAGTGTAGTTGTCTAGACTTATACTTCATCAGTGGAGAAAGATAAGCATCAAGCATCTTTAGAAATAGTGCTCATCTTTGTCACCTACATTAATTTGACCTTGAGGAGGAAAACAGGAAGAACAAAGTGAAAAAATGAGGCAGATACTCAGAAGTAATGTGCTTCAGAAAAGTTCCTGGATATTGATTTACTTTTCTTTGAAATGAAAAAAAATTAAGCAAATTGAAACCAAGCAGGGATTTCAGGAAGTAGTATGAAATTTCAGATACTACTTAGTTGTGCAAGAGCTGAGACAAATTATTATCTGGCTAAAACACAATCCATGCCAGCCTACAGAAGGAGACAAAGCTAGGCAATCATCAAACGTACATAGATCCCAATGCTCTGACTCACATCCTTGAAATGTACCTGTGCACCAAAATCTATCTATAAGAATTATTTTGTGTTCTTCCTCTGATATTGACATCTACAATAATAGTCCTTACGCACATGTTGAAAATTACTTCTGTATATGGATTTGTGTATAAATGACTAAGAATGAATGTGATGTTAAGACAGAGGCAGGAGAAGGATAGGAGTGCAACAGAAATAAGGTAGCAGAATACTGAGAGGTGGAATAAGTCTATTTGTTTTACATTGTACTATTTTCACTTCAATTTTGGGACCTATCATCATGGTGCAATTTCTAATTAATAGAGTTATGACTTCTTAAACTAGTTAAGAAGATTAACAGTGCAGGATTTAAGGCCAGTGACCAAAATGTGATGAAACAACCTGAAACGAAAGGTACTTAAGATAGAGAGAGGCTTCTGAATACCAAGAGACAAAATCCAGACAGCAGGAAAATAAGGTTAAACCATTCTATCTGAAGCCATTTCACAAAAAGAAGAGGAAATGTATGACATATGGTATCAAGTAAGGCACTTGAAGTGGAGTCTAAAAATGTTAAAAAAAGACAGCTGTAGGTTTGCATGATTAAAAGGGGAAATGAAAGATATTATGATATATCGAGAAAGCAAGGAAGAGTTATGAAACCCAAAGCAGATTTACTGGATGTTTGTTTGCCTTTCTTATCAACTGCTTTCCAATGTTTTTATTCAATTTATCTTCAAATTCAACCTCCACCTCTATCTTCCGTTCTGTTTCTCTCAGTGACATCAGTGTTGGCTATTAGCAGAAAAACTGGGTGGATCTTTGAGCCTTGAAACAAAATCAAAGAACAATTTAGGGAAAGAGATAATTATATATCAGCTCTTCTTCCCTCCAGTATGTTTAAACAGATTAGATTATTTTAATAAGTGTTGGATGTGATGGGAACATTTTAGAACTGTATTGTTATGTGAATTTCCTTTTATGATATTTGAGTCATAAAGGTTAGTGCTAAAATCCTTACCCTCTCCATCCCAACATGTAGTTTGCCTAAGTTATCTGATTTTTATACAAGGACTCAAATCATCTTTATTCTAAGCAAAAGGAGATATTTCTTCTTAGTTTTTGCCTGTAAGAGCGTTTAGCAATTTAATATTAAGTTCTTTTAGAGAAATGTATGTCACAGACAGTGGACTTCCTTGCATGTGTTGCCTGTTCTTGTGAAATCCAGGGGGTTAATAAGTAACTGAATGCCTGCTTATGACAATACCTCTGAGGTTTGGAACTCAGTTGAGATATTTCTTGGGAAACCAAAGGCTAACTGGGCACCGACTGGTGCCTTTGCACAAGCAATCTCTGCGAGCTTATCTGGCACCTTGTGGGCCGCATGGCGTGGGCTGAGCAAGCCAAGTTGCCATTAGTTTTACTAGGAGTCGAGACAAGGCGAAAAACCTCATGGCATTCAGGCTCAGGACCGAGAACGTCAGCTTTTTGCTTTGGCATGGATTTCTTGGCTAAATTGCCCGATTTCCCTCTGCCTCATTTCATAAGAACAGTAAAATTTGTCCAAAAAAAGAGGCTTATTTAGCCCAGGGTCTTGGTTCTCACAGAGCCGAGAATGGCTGTCGGGGAGAGAATCGGGAGAGCTTGCAGCAATGCCCGGTGATAAAGTTTCCCAGCCCCGAGCACTTGTCTTTCAGGGATTTCCCGAACCCAGGGAGGAATCTCTGTGTTTAATACTTTTTGATGCCTTGCTTTTTTGATGAATTAGTGCAGGCATTTCTTGAGCTCGTATATCTTTTTAAGCAGACACAATGTCCCAAGTCTTACAAATGGAAACGTGCAAGAAATAAATTTTTTCCATTTGTTTTAAACTTTCCAGCAGCTACATGTATTTGATGTCCCCAGTTAATTTTACAAATTTGAGAACAGTTTTCTCCTCTTCATATCTTTTCCAGTTTGCTGTATACTTCTAAAGTTAGAGGACTGGAGTTTCAAGCACTGTTAAAAGTGTGGGCTTGCCATGGCTTTATCGAGAGGCATAATGATGCTGTGGGTTTTGTTCTTTATCTCATTCTTTAAAATGTCTAAAAAAGCAATTTGCTTTTTTGACGTTGATCTCTTTCATAGGAAGGAGATCATACCTTTAAGATTTTGTTCGTAACTTATAAAATGAAATACTGTAGTAGGATTTGTAGAATTGTTCTCTATGGAAAGGTATAGAATAAAACAGTGGACTTCATACAAAGATGTCACAAAGTCCTCAAAATGAACATACTGAAAAAAATTGGGATAAATTTCTGGACTTTGGAATAGATGCTTAGTCATTGCTGTGAGAGTAAAATGCCAGTCCTGCAGTTTGACTTCCTGGCTACTGCTAACACCTCCTGAAATGGGAAGACAGCTGGGCTATTATATTTCAGATTCCACTTGTAAGTGTTAATTTTAATGCCTGCATTTTAAAAAAAAAAAAAAAAAAAAAAAGAGAGAGAGAGAAAGAAAGAAAGAAAAAGATGCTTACAAGGAAATTTCAGCATCTATGCCGAAGTCACTACCAGACCACCTTTACTTACCAAGTTCTTTCCTTTCCTAGAAGAGACTTGTGCTTCGACAGGAACCAATTAAAGTCGACAGTGTTTCAAAAACTTGTCTCCTGTTTCTCATTGGTCTGATATCAGCGCTCACATCTTAGGAAAACAGAGCTGCAGCTATAAAGAAAGATAACGTCAGCAGAGTTCAGGAGGTGCCTCAAACAGCACAACCACCTTCTCCTGCTGAAATGTTTACGTCCAAGGTGATAGAAAGCTGAGCAGCGTTATCACACAGATGGTCTGAGCAGATTTTAATAAATAAAGGCATGTGTTTTTTCCCTACCAGTTAGGATCAAATTTGCTGGATCCAGGACAAGTTTACAAGGAGCAGCATTCCATTTATAAAACTAAGAAAAGATGGTTTAGAAACTACACAGTGCCTTAACATTTGCTTTTATAGTGTGTACATGCAAATGAGGAGTGGATTCCCCTGATATTTGTCCTGCTTGACATATCCAAGGCTGAATTTTTCCTTTAGTTACATTTGCTGTCACTGGGGTTGCACAAGTGCTGCTGAGGACACAGCTCAGAACTCAGCTTATTGTCTGCATGTGCTTTTGTTTATGGGTAACAAATCCAAAGGATAATTTGGCACAAGGGGTGAGATTATTAATATTTCAGGTCTTATTTTTATTTGTGGATCTCTGTGTGTATATAATTATAAATTCGAAGGATCAACAGCTAAGGGAGGTTAAAAAGTTATCTGCATAAATGCAAATTAAGCTAGCATTTTTCAGTCAGATATCTGAAAACAAGTAATCGTTATGGCTTAGGAATACACATGCTCTTTCTTCTCAGTGTTTATTGCCATTACTTTAACGATGACAAAAAGCAGAAGGGTGGTGGTTTGGATGCAAGTTTAGGAGTCATGCATTTATCAGTTCAAACCTTTTAAATTGATGGTGATGGAGAACAACTGGTTTAATTCACAGTCATTTGGATGGATCTGCTGTGACCCCCACTTAACATGTAAACATGGCAAGGGATATGAGAAAGATTTGTATGACGTTCGCTGAACTTGAGGGAATCTTTCTTGGGCTTCACGGTGAGGCTATAAAGCACACAGCAGGACTTAAAAGGATGTGCAGGAAGGGAAAAATGCCAAGGATTGTACAGCATGGGTATGGCACTCAACCATATTGGCCGTTTGTAGGGTTTGTCCTTGACCCTCCACTGAGAGCGTTGGGTCCTGCCTCACCCAACACAGAACTCGAGCAGCGCCGTTGTGGAGACACGAGGGGACTAAAAGGGCATCTTCCCTTAGCAGAAAAGTGCTGTATAAGTTAATAATTTTGATTCAATTAAGAAAAGGCTGCAGAAAGTTATTCCAGAAATCAACAGGGTTTAAAGGAGAGCTTGTCTTCCTGCAAGAGGATGCCGTGTTTGCTAGTTTGTTTAAATCAACTAAGTTCATTTTTACACTATGATCTCACTGGGAAATAACATCCAGGAGCTTGAGCCAAAGTTCTGTTAAATGAAAGGAAGTATTTCCCCTTCAAAAATACAAATATCAGTAACCAAGTTATTTGGCTTGATGCTGACTGACCCACTAACACTGCATTTCTATTTATGGGTGCACGTATGTAAAATTATGAGCTAATTTTAGCTAATGACCTAATGAGCTACTTATTTTCACCATTTTCACTAATTCTTTCCCATTCTGGGGACCTCTGGGTGCTAGAAAAGCAGGGAGGATAGTGAATAGAAAAATGAATTTAATGTCTTTTTTTCCCAGTCATCTAGAATCAAAATCACTTAAATACATCTGTTTCTATGTCAGCAAAAAAATTTGTTGCACTGGGAGAAGAATATCAAACATTCTTGACTTCTTAATAATAATAAAAAAAAAAGTATGAGAAATGCATCATTCTTAAACCCAATGCCATAAGTAATAATTGCAACTTGTCACAGACAGAGGTTATAATTATATCGACTGTTACTTATGGCTCCATGTGCACAATAGAAGTTACTTTTTCAGGGGTATTGTTCTCTAATGCAATACCAGCTATTAATCTGTTGAGGATATTATTTTTGCTAATGAAGAAAAATTAAATGAGGCTGCACAAGGGCTTTATGGTGTCACCCTGGTAGTAAGCAGAGGGAACAAAGACTGAGGATGAATGCTTATTGCAAATATTTTAAGTTGAAGCTTTGCCTCATTCCACTGAAAACCAAAATTGCCCAAAGGGACCAAATTTCACCTTTTATATTCCAGATCTTGTATATAGTTTTATAGATCTGAGTACTTATCAAATTCTGCAACTTCACAGGCTTCTCTGAACAAAAGGTTGCAGATAGATTGCAGTGTCTTAAAGTAAAGCAAAACTTAATAGTTGTCACAATAGCTTGTTATAATAGGGAAAAATTCTCTGTTGCTTCTTGGTTACTTACACAATTCTATGGCAGTACAGCCAATGGGACTGACTTTGGGAGAAAGAATTTATAACATTTTTGTGGACTTGATCTTCATTCTGTTACTCATTTAGAGTCTATTTTTTTGGAAACCTTTACTTGGAACTTCACTTGTGTTCCTAGTAGATCATTCTTTCCCCTCATCCTGCGTGGAGGAATTAAAAAGATGGTTTAAACAGCAATGCAGACATGTGACTGAATTTTTAGAAGTGACTAATAGTTTTAGGAGTTTTAAATTGCCCATTTCACCGTACCCAAGTACGACTTGACTTCTGTAAACATTAGCTATTCTGTGAAAATCAGAACCCTTGAGCAACTCTTAAATTGGGTGCCAAATCGGAAGCATGCAAAATCTTGGGAAATTAGAAAATCTTGCCCATATGCTTATATGTTAACTTCACTGGACAAAGTCTTTCTGTATGTTCCTTCTCCAATTTGCAGTCGTTTTCGTGTTGTAAATAAGATACCCTTGACAAAACCTGACGCTGACATGAAAGTTGCCCTGGAAAACTGGAGAACCTTTTCCTTGTTAAACAGAACCCTAATTATAGAAGCAATTTTGCAAACAATCCCCTGGGGGAAGCATTTTCTTTCTCATCAGGAAGGCTCTTGAATAAAATAACACCTTTGCTAACTTAATTTATTTACAACAGGACACAAGACTGAGACTGGGTTAGATTTATTACCATTACATCACTGATGCTCAGTAATTCATAAAACATTGGGTCTAGGAGTTAGCACTGCTGTTATTTCCTCTGATGCCTGACCTCACCGCAGTCTAATAACATACAGGAAATCCAGAAGACAAAGGGGGAAAGCAGTGGTCTTGAATGCTAAAAATAACTATAGAAAACCAGTACAATTGTGTAGTAGAGTATGGGCCCATAATTTATTTAACATAATAGTAGAATCTGCTAAAGCAATTAGAATCTGTTCCAAATGTTTTTAATGGAAAATATTTTGGGGGGTAAGAATAGGAACACTTGAAGAATTGAGCCTTTTGGGTGATGTAGTTCAGTTACGTGTACTGGTTTTAGGTTTGTGTATCTTATTGCTTACATATGCAGACCGCTTCATAACTTGACTGGAACAGACAGTCATTGTATGGTGGTTTTATTTCCAGAGGTCATCCTGTATGAGCCAGACAGTGATCCTAGGTGATATATTGCACTTGACAACCCAGAAAGTTTCAATACAAAGACATCTGAATTCCCAGTGTCCTTTGAGAATTGTTCAATAACCTTGATGGTATCTGGTATCTGGTATGCCATTGGGATGGCATTTTTGGTGTCTTTACTAATCAGTCAAGATTAAAACATGTCATTCATATTAACTATGTTAACTGTGTATTTCTTTTTCTTTTCTTTTCTTTTTTTTTCCTATCTATATCTCCTTTTTTGTTTATTTGCCTTAAGGGATAAATACTTCAGTGATAATACAATGAAATTCCTTGGTAGTTTTAACATATCTTTTTGTATGTGTGTGTTTTTTAAGATTAGAATAAAATTTTGCCTAAAATATTAATTGAGGCAGTGCTTTAGAACTGATGCAAGTTTATACAATTGTGTGCACCAATTTGGGACATACCTAGGGAAAAAAAATATAACAAAAAACTGTTGAATGACACGCCTAAGTCTGCTGTCTGTAGCTTGTGAAATATTGCAAAACCAAGATAACAAAGATATATTTCTTTTTTGAACAGCTGTTCAGTTTGACTGTGCCTGCCCTTTTTCTATTTACATATCTAGCACAGCTATTTGAAAGAAGCCATTCTTCATATAAATACCAATATTAGCATGCAAACTAGTGTGTTCAGGTGTGAACGAGTCTTCACTATTTGACACTGACATTTTGTTTGTCTCCTCATTAGAGGCAAAAGGAATTAAAAATCATAAACTACAAATAATGAATAGATTAAACCAGCTGTTCCTAAATAGGTCATTTGCATGCTTTCTCTCTTGTTAAATTCATTGAATTATATTTATTTAGATAGATAGGTAGATATAAAAAATAAAATTGCATTTTTTGCAAAGGTTTATAGTAACTTAATATATATTATCACAGTTACTCCCAGAACAAAATAGATGAAAAAAGGACTGTAGATATTTGACTGAAACTGAGTTATTGAGTTATTAAGTTATTAAATTATTGAGTTATTAAACTGAGTTATTGAGTTAAGTGAGTTATTCTTCAAATTCTGTTATCTACAAAGATAGATATTCAGAACGTTTTTGCTTATCATATTCTGTTACATTTTATGACATCTTCTGAATATTATAAGCTGAGAGAATTTTCCAATGTAAGTAACATACCATGACAAAAAGAGAAAGAGAAATCGGGATAGCTATTCTGATTTAATTGAACTGGAAAACCAAGGAAACATAGAACCGGTTGTCATCTCAACAGCTCAGTTAGTCCGTTGTTCAATATCAACCTGAAGATTTTCAAATATCAACATTTCTGTGCATATCTACAGGCAGAATGTTTCAGGGGAAAGACTATTTTTTTTTGGCCTATAAAAAAGCATACAGGCCAGTCCAAATGGGAACAGCGTGCCATATGGAGCTTGAACGTTAAAAGGCCCACTGTTTGTATTTTCATATATATCTAAAATGATTTAAAGCAGTTGCCTTATTGCTTCAATCACTTTTCACCTTTTTCCCCAATGGTTACCACTTGCCTCAACACTGACATTTATTTTAATATTTTTATGCATATTTTCTCACATTATATTTATTTGCACTTACACTTAGAAAAAAAGAAGAAGCATTCCACTGGGATGACTTTAATAAAAGTTGCTTATTAAAAGTTCCATAACAGCATGATTCCCAACACTGAAACCAAAGTCCTCATATTTAAGAGTTTTCATGATTCGATAGATTAAGTGCGAACTAGGAAATATAATAATAATAAGAACATAGCCATATCCCACATAGTTGTTCCACTTAAAATTCTTCTTGAAAAGTAACACAATTCAAAAATAAATCTTTCTTCGTAGAGTGGAATGTGCTTAAAAGATTCTGTGGAAAATCCTTGATAGAGTCATAAAATGTGTGCATGGAAAGTTGTATAAGATGAGAGGAAAATCAAATTGAAACTATATATTGAGGGTGGGGGGAACAGTGAAAACACCAGCTTCTGTTTTAAAAGAAATATATCTCTGATAAGCTTCCTCAGCAGTGTTCAGTGCACAACTGTTAGCTCAGACATATTAGTGTGATCTCACTTCTCTGAGACACCTAAAGGTTCCTCCGTAATCAATGATGAGAGATCTTGTCCTTGGGAATTTCAAGTCTTCATTGGTCTGATTTGTAACTCAGAAGAACCAGTTGCTTTCTGCTGCCTGTGAGAAGGGTGCAAATTTGGTGACTTTGGATAATGCCTCTATTTAGTGGGAATAAATCCAGACCTTAATATCTTTGAAGATTTGCCTCTGAGTGGGATGTGGGGCATTTGCTCGTGTTCTCGCCCATGTTGTATAATATACAGAACCCAATATTTCAGTGCCAACACTTTCTGGCTCAGTTAAGAGATGCTTCCATCTGCCCTCAAGTCTTCCAAGCAGATACTCCTTCAAACTCCGTTGTCACACTGCATGCACTCTGGCCTGATTTTTTTTTTCTTCCTACCTTTTCCTGATTCAATCTATTCATCTTATGTTTCATGAAAGCAGAAGAGAATCTGTGAGCACAGCAAGGGAAATGTGAACATCAATAATGTTCACAGCTGTGGCCAACTCTACCTTTTTTTTGTTTAACAAAAGATGTGCGAGTTCCTGAAGCTTTTGGCATCCTGGATGTTTCTGGACCATCCCACATTATCATTCGTCAGCTTGTCCTGATGATCAGTTAGTCCTTGGAAGACACCCTGGAGATGTGCTCCTTTCTATTTATGGTCAGGGGGTTACAAAGAGTAAGGATATGACTTCCATCAGCTGCACTAACGCAGCTGGGGAGCATCATTTCTGTCAAACCATTCTAAGTCTTCCGTGCCTTATAATCTAAACCAGTAATACCTTTTTAGTAGCTGTACACACTCCATCAACACGGCCTCTTCAGATGATCTGCTTGCTCTGCATTAATTCATTATAGACTGGCAGCAGTTTTGCTGTGTTAGATTCTGCAATTCTGGGATGGTTTCTGTGTGAAGTGCCAGAAAACTTTCATTAAAAAGAAATGACCCTGAATTTCAACAGGCATTGCTGGCCTCTTCGCCACAGGCTTTTCCACAAGCCAGAAATAGTGCCAAATTGGGAAAGAATATATAAGAAAATCTTCACCAAAAACACCCAGTTTAAGCTATCATCTTTTTTTCTTGTTTGATTGAGACAATTATGGACTGGTCAGCTGCTGAGATAGATACCAAGTCTGTTATAAAAGCTAGCATACTGGGTGTACTTGTGTATATATATATATTTATATATTAATGCAGTGTGTGTTTGTATATGCATGTATATTATATATATCTCACACTGATATGCTGGCAGGCTGAAGCTCTTCAGTAGCTTGATGTGAAGAAATTCTGCTCAAATAGTAGTGTCATGTCAGCAGTCAGGGCCATGATGTGGCCCATTGTTTCAGCCCCATTTCAACAACTTGGAAATTAAACTCTGTAGTCTTAAGATGGCAGATCATGGGTTAAAAAAACATAAGGGAATCAGAAGAAATAATACGTTTGTTCCAGGACTTAACTGTAGTTCTTTCTGGCCTAGTCTTGCCATCTATTGCAGTAAGTGCTACAGAAAATCCTTGTTCATAGGACTGAGAAGCAGGATGAAAGATTCGTGGCATGCTACCTTGCAATGCAAAGCTTCCTAGGTGGACCATGATTCATACTGTAACTTGAGCAGAGGTGGGATGAGGAGGTTGTTAGCATCATGGCACAGTAATTTCAGCTTCGTGTCAGTTGTTGTCGCTATGAATTTGTGAAATTTTCAGTGCACCATCATATGAGCAACTCTCTCTCCTTTCCTTGTTTCAGATTTCTAGAGAATTTTCTCTACTATCAGAGGACATACTTGCAAAAATGATGCTTTGTCATGAATTCCTGTCTTTGGTTATATAATAGCCCTCACATGGCTTCAAAACAGAGAGCAGTTTGTGAACTTATTCTTTTTCTTGCTGTTTATGGCTTAGGGGTCTGCCGAGTCACTGTGATAGGACTCTTTGCACTCAGCCCAAGAATACAAAGCCTAAAAAGCAGCAATAATTTAAATGTTCAAAGTCTTTTCTACGTGCAGATAACTTGCATGTTCTCCAGCTGAGAGTTCTTGCCATTTTTGTGCAAATGAAGGCCCAGGTCACACCGACCAAAAAACACCCAAGTCTGAACCTTGGTCTTTGCTAGGTCCAGACAGACTGACTGTGTTCCCCCTCCCACCCCAGATCATTTCTTCACCTTCACTCTCCCTGTTGCCCATGCACTGCTTATCAGGTGGAATTTAAGTGGATAGGACAATTTCCACTTCACGTTGTCGGTTTCTTAGGCCACAAAGTTTCTTTGTGGTCTCCATTGTCAATCGACAAGGATGATTTTACTTCTGCACCCAAAAAGGTGTTTGGGCAAGTTAGGTTTTCTTAGTCATGTTTCTTAAAATTCCCCTGAGGCTTCAAACTAACCATGATACACTTACTTGGTGCCTGACAGTGATAGAATTATTATCATTATTACTTGCTGCTATATTTGGAAGCTTGCTATATGTGCCTCTGTGTTACTTTTAAACTGAAGTGTGGAGCACGTCGGGATTTCTTTGGGATTTCCTTCTGTTATTTCAAATGGTTTATTCCACAAACACTAAGAGAAGAGTAAGTCTGTGTCTTACGCTGACCTGGTTCTCCACACTTTTTAGCCTCTTGCACACTGATAACAGTACAGTCACAGTGACATAAACCAGAATAATAGACAAAAATCAGAACCTTCCTACATTAAATCATTGTCCACATCTGTTTCTTATTTGTTTTATAATGAGACATGGGCTTATCTTGGGAATATATTCTGCCTAACCAGTCATGCCATTGACTTTATAGCCTTATCAAATATCCATTGGTGTGCAAGTGAGCAATTATCATCTAGTAAGAAGAAATCCCAAGAAAATGTAGATTGATAATAACATTTTTCAATAATGACTTGTAGCATTAGTGCCATTTTCTATTACTGAAGCTGAGATCTAGCATTCTCTTTACTCTTACTACTTTTATTTATTGTGAAAAATCTTGATAAATACCCCACAGCAGAAAAACAGAAATGATTTTTTTTTTCAATATTTATTCATTTATGGTTAGGAGGAGCAAAGTCATAAAACTGGATAAGAGTGAGGAATGTCCTTAATCCGGGCCACAGGACTGAACTATTAAAAATAAAATAGTTCAGTGTCTGAACTATTCAAAATAAAAATAAAGACAAAAAAAGAGAAAGAAATTCAATATTACACCAGATATTGCAGACACAGGATGACTCTATAAACATAATCAGACAGGGTGCATCTACATGAGAGTGCTGTGAGAGATTGAGCTTGAGTTATTGGGATCAAACTTCAGAAAGTCGTGCCCAAACTTTTTCATCTTAGAGCACTGTAAGCCCTACAGGACTAACTTCAATGCTAGCACTCCATTTTGCCTTTATCTTTCACTGCAGTAAATTTCTGTAAAGTCCTTTTGGTGTTCTTAGAAAAATATGCAACACACACACACGTGCATACATATATTCGTGAATAATACAATGAAAGAAGCTCTTAATAAAAACCATATTCAGAGATGTTTTAAAAGAGTATAGCCAATTAAAAATGCCTTTAATCTCTTTTGGATAAAAATTCCAAATATTAACATCTTCAGTAAATACCATATGGACAACATTCTTACTGAGGGCATGTAGAATTCAGTGAAACTGTGAAAATTATATATGAAGTAGAGTAGATGAGACAAGACCTATGAATGTGCATGTGTGTTTAGATTTGCTTCAGCACAACAGCAGTTAGAGGGTGGGTGCTTTTGCCAGATCTTTACCTCGTGTGGGTTCATGTCCCTGAAGCGACAATACCAGGTTGAATCATACATGCTGCTCTCTATTGAATTCAAGTTACTTTTAGTGTCCTTTCAAAAAATAACGTTGTTTCTTTCTTTTTCCCTCCCACAGGACAACATTTTTAAAATGGAAGATTCGCATTTTGAAAATGGCCGAGGGAAAAGCCCCTATGATCCTAAATTGCTGACAGCTTCTCTTTTAGTAGGTAGGTGCCACAAAAGAAGTTTAATGAGACATGCACTTACTACAGATAATTGCCAGTTTTCATCTTTTCTTCTTTTGACTGCATCTGTGATGATAGGTTTTTGTTGGGTGTGCACTTTCTTTCTAGATTAAAAGAAGTGAAACCAAAATGACTTTAATTTTGTTGATTCAGGTGTCTTGAAAAATAAGATGCATATAAACCAGGATTCACAAGAGTTCCTTTATCCCTCTATAAGAGTTTGATTCCACAAAGTATTTCTTCTCCTCAGATCTAGAAGGCTCTGGAAATATTTTAATCATTGAATTTATAGTTTGACCATGATAACATTTGTACCAGCACATCTGAGAGCAAAGTAAGAGCAGAAATAAACAATTTCTTATAACAGTTTTTCTAATAGGGAAAGCATATCACTGAATTGTACCCTCATGTGATTTGGACACATGCAAATGTTTACAAGCCCAGGCTCTAAGAGACTCCAGTTGAAGAGATCTGTCTTACACTGAGTTAAGCTAAGAGAGAAACCTGTCTAGATTGAGGTATTTCAATAAATTGTTTTTGAATTGGTAATAGCTTGTTTAATGGAAGATGAATGTACAAGAGCACCTGGATTGCGTTAGCCTAATTGAACTAATCTAATTGATTGAATTGAGCTAATTGATATAACCAATTTAATGGAATTAATTGTGTTGATTGGCCTTCCCTTTCCTCTTACAAAAAAAAAAAAAAAAAAAGAAAATCTTTTGTGAGAGGAGATTAAGAGTGAAAAAGTAGATTTTTCTCACTTGTGAAACAACACTGCCTTTGTGAAATCACTCTATCCTCAACATGTAATTTTTCTGGCAATTAATTACAGCTTCAAATCCAAGAGGACACAAATAATTTCAGAAGTTCTTAGATTCTTATGTCTAATAATTCTCTGTGAAATGATAAATAAATAGATACATTGTTTTCTGCAAGACTTTGCAAGAACCTAGCCTAGCAACTCTCTATATTATATTATATTTACATTGCATTTAAATATAAGATATTTAGAAGAGATAGACAAAAATTTAGTCTTGAGTGTGCCTCATTTCCGCTTCTTCAAAATCCCTAATGATCGCAGGTGAGAAGCTACCTTGAGGAAATGCACTTTTTAAAAATAAAAAAAAAAAAAAGAAAGAAAACAGAAGAAAAAGAAAAACAAGAAAGTCATCCTCATCTTGCTCCAACAGGCACCCTGTAAAAACAGCAAAGAAATCTGTGTGTAAAGGGCAGTGTATAAATTAGTGCCTGGAGCCACTTGAATTTGTGGCAGAGCTACTCTCAAGGGAATGACTTGACTATTTACTTTAATATACAATAAAGAAAGAGAATGATGACAATCCAGTATTACATGGTATACCCGGTATGTAACTGCATAAAGTCAACAGTGTCTAGCTTTTCACATTCCTTTTTTTTTTAACTCAGTCCTGCACAAATATGATTATCTTATTTCCCTTGGCTTGGATTTCATGTCTTTAAAACATCTTTGCTTTCATGAGCCCACTCCCTCTCACTATCATTGTCACTCCATGTGTTTTTCCTCCTAATAAACGGTAGACAAAGCATCATATTTTGCTCTGAATCAGAATTCAGTTAGAGCCATGAGTAAATGGCAAAAATGGAATATTCAAAGGCAGTGACTGACTTTTACCTTCAGTCACTGATCTAAAACACAGGGCAAAACTAAAAGTAACATTCTTCTATCATCAAAAACAAACATCCCTTCTTCTGTGATTCTCATAACTACCTTACAACCATATTGTGTAGATTATAGTGCTACATTTATTTAAATCCTTTGCTGCAGAACTTCCCTTGGTATTTAGGAAGAATATGCAAAATTTACCACTGGTCCACTGTGGCTTCTTCTGTCTTTGCCATAAAACACAAATTTAATGGGACTGTGTTCACCCAAAGTGAAATAAGTTCCTCTACCCGAGCAGGTGGATTCCACCTGGGGAAGTAGAGAAGAGAGCAGAACAATCTGGTTGAGTAATGGCTGCATGGAAAGGGTTGGTTCAGTTGGATCCTGGAGCAGGTATCAGGGAGCTGAAACTGTGCATAAGACCACAGTTGAAAGATGGGGCCCTTGACCACAAAAACTTCATCAAAATAGGTTACTTTGAGAAGAAAAGAGCTGAGCTACTACTTCCCTTCTTCAGGGCTGAGTGACAGCTTTAATACACCTGGCCCTTCAGCTGCCAGAAATATTTGTACAACCAGGGATCATCCTAGGTTCACCGGGTAAGGGTGTAAATTGATAATCTTACAGTCATTAAACTGTAGCATTATAGTTATAGCAGAACATGCCTGTAAAGAAGACAGAAGAATGCTGAGAAATAAGAGTAATGTTGTATAGGGCAGGGAAATAGCATCTACTTTCCAGAAATACTAAACAGAGAGTTTACAAAGTAGAAAATTGAACATTTTTAATCCAGTAGCCAAAAGGTGAATCTTAGGTAAGTGAAGTGTAATTCAGCTGGAATTCAAACAAAGCACCAAGGGAAATCTGCAAAAAGTAACCTAAGATTTTTAAAAGCCATTTGTACTCAGGGTTCTTATTTTGTATTTCAACTGAAAGAAACTCTTATAAGGATTCAAAAAAAAAATCAGTTTTCCCTGCCTCATTATAAAATTCAATAATATTTGAAAACACCCTAAACAAACAGTTCATCATAATTAAATTGTTCCAATATTTTTCCACTACGATTTCTCTGTTTCATCCACCTGCAAACATTTTTCATTATTTTTTAAGAGTTGTTCATTAAAGGTAGTTATTGCTTCTCTACTGTTAAGTAAACGCCAGCTGGGAACATGATATAACCAGTTCCTAATAACGTAAGACATTATTCATCCATTCACAATCTATATGTTCCTAACTAAGCAACCTCCATTCAAGTGGGCTGATGCATTAAAATGTAGAGAGTATCTAGTCCCTAAGCACCACCTGTGAGTATTTTAGGGCAGGAGGAAAATAAGAGGCAGTAGAGTTTTTCAAAGAAAGTAGTTACTGGAGAAAATTGTCTATAAACTATATTAGTCTAAAGCAATTTTATCTGTATAGTTGAAGAAAACTCAAAGAACAATATATCCGTTGTTCTATTATCAGTCAGGTGCTCTTCAGGGCTTCTCACTTTGTGATTTTTGAAAGCTCTGATAATACAGTATCCTCAAAGCTATTTATGCAGTGCCTCACTCATTTCTTTTATATACATTTAAAAATATTTTTTTTGCATCAGCTCAGGCACCTTAATACTCCAAAATAGGGATTAATTTGAATGTGATCTGAAGGATGATGGTTTCTCACCAAGGAAGAGTATTGCTCTCCTCATCTACTCTCCTCTAAATTAACTACTAAGTACATACAAAGTTCATAATTCAAAGGTTTATTCTAGCTTTTGTGGTTGGCTTTTGAGCTGAATGTGAGTGAAGTTAGAGCATCATCAAGTTTTTCTGAAAAACTTAATTTCAGTGATATGAATAAACCTGTTACTCAAAGGTAACAGATGTTATTTGGGAGCTCTTCCATTGGGAGAAAAACGAAAAAAAAAAAAAAGAGAGAGAAAAATTAGGGCTTGTTTTTGCCTGTGTTATTCACCTGTTTAACTTTCTTCTTGCTTTCAAAAAGGAAGCTGACACTTCTACCTATATATATATTTATACATATAAAGAATCCTGTTTTCTTTAAGAGCCACACAGAAACAACTGAGCAAATAAATGTATTCTTTAACATGATCCTACCCAATGTGACTGGGAGATGCTGAGGGAATGATCTTACAGTACTGTGCTGCTCCCATTCAGTTGTTGGGAACAAATGGTTTCTTTCCAAACCAGCAGTATATACAGGCTTTAGTTGTCACCTCTTTATTTAGTGAAGTCAATATATGTGTTCCATGTTTCATCACGCTATAGCTTTAGTTGCTTTTGTTCAAAACATTTTGTGATTTTTTTTCCTGTGAAAACATGGGAGACCCATCAGCTTGTTCTGAACAGAAAATCATAGTCCTTGCCTTACACTGTAGGACTTGAAGTAAAAAAATGACAATTTATTTCTTTTTATTAAGTCTTTCATTTTAGAAGTTTGTCAGTTTGTGATTGTTAATTTCCACTTCATTCCTAAAACTAATGAAAACTGGCTTTAAATCTGCTACCAACAAAAATAATGGTGCAAAAGAAGCATTTTCTAGACCAGTGAGTGTCCAAAAGAAGGTCTTCATAGAGAACAAAAGAAAACTTCTAACCAGAAGAAAGGCTAAATTCTGAAATAACTTTTGAATACTACTGCAATGCACTTGAAGCTCCCCCTTAATTTGGCAATGATCTCTCCAAATTCACAAAAAGAAATGGTATTTCTTGTTATTTCTATCTAAGTGCAAATCCCGTTTTTGCCTGACTGTAGTATCACACATCTGATCCTGCTGAGAATGAGAAAAGGCAGGGCTGTGGCTATGAGAACATATTTAAAACACCAAAGGGCTGATCTGCAGCCTTGGTGCATGGCAGGTTACTTATCCAATTTTCCCCAGTTTAAAGATTGTATCTGAAATCTACCAACTTCAGTGGATCTTGAATCCTTTCCTGCTGGAAATCAAAGTGAATCCATTCAAACTGTAGGCTAAGTATATTGAAACTTGGAGGAGCTGTTGTAGAAAATAAAGATAGGGCAGCTGGTTTCCTACAGCTCTTTCTTCCTTTGGAACACACAGAAACCTTTTATTGATAAAACTCTTATGCTATCACCATTAAAAAAAAAAAAAAAGTGCAAGCCAGAATAAGAGCACAGCAGTACAAAATAGTTTTGGGATGAACTGAGTCAAACCCAGAAGACACATTAATTTCAATAGTGCCTATATATTGAACCTAAAAGTTGATGTGCCTAACCCCCCACGTTTCAAAACTTTACAGGTATGTACTTTTAATGGATTACTGAGATATTTTAATAATGTGGCATTAAATATAGGACTTTTTCTTGATTGACCTTTCCATCTGTTGATAACTAAGAATAAAAATAAGGCTCGTTGGTTTCTCCTGCCATATACTTTTGATTTATATTGATTTATCCTAACTCAGTGGGGTGTAGAAGACAAGAAAATGCGAGTAAGGTTAAAGAAAGGTTAAGCATAGCATCAAAGCCACTTTCACAGGCAAAAAGATTTTCTGTTCTCTAAAATCTCAGCTGCACAGCTACACTATACATAATAATCACTATAATTAAGTGATTGTCTCCCCTCTAAAAAAGTTGAAAATGACATAGAGGAATGATAAATCGTTAATTAATGATATGCTGTTCTGTTTCACTTCTGATTACACCTCCTGCCGGGCATGACTGGTCTGTTTGCTTCTAATCTCTGCTGTGAATTCATTCAATTCCACGCCTTTCTGCTATCATGTTTTCACCCTTCCTAACTTTCATGACTACCATATGGGACAGAGCTACTGGAGGTTCAATTGATAATTTCATGCTGTCAATGTTTTTCAGAAAACGATCCCAGCGATATTCAATAGGCTTGCTTGGAGGTGGCTGTCCCACCATGGAAATACCTAAAATTGCCATGAAAATCATACACTTGTTCCTGAAGGGTGTTTTAAAATGAGAATATGGTAGAGTTCATCTTGACCATGAAAGATTTATTACCTTAACTTAAATAAATAGTTGTTTCATCCTCAAACTTATCTTTTCCATAGGGGATGGATATCTTAAGATGAGTAGCTCAAAAACAGCACTTAGAAGGATATATTTTCTTTTAATTCCATATTAAAGGGACAGCATAGGGTAGCTCATCATATACAGGCGTGAAAATGCACAGTTTTAAAAATGCATTTTAGCACTTTGATTTCAGACTAATTTCATGAACAAAGTCTGCATGAATTCCCCCAAAATGTGCTATACTTTGATCCCCAGATGTTTTCTGTAGATCTGATTACTATGTAGTTATTATTCCCTTATCCATATTTAACTTGACCTGGTCTTTGGAATTTATATTACATCTATCTCTCTCCTGTAATTCTCGCTGGTGCAGGAGGAGCACACAGGGACTCTAACATTTCCAGCGAGGCTGTGTATGAGCCATTTATGGGTTGAGACTATAGGTCAATTTTAATTCACTTGTTCACTGTGATATGTGAGGGGTTGAGGTGGCAGAGGATGATCTCATTTGTTCACTCCTTGTCTTTCTTTGACAGTCTTGCAGTTATAAAGGTGACAGAAAGAAAAAGGCATCATCTGTCTTCCCTGAAGAAGATGCTGTCATCATAGGATTTGCCTGTAAAGACAGAAAAAAAAATCCCAACAAACAAAAAACAACCAATTAGTTTCTATATGAACAATTTGTGGAGCTCAATGACTTTCAAAACTGAGGATTAATGCACTGAATTCTCCTCTTCCCAACTGAGAATGACAGCAAAATTTAGGGAGGAATCTCTTGAAGTCTCCATGTCTCTCATGTCCAAAGTAGGCATATTTTTTTAGGGCCACATCCTGCTATATGCCAGGATCATTAGGCTAAGAATTGCCTTAAAAAGGCTGCTTTAGTAGTGAGTACATCCTGCTCACTTGAAAGAGGTCAGAGTTAAGCTCCCATTGTATATGGTTTATCACTCTTGCAATTTTCACATTATTATTATTATTATTATACTGACCTATCACGACTTGAGAATCAAGAAATACTGTTTATGATTGTGTAAACATCATCCCGCAGATGGTGAATTGTACTCTGGGACCGCAGCGGACTTCATGGGCAGAGACTTTGCCATTTTCCGGACTTTGGGGCATCACCATCCCATCCGAACAGAGCAGCATGATTCCCGCTGGCTCAATGGTATGTAAAGTGTGCATTTATATGGTTATACTCATGTGGCCATTAACAATTAGCGCTCAGGTTTGTTCCTTTGCTATTTGAGACATGCACTCTCATTTTTTATTTGGAGCAGGATTGTGACTTAAAGCAGTTAAGCAAATTGGAAGTGAATCATAAAGGAAAATATCAGCCCAGTAGCTGCCTGCTTGTATGTGTGTGGTAAGAGAGATAGATTTAATGCACACCTGGTTTTAGATTCACATTTAGATTATATTTTCACCAAAACACTTTAAAATGCATTTGAGTACTTTATTCAAGTTCTATAGAAGCCAAAATTTCACCATCTTAAGTAGAATTAGGCTGGATTTTAGCTGCACAAACATACAAACATTGTGGAAATGAATATCTACCATTTGCAAAAGCTGATATCTGATTTCAGTGATCCAGTGATACCACAGTAAATGTTGTTATTTTGAGTTAATTTATATTTTAATTTTTGTAAAGATCTGGCAAGCAACTTTTGCTGTATATGTTTCTTGCATCTGTCAGACTTGCACTTCTGTTTCTGAAATCACAAAATATTTTGTGCTTAGATATTTTTCTCTTCTAGCCACAATATTTACATCTGTGCTGAGGTCCAGGGTTTTTTATGTGGTTTTGCAATTCAGTGCAAATTGTTGCTGTAAATTTTGGACTATCTTTTAACAATATAGCTTCTTACTAGTTACAGTCGGGAACATTCAGTGTCGTCTTGGTTATCATATTAACTGTATACATGACCCATAAAAAAACCCTGATTCTTAACTGAAGTGCTATTATACTTAGAATAAACAATATATACATATGATATATTTATATACAGGGTATAAGTAGTGGATAAACATATCTATATCTCTGTTTGAGATGTATATGTATTTTATTATGGCATGCTGCTTGAATCTGGCTCTTGTCTTATTAAATACAGTTTTGTCAAAACTCATCTGGAAAACTGAGAGGACAGATTCAGGTCTATTACACTTCAGTTCTGCAGTCAGGGGTTGCTCTGTAAACTAGAAATATTCTTAATTGATTTGTTTAATATGGTAGTAGACATACTACCTGGACTTCAGGAGACATTAAATTACATGGGTTACAGACATATCAGTCCATCTTGGTAGATTAATAGTAAGCTAAAGATCACACAATACCTGTTTTCATTACGACAGGATGAAACAAAGCCCAATCATGCAAGTAAAATGTGTATTTGTGCTGCAACTTTGCACAGAGGCAAATGTACCTGGAGGATCGGGGTCGTGTGGGAGAGCACAGCTGCAGTGCACAACCCCTCTCCTTGGGTGAGAAAGTGCCTCATGCCATTGCAGGTTCCCTTATCAGCCTCTCCGTCCTAAACGTAGGACTTGCTTTTCCCAAATTAGCACCAAGGTAACGTCTGATTAGGTGTGCAAAGCACAACTGTTTCTCATGCTCAGAAGGAGGAGGAGAAGGCAGTCACACCTAAGGAGCTTACAGACCTCAAGCTCCCTATATCCTCTATAAACATCGTAAAAGCAGAAAAAACAGCATTTGCCATAATGCTGCGTGAAGCTGATTTTCAGCTTGAAGCAGAGTTACAATATATTCCCATATGGAAAGTTTCAGAACAATTTAGAAAGGCAGGAATCAAATAAGAGCCCTTAGAAATAATTGTCATAGCTGCCTATAGCAAATGAGAATGGTTCTTAAGTACATTTTTTAAATAACTCTCTTGCAATTTTATAAGGTTACATCACTTATACAGGATTGAAAAGGTTGGCTTAAAACTTGCGCTGCAACATTCCTATTAAAGGCTGTAGGACTTTTCTGTTAATTTCTGAGTGATAAGGCCCTGCCAGCATTTCTGCAGAACACTCCTGCTTTCAGCATCATATATAAAAAATCCAAAATGATAATTGTTTAGGTCTGAAAATGTACAGGAAAGTCAGTCTTTTTTTTTTTCTTAGTCATTTGTATTTTTAAAAAGTGTAACTGTACAGAAAGCTTTGTGATTGCAGATGTATTTAAAGTGTATGTACTTTTAATGAAGTAAGCTTGCGCTGAAGGATGAGGAACTCTCTGCATTCCTAGAGAGCTGTATAAACTAGTACAGCCTTTTGAGACTTCTTAAGTTTGCACCTTTACACATTTCTCGTAAAGGCATGGGTTGCTCTGCAGTGATAGGCTGACTTTTTGAGGTCATCTTCTGCCATGTGCTTAATCTTAGGTTAAAAAGACTAAAAAAGGACAGAAATGTTGATCAAACTTGCAGATAAGAGAGATCTCCGTCTCCATGGAGATTAATTGCTAGAGGGTGAGACATCCAGTTGTAAGCCCCTGCTAAGGCTTATTTGGCTCACAGCTGGAACTTGAAACTGCTTTTTCCATGCTAACACTAAGGTTAGAGCTGACAGGGTGTGGAAAACACTGCTGCTTGGTGTCCAAAAATGGAAAGGAAAAGGCAGTTGCATATCGAGAGCTTGCAAACTTTTTTCTTTCTCTTTTTTTTTTTTTTTTTTTTTAATTTATATGTTGTCGTGAACTGACATACACAGAGGACACTTAACTGATGCCCAGAGTGATTTAGCTTTTCAGATTCAAGCAGGATCGCAGAGCTTCTGCAGATATCCCAGGGTCACCTGTTGAGGATGCTTCACTTTGCATAAGGAGACAAATGCTGCTGGGAGGAGGGCTTTGAGGTGTGCCCAGCCTGAGGGAAGCTGCTGACCAGCAACTTTTCAATCCATTTTAGTCTTTCTGAAGACTTCAGAGGCTGTTAGGCTTCTAAAGCAGGTTCATTTTGTATAAATAATTGAAGCAAGCCAAATAAAGCAAGGGAGACTGACTCGATAGCCGTGCAGTGAGGGCATTCAGCTAGAACACAAGGGACTAGGCAGCAGGCGCTGTAGCTGTGTACATTTAATTATTGATACAACCTGGGCCACGTGTGACGTGGAGGCATTTGCAAAAACATTGTAAAACATTTTGGTGTTCAGGGAGGTCCTCTTAGGCATGAAAAGCAGCATTTTGGTGCCCCAGCCATGTGTTCTCTAACAAGCCACTCGCTTGCCCACCTGGACATTTGTTGGCTCCACTAGTAAGTGTATGGAGTTTCTCTGCACAAAAGGCTTTGACAGCTGGGATTGGGTTAGGGACAGGAAAGAATTTGAACTCTCAGGGGGAAAAAAAAAAAAAACCTAGAAACTGGAAAAAATATCTCCTGACCAGCTTCCGTAGCAGTTATTCTGATGTTACACATCTATTCTGCAGGGTCCTGGTAGCACCATGTAGCTGAAATCCCTCTTTCCCCATAAAATGTGCAGTCTACCTGTTATAGTTTGATGGCATTGGAAGTTATTTCAAGAAACCATAGATGCATTTGTACTTCTGTGTTTTGGCTAGGAGAAGATGAGCAGCAGGTCTGAGTAGCCTGGGGCAGGTTCCCTTGTTACCGGGGAGGTCCCTGGCGAGCCCAAGGCAGCCGCTTTGCTCCTTTCCACCCACTTCCATCTCCCAAGCCGGGGAAGCGCTCGCACAAGGGCTGAGGGCATGGCTGGAGGCAAGGAGGCAGCAGCGCAGTGCAGCAAAGCAAACGCTAAGCAGGGCCCCAGCAAGGCACAGCGATCGGTGCGCTCCTCTTCTCCAGCTTCTGGCCCGAGCTCGGGGGAGCTGGCCATGAATTGTTAACGTTTTGTAAAACGAATAGCTGTAAACATCTATATCAAAAGGGGAAAAAAAAAAAAAAAAAAAGAAAGTGGATGTTGGGCTGCAGAAGATTTGAAAGGAAAGGAAATCGCCAAAGCTGCGTGGAGGTTGCATTAGGAATCTGTTTTGCACCCCAGAGAATAAGGCATTTCTGGCCCCACTCACCCTCTTTACTAGCCTTGGTGTTAAAGAGGGAATGTCAAGCTGGATTTCCAGGCTTGGCTGGGAATTCCCTTGCTTTTTGTGTATTTAATCCAGCTCTATATTTTTATCTTGCCATATTTTTTGGCAGTTTTTAAAGTGGGATAGTAGTTGTGCTTAGTCTCCTGGGGTTATTGTCCTTCGTAATCTTTGCTTTACGGTTACATAAACAGCTGAGAAATATAGAAGCTGAGCGACTGTTCGATAAAAAGGAAAATGCACTCTTAAATTTCACAAGCTCTAAGACAAGAAACATGGATTTGATGTGCTTATGATATTTGTACAGCACTTTACAGCCATCATCCTATGTTGTTTCCCCTTGCAACAGATTGTGGGATTTCTGAGCAATGACAATGTACACATACAGTTTTGCATATTTAGATATTACATAGTAGAGATGCTTACGGCAGAACAAGACAGGATTTTAGCTAGTTTAGAGGAATTTTTTTTATGATAAGACTGTACCAAATAAGTCAGGATATTTAAAAATGAATCTTTCCTGTCTTCCAACTCCTCTTGATGTGTTTCTTGGCTGTGCTGGGTTTTTGATTTTGCTTTGATTCAACCACACCAAACCAATGCATAGCCCCTGACATCTCCCTCTCTTTTCTTGGAGAAAAGAGGCTGTGGAGGCTATAAATACAGTAAATCTCCAGTGAGAAAAGAGCTACTGAAATAAAGGGCATGAAAACTACTGGGGCTGAAGTGGATAAGAATACGTTTAGTCTCCAAATTAAAAGTTTTAAAACACAAAGGGAATGAGACTAGGAAAAAAAAAGCCACTCAATGTTGGCAGTATCTTAGTTTTTGGAGGAGCCTTGGTCTGTTTTTATGTGCAGATCTGCAACACCCTTGTCTGGTGTAGCCTGGGACTGTACTGAGGAGACTTAAGTCTTTCCCAGGTCTGCATGCCTGTGAATGTACTAAGGTAAATTTAATCAGCCTTGCCAGAGACTCAGTGAGGGTCTCTTGCATTTGAAATAGGCATTTCTCCTCCTTGACCCAAATTAGGCAGCTGCTATCTCGTACCATGCAGCCTGCAGAGAGGAACAAAGTCCTGCACTCTGCTAGCGTTGCTTATACAGGCATCAACAGCTCCAGCCCTTGCAAGAACAAAACATGCCCATATATGCAAGTTGTATTTCTCGCTCAATACACCCTCCCACCCACTTTCCCATTAGCTTCATTGCTAAGAATAGTAATAAATAATTTCACAGTGATAAATTCCATGTGTGACAAATGCTAATGTCACCTAACGCAGTGCTAGGGAGTACTCAGAAACTATGGTGACAGTGGCATAATAATCTGAACAGAGTGGAATACAAACTCAATTTACAGTTCCTCCCCCTGCCCCCTTTATATCTTCAGATCCAAATTCAAGATGTTGAATTTTAAATTGCTTTTCTCTTTGCAGTCTAACAAATCTTTTCTCCATACATGTTTCATTATTCCCCTTTCTACCCTTCCTTTCCTCTCAGAAGAAATGTAGAATTTTGTGTAGAAAACACAAAAATTTACTTCTTCCTGGCTGTGATTACTTGATGTTTGGACTGCCACTGACCTGGGAGAAGGCAGTACAGGGAGCACTAAGGTATTTGAATCACTTGACACATCCTTTCTGGTAACTGCTCCCTGGATCTTTATGCAAACTAGGAGAAATCTCTCCTTGAGAGACTAAAGGCCAAGTGGCAATTAGAGGATGTACAAGTGTTTTACAGCTCCTCTGGATGTGAGGGAAAGTATGAATGTGTTGGGTTAAAAAAAAAAAAAATCCCCATTTCCAAGACCACCAAATGACCTGGATGAAGTTCTTGTAAATCTTTCTAGTAACTAGACCTTTTTCCTTCTTTTTTTTTTCTTTCTAGTCTTAATAGTGTAAGATCGAGTCATTATTTTTTCATGAAATTTTAGTGCTGTAGATGAGGTCTTTGTTGCATTTAGATATAGTGAAAAAAAAAAGAAAAAGAAAAAGTAGGAAGGTGAAAACAGGAGAGGACATTCCCGGATTGAGCATGCCTTTTGAGGACTTCCTGATACTTTCTGATACTCCAGAGAATACTACCTGAAGCATCAGTAAATATATTGGTCTGAGCTACTGGCACACGATGCCTGGGGAATTTATAGAACAAATTAGTTCAGGAACACCTTACTATAGCATCCTATACAGAAGGGAGAGAGATACAGGCATAAGACATGATTACCTGATTAAACTTGAGCTCTTATATTGGTTATAGCTTGGTCAACCTTACAACCCAGGCCAAAACATAAGGGCTGGAAATGCACATTAGGAGCCGCACTTAGCTGTAGTGCACCTTGCAGAGTATATAGGATTAAAAATAATGTGAGTCCTTGGGTGTCAGTGCTTTGTGCACTGGCTCTACTGAAAGCCAAGAAAGCTTGGCTGTTTTGTAGAGTACAGTTTTGGGTAATATGTTCACACTTTTCAGGACAATCATTTTGGTTATGACTCAGGCGAAAACAGATAAGTGTGACCTAAGTATAAACTGCAGGCCCTAGAAGCAATGACCAGCTTTAAAGTCTAGGTGGATGTCCAGTAACCCCTGGGAGCCCAATACCAGTGTGAGACCTGAGTGAGCAGTGATTTCCTACACCCAAGATCTGATTTTTCTGGATGGAAATTGGAAGAATGAGCCAGAATGTGCTTTGGCTAGATTCTGATAGATAAATCACCTGACTCTATGTGACAAATCAGTCGATCTTGCTCGGCTGGTCAGAGCTGAGTTTGAATGGCCCAGACAAATTGCTCACTATGGATATAGCCTTAGGAGAGCAGATCAATCTCATCTGCGACCTCAAGCAGTAGGAACAATAAAAAGACTGACCTGCATGAGCACAGAGCAAGGGTCCTATGGACCCCACATGTTTCCAGCTCTGTGCCCTTCTCACACTCATGAATAAACAACAGAAACTGCCTGATTACCCTGAGTCCAAGTAATTCTGTATAACTTCTGGAAGGCACTTTTTTTTCCCCCCCTAAAAAGGAGGATTTTTTTGTTTGTTTGTTTTTATTTTAATGACTAATTTGCAAAGTTTGGCAGTGAGCAACTTTAAAGGTGTGTTACACCAAAGGAAGGTGACAAACTGTGTATGGAGCTGAAGCAGTGGTAGCTATAGGAATAATCTCTACTAGAAAGCTTTGCATATTGCTTGCAGTTAATAAGTGTTTGAAAGGACCATATCTATATATGTAGAAATGTAAATACACGGGCTACCCATATTCATTATTCATTGTCAGGAAACATTACAGGAAATTTGTGCCCTGGAGATGAATTTCAACAGAAAGAAAAATAATAATTTGTCCAAGGCAGGTGTAATGTTAAGGTTCTAAGAATGCACTTTGCTTTGTTCTCTGTGTAGGCCCCAGTTTAAATTACACCACCTGGTTTTCTTTGTAATTATTATTTTTACATTTTCTTAAGATCTAAATCAGCTTAAGAAAAAGGAGAGTTCAGATTTAGGTGACAGTTTGACCAAGACATTATTATAAGTCTGTATGTATGTATGTATATATATATATGTACACACTTATACACACACACATATATATAAATAAATATATATATAATGTGCCTATATTATAGGCCTTCCTGGTTCAAGTCAGTGTGCTATGATGTTTAAGGTCTCTGTAACCCCTCACAGTTCTGATGCTTGAAACACACCACTTAGATGCCAATTTTGCCACCTTTCCTATTAACAAATGTGACTAACCAGCTTTCCAAGAAAAGTTAGGAAAAAAATCTGCCTCTTGGGAATCACATAGCAGAATACTAATTGATTTAAACAAAGTGGGAGAGAGTCTGTTACAGCCCCCGTCATTGGGATATGGCATACATCTGATATATGTATGTATGTATTTATTTTAATGTTCTTATGTTTTTTCCCCTTCTGCTATAGCCATCAGTTTAACTAGTGTTGACCCCGTCAATACCAATTTCCTCTCCTGCAGCCACCACGTCCAGCGTTTGGTGGGCATTCAATAGAGATTTACTGTTGACTGGGTAATTTGAGTTCATGTGTATGGTGAAAAATCAGTGGGGAGAATTACCTAGCAAAGGGGATGCCATGACAATGCATGTCACCATGGTGTGACCAGCTCCGCTGACATAGGTTTCAAAAGCTCTCCCCCTGTGAAAATGGGGCCTGTTTGCAAATTAATTAGTTTCTGGCAGCAGCTTGATTGTTGACCCAAAGTTTGTAGAGTGGAAAAACAATCAGATTAGTGTGTTCAATATAAAGGCCCAGCGCGGCACTCAAGTGCAGTTTGCCAAACTGTTGAAGCCATGAATAGGGTGAAACAAATTCTTTCTTGAGAAGCCAAGGCAAAGGTTAAGTGTGATGTGACTCAAGCACGCCGGCTGCGGCAGGGGGTGGAGAAGTGGAGGTTTCAGCCGCGCAAAAATGGAGAGTGCTAAGCGAGTTTCATTGAATTTGATGAAATTCACAGCTTTGGCCACAAAGTGTTTGGCAATGTTTTCGCCTGTGTTAAAAAGGAGAAATGAGCTAGTTTTGTTTTAAGGAGTTTTCTTTGCACAGTCACATGGGACATTAGTGATGATGCCTCTAAAGAGTATTGCAGACGGTTCCTGAGCCTCAGGCCAGTTTCTGAGGGCCTACAGAATTTGGGGGGTTTATCAGTTCCACCCCCATCCCACCACACACACATCCTTTATCTCCAAGGATTCAGTTCAAGCCTCCCATTTATCACCTCCAGGGTTTGGGTCTAGGCAGGTTCTTTCTTTTATGTAGTGCTGGTGTTACATCTCACAGGCCAAGGTGGTAGAAATCAACCATTTTAAACATATAGATCAGCTAAGACTTGTTATTCAGATTGAGAGACAAAAGTGTGTTAGTGTATAGATAATAAAGATGCCATGGGACAGATCTTCAATTGATGAAAGACCATAATATCATAATAGCAGTCAAGAAAGACCTGGTGATTCGTGCTCACTGCTCACGCATTTCTTCAACAGTGTGTTTTATTTTTTCGGGGACTATTTTTTTATATAAATCTGCTCTTTAACTCCCATTTAGGGAATTCATTATTGTCAATGAATTCATTATATGATCGTATGGTTATAGTGCATGAATTCATTGTATGCCCTTTTAGTAAATACTAAAATTTATCCTTTACATCAAATCCTTTACGTCAAGCAACCTCGGTGGAAATCTTTTTTTTTCATTCTTCAGTATGTCAAATAGAAAAAAAATAAAAAGAAAAAAGATAGCAAATATGGAGGAGGCCACGATTATGGGCAATTGACATGATTTTCTCTTCTAAGCTGATTTACAGAGAAGCCTTGTTGGCCCAAACCAGAATATCTTACCAAACTTGAGAAATGGGAGGGCAGAGCAGCTGAGCTGGGAATAGGAAGGGCTGAACAACCATGTAGTCACCATGAGACTGGCCAGCACACCCAGCAGTGCTAATGATGGAGGGATGCAAACCCTTAGCCTCTCTCTACGCCTCTCCCCACTTCCATAAATCTACAGCTGCTACTTTTCAACCTGTTCAAACTTTGTGATTTGCTCTTCGTAATGGGCTGAGCCTAAGGCCCCCTTTCTGCTAGCATTCCTGAGCCATGAATTGCTCGGCCCAAAAGGCTCTCAGCGTTGCTTGCAATTATCACACAAGTGAGTGCTCAAAGCAGGCACCTGATGTGGCACCTTGCCAGTTGAAAACATAATTGGCTCCTTCCACAGGCAAATATCCACTCCAGGATGAAGCTGACGATGAAATAATTATTAGTTCAAAGTAAAGCAGGTGTGTGAGTACCTGGTCTGTGCATTAGGATCTCAGTTAGTGGTAGACATAGCTGAATTATTCTGGAGCTTCAGACTCTCCCTTTCCCGCTGTCTCCATAACTTCCTCTTCTCTTTGTTCACGAAATTGTGTAAATTCCAGCCTGAATGCTCGCAAGGCCAAGTAATTGCTTTTGTTCTTCGGGTTATTTAATTACAAATCTCAGTAGATGACAGGTCCTCTGCACTAAAGGAAGACATCACATTTGCACAGTTACAGAATCCCAACACAAATGTGTGTGGCAAATCAGTGACTGCAGATTTATTCATGCCCTCTGGGACCTGCACTGCCTTTTCAGCTTAGCATGCAATATGATTTAAATTACAGCTTGTGCAGAGCTGTGCCTTGGGATTACACTGCATGTTTCCGACTGTTTATAGTTCAGTGAGCTTTAACCTCTGTGATTCTGAAAATTAAATAATGTCACGGCTGATATCAAACTGATGGCTGGTACTGGATTGCTAAACACTGTCTTGTATTTTAAGCCTATTTTCACAACAAAGTGGAAACATCAATGTATTTAAACCACGGATAATACATTCACATAATTCAAGAGGACAATTTAAAAACTACACTAGCAAAGAATAGCAAAGTTAATATTAAGCTCCATTCTTAAGCATGTATTACGACTTCTATATTTGACAGAGTTATGCTTAGTGACTATATTAGAGCAGAACTATGCACCACTGTGTTAGATTATGCAAGATCAAAGAATGTAGATAGATTTTTTTATTTAAATTCAGTCTTTTTAATTAATTCCTTGCTGATTTTATAGTTTTAATATTTCTGAAATACTGTAATGTATCAAATGTTATATCTTGAAGACCCTTCAATGCTGTAACAGTAGGTCACCTTTCTACAGAAGGATAAGAAAAGAACGTAAAACTGATCTAATGAATAAATACAAAGAAATGTTTTAATTAATCTACTTTACAATAAAAATTTAGTTACAGAATTACATTTTAGTTGTATAACTGTATCTAGTACTAAATTCTTTAAGAGATCCAAGATTCTCCAAGAAGATCTCTTCTTAATTTTAGTTGTCACAGGCATTGTTCATTCTTCTTTCAGTTCTACAAATACAGGATATCCAGGAGAGATTTGGTTCTAACTCATTTTGAACCTCTACAGTGGATTTTTTCCCACATTACCACAGCCATAAGACAAATGGGTGAAACAGGTGGCATCAACAGTGTAATTTAGCCTGTAGAAGTTGGTGATATAAGGAAGAGAAAACAGACCTTAACTCTCAGGAAGAGACAAATGGGAGAGACAAATGGAAACTTCATTTTCACTTGTAGTGGCCTCTTATTTGATCATGTAACAAATAAAATTAGAAAAAAAAATAAAATTAAAACCCAAATACCCTGCAAAAAGAGTCACAGTTTTCTGATATGATGGGCAGAGTCTGGACAGAAAACCCTTAAAAATACCATCCTCAGTTCATATCTTTAAGCTTGCACAGAAGAGCAGATCCTGAATATATCTTATTTTGCTGCATTTCCAAAACAGTCCGTCCTTTCCTTATTGTCTTAAGAGCAACCTCTGTTGCTTAGCTCAGGCTTCGGTGTCTGGCTTTTAGATTTCAAAGTGGCATCAAGCATATCCCATCTCTTGCTCTACCATGAGATTGCATGGTCCTTTAGCACTTCATCCTTGTTTTATAGCTGGCTGTTAGACTTGATTTTCTAATAAGCATGTAGATAGGCTGAAAGGTGGTTTTGCACACTCTGCAGTTAAAGAAGAAATAGTAGATTTTATGGTATGTTTAATAAACATCATATTAGCATATATTCACTAACAAGTATCTGGTATTCAGAAGCAGTGATGTGATACCGTAGAGATAAATTACTGTATTATTAAAATGTGGTAACAGTGCTTTTAAGAATCTAAAAAGTAGTAACAATATCTAGCAGTTTTATACCCAAAAGGCTATTGAAGGTAACCCACCAAAACTGAACTTCAAGCCTATTCAAGCTCTATTTTTTCCCCTTCTCTATTACTATTAGATATAGTCTAAATGTTTCATATGTAGAAAGGTGACGTGACTTAAAATGTTATCAGGCAAAATTGTCTATTTTGGGGGCAAGTGTTAGGCTTTTGGGACCACCATCTCTCATATAACATCCAGCAAAACTCAAATGTTCTAGAGTTTTATAGGGTTGCAACAGACATATTAAGTACATAAAGAAAATATTTCCCATTTACCTTTAAGAGAGATAGGTGGGTCTGTGCTTTTATTAAATTTTTGGATTATAGAAAAGTTTACTTTTAACATATGTTTATAAGTATTTATGTATAAGTTTCATTTCCTGTTGGTAAGTTTATGAAGCTTTTTTGTTCAGGTAAAAACATCAGAATTGTAGGATTATTAAATGAGTTAGTATAGGGAAAAGAACAGACAACCTTTCAGGGAGAGAGCTCTTTTTCAGGTCATTGCTCAGAAAAACAGAAGAAAAGTTGTTTTAAGGACTGGATTACATATTTTACCCATTCAGTCCACTGCTTTTATGAAATGTTAGAGAACATTCAGTGATAATACATTACCTGTGAATCTGATCTGAGGACTGGTGTTTATTGATCCCTTTCCTGCTATTTGAGTGAAACTCAAATCCTTTTATAAATACTAGAAAAAGTTCCACTGATGTCAGTGAAATTAAGCTTGGTCCTCTGTGGGCATGAAATGTTTTTGCAAAGAGAACTCTTCATGCATAAAAAAAAAATGTATGTACTGAGCTTCTCTCACCGAGCTGCTCTCACCCTTCTTAGGAAGCAATAGCAAAGTAGCTGGGAAAATACCGAGCATGGGATTTACTAAGGATGTTTCCTGGAGATTAAAGCATTGCAATGAGGTTTAAAAAACATATATTTTCAGGATTGGAGACTGGCAGTTCTTTGCCATCAATTTAAGCGGGAAGGAAAAGTATATGACATACAATATATGGGAAAAAAAGAACTGGGATATTTGAACAGCAGACAGATGTAGCATGTTGTGGAGCAGACAATGTGTCTTTTAATCGCTTTATGCACCATCATACTTTGTACAAATTTTCTAAAGAAAGCAAACAATAATGGCATAATCAATGATGCAGAAGACTAAAGGAATCACCTTCTGTCAAAATCAGGAATCTTGGTTTTTTCATGTGCTTTCAGTGATGTCTGATATTAAGATAGATGACAAGTTCAGAAACATCTGATTGACAAGGCGCAAAATTAGCTTGGAACTATGCTAGCAAGTTTTAAAAACAGTGGTTAGTACCTTGCAGTTTCCAATACAAGCATATAAACATACATATAGACCTTAGGAAAAAAACCTAGATGCACCAAATATGTTCATTAAAAAAAAAAAAAAAGGCTAGATTACTTAGCTCAGAATTACTAGTAGCTAAGTATGCCCAGTAGGTAGGACTGATGCTATCTTGATCTTACATATATTTTAGCTGATAATAGTGTGCCACTCATTTCCAACCCATAAAAGCATTTATTTTTCTGTGTTTTATATTTCCCAAGCACTGTAACAGCACTTGACACACTGCAAAATCTGGCAACCACAGAACACAGCTCTGTTGACCTGCTCGCCCCTTTGGTCTCCATATCAAATTTTTTCTGTTCCTCCAAAGAAAATTCCATTAAAGGCATAGAAAGCTCTGGGATGCATGCGTGGGAAGCGTGCAAAACCTTTATAGGAGAGAGTTTAGATGGGCTAGTGAATCTTCCAGTTTTTTTCATAGTAATGTGTGAATGGGTTGTCATTACTAATACTCAGGTCTGTTACATATTTGACATACTTTTTAGCTTTTTCATACTTTTCAGCTTTTTTTTTTTTTTTGCTATTGCTTTTGTTTTATAGACTTATATTGGTAGAAAACATCCCTTCAAAATCTATTTTGTTTCTTCCTGTTCATTACAGGACTTATATTTTTTTCCGAATTTCTCTTTGATTAATTTTATTCATTTAGTACCAATTAAAAGATTCCGCTAATCTTACTTCTTCTCTCTGTTTTTTATATATCACAAGCATGCCTGGCCGTGTTGCACATGCCTCCATCACAGATCTTAAATAATGCTAAAATGCCCTGGTGCTGATCCAATGCTATACCAGGGATAGTTTTCATTCCTAAAAGTTGAGAAGTTAAATATATCAGATATTTCTGAAGTGCTATCAGTAAAGACAAAAAAGGAGATGATGTGTGTATAGAATAAAAGTGTAGGCCAACTACGAACAGTTTGTAGAACTTTCCAACAAGAGCAGTCAACCAGATAACTTTGTAAGACTTTTCTCTCTGGTTTTAATTGCATCTCTGCCATTTAATATTTTCTCTCTTTTTTATGAGCAGAACTAACATTTCATATCATCATTAAATTAGTAAATTATTTCAGCTAGGTACAAATCCTCTTGCTTCTTGGTGGCTGAAACTAAATTAAGTTGCAGCTACCAATTATGCCCACATGACTCCTGAAAGAGGTTGTCATAACCAATACTATCACACTGAATACCCCAGGTTGTACTGAGGGGTTTTGCTTCCGCTTACAAATGCCTTGCTGCATTTTATGTTGTTGCACTAGCCTGACAGATCAATTAAATACAGTCATTCACCCAGCACTTTTTTTTCAGGCTTTACTGCCATCCTTCATTACTCTTACTTTAATGGATTCCGTGTCAAGTTGCTTTAAACTAGCTGTAAAAGTTAATTATAACAACAAAACCATTTTCATAGTTTGACAAAATGACCTCAGGTTTGTGGCCAAATCTAAGCAGTGTAAGAAAGAAATTAAATTACAGGAGATAGGGCAGGTAAGAAAATTGCTGCAGGAGTGAGTGTTCTCTACCAGCTCGCCGTTTGCACGCTGGCTTGGACTGATGGTCATTTCCCCATGAATGATCATGACTCACCAAGGGAGACGATGGCACTGTCCTGTCCTATTTTTTGACACAGCATTTTGGAGAGGAATGTTTTCACAGTTACATTCCACCTTCCACACTCTTCAGGCTAATCCGGACCATATTACTCTGACAGACACATTTGGATATTTTGTTCCTGTTTTGAAAATAGGCAATTTTTGACACCAAAGCAATGCTTACTCATGTTGGGAAAAAGACATTTAATATCTGTATGGTGACTGGCCCTGATGGAGACAGCGTTGTGCTCTGCTTGGAGCTGACTGAGACATCTTAGGTATCTTGGTCTCAGGAGATATATAGAAGCTGAAGATATCCTTGTTGGGTTGCTGTTGTTCCGTTTAGGGTTTCATACTTTTACCAGTTGTGTTGCTAATGGCTGTCCCCCTTTCACTTCATTGAAGCATGTTCATTTTGTTGATCCTCAGCTATTTGTCACACTGAGCTTGATCCAGACCAGGAACTTGTCTCCTGCAACGCGCTACCTCAGGTTTTAGATGACAGTGTTGCTGCAGCATGTGCTGTCTGCCTTCAGGGCTCTTTCTGGTGCCCTTTATTTAATTTCCAAATTCCTAAGGGGAAGAAAATTCCACAAAGACTTAATCACACATATTTCAGTGTTCCAGCAGGTCTGAGAAAAAACACATTGTAGAGAGTTAGCAGCATGGTCTCTGAGTTTTGGTTCATCTAACTTGATACTGTTTGGACACAGACTCCTTGGGCATCTCCAGGGACTTCTGCTCAACCTGCAAATTTTCAGAACCTGCCAAAGGCAGACCCATAGAATGGCTGACTGCCAAAACTGTGTAACACCCAACACCCTTTCATCTTCAAGGTCTCCATGCTTCATTTCTTCCTCCAATACATCACTGTTTAACATGGAGACTATGGCATTTACTTTTCGTCGCTAGTCCAGAACTCTGCAGACATAGGGTACACCGTTAAGGCACAGATTTTCCATGTCTTAATTTCCAAGCCTTAGTGTCAAGAATCTGTTGTTAAGGGACTAACTAATGAAGCAATGGGATGTTAGTTGTAGGTTAAGAAATACAGAACCCCAAATTTAACATTTTTCTCATTGGAGACAATATGCTGTAATAGTTTGGTTTTGTTCTGTGGAGGACACTAGTCATCTCAGCAGTCCAGCCATTTTCTCTAAAGGACAAGGATATCAGCTGAAAATTAACAGTGTTGATAGATATGCAACACCTCCGAATATAGTCAACAACAGAAAAGAGGTGTTAATTTTGGTTGTTGTTCTGCAAAGAGATAATAATCACCTCCTTTAAATTCAATAGGGTGGGTAGATCATAAGCCTTGTTTTGTGAGAAATCTAATTTACGTTGAGAATGAAGCTATAATTTTACTGAACTTTGGTATCCACTTTTCTTCACCATGTAATTAGTCGTTACAGGGAATCATAACTATTGTTGTCTTTTCAGAACAAAGGCTCCAGAAACTGATAATTGCATCACAGATCAACATTTTCTTCTTTTTCCTTCCTGGGCATGCTGAAATGTTACTCAAAAGAAATGCTCATACAGATCAATGTCTCTAAGGCAGAGGAGGAGAAAGAGATCTCACTGCAGTGACAGCATGGAGACTTAAGCTTTAGCTGGCACTCAAAGCCTCATTTACACTACTGTAGAAGTGTTAAGTACCATAAATTGGAGCTGGTATTGAAGCTGTCTTTAAGGTCTTGAATGTTCATATGAATTAGATCAGCACTGCCCCAAGCCACAGAAAATGGGACAAGAATCAAAGCAAGATTAAATTCCACTACCAGCACTTCCTAAATGAGCTTCTGGTGTTGTCTTTCCTCTTCCTCAGGTTTTCTTACTGCTTTTTTATGGGAAATCTGGCTCTTCTGGAGATGCATCCAGTAGATCAGTAACCTATTTTGTCTGAGCTGTCTTGATCCATGGTGTTTCCATGTTCTCTTTATGTCTTTTCAGCCAGAGTGGAGTACATACGCCTTAGTATAGTGACACTCATAATTGAGCTGTTCACTGTTTGGTTTTGCCTCGACAATAAAACTCTAATTCCCTAAAAAAAAATCCCTGAATGTTCAGTTTTATAGTCTCTTACAATGAAAAAGATCCATAGGTGATCTTAAGAATAAGAATATGAAGACTATACATTGAATTTGCAAGAAACCTTAGATGAATCTTAAATTTATTAGCCCATAATTATAGTCTGACTGTGTCATCAAAATTGCCCTCAGTAGTCTTTGAGAATATAAATTTTAAAGAAGTGAGAACAAGGAGAACAAGAGGAGAACAAGAACAAACTTATTGCAGCTGGAGTGGTATTTTAAAATCACTATTCTTCAACAGCATTGTTTCCATATATTTATATTACAAATCTGTTTGATTTGTAATGTTTTTATTTGTAGATATTCTCAGTCTTCAAAACTTTTTTTCTGATGAGAATTTTCTATTTTGGTATCAATGACAGACTATAGTGTCTATAGTGCAATATCTTAACCTGTGACATCTGCTGGCCTTTCAATCATACATGGTCTGGCTACCACACAGCCATCTCTTCCTCCTCACAACTTTGAAAACACTGTTCTTCAACCACGTCTATACTCTGAGGTCTTTCTCTGGTCCTACCTGCTGTGTCAGCAGCTGAAAGCAGGTTACCACCAAATTCACATATTAGTTCCATAACAGCCACAAGTTATCTTTTGTGCAAGGAGTATTCCTTGAGAGCCACGTTTTAGGATGTGGTCTCATGATGCCATCGATGTGGCTGAGGAGCTTAACTCTAACCTGTGGACCCATGAGAGATCCTTTTCATCTGCTTGGCTTATTGGCAACGGGCTGATACAAAGTGAAGAATTAAAATGACGAGACTTCAGGAGAACACCATTAAAAGCCCTGACATTTTGTAAACTATGGCAGAGTGTTTAAAAGCATGAAGCAAAGCTCTCTCATGGTATATTAAAAGCTTTGTCCCCTGGTGACCTTACAAAAAGCCACAGTGGCTTAGAGCTTTGCTGTGTGCATTTGGGACCAGTGCTGTAAGTGCTCCTGTCCATGGGTAGTAGAGCCAGCTATGATTTCAAGTCTGTATTTTCCAAGGATGGTACTTGCTTCTCTGCTGTTGTTGGGTCTCGGTGGACAGCCACACTGTCTGTTTATGAAGCCTGAGTAGCTGTCTATTGTTGTTGTTGTTGAATTTTTTATTTAAGATTCCCTAGTCCTGCTACCTCCTCAGGGCCTTAGTCACCCTTCAGTAAATTTCATTAAACTTTAGCAATCTAAGATTTACTGAGCGTAAAATTTCCCTATAGTTCCCTCGAATTTTCTTGCTGTGAACTGGTATGTTATCCATTTTGACTGTAAATATGTACTGAGGGGCATCCAGTTGGAACTCTTTACAAAATAGTTCCTACCCGTTTAATTCTGTGCAATGATGTGCCTAGCTTCTGCACCTTCAACTTATTCAATTTTGACAGCTAAAGGTAATTTCTCCATGTTTTAGTTTATGTATCTTCATTAAAATTCTAACTCAGTTCAGTTGAAAATCCAGTTGCTGACTTGGATAGTTTCTTGCTGTTGTTCTGTTTGTGTGTGCAAGGTTGTTACCACTAAAGAATAACATTTGTAAAGGAACAAACGCAGATCGATTTTCCGTAACTTTCTTTTGAACCTGAAGTGCTGAGACAAGCAAAACATGTTCCCATTACTTAACTAAGCAAACAACGGCATATAAATCATAGAGGCAGCTGGACCAAGGTGTTGTTTCCATAAAGAGGCAGATTTCTCACGAAGGACAGTTTAATGGGCTGCTGCCAATGAGACGTCTGTAGGGCTGGTGCTTGCAGAAGGGCATGCAAAAAGTGGCGCTGGAAAGGTGTTATGTGGGAGCTGAGAAATAGCTCCATGGCGAAGAGAATTGGAAAAGGAGACTGAAAAAAGGTGTGCTTTCTAATAATTTGCTTCTTGAGGTTTATTGTTTTACATCAAAATCTATTTTATTTTATTTTATTTTATTTTATTTTATTTTATTTTATTTTATTTTATTTTATTTTATTTTATTTTATTTTATTTTATTTTATTTTATTTNATTTTATTTTATTTTATTTTATTTTATTTTATTTTATTTTATTTTATTTTATTTTATTTTATTTTATTTTATTTTATTTTATTTTATTTTATTTTTAGCCTGCTTGCATTGGCTACAAGATCAGAGAAGTGGGTTTAGATGTAATTTTATTTTGATCATGTTTATACTGTGGCTTTGTTTGCCTTTGATCATGCTTAAACATGTTTCAGACATGCTTGTTTGAAGTATGCTGTTTTTGAAAACACTCTTCCACTTTGTCTGCTGGTGCATTCTTGTTTTTCTTTTTCTTTTCTTTTTCTTTTTTTTTTGTTTTTGCTTTTAGCAATGAATCATTGTAAACTATTTCACATTAAATAACTTCTTAAACTCATTTTCACTAGACGTGCTTGCTAGCTAGACTTTTGAGCCAACAAGAGACTGAATTTAAACAAGAACATTGCCATAAGAATATTTGAGTGTTTTCCTAATTTGAGGCAATTTTAGGGTCTCCAAATACCCTGTAATTCATATGCAGAAATTTGAAGTCATCCTATCTATCCGCAATAGCTGCAGTCCGCCAGCATTTACTGGCAGTGATTTCAGATCAAAGTTCCATTTCTCTTTCAGTAAAAGGGTGTGAAGCTGCTTCCAGCACGTCTTATGTGGCTGTGCTGAGTGGATGAAGTAGGTCAGGCCTGGCTGAATTATTTTATACTTTCTGCCCTCCATATAGAAATTGTTTAATTTTGCAGGGAAGCCTCAATAGCCGAGCACGCGTGTCCATGGATAACAGTCTATCATCTCCTATTGCATGGCTGGGCAATTAGGAGAGTCAAGAGCAAGTCCTTCATCTGGGGACAGCCTCCCCATCGCACCCGCGGAGCACGGTACAGGATGTTGCCTGACTGCCCTCCATCCAGCTGACAGATCTGTCAGGAACCGAAACAGCTTGTCCTGGGCATGGGCCAAAGCCCCAGAGTTCAATGCACCAAGTCTCGAGGAGGACAAAGCTCCTCCGTTAATGAAGCTATAAAGAGGATGCTGCCCGTTGCTATCACGCACTGCCTTCCTCATGACTTTATAACTGACTGAGTTATCAGCAAAATTCCCTCTCCTCCCTCCTTCCCTCCCTCCCTCACGGCATTGCTTGTGTAATCAATACAGTCATTCTGATGAGAAAGCAATAAGGAATATCTATTTCTGTATGCTACAGGACACATGTAACCTGTTCTTTCATTTGTTTCTTTACGTAGACAGAGATATGAAATATAGAAAAGAAACAGTCAACCAAACAAAAACAATTAACAAGAGCAGTGACCCTATAACATGAAGGACCACTCTGCTATTGATTTAAATCTATTGATTTAACCAGGTGGCAAAACAGCCTGAGGTTTGCTCAGTTAAAATAAACAACAGTATAATTCCACAGAAACTGTTCCATGATATACAGAAGAGATGCTCTAGTAGGAGGCTGTATGGAGTTTTATTGCGCTGAATATTATTAGGATTATCAAGTGCTAATTGAAAAATCTGACTTCTTGCTGGTTTCTTTGCATTTTTTAAAAAAAATGAAAAAGCATGTACACCTATGATCTCGATATGGCCCAAATTATCAGCCTTCCACCTCTCTTCTGTGCCACTCTACTAGAATAATTTGGAATATATATCTTATATTCAATATTTTTGCTGTTTTTCTATTGTTCTTGTATCGAGCCGTTTCTCTACACTAGACTGTCCTGGTGTTCCAGGTTCACTTGCAAAAGTATGAGAGGGAAAGAAAAGAATAATAATATGCTAACTGAGGGCAAGTTTGTATAACCTTACTCTATCAGCAGTATTACTGACTTGAAGAGGACTCCCTGTGGGATCTTCATAGGGCAGTGTAAAGTTAGATTTTTGATGCCTGATTTATTTTAGAATTTGATATCTTGTGATTTACAAAACCCATTGTGCTAGGGACAAATCATTTGACTGTTTAGGAATGTGTTTGAGTTTTGGATGAATTTTTTTGCCCCTTTCCTAAAGGCCTTTAGATTGTAAAAGAGCTCTGTGTGTTGAGGGCAAAAAGACTCCAGATCCAGTAGCCTGGACCAGTATCTTCTAATGGATCCTATTCTTCCAATGTATCTTTTTATGAAATATGAAGATTTTAAGATGTGGCCTATATTTCCTGTGAAACAAGTTCCATTCAAGCACTGGCAGTTTATATAAAGAATAACAGATATTACTCATGTTATGATATGATGTAAGTGTTATTTATCCTAGGCCTCACATCACTTCAGTATGAAGGCTGTTGGATGCATGCTGGAAAGGAAGGAAGGGAATGTAGTAGGCTAAGCTGCTGATCTTGTGGGTTGGAGAGCTTCAACTTCTTACTGATATTTAATGACTTTAAGTCTCTGAAAAGGTGTAACTTAGAGAATAGGTAATAGAGTTTCATGTGGTTATGTTCTGAGGCTGTGTTTTTCAACACAGGACCTGGGAAAAGGTTGAAAAGCAAGATAGCTAAGTTTTCTGATGAAAATTTCCTTATTCAGCATAGTGAGACAAAAGAAAATGGTGAAGAATTACAAAAGGATCTTATGCAACTGAGTATCTAAGCAATCAAATGACAAATTAAATTAATCTTGATGAATGATGTAGTGGTAAACCGTGGGGAAAGCCATGAGGAAGAGTATGCTGATCTTCACATGCAAAATGACGGGCTATGGACTGAGCTTTGCCAACAAAGAGTGAATTTCTGAGTTTATGGTGCATAAAGTTCCTTGGAAATGTCAACTTATTGCTTAGGAAGTTATTACTGGAACATATGAAATGTTAGCCATTAATAAAGAAAGAGCAGAGAATTCAACAAAGAACATTATTATAGCCCTGTGTAATTGCTTGAATGATGTGAATATTTCCAGTAAAGCAACTAAGAGGTATCAGATGAAGCTATCAAGATTAATGTTCAAAACTAGGGATAAGAAGTAGGTTACATTTCTGTAGCTTGTATACCTGAGGAACAAATTGCAAAAGTATACTGTGGATGCTGGAAGTTTGCATGGGCTCAGGAAGAGAGAGTTGCTCTGTACAGAGAAACCAGCCAAGCTCAGGGGATTAGCTACATGGAAAATACTTGGAGGCTGGGAGATTATCCCAGGAAAATAGCATTTGCACTTACCATGTTCTTTCTTTTTTCCCAGGTAGTTTCTTTTGACCAATATTGGAGTCTGTGTACAAGTCTGAGTACACTCTGGTCTGCACCAACATGACCATTCTTGTGCCATGTAACACGAAAGACACAAACTCCCATTTATTATTCAGCTCTTGTAGTTTCATGTGAAAGTGGTTATAGCCAATATATACATAAAATGATGCCATATGTGCCTATATAATAGGCACATCTAAACATATACATGCATATGTATTAATATACCAAAATAGGCTGGTTGCAAGCACAACCATCTTAATAAGGCAATGAATTTAATGGGACAGCGAGTGTAAATTGTCAAAAGAAAATACACTTCTCTATTTCCATGACTATGTGGCATAAACTTACACTGGGGAGAAACTAGTACAAGACACTAAAACTGCTTATAGTTTTATGTAGGAACAGGGCTATGAGTAGTTAAATATAACTCCCAGTTAATTATCCCAGCAGGATGTAAACTGGTTGCAAAACAGATTGGTAAATCTATTGGATATGCCTTCTTTTTCCAAATATAGTGAGAGATAGCAGCTGAAGTATCTCAGTAAAATAAAGTGATGAGCCAGATTCACCACTGGTGTGGATTTATGATTTATGCAGGTTTCTCTTGCAAAATTTCTTTCTGACATTTCTACATAAGCAGTGAATTTACCTTAACATTATGTATTTTTCTGTGCTGATATTTTTTCTTTATCATCAAATAATGGTGTCGCTATAATTGTCAGGAAACAAACATTTTCTGTGACAACAAACTAAAAGCAGGTGAAACAAGACATAAGTTTTTGAAAATCTGGCATAGATTTTTTACTCCCTACAGAAATTCATGGCTATACTTCTATTCTGGAAACAAATCAGAAAAATGTAGGGCTTTCCCAGGGGGATGATAGTTTGGAAGTAGACAGTATCAGACAAACATGTACTGGCTAGGTATGCTACCAGATGAAGGCTGGTGTGTGTTGACATGGCTTGCCTGTAAGCTAATGCAGAGCAAAAACATGCAAGATGGTTATTTGTGTTACACGGGAACATGAGGAACTGAAGATTGAGGTTTGAGAAGGCACTTCTTAGTTCTTTTGGCTTGATCGTACATTTCTAGCCTTTGGATCTTTTTCTAAAAGCAGAGTTAATTACAGCAAAGAGGTAAGAAGAATATCTCTTATATGTAACTGTGCAAGAATGTACCTAACATGAGCAGATTTGCCATGGAATATGGTGATGGGCCAAGTCACAAGCAGTCAATGAAAATAAGTGATTTAATTCATGGATTAGTAACTCACGCAATGGCGTTGTTTTCTCAGATCCTAGATTCATTAGTGTTCACCTGATACCAGAGAGTGACAATCCAGAAGATGACAAAATCTACTTCTTCTTCCGTGAAAATGCAATTGATGGAGAGCACACCGGGAAAGCCACTCATGCCAGAATAGGGCAGATCTGTAAGGTAAAGTGATCACTTATTGCTGTGAGATTGAATATACTTTGGCATTTTGAGACTAGTCTTAGCAACGACAAATTTTGATAATTATTGCCTGTAAACTACTGTGTGCTCACAGTGGCCTTGTAATGAAGCAGAGATCATGCAGAGTGAAAAACAGTTATAGGTTAACATATTTCTATACTATTCATTTTTCTTCTGTTTGGAAAGCTTTACAAACTGTGACGTTCTGTTTAAAAAATGATAGTCATTTTTGAAGGCGCAGAATATGTCTGCAAAAGACACAGTCTGTTACAGGAAATGCCATACTTCTAGGTAGGCCAAAAACATTTGAAGAATTTACTTTTTAGAGGAATGTTAATACCTTTCTATTCCCACATTAGTGATTTTTTTTAAAAAACAGAGGCAAAGGAAGGGAAGACTTAAAAAAAATAGTTGTTTAAGCTAAGATCTATAAATGGGCAACAGTTCAGAAAACTTAATGATTCTAGATTGATTCATCCATCCACCCTGATAAACATCCAAATATTTTTTCTGACAGACTTTAAAGAAGCTTTCTACAAATTAAGTGACATTCGTGAATGTTATATAGCTTTGACAACTATGGTATTTACAGTGAAATTTCATGTTAATCCATAGACATAATTTCAATTTATCTCAAGTCCAGACATGGCTGCTTGAAAACCAATTATCCCATATGTATGAGTCCTTGCTATACTTTTGCTCCAAGTTTTGCTGCTCTGCAACTGATCCCATCATTCTGGCATTTTTATATACTTTCTTCATTCACAACTTGTATTTCTCCTTTGTTGCTGCACAGTTAAGGATTATAAGCCTCTTAAACCTTACCAGGATGTGGCTTGTTGGGCAACTTGGGTAGCCTGTCTGTTTGTCTGTCTCTAGTGCTGTATATTTTAGAATATATAAGGAGTTTTCTGAAATGATGTCAATTGTGCAATGACATAGTGATACTATGAACTGTATAGCAATACCATGTAAAAGAAAAGTAATTTAAAATTCTATCTTTGAAAACATAATGTTTTTCATATGTAAAATTTCTCTGTTTTTTACAACCAACATCTTGGGATTATTTAATGCATTTTGTCTGAGATTTCAAGGAAAGACTGTTGCTACAAGATGATAATGCAGAATGCTTTTATTGCATAGAATGACTTTGGTGGGCACAGGAGCCTTGTTAACAAGTGGACGACTTTCCTGAAAGCCCGACTGATCTGCTCTGTGCCAGGACCCAATGGCATCGACACACACTTCGATGAACTGCGTAAGTGGCAGCTTCCAATACGGAAACATTTTCTAGCATTGCCAACACAGAAATTAACTTTTCTTTTTTCTTCTCTTGTTATTTTTACAGAGGATGTGTTTCTAATGAACTCAAAAGACCCTAAAAATCCAATAGTCTATGGAGTGTTTACAACTTCCAGGTACAGAAAGTATCATTTTACTTTCAGGGAAACGTGGGTGGCTGCGTGTTTTAGAGAGGTCTCTTCGTTAAAAATGTTTTTAAGAAACAAGATTTTCTTAACCTTTGAACTGCAAAGTCAATGGCAGTAAGCAGTAATGAATTAGGTTTCTTTCTCAGGAGCGATGTACATCATCACTCCGAGCCAAGAGATCACACAGACCGTCAGTTCCTCCGGCTGCTCCTGCCTTTGAATGGGCTTGTCCAAAGTTGCAGCCATCCCACATAGCAAAAATAACACCAGGGAAAACAACACCAGCCTTCAGTATCTCTTATTTTGGAAAGGGTAAAAGTGGAAAACTCTCATATGGGAAATTGGCTACTCAGAAAGATATTAGTAGAAATATTGTTGAAATCTGGAAAATTTAAAAATCTTTCAAAGTCATATTATTTTGCTCTGTCTAACTGTGGCTTGAATATTTTGGCTGCAGTTTCTACTAAGAGCTAAATTATACTTGGCCCGAGGAAGGTCTGCAGAGCATGTTGCTGCATCTATCTCTGAAGGCCAAAGATTTTAGTTTTTAAATAGAAAGAATGTCTCTAAAGATAACGGTGCATAGGAGAGAGATTTGCAAGCACTAACTGTCTTCAGTAAGAAATCTCAAGGTAAGGAACAGCACTGGAGTTGGCGTGTGTGCTGCCCAAATGACGAAAGCCAATACGAAAAAAAGAAAAAATGTGAAGTGAACCAAAGAACTGAATAGTACCCCAGAGACAGGACTGCTGACATTTCCTCAAGTTGGGCCTTCTGGGGACAATATGCTTTAAATAATGGAATAGCAGCTGTATGCTTAGCAAAATAGCTGGGAGATGGTATCAGTCCTGCTGCACTTTGGCAGGAGGTGAGCGGGGATTGCTCCGAGAGCATGTCAGAGTCTGGATAATCAGCACATGTAATAAATTAGAGAGCAACAAGCTGCTATTCCCCCAGCTCTCCTACTTGATTAAACGGACAGATAATTTAAAGAGCTTGTCATGATTTCTTCTGCCTTGGTCTCTAGTAACATCTTCAAGGGCTCAGCAGTGTGCATGTACAGCATGACGGACGTCAGGAGGGTCTTCCTGGGTCCCTATGCTCACAGGGACGGCCCCAACTACCAGTGGGTCCCATACCAGGGGCGAGTACCATATCCACGGCCGGGAACGGTGAGTACCCTAGTCATCTAGAAACCCGTGTCATCTAAAAAGAGAAAGCTGTGGAAAATAGTCTCACACTTTTCATGGTCCTTGAGATGAGATCCAGGAAAGAAGCAGAAAGAGACATTGGTGCAAAGAGAGGGAAAACCAGCAGTTTCCCCATGTCCAGAATTTAGAGAGCACTTCTAAAGCATGAAGTAGTGGGGTAGCTTCATTTGGACTTTTCTTTGTATGCTCATGTTAAATACAGGAGAAGTTTCAGCAGTGGCTGGAGAGCTTTGGTGAAAGTCAAATGTTTAATAAATTATTCTGCATTATTTTGTCTTTGGAATTTGTATTTGTTCCAGTTATTGCTTGAACCATTCTTACTGAGAATACGAAACAGAGCATCTGCCTACTTGTTAATAATATGCAATTTTTCCCACCATTGAATTTAGTACAAAAGATAGATATTTCTGCCAGGGATGGTGGAATAACTGTAACTACTTCCACTGGCATTTTTTTTTTTATTATTGTTGTTAATCTGTGCTTTGACTTCTGTCTTTGTTTCTCATTTATGAGTGACTAAAACATCAGTGCTATAAGATACTCATATCTGCAACTCCCTAACTACTGATGTCTGAGGTCCTAGAAATATTTCACTGTCTCTAACATTGCCGCTAGTCTAAAGAAAGGGCACTTATGAAAATATATATGTATTAATTATAAATTTAGGGATAGCTCTACAACATGTATAAATAGACTTGGCCCATTTAAAGCCTGGAGAATCACTGCTGAGGATTTTACTCGTATGTGTATATATATATATATACACACACATATTTAGACATAGATTTAGATATGGACTATATATATGTATGTGTGTTGGTATTTATATACACACACATACATATGTATATATATACATCTACTCAAAACATTCTTTAAAAAGTATCCATAAATGTAAAGCTGATAGCAAATCAGGAATATCTTAGATGTTTTTTAAATCACCGGATTTTTATTTTTGTTTGGTATTTAAAAAATTATTCTTTCTAACCTGTTCTTTCAACTTTTCTTTCAACTAATTTCCAGCAGCTAGTTATTAGTTCCAGCAGCTATGTATGTTCAGCCTAGTGAAAATGACTTCCTATGTAAAAGAAAACAGTGGTTGTCGCACAGCTGGATTGCACAGTGCTGCTCTATCCTTCTGTATTGCTGCTAAAGGGATTCTTAATCTTTTCAAAGTTAAAACACAAAATCTGCAGCATTAAAAGAGATCGCATTCCTCATGTGGTGCTGATTTTTGCCTAATCACTGAATGTTAGATAACTATATATAATATATATTATATAGTTATATATATTATATAATTATATAGAGAGTTTATATCCTTTTAGAAAATGTGAATGAATAAATATTTCTTCTATTGCTTATATAAAAAGATGGAAATCAGGATCCAAAATTCAGCTCCTAGTCTGCCTTGTGCCAAAATAGTGAAACGTAGCTTAGTGATAAGTACACTTTTTCTGGCTATTTTCTCAGGATGGATTTTACACTTAGAATTTCACTAAAATATACCTATACTAAAATTCACAAGTAAAGTGATAAAGGAGTAGTTGAGGCCACCAGTTTCTTCCAGCTCAGTGCCAGTGACTATAATCCTGATGTCTGCCACACAGAAAGTGTGGTTTAGTTCTTGCAGTTGCTGAAATCAATCTCAGTATTAGGATAAAACTGAGCTTTAAGATGAGAGAAGTTTCTAGCTGAAAATGAGTGTTTTGTTTCTAAAGTGATAAAATCTCATTTGTTTTTGATGTCTTTGAAGATCTGTTGAGAATACGGGAGAAAGATTTTTGAAGTTCCTTTTGAAGTTCCTGTCAGTCTTGCAGCTTCCTTTTCCAAAAACAGGGAAAAGAAAGGAAGAAATAAAACCTGAGCTTCCTACAGTGATTCAGTTCCAGACTGTACTTTTACAGTGCTGAATTATCTGAGGAATTTCGTAGGTGAGATGTCGATAAACTTCTTGAGCATCTGGTGACTTACCCAGTATGAGTAATGAAGAGGAGAATTAATGGTTCTTTTCAAAAGTCAGATATCTCTGTAAACAGTTCTACATCATCTTCACTTAACTGCCTTTACATTTTGCAAAGAAATTGCCAGGATTTTTCCATTTCTGTTTATTTTTAACCTTAAAAGTTATTTGGAAGAGGAGGGAAGATTTCTTATATATAGCTTATAAATTCTAACACGACATTCGATGAATTCAGAATCTGATTCTTCCCTAGTTTATGGTACCAAATCTATCTTTAGTAATGAGCAAAAAAGCTTTTGTTCCTATTGATATCAAAATAAGTGGCTGTAGCTTTGTATTTGTTATCCTGAATTCCTTAATTGATGAGCTAGGGTAGATCCTAGCCAATTTGTCTTAGCCAATCTCTACGCAGCACACTGCGGGCCAATTGATATTAAATGTGAAAGTTCTTTTGATTCCACTTGAATCCAAGATAGAGCTCCAAACTTTATCAGATTATTCATACTCATGTTTGACTTAAGGCACCAAAGTAGTTTGTTTTGTTGGTGTTGGTGAGATCACTCAGGTTTATAAAGCTGAGTTCTGGTGCTAGGCGTCTTAGCTTCATCGACTGATATCAACAGCAGTCTTTTTATTAGAAACCAAGATAACATCTTCATTTTGTTCCATGACAGGGCTTTTCTCATAAGGACAACTCAGGTTTTATGGACTAAGCTTCATCTGCAATCACTTTATTAGTTTATTAAATAACCCATTGATGGTGTTCATTTCACTCTAGTGACAAGAGTGGGTGTTCTGGCAAAGAGATTTTTGATTTTGGGATCTCAGCCAGCATCCTAAAGAGGGGTGGGATGAGTATGAAATACAGACTAGTCCAGGTAATTAGCTTTAGATTTAAAGACATAAAATTACTGTCATTGTTTATTCTCATAAAAATCAGGCTTTCAAACAGTAGTCTGGTCTTTAGAATCAGATTTCTCATTTAAATAGATAGAAACTAATGATAGTTTTATGTGATATTTTTCCTGCATAAAATACATCTTGGTCAAGATTGCTGCCAGTATAAAATCTTTTGTTAGAAAATGAGCCAGAAAATAAATATCCAAGCAATTGAAACACAGCTGAAATGCATTTGCTTTGAAATGAATATTCATTTACTGTTTTTCAGTGTTTGCCCAGCTGCAATTAACTATACTTAATACTTGTGTAATGATTTTTCTGCTTAAAGCACTTTACATAAATTATCTAATTAATTATTATCTAATTAATCTGAGTTATTAGTTTTGAACTATAGTTAGAATATTAATTCAAATGTGAAGCAGGCTTTGAAACCAAGGTGTCAGATTTTAAACACAATTTTTAAGATGAACTATGGCTTGGCCAATGATTGTGAAAAGCCTGTCTGATTATATCTGGATAATAGTTCAGTATGAAAGAGCAAGAATATTTAATAATAAAAAGACTGAAAAAACTTCACCCAATAAAGTGACTAACTTGTTCTCTTATTTTTGTTTATTCTATTCCACATACATTAATCAAAAGTTCTTTCCTTTCTCCTTCCCTTCATACATTCCATGCCGTGCCATGGAGCAGAATGCTGGAATTTGCTTACTTACAAATAGGACAAAAGGAGACAATTAACACCTTGTATATCTGTGTGCTTGAACTCTCCTTCTGCTGAGTATACCAACTATTCTTTTTGACAACATTGATTTTTTAATTTCATTTCTGATGAATTATTAATAATCTGGACCAAGGTGATACCAAAGGCAATCGATTTCTGCTGAGCATCCTGCAAGGTTTGAGTCTTGCTTAAACGACATGTTGTCCTCTGGGTTTTTAATTTATTTGCTAGATATTATTTGTGCTTAAATAAAGACAAATTAACTAGAGTTAACACTTTTTTATATATATTTTGGGTTCAAATTCTGTGAACAGAATCACTGTCAGCTAAGTTTCATAGTTGTATATATGTACATATATGTATATGTCTGAAATGGATATTTAAGAAAAGATTAGCAGCTAGGGACAATAGGTTCTCTGCTCTGTATCTTTGACATAGTGACTTAATGTCATTGTGGCTCAGTTTCCTTGTGCATTCTACTATTAATAATGCTTCCTTTGAAGTATCATCTAAATCTAAAATACTTGAAAATTTTGGAAAAAAAAAAAAAAAGGAGGGCAAATGGTGGTAAATTATCTGCAGTCCTAGAGTGTGCAGTAAGAGAAGGGGGATGAGTGTTTCTGTGGATGTCAAAACCACTTCTTTCCTTCTCAGTTTCAACTTTTTTGTTTGTTTGTTTATAGTGGGAGAACAGTAGCAGATTTCCCAAATGAGAGGCAAAACTGACTGGCCCATCCATGACTATAGAAGGTGACAAAGGGACCTTTTGTTTCTTCATAGGGGCCAGAAACAGCTTAATCCCAAGTGGACACTGTAAATTTTCCATTATTGTGCAGTAGAGGACAGTAAGGATCCCAACAACTATCTAGGACCTATTTCTGAGAGAACTTTCTCACCGTATAGTGACAGTATCAGCAGCAACAGCTACTCGTCACACAAGGCTTTCTTTATAATCAGTGAAGGGGAAAAAAAAGACATATTTAAGACATGATTCATTCATTATAGAATCGTCATTCAAGTTATTTTATACTTCCTTACGTAGGAAGTATATGTCTCCCTTCCCTATATGGCTTCCTTAAGATGGGATAAATTGTGCCTCTCTTTTCTGTTCAAGATAAAGGGAGGTATCTCCTCGATGTGTATCTCATATAGATGAAAATATCATATTTAGCCAACCAAGACACATTTAGCCAAACTGTTTCCTTACTACTCATTTTAGAATATCTGCAGACATAAAATAGTATAATAGGATTCATGTTATCAGGGCTACTGGATTACACAGTTATGTTGAGGCAATTTAGAGTCTAAAAAGTCACCAGAACAAGGAGATCTTCTGACAGTTAAGTTGATTTTATTCAACATTCTAAGAAAGGAATCAATTTACATTCAAATTCAGAAGGAAAAATTTTGAAACCAGGGTGATGGCATGGTTAATTAATTTTCTATGGTAAGGATAACCAAATGCTGAACTTGCTGGTATTGTATAGAGTGATTTTAGAAGATTCAGGGTTTCTTTCTTCTGCCAATTTTAGAGAGTAATACTAGTCAATAAATTACTGAATATCCATTTTCATGCTATTATAGTAAGAAAAATAATATATTCTGATCATTTAAACTCTCTTAACTGTAGAGTTTTAAGTCCAAATTAGATTAAATAAATAAATAAATAAAACACAGACATTATGGCAGAATTAATCTTTGCTGCCTATCCAGAAGCAATTAAATCCCAACACCTCACTTTATAATAGGCTGAAGACCTTGGAATGATTGTAGTGAAATAGATTTGTAATGTTTGCATTGATCAGTGATAAAATTCTCTTTTATATTCCCAGTGTCCCAGTAAAACCTTTGGAGGCTTTGATTCTACTAAGGACCTTCCTGATGAGGTTATAACATTTGCAAGAAGTCACCCAGCCATGTACAACCCTGTTTTTCCTATCAACAACCGTCCAATCATGATCAAAACAGATGTGGATTACCAGTTCACCCAGATAGTAGTAGATCGAGTTGATGCAGAAGACGGCCAATATGATGTGATGTTCATTGGCACAGGTGAGAATTCTTGAATCTGCACCTTTTGCCTGATGGGGGTGTAGATAAGTTGCAGTGTAAACGTGTGGAAATTTGGAGCAAGACTCAAAACTGTGTGTGGGGAGCCTTTTGTGTTGCATAAGGAACCTATTACAGGGTCAAGCCTTGGCCTGCACAGCCTCATTCCTTAAGAGCTTTGCTAAACAGAGCAGGATCAAACCACTGTCTTTTCAACTACTGTTATTCGGGAGTGTTATTAGAAATATCTTGTGCTATTAATTATAACGTATTATTAAAACTAAGGTTTTTGAGGTGCTCATTTTGTAACACATCATAAGAGGTATTGAAATGAGTGAAGTTTCCAGGTACAGGAAGTGCTTTCTGTGCCTTTCAGGTATTTCAGGTATTGCCTAAAGATGCCCAGCTTTTTAGCCAGAAGAGTCATCATTTTCCTTAAGATGCAGATATCTGGCATATATACCATGTTTTAAAAAATACTGTACCCAAATAGAAACACAATATCCTTTCAAAAGCATTTGCAGAATCATATAGCTTGTGCATCTTATCAAAAGTAGAAATATGCATTCAGAGAAGGTAACTTTCCAGAAAGGTAACAGCGAGAAATATCAGTGGCCAGAAATTAGCTGATGTGCATGTGCTTAGGTTCAGTGTCATCAGAAGAGCTAACCTGCCTAGCAGTTGCTGAATCTACTCCTTCACCTTTGATGATTTTCCATGAGTTGGCTGATGTTTCACTTATGTTGAATAAAAGTATTTATATCATATTTTTATTGAATATAATTGCTAACAATTAGACATTGGCACCATAAAATCAAAACAAAAAGCCCACTGTTCTTTTTCAGCCTTGGACCAAAAATTATTTGTCTGTCTTATAACAGTCCAATTCTGACTTGTTTTAAGTACAGTGTTGGTGCTCTACACTTGGGGTCAGATTTCCAAAGCAATAAATCTCAAGGACTTTCATGCTGATGCCTGACATATATTATGAGTAAACTGAAAGCTGATGAAGCTTCGTGTACTAAACATACTGCATATGCAGCAACTCATGCAGTTCTGCAAAGAGTTTTCCGGCTTTTGGAAGCTGTGAACTGAGTTATTAAATACCAGTGTTACAATATGTTCTTGTGTAAAACATCAGTAAGTAGTTTCATATGATTTTACATAACACATTTTTTCCACCACCGAGCAATACTAGCGAGTTTAATGCCATCTTACCTTTGACAGTGTTTTGTGCCTTTCAACAAGTTTTCTATGACCTGACTCAGCCCACAGAAAAATAATAGTAATAATAATGGCAATATTCCCCTTGGCTGAAGTGTGAGAAAATAGGCCTTTCTGCATTCAGACTGGGATCTAGTCCACTAAACATAAGCAACTGATTTATACCTACGTTGTAAGCAGAATAGGTGGCGTTTATTTCACGTAAGTTTGGCATCCACTCTAAGAAAGATGCCCTGGCTTCTTCAAGTAGGAAAGGTAAGTCCTTCCAGAGAGAGATCCATTCGATTTTCTTAGAGACCTCAGTTAAAGATGGTTATTTACACAGAAGTTCCTGTCTGTATTCACAGAGTACAGACGACTTGCTTAAAATGGATCTATAACTTTTTGATAGTGATCATTATGCACAGTGTTTCTTATCTAATCACTCAGGAAGGATGACGTTCTGAGGAAGCTTCAATGATATCTAACTCTTACCTTTGTGTTGAGGACTTGAGCACTCATTTAATTCACTAAACATCTAAAATTCAGGCACATGGTAAATGCTCTGGATCCCATCCAACACTGCTGCTATTTGCGCCCAAGAACTGCAAGGAAAGTATTGAAATGTTATTACTTGCACTTGCCAAAAAAAGATTTCAGCACCAAAAAGCACAGCTTCGTAAGTGTAGAGTGTTGTTTTTTCTCACAACATTTCACTTGCAAATAGAAACTGCTCTTTTTTTCCAGCAGGAGGTATCTTCTCATGGGACTGGCATCTTAGCTGGGACACGCAGACCTAGGCACAGGGAGACCAAAACTGCACCTCAGTTTTCTGAGCTCATTCCCCATGGCCTCATGGCAATTTTCAGAATAAGGAAGGGCATCTTGCACACTGCTGCAAGGGGAAAGGAGGCAGAATGAAGGTCCTGTCCCACCGGTGCCACAAACCACCCCTACTCAAAGTAGAAGTAGCAAGGAAGGAAACAAGGACACAGATACACAATATGGGCAAATGGTGTCTTCCCAAAACAGGGCACAAACTGGGGCGATTAGGGGCTCTCATTGCAGTCTGGTTTCCAACTTGTTGAACAGGACTTGTTGAAAAGCCAGAATTTAGCCCTTTGGGATATGACTGGATTTTTCAGTGCAAGTCTGTCCCATCAGATTAGATACACTTCTGTTTTCCCATCACTTTTGCAGTGACCTACTTTATTCCCGCATGCTGCTGAACTTCAATATGTTAAGGAAACACTTTTTTTTTTTAATGATGATGATGATAATTGAGCACAACATAATTAATAGCTCATCTAGTGTGGTCGCATTTTCCTTTCCTGTGGGTGAAATCTCTCACCAAGCAGTTTCTTTCCCACTGTGGTTGTCCTAGAGTGCTTAGGTACTTCTCAGTGAAAATGAAATCATACAGGAATGCTGGAAAATATATGAGAAAGAACAGGATCTAAAATATCCACTTAGTGCATATCCTCAGTGTCTGCTCTTTGGGCTTATTTGGCACAGGCAAGGTACATCTGTCAGTAAAGCAAATTAATAACAGTAATCTTATCTTACTTACCGGAGCCTATTGATCCTACAGGAGAAGAAGTATGATGCCATTTGTGTGAAACTGTTTGAAATACTACTCTGTAAAACTTGATCTAGAACTCTGATAAAGCTCCACTTTGGTACCTGCGGCCTCATCAGAGTGATTAACAAATTGTATCTTTGACCTCAGCAGCTTTCTTTGGCACCAAACAACTAGAACAGTTGCAAGATCCTCTTGAAACACAGACTTATTTTGGAGACAGTGCAATACTGGGAGGTCATTTCTACCCGCTGCCCCCACGCAGATTTTACAACTTCACGTGCTTTGTTTTATCAAAACTCCACCTGTATTTCTGGAATACAGCATTGATGGCCTTTAACTGGTGACATGCACAGTCCAATACAGAATATAGGCATGATACATTGCTAAACTATTATTTTTATTAGATCAACTATTATTTTTATTAGATCAAGGTATTTCTTATGGCTCTTATAGTGTATTTTCCTCAAAACTCCAGTCATCAAATTTGACTCAAGATAAATGAGAAAATGCATCTATTTGTTACAGTGAACATTAGCAATATTATCTGTTCTGAATTATTCTGTTGTAGAAATGTGGATTTTTCTTTTGTCTTTTTTTTCAAGTTTATATTGCATTTTTTTTCTGTAGTGCTCTGACTACTTCTTGAATTAAATATTTTCAGGATTTCAATAGTTTCAATATTTTCAAATAGCACAAATAAAAAAGCACAATACTTAAGTGCTTGTTTTGAGAATAAAACTTTAAATGCTTGTTATGAGAATAAAATCTTTATAGTTAGTTCTGCTACTTTGATACTTTTATTAATTTTTAAATACTTTATATTTTCCAAAACTTTTAATGATACTAAGTGCACAGTGTGAAACTTCCTCAAAGATGTGCCTGTTATATCTATGATATGTTTTCATGGCACTACACTTAGCTGATTAGAAAGAAAAATCACATCCAGAGTTGTTCCCATTTCAGAGAGTCTGCAGTGAGGTGTAGCTAAGTAGAAATGATCTATTTTCTTTTTCTCTCCACTCAGCCCCATCCTGTCCCCACCTTCTCAAAAAAAGTTCATGAAAACAGATAAATATATCACAGGCACGGAAGTTTTAAAACAGAGATGGTCTTAAGTCACAAAACTTGTACAAAAAAGTAAAGTTGCTCATTGGACTTGTTAATGTTAATAACCAATTGTAAAACTCCCATTAACGTGAAAGGATAAAGTGCTAAAATGCTGTCACACACCTAGTAGTGCTTCTTACCCCTCAGTGGAGAGTATAATCTAACATATAGAATTATAGAAGCCTTAAGGGACACATACGTCTTAGGAACTTTGTTTGACACAGGGAAGATCGCGTGCACTTAGGAGATGCAACAGCTTCACCTGTCTAACAACATTCACCAGATGATTCTAGATCCATCCTGAGCCTTCTAATATCTTCACATGCATTTTAACCCAAGAGTGAGAAATATCATACTTGAAAACAGACAGTAAAAGTGGCTGGGTAAATGGGTGCCTTTCCTTCTTCAGTTTAGCCACGGAAACATCTGACATTTTATGTTGTCACTTAAATAATATCTGAGTCCTGTTTTTTCTCTAACTGCTGAAGTAATATTTCTCTTCTGTTTGCTTTTGATGAGTTTTGATAATTAAAAGATTTCAGTGAAATGTCCTGGTGAAAGTCAATGTTCTTCTAGATTATTGTGAATATCAGCTGGTATTTTGAATGACTTGTGCTAAGTGATATGTAGTTTCCTAATCTTCACATGTGAAATAATTGCATATTACAAGATACTAAGATCTCTGACTGCTCTGAAATAGAGGTTTGCTTATTAGAAACCTGAAAAAAAATGTATATTTTTTTTTTATTTTCAAGATATTGGAACAGTTCTTAAAGTGGTTTCGATTCCTAAGGAGACTTGGCATGACTTAGAGGAAGTCTTGCTGGAAGAAATGACAGTCTTTCGGGTAAGTGCAGCTGAATTTCAAGTGTCAGGTTGTGGATTTCGCTGCGGACAGCTGCAAAGGGAACTTCTTGTAGTCTAGCCAAGGACCAGCCTGGCATGCCCCACTAATTAGCTTGTCACTTAGAGACCCAGATGCTAGTCAAAATAAACCTTGAAACTTGCTGTGCTAGCTGGAGGTTGATGATAAAGAAATAGCATTCTGGGCTCTCACTTTGGGGTTTAAAAAATAAATTGATACCTGTGGATCCTGTAGGCATTGCATGCTAAAGTTAAATATGTGCAAATTGTGGAATAATGTCCATTTTCTCCTGCATAGACATGCAATAGAAAGATTTTAGAAGCACATAAAGTCCTGACATTATTTAGATTATCCACATAACATCACTTTAGGATGCTGCCTGAGGAAAAACACTCTTCTGCGAAGTTTTATGCCCCAAAATTTCAGATTTTAGTTTTGGGTTTTATTACTGTTGTTATTATTATTACTTTTGGTATTCCTTTTTCTAGTGGATGGTATTGCCTGTAGCAGTACCAGTCTTGCAGAGGTTTCTTACAGAGGCTGCAGTTTTGAGCCCAGAAACAAGAGTTTCTGTTTCAATGATCAATGGATTTTCTGAGGGCAGAAATGTTTTTTGTTGGTGTTGTTGCTTTACCAGAAAAATAAAGTAGAAGCTATAAGGAGAAAATGAGACAAGTTATTTGTTGTTCTCAGCTTCTTTTTCTTTCTTACACACACAAAAGTCATTTCATTAATGCAAGGTAATTTGGCAATCATTGATAATGTATGAGTCTCTTTCTTAAAGCAGAAGTGCTAAGCTAAAAGAGATCAGAGAAATCTAAAAGTGAAAGAAAGAAATAACTGAAATAAAAGATTTTTTTTGCTGTTGTATTATTTTTGTTTTCCCCAGACAGGCTTTACAGAAGAAGTAGGCTTATTGACAAATGCAGATTCGGGATTGCATTTCACCTGTGTCTTTATTTATTGCACAAAAGGATTATGGTTTTCTGATATATTCAAAAGCTCCTTTATCTTCTTTGAGATTCATTTAAGCCTTAAAGAGGTCATTAACGTACATCACTAGAATGAACAGAATTTGTATGCTTAAGATACAGATCTTTCAGTAGGAATTTGCAATACATTTTAAATGTACCTTACCCAAATGGAAGTTTTATTTGGTTACAAAAGAGTCTATCTGCATGTTAAGGAATATATTTTAATGCCTTAACTGCTTTGTGCTAAATACAATGGTTTTCATTTATATTTCCACTAAGCTAAAATTCTTTCATATCTGTTACATTGATAACAAATACCTCTTTTAACCCCATTTGTGCAATATTTCTCTGAACAGCTGAGCAAACAAATGAATGAGTTCAACTTCTATTCAAATGTTACACTTAATTGATGCTTCCTAATACAAGGTCTATTAACCCATTTGTAGAGGCAAGTCCACATCCTTAACATTCACTGACCCATATCAGATTCTCTAAAGATCAGCAAGTTAAAAGCTGCTCAGCAAGAACTGTATTCATATACATAACTCAAACATGATGTATGGGATCAATAGTAGACTTTCAGATTCAATATAGTTGAACATTTGACTTGAAGGTTTTTGTAATCAAATGATGCAATTTTTACTTTCCATTCAAACATTTGGAACTGAAAATAAATTTAAATACCAGCCTTCTGATTGAGTCTCAATGCAATTATGTTAAATATGGACTATAGTCTTTTATCTAGGGGAGAGTAGGTATTGCTTTGGCATTTGCTTGTTACAGATAAGTATGATTAAGGTTAGAAATTTAGCTAAGAGAACACTAACTCTTATACTGACCCACTTTGTTGATTAAATAATGGATATTCTGAAATGTTAAAAAAAGGTTGCTTGCTTTGAATTCTCATTCTTCAAATATGAATAATATTTTGTATGAGAATAGTGCAGTCATAGAATCATAGAATCATAGAATGGCTAGGGTTGGAAGGGACCTGTAGAGGTCATCTAGTCCAACCCCCCCAGTCCAGTCAACAAAATTAGAGTTGTGATTAAAGTTTGTTCTTAGGAACAAGAATTGGCAGGATTTTTTTTTCCCTTAATATGGCTGCAGTATGTCGTTTTCATTCTATCACTCTTAATATACTATACCTATGTATTTTACTATCATTATATTTTACTATTATTGAAACAGGCTGCCTAGAGAGGTTGTGGAGTCTCCGTCTCTGGAGATCTTCCAAACCCACCTGGACGCCACTCTGTGCCATACGTTCTAGGTGACCCTATGTGTGCAGGGAGGTTGGGCTAGATGACCTCTAGAGGTTCCTTCCAACCTTAAGCATTCTCTGATTCTATCATTATTTATTTATTATATTATTTATATTATTTGTATATTATTTATTCATTACTATCCTCATAGTTCTGGGGTTGTTCTTTAAAATTAGTTCTAACATTAATTACAGAAAGTGAAAGTAGTGACAAAGAATATTCATTGTGAAATTGCAAACTATACGGGAAATCGTATGTCTACAGTCAGCGTAGCACTTAATGAGGCAGTCAGACATACACAGGTATTATAATTCTCTTACAAAATATTTCACTGTAAAAGACAAAAAGAACTACCATTGCTAAAGAATATCTAGCTTACTTTCAGGCTTTCTAAGTAAGCAAATAGCATTATAATAAAACTTCTGTTCTGGGGGCTTATTTTATATCTTAGCTCTTTATTTTAACTCTTTTTTAAACTTTTTTCTTTTTTTTCTCCAGGAACCCACTGTTATTTCAGCAATGAAGATTTCCACAAAACAGGTACTGTATGCACAAACTTTAAATCACCTTTAAATATTTATTGGCTTCTGTTTTTAAGAGACAGTAACTTGGCAGTTGGTAAAGACATATTCATTACAGCAGCAGCATCCCATCCCTTTATATAAACATCAGTAGTTTCTCAGGAAAATGTGACATGCAGAGGGAAAAGGAAAAGTCTAGTTTGTGTTTTACTGGTAAGGTGGAAACTAAACACAAACCAACCAACTGTCTGGAGGCTCTCAAGAAAAAAAAAATCCACATTTCTGAATGTTTCTTTGACAAAGAAAGTATTTTTAAAAAAGTCTCCAAATTTGGTCCCTCACTCTAGTGGGACTAGTTTTATTCCCTGCAGGATTAATAGCACATTCTACTAACTCCAATATGTAAAAGGAAATTCAGTTCAAGTGACAGGGCTCTGGCTCTAGTTAGGCACAGAAGTAATACTGAAGGAAAGGATCACCAGAAGGTTATTATCCAACTCAGCTGTGGCCCTATCACCTTGAGATGATTTAGTAGAGCTTGAGTAAGTACAGAGTAATCTTTAGGATGGCCAAAGTACTGAATGTCTCTATGAGCAGACACAAAATAAACCAAGACTTGCCAGGCTGCAAAGTACCTCAGTGTGCAGATGGGCAGGGACACTAAGAACGACACAAGAGAGCTCTGTAAAGTCATGAGTGGCATGACTTTCCATCAAAGGATATTTGGAGAATGTCATAGAAGAAGTTGAAGGAAATACCTTTCTATACTACACATCCTGTGGAAATGAATACTACAGAATTTTGCAGATGTTTAGGTAGTTACAAAAAAGAGATCCAAATCATTGATGGAAAAAGACTACATAAATGAAATGTTAAGGAACTAAATGGCTTGGAAACGTGGGGGAACTAGTCTTCTTGAACTAGGTACATCCAGCTTTCTCAGTTTTGTGTGATTTGGAGCCTGATTCTGAAAATATTAGCACTTTGTTCACACTCGGTTTATTCCAGTAATGTGAATGTCACTAAAGAAGACATTTTGTAGGACTGGATGCACTAGGAGGTGGGGGTTCTAAACAAGATTTAGTTAACTCATCTACCTCATTCTATACATTATTGAGTAAGAGTTAAATTTGTTCTGTAGCGGACAGAGCCCAATACACTGTTTGAAATGTTTCACATTTAACTAGAAATTCACTGTATACAGAAAAGTTGTCTGAAAGCATTCATGAATTTGACAGAAAACATTCTGTTTGGGGTGACTTTTCTGACATAGTTTATCACCTAAAAAAAACTCCAAAAATGCCAGGACCAAAAAAATGTAGTATTGAACAATGAGATATTTAAAAACAAACCTGTCAAGTTGTATATATGTTCACATCATACCAAAATGCTCTGCTTTGGATTATTTTTGTAAGTACATTCCTTTAAAGCAGCTGATCACATCTGATAATGGGCCATGCGTTTTAGTACAACCTTTCCTTCAAAGCATCTTTATTTATTCAAGAGAGATTACAGTTTTCCCTGAGCTTTTTGAAAACAAATTTACAATATTAAAATTGTCTAAAGCTAAAAAGAGCATAGAATGCTAGTTATTCAAGCAAAGTTGAGCTCATGAAAAATCAACCAGCCTCAGGCGAAAAAAAAGACAGAATCATGATACAGTGTGACAAGCTTTTGGCACTGTCTTTGCATCAAATAAGTCTTTGGCAACATGTTTTGATTTTATATTTATGGTTAAAAATACTGTCGTTTTACAATTCAAACACTTTACTCACTCTGATAAGAAGGAGGGTTTCATATAAACAGCACAATTCAATGTGTTGTTCAAAGCAGGAACATGGAATGTAAACAATAAAATCAGCACGTTCTGTTTAATAATTCCAAAGAAATCACTTTACTTTTTCACTAGCAAATACATCCAAATATAAAAGCACTTGTATGGGGGAAGAATAGGAATCTCCTTCGTTTTGGAGGGTTCTGCTGTACTGGTGGTTTCAAGCTACCTGTTTGGCCCTTGGACCAATCTGATACACTTCAAATGACACTTTTTTCTAAAGACCCAGATCTTCTTGCTGAAACTGCCTATTCTTTCCAGCGATGTTTAGAGTCCTAGGTCCATGTAGTGTTATTACCTAAATGAGGCCTAAGCTCAGGTAGCATCACTACAGACATTTGAGGACAAAATCCTTGAGCCTCTGTAACAGTCTGCAGCGACTTGAAGGTCACAGTTCTGGGGGACCCACCACTGCTCCTAGAACTTCTCACATAAGGGTCCAGATTTTTTTTCTCTTTTTTTTTTTTCGCTTTTTTTTCTCCACTTTAAGAATTCCAGTTGAAGTCAAGACACAGAAAGACCTTACCAACTATTTTTATAGACATACAAAGAGTTTATTGTTTCTGTTCATAATGAGTGTATATGGGGCAACCCAAAACGTACGTCACAACGTCACATAAAGTATCCTCTGAACCAACCACTCAGCATCAGACAATTATCTTTCAACACGTGTACTGTGGTCATCAAGCAAAAGGAGTTTAAGGAAGCGCTTGTTAAGGTTCTTTTGAAAATTCTGCATAAATAATTCTATTTAAGCATTTCTTTTTTCATCTTTCTCCCACTTCGTTTGTTTGTTTGTTTTAATTGCAAACAGAAACTCTGTTGTTCTAAGTACTAGAGAAATACTGGTTTTGTGGCAAAGTTGTGTGGCGAACAGAGACCACTAGATTAGTGTAAACATTAGTCTCTTACTCTTTTCTATAGTTCAGATACTCAAGCAAAAATCTTTAGAAAACTTTCTCTTTTTTTTTTTTTTTTTGGCTTTGGTTTGATCTGATAATCAGCTGATTTATTAAATTAAAAATCTCTTGAGAGAACCTTTGCCCAAAAGGCAGTTTGACCATGCCAAAGTAAGGTCAAACCATTGATGCAAATCATTCCATTACTACTTTGTGAGTTTCATTCTGGCTGGATTTATGTATTATTAGTGTCCAAAATAATGATCACCAGCTGGAGTCAAAAAGCATGATCAGAAGAGCAGCGCACAGGGCAGCCTCTAGGCTGTGTAGCACCTGAAACACATGCTGCACTTCATGGACTGAACTTTATGAACTTATCTACAAGGGAATAGAGTCTTTAAGTAACCCTATTATGCCCTCACTTTTTTTTTTTTTTTTCTTTTTTTTTTTTYTTTTCTCTTAGGTTCTGGTCATTCCTGAATTCTAAAGACATTTATTAGAAATCAGGGAGGGTTTTATTTTTGACAAAATGAAATTGGTTACAGTGGTGCATAGCAAACTATTACACTATACCTCTTTATTTTCCTATATACATACTCTGCATTGATTTTTATATTAGCTGCAGCACACATTGCTACACACTTATATGTGTGTATATATATATCAATGCACCAATTACCTAGGACCCAGATCAATACCATCTGGACGCTTAAGATACTTAACTGAAGCTCTAATTTGACCTATGCTTCCTCTATAATCAGTAAGGAGAAAACACATCTCTTGAGAAATGTTAGGTCACCTAAGAGTTGCAGTACTGCTCTTTTAGTGCCGATATAGCCCTAAGCTGGGGTGTCATTAAGTGTCTTAAGTTAGGGAGAACCGGCCTGTCGTGCTTGATGCCTGCCATTCAGTTCACAAGGATACAACACTAGCTGGGGACTATTATCTGCAATTGTGGCTTTGCACAGAGCTCTGTGTGGTCAGAGACTTTTGCCAAGAGAATGTGGTTTTTCAGTCTGGCTAAAGCGCTATAATGGACGGAAGCAGCTGCTTAGATAGCACTTAGTTTTCAATTTATGGTGAATTTTCTTTTGTCCTTTTTTTGTCTCTTTTTTTTTTCCCCCCTTGAGAAATGCCTGATGTTTATATAAAGGCCAAGGATGTTTCTGTTATAATTAATATGTCTATATAAGCTGCCAAGTTGCTGTCTCTGGACGAAATGAATGCGGCACCTTTCGCAAGAGCTTCGGGGTTTGCTATCTCCTGGTATCCCGGTTTGTCATTTCCAGGAGACTGGTAACTTCAGCCAACTTGCATCCTTGAATTCCCTCAGTGGTGCCTCCAAAACATTTTGATAAATATTCTTCAAATACAATTTTTTACACAAGCCGTATATTTTCCAAAATGAATACAACTTTGCATTTTCTTGGTGGAGCTGCTTACAGATAGACCTTAAAAAGAAAAGGCACTGGCAAAGTTCAAGCTTTTGATAGCAAAGTTTAACTGCTTTCAAAATTGTTAGATTATGCCATTTGAATTTTTGCTTATGTATTTATTTTGCGTTCCCGTAGTTTTATATCTCAGAGGGAACTGTGTTTAATTGCAACATTTAGACTTATTTTCTTCGTGAATTAGTGCTGACCTGAAATAGCTCTGTTATGACTTTCACATGGGTAGGTAGTTCAGTTTCCTCATGCCCCTTTTGGGACTCCCTAGCCAGAGGAAGCACATGAATTTGATTTTTAAACTTTATTTTCCTTCATCAGATCCTCTCCTTTGAATTGCATCTTCCACTAAACACAGAGTTTTTCTCCAAAATAAAATAAACCATCTTCAGTTAGGGCAGTGAACTGTATAAAATAATATAAAGCATCAGAAATACCAGATACACAAAGAATTGTGTCAGCACTTCCAAGCTAAAACGTTTCAGCATCTGTCTGAAATAATTAATTTCTGTCTGAAATTAAAAAATTCATAGAGATTTTACCTTTTTTTACCTTTTTTATCCTTTTTACCTTTTTTTACCTTTTTTACCCTTTTTTACCTTGCTTTTCATTTTCCTTATAATGAAAAGCATATTTTCCATTAGTTTTTTACCTTGAAGATAACTCTATACCAATACAGAGGTATAAATATAAGAGAAAAAAATGGAAGAATATTTAATTTTTCCTTCATTTAAAGAAGCTACAAAGAGTTTCATACAGATGTTAAAGATTTTCCTATATAATCTTTCTTATCTTTCTTGTTATTATTCTCATTCTTTTAGCGTATATCAGAATCAGGATCACTTGGTGTGTTTGTAACAGTCCTAATATATCATTTTATATTTTAGGCCTTCCTAGCGAAAACCTGGAAATTTGCAAAGTACTAATTTATGTATTTATTTATTTTACTCTTTCAACAGCAACAGCTCTACATTGGCTCAGCCAGTGGAGTTTCACAGCTTCCTTTGCACCGCTGTGATGTGTATGGAAAAGCCTGTGCGGAGTGTTGCCTTGCTAGAGACCCTTACTGTGCCTGGGACGGCTCCTCTTGCTCCCGTTACTTCCCCACTGCTAAGAGGTAGGGGCGGTTTCGGGTATCTGCCTGCCTCGCTATTTGTTTTAACTGATGATCCTAATATGACCAGAGGGCTTTGGAGACTTTGCATGGGACAGCTAACAAGAGCCCTTCCTTATTCCAAAGAAAACATAATTGTGGGAGATAGGAGCTCTGTGAAGTCTTGGTTGATTTAAAGTGAGCACTGCTTCCTCTTGGGTTGGCTTGAAAGGCTGCTGTAGAAAAAGCATTTGGAAAACAGTTGCCTCTGAAATGTACTCATAACTTTTTATTTACTACTAAATTGGAACAAGAAAAAAATCCATTTTTTTCTAATAGAGAAATCGAGATGCTATTAAAAATATATTTTAAAATGTACTCTCCCTCCAACTAACTTATTTCACATTTTCATGAGTTCCGGCATACAGAAATATCTATAAAGTGTCTGAACGTGAACAAAAAGGTGTTACTTAGTGATATATAGCGTGATTGTTATTATTTAAAAGTATCATTTGTATGTGTTGATGTGTGTGTAAATGCTACCAGATCAGAACGATAACGATTTTACATTCACTCTGCTCTGATGTTAAAAGACTTTGCAATGTAAAGGTTAAGGGAAAACAGATTCTACAAGTAAAAAATATATTTTTTATAAGAATTTACAAGTCCAGGTTGCCTGGTCTGAAGATGTAAAATCGCATTTCCTTTGCCGTCTTCAGTCTCAGGAATTGTTTCTCTGAAAAGTTACAGTCTGCTGTTCGTTACTGAAGTATAAATGAGGAATAGCTGAGTCAGTAAATACTTGCAAATAAGATTACTACCAGCATAGTGCTGAGAGTCTTTCCCTTGATATATTGGTCAAGCAAATGATGAAAAAATGTTGAGAGAGAAATCACGTCAAAGCAAATATGTCAAACATCTTACACCTATGCAGAACCAAAGAGTTCAAGAATTTATATGAATAAAGGAGCCGTTATCATTATCTTAAAACTAGTGGTAACAAATGCGTAGTTGGCAATGTCTGGTCTCCAAATTCCAGATCTGGATTGGTTGTTGGAGGGGAGAAAATGTGGTGGAGGGTGAAAAGCAATATTTGTATCATACATTTTTCATATGGAGAGGATTAAAGAGTCAGCATTTGTTTAAAAAAATGTTCCAGATTTTTTTTCTAGTTTGCTTTGGAGAAACAAAAAGTTTCTCCATTATGCCAATGGAACATAATGGAGAAACTGAACGCACCCCAGAAAAAGCACTGGTCAGGTTTTGTCCTCTCCGTGGGCTAAATTCAAATTTGTGGTAGGAGCAGAGCAGTTTCTGTGGAGGAGGACGAGGAAAGAGAGGAGAGGGAACAGTCTGGTTTCTAAGAGGCACCCGAGAGACTGATGGAAGACTGGAAGTCAGCATGGTTGTGCCATCACCACAGTCAAGGAAAGAGGACAGGAATAGCTGAATCACTCTGCTCTTCACCAGCTACTCTGAAACTCTCTTTATTAGCACCATTCCTATTCCAAGCAGATCTCAGGACCCATGGGTAGCAGCACCTTGTCATTGACCTCCTTACTTGGATGCAAAGAATAGGGTGCTCTGTGTTTTTCTTCTCCCTCTCTTCACTTTCTCATCAGCAGCAGACCCAGCTGCTGCTGCCATCGGAAGGGCAAAGCAGCCTTCCTGCTGGGATGGAGGAACGGGGTAAAGACTTGGGCTAACAAGCAGCAGAGCTACAGGAAAACTTAGGGGTGCAGAATTTCCACTTCTTGGGGCCAGCATGCAGGAAGATTGCATGCTGGCCCCAAGCAGATCCCACCACTGCATGCACAAAAAACACATGGTCCCTACCCCACTTTGCTTCTAACTTGGCAGCAGCAGCAGCAGGGAAGGGCTCTGGTACCAGAGGGGGGATCTGCTGTTCGTCTGCTACCTGCTCTCCCCCCTTTTCTGCAGCCGGCCTTGAATCCATCTGTGACAAAATCAGCGCTGCTGGAAACGGCTTCAATGTCAACATTTTCCTAATATAGCATCCCTGTAATTTTAGGCTCCAGAAATATTGGGGAAGTCGAATCCGGAGGCACTTGTGCGGATGCTCTACTAATAGCGCTCCCTCCACCCCACTTTTTTTTTTTTTTTTTTTAAGGGAGCTTTTATGAGCCATGATTTTAATTTACTTTTCTCTCTTTGTATATTTAAGAAGTCTAAATGACAGTTGGGAATGCCTGTAGTGTGACCACTTAACTCTGCCCCATGCAGATGTGTTCTGGCTCATATTTCATAGATCATCATGTTGATACAAGGCTGATATGTGCGACATTTTCCTGAGATTCTAACTAAACATCTCCTCCCAGGTCCACTGACAGTAATATGAGTCTTTCCACAGGCTTCTTTCCTACAAACAGTATCCTATAAATATGCTGCCCTTTGAAATTTAGGAAGGGAGTAATAAAATACTGTATTTATGCTTCTTTATGTCTTGGATGTATTTTTATTTATTGAAAATGAGGAAGATAAACATGACCTCTGATATTAGGATCAGTGCATTTTTTGGAGCTATATATCAGTCAACAAACTGCTGCTTCTTACTATAACATGTTAAGGTGTCCTGTTATACTGGGATAATTTTTGTGAAGTTAGATATCAGATACCAAAAGTTCATATTTTCCATCATATATATATATATATTTTAATTTTTAGTAAGTGTTATGATACTTCACATAAATGCCTTCAGAGATAACACTTCAGTAGTTTTCAGGGAAAAAAAAAAGGAAAAACCTAGAGAGTTAGAATACTTCCACTCACAGAAGTGGGCTGGTGCCTGTGTGAGAACTCTTCCCATGTGCTGATGCTGGGCTCTTACTCAGAGCTTGCAAATAGGGCTGGTGAACAGAAGAGAGCTGCTCTGTGTGCTGCAGAACAATGGCTTCTTAAAAATGTGGGCTCTTGTCACAAGGGAGGGACCATCAGTGCTTTTTACAAGGCTACTTGACTTCTGCATATCCGTTGCTGGATGCAGAAAGCTGAAATCACAGCTTTGTGCAGCAGCCTAATCCTCTTTGTTCTCCTCTAGTTTTGCAAGCCCTCAGGCTTTCTCTGATTCCTCAAGTAAAGTGCTCACACTTGAAGCACAGCTTTGTTTGCCTTGTTCCTTTCTTTTCTCCTTTTTCTCTTTTTAATATGAAACTGTTTTCTGTGGCCCAGTTGAATTTTGTGTCACAGCTATTTGAATAAAAAAAGAAGACAAAAAGAGAACAGTAAATGCAAAAAAAGACTGTATAAAAAGAGGGGTTTTTTTTCTTTTTTTTCTCTTTTTTCTTTGCAAAATACAACATTTTAGCATGGATCAATATGTTTTCCAGAAAACAAAACAAAACAAAAAAACAACAGAGGAACAGAGGAGATCAAACTGGGGAAAGAATAACTATGTTAAGTGATTATGCAATGAAAACTAGAACCAAGAATCAATCTACAAAAGATAGAATAAATGATATTTCAAAATCTTCAAGTGTTTTACTCAATTTACCTTAAGGGTCATTTGCAGATGATTTAAATAATTTGGATCAGTAATATTTTAGTCAGTAGGGGCTGAAATGATTTATTTAATCTAGATTTTGCAGGAAATACAATCCTGGTATCCTTTTAGAGACATCTATCTCTCTAATTTTTATTTCAAGTAAAAATGCTATTAAATTTTAAGTATTCCGTGCTTGCAGAAAAGTTTCCACTTCTTTATATTTTTAGTGCATGTTAAACTATATGTATTGTTACACTTTGATCCCTTAGTTGACCCTAACTATGAATGAAGTCTGCTGTGAGCAATGTTACCAGCAAGGTTAAAGTAAAGTTCATAAGCTCAGTGCAAAAGAAACATGTATTTACTTGTACCTGTAAAGGCTGATGTTATGAACTATGATAATGCACAAAATATAGTAAAAAACCAATTTCCTTCATAGTGCAGCTTCGGTGCATTTATATAACCCACATAGTTTTTAAATATGTTCCTTTTGTTGCTCCTGAGTCATGTCAAATGTACGTATAGACCATGGAGAATGTCTCTAACAGTTTCCAAATACAAATTTGCAGGCGTACTAGGAGACAAGACATCCGAAACGGAGACCCTCTTACTCACTGCTCCGACCTGCAGCATCATGGTAAGTTGTGGGTATTAGCAAAGTAAAAACAATTTGAACGTAACTTGCACTCTTTATGTGACTAGAGCAGGAAACAAATCATTTGGTAGAGAATTTTTCTTGACATTCAGAAAAGAGAAACAATATTCCAGTTTTGACTGCCTGCAGTAGCCTGCATCAGATTTAAAGAATCTCATTTATGTTTTTCTTCAAGTTAAGAATTTTTAGCCTATTATGTCAGAAAACAGCCGTACTGGCTTCAGAATAGCAAGAACTGTTTGCATGTTGATTCATATCAATTTGATAGGATGATAACCTACCACATAACTAACCACCTTGGTTAAACATGGAATGGCATTTGGTATAGGTGCCACACTAGCAAATTCTTAAGATCAGGATCTTCCTAATACCTGTCCAATGTGATTTCAAAATGAGGTCTCTTTACAATCTTTTTGGTTCTGTTGACTGTGTTGTTTCCACATGGTGTTTTGACCAGAATTTTGGCTTAACTTGGCTGATAAACCTGACTTCTCACAGTTACCAGTTTGTTGCCAATCTCTTCAGATCCTCACTCACAGAATGGTGGGGGTTTTTTTGGTTTTTTTTTTTTTTTTGCCTTAAGTGAACAGAATACTTAGGCAATACTTCCCTCTACTGGAAAAAAAAGCTGATTACTCATATTTAAGTTACCTGTATGATAATAGTTAAACCACTGGGCAGATTTCTGGTGCCTGTATAGTAGAGGTGGCTGAAAATTGAGATGTCTCCAAACTCTCATGTCTCCCATTCCTTATAATAGCAACAGTGACAAATAGTCCAAACTCGTGCTGTTCACCACAGTATAGTTCATTACCACTATGCTTTCCTTACCTTCCTTTTTAACTCCTGAACCCCCCAACAGCTTTACTGCTGTTTCTTTTTCTACTTCAAGATCCTTAGACTCCGGACAGGCTGCTAGAGGGGGGAAGGATTTGCAAATGTGAATAAATGCCCTGTGATCAATGTGCAATTGGCACATTTTGTGAAAAAGGAATGCACAACTTTCACATTGTAAACTAGTCATTCTGAACTGGCAGAAAGGTTGTTTCTTCAGTTTCATTCTTCAGTTTCATGATGTTCACTAATGCTTGCTAGCAATAAGTCATATTAAATATGCAGCAAAAATTGGCAGTTTTCTTCTCTGTGTATTTTACCCAATGTAGATGAGATGATCCAAGTGCTAGGGCTGATATGGTATTTTCAGCTCCCCAGTACAAAATTTTCAAAAGGCTCTAAATGTGAATTTTGTTATCAGAAGATGCATGCCTTGGACATTATCCTCACCTTATTATCTCCATCTTAAGGCCATCCATTAAGATTTGGGCTATCACAGGCTCAGTTTTATTTTTGTTTTTCATGTTCCCTCCCATTTACTAGTTGCATTTTATGAGGCAATAGGTCTGTTAGCTATCTTCGTAGACAAGAAAAATAAGAAAGTAAGATTAACTCCTCTCCAAGGAGTAATCCAGTGCAATTTTTTGTTTATTACTTAGATGTATTTTTCAGTTACTTGCTACATGACAGTCATGAGGACACAAGATAATGAAAAAACTGTTATATGGTGCGCTTTATCATAGGCAGCTTTAATACAGACTTCTTTACTTTTGCAACTTTGTTAAAGGCACAAATCAGAGACACAGGAGATGAGAAACCACTTGGAAAATGGTATTTAATGGTAAAATAAAGATAGAGTGATTAGAAGAATCAATAACGTACAAAAAATACCAAAGGAACATCCTCCTAGACTTTAGACCTGAAGGACGCACTGATGGAGTGTTTTAACAATGATGCTTTAGCTTGTTTTAGGAAAATCTTCTCTCTTCCTCTCTCCTTAATTCAGACTTTTAAATTTATAAAGTTACCTATATTCATTTGGCATTTGCATAGGGAAGTGTGCATCATGCTTCATAGAGACCGCTACCTAAACTTGCTGTGCAAACTCATGCTGAACTTTCCCCTTGGTTATCGCTAGTAATTTCCTGGATATCAGGTGCCAAATTGAGAGTGTTTATAGCAAGAATGTGTTCCAGCAATCTTTTTTTACTACTTCTACACATTCCTTTGTAATAACTGGCAATTGTTTCTTTATGTGAATCAACAGAAATATTAGCTAAAGATAAATCTCTTATTGTATATCTGACTTGCAAAGACATTGCAGAAAAATGCCAAGGCCTCAAACTGAATCAGTACCTTTTAATAAGGTGTAGGCAGCACTTTCACTGGTCCTTTTATTCAAATATATGGGAAGTATCATAAATTCACTATAGAACAATATTAGAGGGAAATGAGAATTCTTAGCTCTATAAATATTTGACCAAAAATATAAAATATAAAATCATGATCACCTTTGTGTCAAGTAATAGCATATTCTTTTAGCTTATTCTTTTAGCCTGTCAGGCTATAACTATCAAAAAAGTCTCAAGCTATTTTTTGAAACTATTTGTGAATGAATAGCCAAATTTTTTTCAATGATCAACACCAGTGGGATCTCACAGAATTGTTCTACCTTTGTCATATAGAGAAATGGAATAAAGAGAGAATCTGTGAAGCAGTCTTAAGAGAATGTGTAAAGCAGTCCTGGTATAACTACTTAGCCACTCATACTTCTTCAGTTATGGCAGAGATTATGTATTTAAAAGATATTTATCAGGACAGTAAACTGATACAGCAACTGAGCTAACTTTGGAGATTACAGCTCTCAGGCAGACATTTTGGGTTGAATTTCATAACCAGCTTCATGATGTAGTTTTCTAATTCCCTAGCTGCTCTCCTGAAACTTCTCAGACTTTCATTCTTCCACCTAGTTTCTCTTGAGGCCTCTCCCTATTCCCAGAGCTCTTTTCTGATGCTGTCGTTATGACATCACTCTACTTACTTTCTTGTATTTCATGTGCTCAACATTATGTGAACACTAGTCATTTCTGGTTCTGCCTTCTGCTACCTTACATCATGGAAATGGAATTTGAAGGGTCTCTTAAATCCTCTTCTCATTGCATGACTGTTGCCTGTACTATATTTTCTAGGCTGTGAACAAATTTAAAGGAGACTTCTGCTACTTTCCATGATGATTTCTAACAGGCTAGCATGTTATGGACCAGACCCAACAAAATGCTCACAAGAATGCAATGGCACCAAGGAAACCAATTTCAAAATAATTTCTGTGAAAACTGTGACTTGCTTTTTTGGTACTCAAGATGATGCAAACTTCTAAGATTTTTGTCAGAAACTTCCCTACGTAATTAAAGTTCTGCTACTGCTCATGGGCAGTCAAACCTTTGTCAAAGAAATATCTGTATTTGTCCTTTGCAATTATATTTGGAGTCTAGAAGACTGTCTCCTTGGCTCTAAAGAGCCCAGCATTATGTTCTCTGCTCCTGTATAAATCCACTTTGACTGTGTTGCTTTCAATGGTGCTGCAAAACACCTGTGCCAAATTGCTAACCTACAGTTGAATCAGTAACATAGAATGTGCCAGAGGAGGATTCAAATCACACTGAGGAGATTGATTCTATAGTTACTTCCAACAAGGCCATCCAAACTATCAGATTGCTCTTGTTGAATCCAGGCCATTCTGCTAGCATGAATGAAAAATTAATGGAGCCTGGGAGAGAGGGATTGTAAAAGACCTTGAACCCATTGGTAAAATCCCTGTGTTTCCCTCTTTTATCTGGAAAGTCTGTAAGTCTCAGTTTCACAGAAGCACAAAGCTGAAACAGTAACATGTGTGTCCCAGAAAACAAACGGGGAAGTTTCAGTCATGGCGTTCGTATAACATTTCCTACTCTCTGTCTAATGTATCACAGCCCTTCATGCACTTTCTGTTGTGGATCCCAGGTCAGTTCTTGAACTATTTCTTGTTGATTATACGAGGCCATTTGCTGCCTGCTCAGCGGTGTAAGTTATGTTCCTAAACCAGGACACCTAACTTGAGAAGTGACCCAGGTCACTCTGTTCAGTCTGGACCTATGCTCATCATCAATCATTTCTATTCCTGGTCTTTATCTTATCACTCCAAATCATATTCATTTTGCTTTTTTATATACTTCCAGTTCCTCTGTTTTATTGACACAAATGTGCCCAAACTCCAGCTCAAACCTTTCCATTGATACCTTTGGCGAAACCTTTCCATTGATACCTTCCTGCTTTGCTTTCTAACATATTCATTCTTCTAATGCTCCCCACCCTCCTGGCACAAAGCTGCACTGATGTTCTTCATAAGAATGTGTTTTTTGAGGGATGACAAATATGTTGATTCATTTATTTGTTTATATAGCACCCCATTTACTTGCTGTAAAGGTTCGCAATCTATCAGAGGAAAGCACGTTAACTCGTTCCCTATTTGTTTAGTGTTTATAGGTCATTTGATGCTTCATTGAGAAATGAACCTAATACTGATAAAAGTTCCTATTTTATGCCCATCCCTCCTTCCACCTCCTTTCAGGACTGAAGGTCGTTATAAAAAGACATATGATTGCTGTGTCAACAGGAACTCAATTTTATTTTTACCGTTGGCTCAGTAGTCTAGCAAACAGCCTGTGTTTGCTAAATAACATGGCCAATATGATAATGGCATAGTGAAAGCAAACAAACCTTGACAAAAGACTTCTCAGAGATGATTTTAATAGACATCATTTTCCTGTTAAAACATATTCAGGTTCCTGAAAGACTTCCAGTGCTAAAGATCAAAAGCAGAAAATGGCCAGAATGACAAATAATGGCAAAGAGGCAGGAAACCCCATGAGATCAGCATGGTGTTAAACAGCTTACCAACCCCTTCCTCCGCAACTATTCTCCAGGATTATTGTACTGTTGCCACTTAAATTCATAACTACATTTTAAAGAGCTAAGGTGAAGAGTTGAAATATGATGCCTTACTGCCTCTGCAGTATTGGAGAAGAATCAAATGCCATATAAGTCATATAGTTATGCGATATTTCCAGCAAGTTGATAAATATCTTGAAGCATTGTTGTTACAAAGGAAGTAATTTATTTAACTTTCTTTTTCCCCCTCCCATAATGTCTGGTTTATTAACCTCCTTACATTTCCATAAATTATATCAGTAAGAGAGGAAATGATTAATTGAAGATTGTTTCCTCAAAAACATTATTCCTGGTCATTAACAGCTTATATAGCAGCAAACTGCTATACCATATAATCTAAACACATTATACTGCTTTTAAATAGCTTCATGTTTTATTACTTTGTTCTAAAGTATTATGATCGTAGAGCCCAGGAGGCATCATTATACACATTCTGCAACTGCACTGTGAGTTTTTTCACTGCATATAGCTTCCTATTAAAAACTCTTATTGTGTTCTCGATGCTTTCCTTGATGAGTAAAAATGAGGTTTCCAAAAAAAATTCAAAATGAAGACCATTAACTTCATATATTGAGATGTTAACAGCTTTTAAGATTTAAAACATACAATTAAATGCACTACCTTAAAAATACTTACAAGTATAGGAATATTGATGGAGATATTCCAAAACCAAAACAATCTGGGGAAATCTGTAGTTTTTTTCAGACTGCAAAACACCTTCCAGATGCCAGTTTCTACATTTAAAAAAAAAAAAAAGAAAGAAAGAAAGAAAGAAATGCCATAAAGGTTTTTACTTTCCTGATTTTTGATACTTTGTGTTGTTTTTGATACTTCCTATTCTTTTTTTTTTTATCCTTTGCAGATAACCCAAGTGGCCAGACTCTGGAGGAAAAGATTATCTATGGAGTAGAGAATAGCAGCACTTTTCTAGAGTGCAGTCCAAAATCGCAGCGTGCTGTAGTCTATTGGCAATTCCAGAAACAAAATGATGACCGCAAAGAAGAGGTAGAGTGAAAAAAAAAAACCCCAAAACATGCAACTACTCTTTTCTATGAAAAATTACTTGAATCAGAATTATTTTCAGCAAAACATCCCATTTACCCTTCTGTTCAGATATACCTCAGTTCAGATATATTCAAGTTCCCCTTTGCAGATGATCAGCATTAACTAGCATACTATCTTAAGTTTGTTCCACTAAAACCATGATGAAAGACTTATTTTGGGACCTGAATATTTCAAAGACATGAAAATTGTCTTCCAGGGGATGGAGTTAACTCCATGATTATTATTATGCTATTTATCTGAAAGAAACAAGAGCATGTTTAGCTAATGCATACTGTAAGTATTAACTATGGGTAAGACAAAGAGACAGAATGAAGAACTGGAAACTATACAGACCCAAAGGATATGAAAGCTTCTGTGCATATTTTGCATAAACAGCAATATTCACAGAGGTAGAAACTGGCTTTCCCTGCATGTATTACATTAGGCTGATACTCTGTTTTTCTCCTTCTCTTTTCACCAGCATTCTTATGCTATTACTCAGCCAAGTTCTCAAGTCATCTGTCAAGCTAGGTCACACATTTTTTTAATAGATAATCTCCTTTCTAGTACATAGGGACACCAAATTAGAAAGCAAAAACTTGCTTGTCACACTGAAGTATTTTGAAATATTCACAAACAATTCTAAAGCATTCTTTTTTCCAAAGGAAGTACTAACTTTCTTGTTATATTAGCAACTTTATATACTTTTGTTATATGCTTTACTTACATAAATAGTAAATTATTTTGAACAACTTCTTTGTGGAGAGAGCAACAACCAGGTATCTGCCCCTCTCCTCCACGGCTTCACATGCATTCAGAGAAGGAAAATGTATTCATAAATGTTGATTCATTCAGAAAAAAAAATATAATACTTTGAAAAGTTGTTTGTTAAGTATGAAAATTTTGAGATTTAATCCTTGTTGTTTCTCTGTTAGCTTTCCACTTTTCCATAGCACACTTCTATGCATAAAGGCTTCTGTAGCAAGGAACAGGAAGAGAACCCGCCTTCCCCAGATAGTGATTTGAGTTTGACTGAAACATGGCAAGTGTGTCCTCTGTAACACAGCCAAATGAATGTACGCTGATTTGCTTTTTTGCATCATCTACCGCAAAGTACTGAGTAAGGACTGTGGAGCAAAACTGTAATCCTCTAAATATTCTTTGCAGCAGATCAATAGTTTTTCTAGAGTGTTTTGAGCCTTCCATAACTACAAATGACTGGCAAAACACAGCCCATGTGTGAGTTTCTTTGGGAGGGGAGAGGTTTCACTGACTGAAAGGAAGTGTACTGTGGAGTTAGTATGATTAAAGGATAATTCTGCATAGTATGATTAAAGGATAATTTAATAGGATAAAGCTAACCTTAAATGTTCCCCTTTTTTTTTTCTAATACAGATAAAAGTGGATGATCGAATGATACGGACAGAACAGGGTTTATTGCTACGAAGTCTTCAGCGGAGAGACTCTGGCCTTTACTTTTGTCATGCTGTGGAGCATGGTTTCATGCAAACTCTGCTCAAAGTGACCTTGGAAGTAATTGATACTGATCACCTGGAAGAGCTGCTCCATAAAGAAGAAGATGGTGATGCCTCCAAGATCAAGGATGCCACCAATAGTATGACCCCCAGTCAAAAAATCTGGTATAGAGACTTCATGCAGTTAATTAATCACCCCAACCTCAACACAATGGATGAGTTCTGTGAGCAGGTTTGGAAAAGAGACCGCAAACAACGTCGGCAAAGGCCTTCCAATACGCAGGTGAATACGAATAAGTGGAAGCACCTACAAGAGAATAAAAAAGGTAGGAACAGGAGGACCCATGAATTTGAGAGGGCACCACGGAGTGTCTGAGCTACATTACCTCTAGGAACCTCATCCAAGTAGAAACTTGTATAGACAGATAACTGGAAAAAAATGCAATATACATGAACTTTTTCATGGCATTATGTGGATGTTTACAAGAGTGGAAAGCTCAAACAATTTCCACCAGGTTTAAAAAAAATCAATTTCTAACTTTCCTAGTAAATTCTTCCTCTCTTCACCAAGTCTAAGACCAGAACGACCACAGTTTCAAGAAATAACTCACCTGAACCTGGCTTATTGCTCGAAAAGTTCTGCAAGTGTTCAGCAGGCAGGTTTTGCTTTCTCTTTTGCCTAAGATATAAAGAAAATGCTGTATTTCATGCTGCCATCTTAAAGGAAAGAAAAACAAAACCCACCTTTCATCATCAGCACTACCATTCCTAGACTTATATATAAAACTGCATGAACTTGTTAAGCTGATGAACGTCTAAACATGTGATTGGACACAAAGATTTTGTTCTTGTTTTGTCTACCAGTTCTCCTGTTTATATTTCCTAGAAGAGGAAAACAATACTTTATGAGATTGCTTGTGGAAATCTGAACAACATAAGCCATCCATCATCCAGAAGAACAAAAAAATGTGGAGTACACTGGCCTACTACTGATGACTTCTTCCAGCTTTGATCTAAAGATGTATTTTATTAAAACTATAATTTAAATGTACCATGACAAATATGCAGCAAACATTAGCTCTTTTCTAAAATAGATTAGACTTTTTGTCTTAGAATTATTGTACTTTCTAATTACTGGTTTAGAGGAAAAAAGACAACTTCCATTTATGAGCTGCTTTACTCTTTTGTTTGGAAACTCTTTCAGGGGAGCTAGTCGCACTGCAGTTAACCACCTCCCCTCTATCCCAATAGTCTATATGACATGTAACTTCAAAGCAATTTTAAAACTAAGCTATTTTAACATGAAATTCTCTGTATAGCATGGAAGTCTTCTGCATTCTTTTTTTTCTAAGTATGGTATTTGGAATGATTTAGCTTGTATAATATCTTGCTATAGATTGAACCATTGAAAAGGAGAGCATTTGATTTCAGTTGTATATTTTTTTTTAATTAAAAGTAAATAGCATTAAAATACCCTCTACTAATGACACTCTCTCTTTCTTGGTTCATAAATATATGTGAATGCTAATATTTAAATACTGTGGCTCATATATTGTCATATATCTATGAGCAAAGCTCACATTCAGTTCAAGGCATTTTATTCCCAGCTCAGTGGTTGAAATACGTCCACACTTCTGATTCCCAGTACTCCATCCTTTCTGTGGACCCAGATCAAGCAAATGCAAATAACTAGCATGAGGCCACATAAAAAGTAACCTTATAGCTATCCTTCTGTTACAAAGTCTAAGCCACAGTTTTATCTGTGGTGAATGAGTTGGACTAGATGATCTCCAAAGGTCTATTCCAACCTCATTTTGTGAAGCCTGCTGCAGTAAATTGATGAAGTTCAGCTTATGACTTGTGTTAGTTTATGCTAACAGATAATTTGGTCCTGTACTTCTATCTTATGTTTAATTCTATATGCAGGAGAGCAACAGGGTAAAACAGATCCAATGCACTTGCACCGTAAGTGTCAGTTTAGGGATATAAGTAGTGGATTTGATTCACCTCAGCACAGATGTGCCTTTGGTCCCCAGTTCTATGGTGTCCAGTTCTTTTGAGGTCATCTTGATCCAGTGTCCCATATGTGTCTTGATAGAATCAGTAAATCAGTAAATAATTTCAAGTAATGTTATTGTGGGAAAAAATGTTAGAACAAAGTCCTTAGTTTGCTAAATGAGCTTTTATATAAAAGTGTGTCTGTATTGATGACTGATCTGTTTTGTTGCTTTTCACTCCAGATTATTTTATTTATGAATCACAACACTGTCAGCCTTATTTGATTCAATATAACACAACTGCTGTGACAGCATCTCTTTCACAATGTGTCCCAATCTCCTTGACACTCAGTAATTAAAGTATCTTTCTGATTAGTGGAGCCTTGGCCTCCTTTCCTCCATAGCTTTTTGGTTTTCACTAAAGGCCCGGGCATTTTATTCTCCTTTGAATCTTTTGCAGGCAATGAACTTATAACAGTTTTATCCATTTAATTCTATAGTAAAAATTAATTGAATAGAATATGACAGGGCTGTACAGACGTGGTTCAGGAGAGCACTTGGGTATTTAATTTTAGAGCAACCCCAAGTGTTTCTTATGCTTAGCTTGATGCCTGTGAAACATTAATATGCAGTTAAATTCTCATGCTTTCATGAGGTGTTGAATAGGGATGAATTAAAGCAGAGATTCAATATGTGCTTTCCTGTACAGAAGTATTAATTTTTGCAGCTTAGCCTATGATTAATTTGTGAACATAGTTGTCAGCTGAAGTATTTAATTGTAATCACAGAACACTCTTTAGCCTTTTGTGTAGGGCTATTGTATACCATCGAGTCATTAGAACGCTCTTTGTTACAAAAGGAAACAGTTTTAAAATGAAGCTCAGAGAATTCAGTGGGAAAAATGCAGATTGATTTCAACAGAGTCTGAATGACTTTAGTTTCCTTTCTCACATTTTAATGGTATTTCTGTCTACCTTTTTTTTCCCCTACTATGCTCATTTCTATAGCAATTACTGCAAAAAATCAACACCGAACCAACCTCTTTCCTTCACCCTTTAAGAAAACAAAGATTAAATGATTTGTGTATGCCAAGATACGTGCTTCTCCGTAGAAAGGTAATCATCGGGAACAAAATTGCAGAAGCTGCAAGAATTTTACCATATCCTAATAGTCTAATTGGGCAATTTAAATGATCAGATTTTACCTACTTCAATTGTGTCATCAGTTTAAAGGCGTTTAAAGGAGTAATCTTTTTCATATCTTTGTGTCAGCTCATGCAAGTAAGAGCGCAGAAGATCAAACCAACAGCTGAAAGTGTTGATTTTCACTTTAATATTATGGTCAAGTTAACGTGGCATTTGATACCAATTTAAAATAAACTTTTTTTTCAAAGAATAGAGGCCTTAATGAATTCATATTTAGAAGGATGCTCTTCAGCTTCTGTAAAACTCCCATTGTATCATTAGTTTTGATGCAAAATAAGAATTGAAAATAAAGGTTAAGGTATTTCTGCAAATGTCAATAAAAACTCTCTAAACCTCTAGCTACAAACTTCAGGTAAAGTAGAAAGTTGTGTTTCAGATGAAGAGAAATAAAAGGATTTCATTCATAACCAGAAAGGTCTATTTCATTTGTTTTAAAAGATATCCATTTGCGAGGAACAAAAAGTCATAATCATTGAATACTGTTCTTACTAGTCTATGTTTTGCACTTGCATGGATCACTGAAGAGGGGAATTTGTTCAATGGCTCCTGAAATGTGTATGGTTATGCTAAACTATAACATCAGACTAAGATAATGTACATCTTTGCAGAACAGCATTAAATCTTCATGACCCAATAAAGTCACTATGTAAAAATATAAAATTAAATTAAATGCATGTGAATGCGCATTTACTGATCCTTTTTTTTATGTATTATTTAGTGAATATCAATGGTATGTGTTTAATAGTTCAATTTTTGCTACCTACACATTAGCCAAAAGAGATGTAAATATTTTTTGACTAGATAAGGAGGTACAGTGTAAAGTACTGTTATCTAGAGGTACTCCATTTCAGTGTGTTCAGCATAATACTAAAATGCAAGATTTTGCCACACAAGTGATAGGGTAGTTTATTTGCTACATCAGTGCCAAAGCTATGGGCTTATTCTATAAGCACATTCCTCACTGGTTAGTAAATATTCTGCTTCTGTATTTATCACTTCAATTCAGATGGGAACTAAAAAACTGGAGAGAAAAAAATGTAATGAAACTGCTGCTGTAAATTATTTCTTTTAGCATGTATTCAGTTGTTAAATAAACATTTCTTCCAAATATTTGAAGTTCACTGTCTTGACTGTTTACATGCAAATATGCCCTGTAACCTTCATGAGCATATGGAGTGCATTTTTGACAATATAATGCTATCAGTGTATATGAATTCTGTTTACTAGGCCAGAAGTGTTGCTATTTTATTAATAGTTTATTTTTTCTCTTTGAATAGTGCAAACTCCAAATACCTGAACTGAAAACCATAAACTTATCTTCACTCTATCTTTGGGCACATCTGCCTGGGTCCATGCAGACAAAGCCACACACACACCCCCCCCCAAACACTCTGCCCATTTACCAAACTAAGTTGTCCTGCAAGCCACAAGCCATGCAAACACAAGTGATATGTGCAGCGTGATCAAATCCACACTGTGCTGTGCTAATACAGCTATAATATGGCTATCCTGCTTGCTGCTGGGAACTGGCTGGCTTAGAGAGCGAGTAAAACAAATTAAGTTCAGTTTGTTGTCAACATACCTTTGGATCCTTAAGTTGTTTTAGCAGCTGTTTGGAAGTGGAGACAGGCCACAAAAGAGCGGCTATCTAAAAGTAAAATGCTAAGCGTTGTATAAACTTTGTGAGACAAATGCCACCCTGGAAAACACACAGTTTAAGCAGAACAGACAAGAAGTAGGGAAAATGAAAGGTCATTATTTTCTATATGGCACATCGATAACTGAAGAGACAACCAACACTGGCTAGTCCTCACTAAACCTTTCATCTTTCTTTGTCCATCACTTTTTGGAAAGCAAGGATAGAGATGTCTGTTTCAGAAGGATATTGTGAGGATGTTTTGTTTTTGTTGCTGGTCTTTCAAAGACATATCCAAAATAAGCCCTCATCATCAGCCAGGCAATTCAATGGGATACAAAAGATTTCTTGAAGCCCAAGAAGAAAGGAAAGGATACAGAAAGCAGTTAAGTCCAGTAAGTTTAGCAAGAGGTGCTAAAAACAGCAGAAGACCCTTATTTCAAGATGTATCCAACGTTTTATCCTTTGCTAAAGTTCCTTGAAGAGACCAAGAAAACAGATTGTCATCTGAAGCTACGTTTCTACAAGGCCACAAGCATACAATGCCTACGGACAACCTCCATGTCATTAAGTAGGAAGAAATATATGAGTTTATGCCTGTTTATTCATAAATATAGATATATACACATACTTACACACATGCGTATATCTATATGTATATATATGTATTTTAACCGCCAGTTCTCACTGCAATGAAATCCCCTATTCCCTAAAGCATTCTGAGCTCCACTTGTAATTCAAGTGCGTCTCTGAAGAACACATTTGGTGATCTGAGCTATAAATTGTTATAAATGTTTCCTTTGTGAAGACTGAAACTCACTCTTCTGTTTCCTTACAGGTTGCAGTCACTGAGCTCTGCATCAAAAACATACATTTAATGTGAGATCAATTTATGATGCATTTTCCAAATCCTAAAACAAAAGGACTATTCTCCCCCAAATGCTCAGCAACAGGATTCAAGTAGTTCAGGGCATTACTGAACCAGGGAGCTACTTGGCTACCCATAAATACTCCACTGAAATGTTGGAGGAGCTTGATAACAAAGCTAGAAACAATGTAGTATAGGCTTTGTTTGAGATGTTTTTTGTCTCGGAATTTACCAAGGGTTGACATTTGGGAGAGCCTCAGGAAGATCTGAGGTAAATCCCAAAGCTCCCAGTGAAGCAGTTTTCATAATGAAGTAATTTTTATTTAGGTTAAGAAAGCAACTTCCCCCATTTTTTTTTCAAGGTATTTTCACACCTCTTTAGGGAATGGGGCTCCCCTTGCCTCTAATAATAACCCAAAAGGACCATAACTGAGGTTTCAAATATACATCCTCAGTCACTGCTAATGTCCTTCAAAAGGAAAGATCCCATTTGCGGATGGCCAGCACTCCCGCAGCTGCTCCAGCCAGGATGCAGCTTTGCTCCCACTACTCCTGTTACTGGTAGGCCTAAAATTGGTTGGTTGTCATCGATTTTTTCCTTAGTGGAGGTAAAAATGGGTCCCAGTGGGCAGGAGAAAGCATGTTTTATTTCTAGAGCTGAGCAACAGCCATCCCACTGTACTGATGACATATGGTGGAGGCCAGGGTCTTCCAGCAGGCCCACCATGGCCTGTCCTCCTGCCCTGAGGAGGGTCCTGAGTGTCCCAGGCACCACCATGGGGACAAGGACAGGGATGGGAGGTCCTGGGGCCAGGCTGAAGTTGGCACCACTGTGGCATCACAGGACACTGGTGGGGCTGATATGGATTGGAGATGGATGTGGGGAGGCCCCATTGTCACAAGGCCTGCAGTCAGCGTGTCACTTAGTCTCCTTGTAAATATTATTTTTCCTCTGGACAAGCAGATATTAGCAAGCACTAAAGACGCTGCTTAAAGGCAGCAGAGGCTAACAGACCACAATCCTCATCGGTGAGAGCTCTTAGGTACAAAGCAGGCCCAGCTCCGTGGCGCCAGAATAAGACGACCAAGGGAATTCCTATAGATATTGCAGTACAGCAAGGAAATATGAAATATGACTTGATTTGAATTTCTCATCTATTTCTATAGCTGGGGGGCAGGAGAGGAAAGGAACAGAGAAAAGAAATGCAGGCGTTTCAGCTATGCTTTGCAATGACCAGTCCCTCAGGCCTTTCAGTCTCACATGTCACTTTTGTCTTGGTTTGCAGAACTACACAGAAAAAAATGCATTCCTTTAAACTCTGCTTTTACTGAACAATCCCACATTGAATAGTTCAGTAAACCAGAACAAACAGACTGTGCGGGTTCCTCCAAAGCAGGCTTAACTTTCCTCTTCTGTTTGTTATTTTATTATTATAGCAGGGTCTCTGGTGCTCCTTTAGTTAGAGTTTTGTCAGCACTTCTGTTGTAAAACTCTATTTTTAGGGATTTATAGTTTTGTCTAAGGTAATTCACTGCAGGCTAAAGTTTTAAATGCGAGCTTTTAACCTACAAATTATTTTACAGTTTCTAAAAGAAAATGGCTAAACTTCAATGAATTCAGCTTTGAAAATTAAGGAAAAAATAAGAAATATATCTTTATTTGAGTCAGGTGGTTGTTTTGGTGCAGCAAAGGTAATGAGTTTCTTCTCATCTTTGTTGTCTTCTTTGAATCTTTCTTAGTGTCAGATGTCTGTTGTTCAGAGGTCCTAATTCAGACACGTGTAATCACATTACATCTTTATATGTGATTTAAATGTATGCCCAGTGTATGTTCATATGGTGCTACTGAAGTTGAATGTTTTCTTGATTTGTACCTGCACTGTCGTGAAAGCTGATTTTTAACTGATGTTCTATGTGAAGATAATACTGGCTCACCTCTCACCCCTGTTTATTAGCTGCCCTACTTCTAGTACAGAACAGAAAGAAAAAGACTTGTTGTTTTCACACAGAATAATTAAAGAGATTTTTTTTTTTTTTGCTTGGAGTTAATTAAAATGTAAAAGATTTTAGTTTTTCTAGATACCACTGCAGAAGCTGTTTTCACTGTATTTTCCTTTATTAATGCAAATACAAGCAGACTCCACTCTTACAAATATGCCATTGCTTCTAGATATGAAAAAACTTTTTTTTTTTTTTTTACTTTAATGCTAATCAACATGTTTAGCTAAATCCTCACCGGAATAAATACAGCTGTGTGGTCCACCACCTTTTCTATTGGCTGGAATCTATTAGTTGGTAAGGGTACTGAAAAGCATGAATTCCACTCTCTGCGCTTTTCACTAAAGTTCAAAATGTTGCTCACAAAAGCTAAACAGTTCAACACCACTGTAAAGCCACTGAGTATAACAGGATTTCATACGCTAACTAATACTTCACATAATATACATCTCTGTGATTTTCAGTATCTGGAAGAGGGGGGGATATGCTTGTATGTAGAATAATTAAACCATTTATAGTCAAGGTCACTGCTACATGTCAAAATAGTAGACACAATGCAGCTGAAAAAATCTTGCTTGGACACTGATTGGAACACATGCGTGCTCTGCAAATAATCACTCTTTTGTCTCCCAGAAATTCTCCTATCTGGTGTTATGTGCACTTCAATAATGTATTGGCAATAGTGCACATTGTTGCCTGTTTACATTTCTGCAAATATTTAGAATCCTACTTTTTTTTTTTTTTTTTTTTTTTTTTTTTTTTTTTTTT
>PTEX01000001.1:3672166-3716458 GCA_003342815.1 Eudromia elegans
AAAAGAAAAGAAAAGAAAAGAAAAGAAAAGAAAAGAAAAGAAAAGAAAAGAAAAGAAAAGAAAAGAAAAGAAAAGAAAAGAAAAGAAAAGAAAAGGAAAGGAAAGGAAAGGAAAGGAAAGGAAAGGAAAGGAAAGGAAAGGAAAGGAAAGGAAAGAAAAGGAAAGAGAGCAGGGAAAGGACAGGGCTGAAATACAGGGTCACTGAGAGCATTAGTCATGAGGTGCTAATCAGTTCATCTACTGATTTCAGTTCCTGAAAAAGGAATCTGGACTCCACAATGTATCTAGAAATCAAATATGACTTATTGTCAAATTTATAGGCCCAAAGTCCAAGTATGGGGATGAGGGAAGGGAGTGGAGATAGGGAGGGAAGGGGAAAACAGTGGCTGGATCCACTGTTGTTAATCTTGAGTATCCAGGAGAGGGAAGTTAAATCCTAGTGTACCTTTAGGACCTGACCTCCAGCACACACCTGAAGGCACACCTGGATCTAAATCTACTTTGAGTAGGTTTATATACAGAGTGCTCCACAGTTCACGAAGTGGAGTTAAGCCTTAGCAAAATTCTTTACTGGTAAGGTCCAAAATTTTCCGACATTTTTGTTTAGTTTTAATAACTAATTTGTTACTCCAGAATTCCTATTTTCAAATAAGAAGTAGATATTCCCTAATAATACATGATTCCCTAATATGATGTGATGCTATGCAAGGATCAGAAAATAAGCAGAAGTCTTATGATAATTATAATAATTATATATAATTATATATGCTATATATAATTATACTAATAATAATAATACTTAAGAAAAAGTATTCTGGGTCAGATGAGAGGTCTGCATCGTTTGATAAATAGTTCTACATTTTTATCTTATTGTGTAAAGAATCCTACATTATTTCACTTGTGCTGGACTTGCCATCTGCTAGCTTCAAGAATATTAGACATAAAATTTGTACTGGGGCAATCCTTGAGCAATTAGTCTGCAGTTACTGTTTAGAGACTTCTTTAAATAACCAAAATAGAAAATCATTTGCTCAGGGTGTTTTCTGCCACAGACAGAAAAGCACTCTACAAATATCAGCTAATAAAGAGCAATGGTTTCTAAAAAGATATTAAAATGTATTATGTAGTTTTTAATTGTTGTATATTGTGAGGGTATCAAAAATATGAAAATGACCATTTTAAATCATATTATGCAGTAATATATCATACAAATATAACACAAAAATAGCCAGCACTAAAGAGTTTATTATAACCTAAGGCAAGGTATAGTAGGTCAATATAACAGTCAGCTGGAAAGAAGCACCATGCAACAATGAAATAATAGTGATTGGTCTAATAAGCAATTGCTTTACCACAACTACTACCCAAATATTGCCAAGTATTGTTATACTAAAAGAGAAAAAAGATAAAGACATTTTAACTAGAGTCTTCTTGAGAAAACTGATTGCACAGCTGAACTCAATAGAACAATGCAAAATATAAGAATATACTTCTTCTATCATTATCCATTTTATTTTTATAAGCATCATGGGAAACCAATTATGATGACAGCTGTGATAAGTCGTAGTTAAAAATTGTACTGATTATCACTTGTTTCAGATTACTCATATGAGGAACAACTAAAAAGAAAAATAAACCTGATTCTACATGCACAATACAGCTTAGTGTCTTGTTAATTCACTCAAATTCTTTTAAAAAAACTGAATCCTGTAAATAATCAAATGAAGACTATTGGTATTTTTACTTCTAAAAATATCATTTACATCCTAAGAATCAGAATCATTTTATGTTATTATATGCATTGCACTCCCTGTGTAAAGAACTTTCAAAAATACTTTCCAGACATATTTAATATCTAAATATCTGTGTCTTCCATGGTGGCAGTGGGAATCAGAGAGGTTTTGTAATATGCAAACATTTAGCACATTGCCCATAATCAGAATGCATTGTTACAGTGAAATAGCAGAAGACTGAAAGAAGAAAGACATCACTAGAGATTTGAAACCAAAGTGGTTATTTATGTTGGCACTTGCTCATAATTGTTTGAATAAAAGTACCTCTTTCATAAAAAAGTCAACTAATGTTTTAAACTAAATTGAAAGATTATTTATTAGATGTTTATCAAATGCTAGTTGTCTAAACGTGCTATTAAAACAACCAAACTGCCTCCAATATTTAACCAAAAGATATGTTCCTATTTCCTAAACACTTTGTTTATGAAAATTCTTTCATTTAGTTGCTCCCTTTGAATCCTGAAATAAATGGTTTTATAGAAAACGAGTATTCTGCTGAAAAAAGCACTTGGACTTCTTCTAGGAGTCTTCTAAGTGACAATGACTTATTTTGAGAAACAATCTGGGATTTAAAATCATCACATTGTGTAGTGAAACAGCTACATTTTTATTAGGTATAAGCAACTATAACGAAATTTGGGGGCGTATATTCAGAATGTGAATTCTGATACAGGCATTTAGGAAAACACAGGACCACTTCTAACTGCAGAGAGACAGAGTTACTAAATAGCATTACCTGACTGTCTCAATCAGAAAATGAACACAGCTTTTCTAGTTTTGAAACCACGAGACTATCTGTCTTTCCTAAATAATATATTTGCAACATGTATTTCCACATTTTTTTTTGTATTACCCCCCAATATATTTGAAAAATATGTGATATAAAATTACCCTTGTTTAATACCACAGGTTCTGTCTGATATGAAAATAGCTGTTTTTTTAGTATATAATTAAAATAGCCTTAAAATGTTTTTTTCATATCCTTGCTCCTTTTAAAACGTATCTTGTTCCATAGCAGAGATTACATGCGGTATGATTTCAAGCCAGCTCTGTATAAATTACACAATATCTTTCAAACATATGAAATATATTTGATCAACTGTAAGGAAAATATGATTTTTCCATCTGGGATAGTTTTCACATAAGGGAGTTTTGTGTTTCTATGGAGAACATAATACACTGAGACAAATATAATAGGTAAGGAGTTGTAAACCACAAAGTGGGAGAAGCAGGTGTCCAGCCGGATTTTCACATAGGAAGGTCTTGAAGGTCACTGATGGTGATGAGGTCTCAGAGATTCCCAAATCCTCATAAAGTTATTCCTTCCCTTCCCAATACACTAATCTCCTACTGCTCTTGTATAATCCAGTGACTCAGAAAGTAAGGCCTGTTTTTTCCCTTTAGCTTGTCAGAAGCAGACTAAATGACAACAATTTTCTGAATTACCATTTATTAGGGCGATTCACAAGGGTCTTCACCCAGAAGGATTTACATACATTGTTGTATCATATTTGTCATCCTGCTGTCAGACTATGACCTCCAGAGAGTAAATACGTAAGGGTAGTAAAATTTACAGTCAGGTATGGCTTTCCCCACCATTCTAAAATGTGAGAGGAGACAGTTCGATCTCCTTGTCCAGCAGAGAACATAGTGATGTCAGCCTGTTATAAAGGGAATACTTGATGGTCACTTCCTTCTGCTTTCCATTTCCCATAAAGTGATGGCTTCCATCCAGAAGAGTTAGTTGATCTTTGTTCGTTGTGCTTTATTCTCTCTCCTACCCTGCTTGCTGCTTATATGATTCAGTTTTAGGTATGATTCACAAGAAAGATTTGATTGGTGTTTTCCTCCACCTGGAGTTCTCTTTGTAAATTATCCTTCAACTCCTGATGTCCCCAGTTCCCTTCGATTAAGGATTGTTTCCGCAAAAGAGAATGCAACCACTGCAGGGAATTGTCTGAGCCAGGAGAACCTGGAAACAAATAACCGTGTTCGATCATTTTACTACTATCATTTGATCTGCTAACACAGCAGACTTGCCTGTGAAGATTAATGAATGCTAAAGTCACTACAGTTAAGCTGAGCATAGAAAATACTACTCTTTGGGTATAAATGGTTAATATTTTAAGAATACTGTCTAAAGAAAACAAATGGCTTTCAGATAGTCATCTCAGTTAGAAGAATAGCCATATCTCGCCTTGGATGTTTTCAGATTTGGCTCTCAGTAAATCTGCATCTGTTTTTTTGTTTATTTGTTTAGCAGAAAGTGGCTGAGAAGAATTCTGGAGGAACCATGTATTTATTTTCTCATATGTATTACTCTTCAAAAGTAAAATGAGAAGATAACTTACATCTCAAATCAATGGAGTCATTATAAATCACAAGCAGGGACACTATTGGAGAAGGGAGCAGCTCAGGATGTAGAAACAGCAAGATATTGATGTAAATATCTCACATAGCTACATGTGCTTGTAATTCACACTGTGTCTATGTTGTGATTTTTGATTGTTTGTTTTTTAGTTTGCTGCATACATGAAAGTACATCATCAGGTTAAAATATCACCTTCAATATAAACGTAGGAAAAAAATGAAATGGAAAAGATAAATAACCAGATTTTTGTAAGCAGGAGCTGATGAGTGCCTTTTGTGTGCAGGTGTCCTGGTTGTCTTGCTATGCAAAGCTGTATGCAAGAAGCTATATATTTTGTCTTTTGACATAATTATTAACTTCCATATTTTGTTATGGGATGGGTATTGTAATTCTCTTTAATTTATGGTAATTATAAATTACAGTTAGATCAGTTTGCCTAAGTAGGTAGTCAAAGCAATAATGAATTATATCTCAAAGAGAGATATAAAACAAAAGCATATGACTGATATCTTATGTCCCTGGTTTTCTTCTGTTTGTACACTTATGAAAAGAAGCAAACTGCCTGTCCCCCAAACCATTCCTGTGTATATAAAAAACACTTGCTGACACAGGCCAAAATTAAAAATAGAATCAGAGAATCATTATGGTTGGAAAAGACCTTCAAGATCATCAAGTCCAGCCATAAGACTTTCAGCATCATGCCTGCTAAAGCAGGTCCCTAAGCGCCTCATCTACACGTTTTTAGAGCACTGCCAAGAACGGTGAATCCACCAGTTCTCTGGGCAGCCTGTTGCAATGCTTGACTACTCTTTCTATGTACCAATTCTTCCTAATGTCTAACCTGAACCTCCCCAGGTGCATCTTGAAGCCATTTCTTCTTGTTCTATCTGTAATTATTCTAGAGAAGAGAGATCAATCCCTGCTTCACTGCAACCTCCTTTCAGGTAGCTGTAGAAAGCAATAAGCCCTCCCCTGAGTCTCCTCTTCTCCAGACTAAATAAGCCCAGCTTCTTCAACCACTCCTTGTAAGGTCTGTCCTTCAGCTCCTTCACCAGCTGCATTGACTTTCTTTGGACAAACTCCAGCACCTCAATGTCTTTTTTGTAGTGAGGGAGCCAAAACTGAACACAGTATTCAAGGTGTGGCCTCACCAGTGCCAAGTACAGGGGGACAATCTCTTCCCTGGTCCTGCTGGCTACACTGTCCCTGACACAAGCCATGATGCTGTTGGCCTTCTTGGCCACCTAGGCAACCTGCTGGCTCGTGTTCAGCCATCTGTCGACTGACACCCCCAGATCCTTTTCTGCCACACAGCTCTCCAGCCACTCTGCCCCCAGCCTGTAGCGCTGCATGGGATTGTTGTGATCGAAATGCAGGACCCGGCACTTGGCCTTGTTGAACCTCATACAGTTGGTCTCAACCCATCGATCCAGTCTGTCCAAATCCCTCTCTAGATCTTTCCTACTCTCAAACAGTAGGAAAGATCTCTACTATTCCTCCTAGTTTGGTGTCATCTGCAAATTTGCGGAGGGTGTACTCAATCCTCTCATCCAGATCATTGACAATGATATTAAAGAAGACTAGTCTCAACACTGACCCCTGGGGAACACCACTCGCAATTGGTTGGATTTAACTCCATTCACCACCACGCTCTGGATCTGGTCAACCAGCTAGTTCTTCACCCAGTAAGGAGTACACCTGTCTAGGCTATGAGCTGCCGGCTTCTCCAGGAGAAGGTAATGGGAGACTATGTCAAAGGCCTTACTGAAGTCTAAGTAGATCATGTCTTTCATAGCCTTTCCCTCATCCACTAGGTGGATCACCTGGTCATAGAAGTGGATTACATTGGTCATTGAGGACCTGCCTTTCATGAACATATGTTGGCTAGACCTGATGCCCTGATTGTCACACACATACACACATGCTTTGTGATCTCCTTCAAGATGATCTGCTCCATAACTTTCCCTGATACCGATGTCAGGCGGACAGGTATGCAGTTCCCTGGGATTTTCCTCTGATCCTTCTTGTAGATAGGTGCCACATAGGCAAGTTTGGAACCTCCCCTGTTGACCAGGACCGCTAGTAGATGATGGAGAGTGGCTTGATGAGCTCTTCCGCCAGCTCCTTCAGAACTCATGGATGGACCCCATCTGGCCCCTGACTGCTTCCTCCTTGTTTTTGAGGGGCATATTCTGAGCTCTGTACATGTCTTCTAGCTCTGGAGGTCAAGTACTTTGAGAATAACTGATTTGAAGGTTAAAGACTGAGGTAAAATTGGCATTGTCTCAGCCTTATCCTCGTCCTTGGTGACAATATTCGCCATCACATTCAATAAAGGATGGAGATTCTCCTTGGTCTTACTCTTCTTGTTAATGTATTTGTAGAAGCATTTTTTGTTCCTAATTTGAAATAGGGAATATATTAGCAATTAATCAGTGTGGAGAACTGTAAGCCAGTGCCTGAGCCCAGACCCTGGTTCTCTTTTACTTACTAGCACATACGTAATCCCAAACTCCACTAGCCACAGGCTTTTGAAGTAAAGAGCAACCAACCCTCAATCTGGCTGGGCAGGATAAATGCTTTTAAGATATTGCAGCCTGTTTCCTTATGTTTGAGTGCATGATTTGATCCATTCAAGAGAGGTGAAGTCTGGACATCTCATCCTGAAATACTGTTCACTCTAGTAGGGCGGATCAAGGGGACTCTCAGATAAAGAAAAGTGACTATATGCAATGGTAGTCTCCATTAGATGTTCTAGATACTTTAAAACTACCCCAGAAACTTTGAACAAACAGCTCCTCAAAAATGGAAATTTTACACACTACTGTAAATCATTGTAAATATGCTTTAATTTACAAGTAGAAAAAAACCTCCACAAGACCAAAAACCTACTAAGGGAATTAATCATATCTATATTTATTTACTCAGCTGTGTGTTTATTCAGCCATCTGGTGTTACATGAATTCAAGAGCATTGCAGCTATTTTTTAACTATTTTGAAGAAAATGCTGTTGATCCCTGTTACCATCAGAGCTTCTTCTCTTATTTGTCTCAGACAGTGTTCATAGTAATATAGGATATTAAAGTGGAGTGATAGATTTGCTATTATTACCTTAAGATTTTATCATTCATCTTATTTATAAATAGTAGATTTGCTGCAGGGTAGCAGCATATAAGGTTGTGCATATAAGCATATAAGACCTTAGGCAAGCTGCAGGGTGAATGATAGGTTTTCCTCTTCAAATGTGGTGTTGACAATGTCTATCAATAAAGACACTAAAAATATGGGTATCTTTCATCAGACATGATAGGCATGAGCCTAAAAAAGAGATAGTGGCTCAAATTTCCTTTAGCACTTCTAGTACATCTTACTTTCTGTTGTGCTGAATTCTTGGAAAGAAAGTGGTATGTGTTTTGGCCATGGCTCAGAGAATGGCTGTTGTTGTCTGGGGATTTATTTCAGATGTGGTAACCACTCTTAAAAGGGTATTTAGCTACTTCACTAATGTAAAGACAGGATCTCGGGTAACTTTCATTCAGATTGCATTGATAAAGCAAGAGAAAATTGTTTGCCTGTGGTCTCAGCTGTGTGGAAGGGTTGTAGCAACTTGTTGTTGAGGATTTTATCTTAATCTGATTGTGTTTTCTATCGAGGCTCCCTCTGGAGCAGCAGAGGTGATAGCTACATATTCTACAAGCAGAGCCAAAGCTCTTGAGAGGCAGCCACCTGGTAGGACTTGAATTTTTGAGCATGTTACATCTGCAGCACAGTCTGTTACTTTACCACATGCTAAACAAATGCACAGGAACAAGAAAATCAATATGTATCACAGAAATATGCAGTATGATTTGAATAGAAGCATTCAGATTTTGACTTCTTAATAAAATATGTGGAAAGGGAAATAGTCTTCACACTGTGGCTTTAGACATCTAATTTATGTGGCTAAACAATACCCTAGACACTCACTTCACTCAGCAGAGCTCCTGGTCACCAGTTCACCAATTCAAGCACCTCATCTGCATAGTTCAGTTTAAATGGTGTGATATTTTTGCGCTGGCTGAGGCTTTCAGTCTGTATAAGAACTGTTTGAAACAAGACACGAAGACTTAAAATTGAGTGACTTCCTCCTGGTGATAGACTTAGATATCCTGATTACAGACCTAATCAGGGCATGTGCACCTAATATAGTGCACATGCATCATTTTGTAGAAAGTTTATTCTGCTAAGAAATACACTTGGGAATGGGATATGCATGCACACATCCTTGTCCTACCTAGAATGAAGTCTGGTCATGCTAGTTTCTAGACTAATGCAGATTCTCTCTTATTTGGAAAAGATCTGAAAAAGAGAAACTTTTTTTTTTTTTTTCTTTTTGCAGGCTTTCTTAAGGCATGATAGACAAGTAATGGTTTTATTTTATTTTATTTTATTTTATTTTATTTTATTTTATTTTATTTTATTTTATTTTATTTTATGTTTTTTTTCTCTAGAGCTCTTGATGAGATTGTCCTGCTAAGTTGTGTGTGCTGTCCTTGTTAGACGACTATCAGCTCCAGATCAGTTACAAAATTTTGGTACCTGAGCTTCCTAATATGCTACTAAAGATGGACCAGGAACTCACTCACAAGCGCATGAGTTTTCCTTCAGATGGAGGAGGAGAGCAATCTCCTTACTCATCCCCACCTGTTAAGCAGAGCCCTTGCCCTGTTGCTAAGAGGTTTGGCTGTTAATCAGCTCGAAATGGCAATGCCAGGACATGTAGGGACATGCAGTAATCTTACCTGACCATAGATTTGCTCTAGTGTTTCACAGAAATTAGAACATTTAGGAAGCAGTAGGTCCTATGTCCCTGAGATTGAAATGTCGAGCAGCAAAAGGTCAGCAGAGAGCAGTGTGGCAAGTCATGGGCGATAATAATGCTGTTTAGAGGGTGACATACACAGCAGGGAAAGTATCTGTGCCAGCTGGCAGGAGCAGCTCATGGAGGAGGGGTACCTCAGGAGGTCATGGGCCTCAGGCCTCAGGAAAGCAGCTAGAGAGTAGTAACTGAATCTGCCACGTGTCCCAGGCATTGGAGACTACATTTCCTCAGTTCTAATCTTACTGGCATTGCACCAAGATCACATTTGGCACCAGGGCACCTACGAAAGATTTATATTTGCACTGTATTAGTCTGTCTACTCTGATTGACTCAGTTTATCCATTTGCAGAAAGACATCCCGCAGAAGTGTGGGGAAAGAAGCAGCTGAGAAGTAGAAGATTGTTACTGCTTCAAAGCATGATTGCCAAAATTCTGTACGAATATGAATTTAGTTCACTGGATGGATTAGGAAGAAAGGATTTGACCCAAAACTTGGTAAGGGAAAAGCTCAACTTGATTTCAGTGATTTCAGGGTTAGGACCAGAATACAGGGCACCCTGGTAAAACTCTCCAGTTGGTTTAAGAAGAAAATGCAGGGAACTTTGGATCAGCCTTTTCCAAAAAGTTTGGAGAACTTATTCCCACCTGGGGAAATGTGGTCCTACCAACTAATTTGCAGAACAGGAAAAAGGAAATTGCACACTGGCGGGGCTTACACTAGACAGTGGAGCAATCTCCTTATTGCTTAAACATGCAAGCTACAGACTTTCCATTCCGCATCACTTTTGTTGTGGCACCCCTCCCTCCCCAAAAAGCTGAATAAACATGAAAGATCCACAGACATATTACATTTTGCACAACAGAGTGTGGGTTTATAGGGCTTTGCTACATCTTGAACAGATTAAATGCACCTGCATGTGAAGAATCCCCATCCCTCTGCATGAGCAGGCAAAGGCACCCCTGCTCTTAGGGCATAGGTGAAGGACACGTCTGAACTGCAGACTTAGTAGTAAAATTTAGCTAACCAGCTAAACCAGTTACCTAATTTGTAAAGAGCAAGGCTGCCATCAAGTGGTAAAAAAAAATAGTATGGTTGAGCAATATGGACAGAATGTGCAGAGGGCAATCTGTGCTTTCTCTCAGCTTAAACAGGGATCTGTTCATTGAGTCTCTTTATTTATTTATTTATTTTTAACATTTCAAACTAGCCACAAAATGCACTGGAAAAAAAAGTTCATTTGTTTTAAATCAGAACCTACTTTTCATCTTGTCTCAAAAGGTTTTGTGTGCATAACTTGATCATCCTTTTGCCTATGCGTAACCGAGGACAAGCATATATTAATTTAAAATTAAATGTCTCATAGCTGAAACAGAAGTGTTTTATTAAGGTACATACCTCATTTTGAAAAGGAATAGACATTTATAACCTAATTTAAAGCTCATGAGCATTGTTCCTTCCTTCAGCAAACTTGGAATCAAGCCCATATGAATAAGAAGGAAATCTGAAGTTACGCATTTTGGTTGAAAATTATCATGCATATTACATAAACTCATCTCTTGAGACACAAAGATCAACAGGTAGCATTAGAAGGAAATTTCCTGATATATATCCCCCTACAGATCCCTCTCAAATACAGATGCTTTTACCTAAAAGAAGCAACTTGGGCAAATAAAGCAGCATGGTAATCTGCTCCTGAGGCAAATAACATGTTTTCTGTGCCTCCATTTCCCTCTGTCTAAAGCAGGGATAAGACTCATCTAGCTTGCAGGCAAGATATGAGATTCAATACACTGAATTATAAAGGATTCCGAGCTGCTCAGAGAGGAGAGCATTTGTGTACTCCATGATGTTGTATATGCAAGACCTAAATCTATCAAAGGCTTGAAGAAGGCGGCATTGCCCCAGTCCTTCTACCCTCCTTCTCTAGCTAATACTTTTCAGCAACCTTCTGGCTGTTTGGGGTCTGGCATCTTGAAAGATGGGGTCCTTCTGTTCTAAGTGTTACTACGAAGTACTGTTGTTAAAACAAACTCTCTAGTGACGGTGAACCAGTCTGCTTAGTTTAATAAAGAGAAAGCAAAGGGAAAACTTCATCCCAATTCAGCCATTCTGTACTGAGAGTTAATGAAAAGCTCAGGAGTGCAGGCTGCAAAGTTTTAGCAAGAGTAAATGAGAGCACAACTGTCAACAATAAGAATACTTAAGGAGCAAATTAGCAGAAGTTCTGGTGGATTCAGAATCAATGGAGACATTTAAGTGAAATGTAGATTTTAAAAAAATATTTATTTATAACATGAATTTAGTGATAGGGATCATACAGTCTGTTTAACCCTCAGATCAAACCATAGAATTACTTGGGCTCCTCTGACCCTAAAATGTTTGAATATATGAAGAACTCCACAAAATTTGTTTCATTGTTAGAAATATTTATTAAGAATAGCAGAAATTGTTATAATTGGTGAAAGGGAAGTAGGAAAATATTTGAACTAGGTTAAAAATAAGAAAACTATCTAGAGAACAACTGCTCACTTTTATTGAAAAAAACAAGAACATTCACATTTGAAATGTCTTATGTATGAAATGTCAAAACATTTCAGTCAGGCATGTATCTAGTAACAAAATTAGATTTTTTTTGTGGAATAAAATTATCTTTGGAATAAAGTAAAAAAGCTAAAAATAGTTTTACTTTCTTAATATTTTCTTTTCCAGATTCAAAGCATTTTGCCTGATTTTTCTTAATGCAAAATTACAAAATTACAGTATTCAAAAAATCAGCATTTTTCTGTTTATGGTGAGCACTGCCACATTTTGATTCCTTCCATGCTCTACCCCAGCACTTCAGAGGGAAGATCAGAGGACTAACTACAATGAAAAAAAACCCCAATCTTTGGATCCAGGATATTGATAGATTAGGCACTTCTGCTGGCTTCTGGTCATTCTAAGTGAAACAATTACTTTACTTTGAGCATCTAAAAACTAGACATTTAAATATGAGGCAGTTACCTTGAAAGGTTATTCAACTCATCTGTCTTAGATGCTTGTACTAAGATGAGCTGAATCACCCTCTGGAGGTGCCTATTTCTCTTCTCTGACTAAATGAGGAGCCTAGCAAGACTAGCTCAGTTGTAGATGTCTAACTTTTAGATGCTAAGTTTGACAAATGAATCTTGCCTTCTGTTTCTAGCAAAGTAGGACCACCTAGGAAGAAGAAAAGGCTTTCTTCTTTGATCTTTCTTAAATCAAGAGATGATTCATGATTATTTTTAAAGATTTTAGTCTCTTCTTACTCTGATTAAATCACAAACCTTAATAATTCTTTTTTTTTCTATTTAACCACTTCAATTATTTTTTAAGACAAAATCAAAGAAAGGAAAGGATTTTACCTTTTGTCAGTTGCTAATATCAAAATTCGGTCTGCTTTACTGTCAATCTTTCTTTACTGTCAGTCTTTCTAAATAAACTTGTTTGAGCAAAGAGGTCATTTAAATATAAGAGCCATGGGGAAACCTTCTATGTAAAAAATCCCCAACAATCCGGAATAATGAAACAGCCATGATTTCTGTATAATTGCTCACATTTGAGGTTTGCTACTACAGATTTATCTAAAACATCACAGTATAATCAGAAATTAAAGCCCTGTTTTATAAATCAGACATTAAGCATCTATGTAGACTGTGAAGTATCATGACTGATTTCGTCTGAAGCATAATTCATACTTCATAATTCAACAAATTCTGTGAAATGGGTCATCTTAAAGTAATTCCATATTACTCCATTGTCGTTATCTTTCTGTATTGATAACAAAAGTAGAAATAAACATGGAAGATTAAAGAAAACTTCAATAATCTCAATAATCAATCCATTTCTCTGCATGATACACATGATGAGATGAAAGCAGTGATCCCATTTTCTGGCTAATTTTCAGAGAGTATCAACAACATTATACCTCTTTATTCCATTTGGGCTCTGTAGATAACAATTTAGGCCTAAATAAATACATCTGCTATAAAATTAGAGTGCAGTTAAATTGAATATACTATCTTTGGCTTCACAGAAACTTTTGAATTGACTATAGTGGTTAGATTAATAGCCAGATGCAGCCAAAATTAGAGACTTTTTTTTTCTTTTTTCTTTTTTTTTTTTTTTTGGCTGATTTTTCCTTATCACCCCATTATGTCTGTAGGAGATTTTGCTGGAAATCAGTGTAGTAAGAATACCCTCTAGTGGTAGTCTGAAGCTTCACCTATTTCACCGTCTTTCTCTACTAAACTTCTGCTGCTGGCACTAAAGAGCCCTTGGTTGCTTATATGCACAGAGGTCTCATAGCTTATGTGTTGGTCTCTCACAACAAACTCAGGCCGTACTCTGTGATCCCCCACAACTAAATCCCATAACCTGACCAGCTGCATGAAAGTTCAAGAACTGGAAAATATGAAAATTTAAGATATCTGAGATCATTGAAGGCCACAGATTTTAAAGAAGGAGTGGCATACCTAGCCAGACCTGTGGGATTATCCTGGTCAAGACGTTAAATATTAAACCTATAAACCTGTTTAATTCTGTCATAAATCTCAAGATGTATTTGTTGTTTCCCCTCAGAAACAACATGCTGGGTCCCCGTGCTCTTTCTCCTAGGGGTCACACAAGTTTTCTAGGAGGGGGACCAGTAAGGATGCTCCTTGTCTATAATATATCTAAATATTTAGGTACTTAGCAGTTTAATGATTCTTAATGTATTGTCAGACACCAGTTGTCTCCTTCTATATAGGTACTCGTGTAACCCTTCTCAGTGTAACGGCTAGAAACCCCAGGTGAATTGGAAGGAAATTCCACTCAGCAAAAAAGTTCATAGCAAAACCATGTGGAGTAGCACATGTGAAACAATCCAAATGTGTGTTTGAAATGTAAAGCTATTCCAATACATGTGAGCGACAATAAAAGAGCTATTTATCTTTTGGTAAAAAGAGCAGCTGTAAAAACATCAGCTTTTCTCAACAGGGGCTTCTTCCAGGTGAGCTCAAATATTATCCGTAAGTACATCTGAACTGACCATTTATTTTTTTGAGATTTACACAGTAATTCCTGCATTATTATTTATTATTTTAGACATACTTGATCTTTTTGATTTTTTTTTTCAAAAGGCTGAAAAATTTTGAGTTATGTCAATTTAAATTACCAGGCTTGTGTTGGGGAGAATTGGGTCTGACTGTTTTTTATAAATGCCAATATAAGTGCTAGCATAAAAAATTCTATTAAACCTTCATTAAACTATTTTTTGAGTTTCTTTTTAGTCTAAAAGCTACTAAGGTCCATATGTATGAAAAATGCATATATTAGAAAGATGACTTTCCATTCTATATTTTTCATTTAATTTACACTTTTTCATGGAAAAGGAAGTTTGAACAATTTGCCCAACTCTAACAGTACATCCTTTCCCCAAAAACTTTGACAATCTGAATATACTTAAAATAAAGAAGAGAAGAAGAGATGATGAGTTATAAATGGAGCTTCAAAAGCAGTACCTCTGATTTTCTCAGGAGCTTTGAACACACTTAATGCTCTCAGACATGAAACAGAAAATGGCTACTTGATGCTCATATTTTTGAAAATTAACTCTTATGGGATTTGCAGAGTCTTTCACAAAATGCATGATTGGGTTGAAACCTGAAGTCAGATATTGAGAGGCCAGTCAAACATCTTAAATTAAAAACAAAGAAAAAGTCCCAGTCCAGTATCTTAAATTAAAAAACAAACTAAATCATTACTTTTTGAAGATAATTATTTATATTAAAATTTTGGTCTGATTCTGCTTTGTACCCCTGAGTTATTGTTTCTTGAGCCTTTTTGCTTCCATGGGGTACTAAATAAACTTGTCTGCAATATTGTAGGCTATTCATTCTGTTATTTTAAAAAATATCATATTGACACTGGGTTTTGCTTTAGTGGCCAGAAGAGTTTTATTTTTCTTTCTCCTAGTTTACTAACTATATTGTGAAGTAGAGATGGAAAGGAACTGAATGCCACCTGTCTTTTGGATATCTCCAAAGCTTTTATCTGTTCATCCAGATGGTTCAATTTGCATTGACAATTTTTGTGGCCACTTTAATTAGCTTAAGCTGCTTCATGGTGCATCTAATTATTCCACTATGCATTAAAAAAAATCCTCAAATTCAACAGTAAATTTCAAATTAAATGCTGAAGAAAAATATAATAAAAATAAAAAGAAAACCAAAACACTAAAACATGTGGTGATAGATTTCCAATTCTGTAGCTTGGATAATGTTACAAGACTGTGTAATTTACTTTTTACTTTTTTTGCATTATATTCACCATGACATGAAAAGAATTGTTAATCTTTTTTTTGATATCCCCTTTTTTTCCCTGTTAAATTATAGCACATTCTGAAAATAATATTTTCATATTTAGTATTCAATATCCATATTAAATATTTTCAATATTTGATACTGCCTGCAGATTATTGTATCAATACCAATATGGAATAAATTTTGTTTTTCCAATGGTTAATTTTAATGTAGGATAATTCTAGATTAATTTGTTATGTTGCAAAGGAGAGAGTAATTTTCTGCACTTATTAGTGCATAAGTATTTGACTTTTAAAAGTCAAATGAAACAAACTGGGAATTTTAAATTATCTTCTGGTGATCCACCTCTGTCATAGAAATTTCTATCAAATAAGTTTGACAGAGAGAAACAAAATAAAAACAACATCAAACATAGCCTTTTTGCTTTTTCTTCTCTTGAAAAAAAAAAATTTTTAAATTATTTTCTTTTGAGACAGACTGATCTGAAAGGAACTATTTCATCTTTAAAACATACAGAAAAACATTTTTTTTCATATGTCTTGTAAACCATATTTGTTGTGTGCCTGACAGTGTCCTCTTCAGACTTGCCAACATTGTCTAAGGTTTTTCAAACTTAAACCATGTCAAATCTACTGCACATGTGCAATTTATCTGCCTAAGAAGTATGTCACAGCCTAGATACTTTAGATTTACCACACATAAGTCAATTAGCTCATTGCATCAGCTATGCAGATTTTTTCTTCTAGAGATCTGATTTGTCACTTGCTAGAGATTCCTGCTCAAAATTATATCCTACATGCAAATTGCTAGAAGGGATATGTCACCTCCCAAGCAATGTAACTTTAGGGACACATTTCTCACTCTCCTTGTTTAAATATCCTTTTTAGACTTCAACTCATACCTGCTTTAGGCATAACTTAATTGTGCAAGTACTAATTCAAAGTTTTAATTGATCAGTAAATCTGTATTTTGCATTCACAAGAAGATGGAAAAGGGAGGTGGAAAAATGTAGGTTGAAGAGGAAATAGGAATACAGGCAAAGAGTAAAACCAAGAGTTGTTTAAACTTTACTTGCTTTAACTGTATTCTGTTCAAGCTCAACAAAAGTCAAAATAGCAGTTCAGACTCAGGTTTAGTCCAAGAAAATAGTCCAATTTGTTATTTCATTCAGCCAAAGTTTGGTTCAGCTTTCTTGATATACATCTCTATTTTGCATGTTTAACTACACTGTCATTAATAGAGAAACACTTATCTATTGAAACTGTTGAAAAAGTTCTGAATAGAAAAAAAAGATTATTCTCATTGGTTTCAGTGAGACTGAGTCAGGTTTTAGTTTAAGATTGAGCTCCCTGACCTGTGATTTCCACAAGAAGGTGTCCTCTGCTTATGCTCATCGATGCATATAGGAAGTCATTATTATGCCATATTTGAATATTGTACTGCTGCAGCTTCCAGTAGAGAAATCAGATAAACATCTGTAAAGAACCATCATTGTTCATGAACATCTTAATGTGACTTTAATTACCTTAGAGTAATATGTTTATGTGATTTTGCCAGAGATATGTTTCAATAGTCATTCACATCTCCATTTAGGTCTGGGTTTTAAGAAGTCCTTACTCTTCAAAGAACCAATCTTAACTTTTTTTTTTTCTTTTTCTTTTTTTTCAGTTTTCTTTTTCACTTCTTCACTTTTCTCAGAGTCTTTCAATGTTAGATACATTCCATCTCATTCTCATCAGATTAATAACATGCAGCAAAATCTAAAGAAAGCAATCTCAGAGAAAAGACAGATTTTCCTAGATTAAGTCTCAGGTTCTCTATTCACTGACTGACAATGCACACTGTCTGAATAAAAGTGAATAAATCATAAAATCTTGGTTACCTTGTTCTTCTATTTGGAACCGGGACTATAACTTAATGATTATAATATCATTTTCCATCCAGGACAGCATCACCAGAGTGTTCGAACACAGAAATCCAAGGAGTTGTTGGGACTGAACAAACATCCATACTACCACTTAAAGACAGGTTTTATAATGTTTCTGTTATACCAGTTCACATTCACTTGTAGCCAGTGGATGTTTGAGATAAAGTAACAAATGTAATAGCAGCTTTCTACAGTTAAAAAAACCAAGTCCCTAATTAACAACTCAGAAAACAAAGCGTGTTGCCATAGATTAACAGGTTACAGTCTGCCAGTATTAACGTCCTTTTAATATACAAACCTCTAGCCCATAGCAAAAACAAAATAATGCAGTTTGATTGAGCTTGCAGTAAAAATGAGTTAAGCGAAGTTACTTACAAAGTTTTGCTGCCATAGGCAAAATTTACAGAAAATTACACTCATTTAGCCAATGCCTAGAAACTTGTTGAGCTGTGGTAATATGAACAAGTGTCTGAGTCAGATGTGTGATTATTTTATGTCTACCATTGCTGATTGATTATGACTAGGCAGTTTTCCATTCTACTACCATTTCCACTCCATTTCCAGTTGTCACACACCATAATGTGCATTCATTTTTCTGCTAGTTTTCTCTTGAATTGTTTTTCTCCTCTCAAGGACCAACATTTCACTTTTTTAAAATGCGTGTAGTCTGAAAGTATGTGTTAACCAAAAAGATAGGTTAAAAAAGGTGCTGTTTTAGACAGCTGAATTGGAAAAGTTATCGGGATAAATAAAATATTAAATAGAGCAGAAAAAAAACAACATATGGGTGTTATCAATGGAGAAGTAAAATAACTAATTGCAGTGTAGAAATTCCTATTTAGAAGAGACGCAAGGAAGCAGCGTTTGCTCAGCTCTTATTGCTGCCACTGCTGCTGCAGAGGACCATCTTGATTGCTGAAGTAAACTCACTAGGTAGGATTCTCTCAGAAAAGGAAAAAGGGAAAGTAAATTCTCTTCTCACTGTGATAAAATGTGCATTAAAAATGCATTGAAAATCTAAAGAAAAATTGTCATTGCTGCCACATGATGAGTACACGGTCAGTCCGAGACTTAGTTACCTCTTAAACTTATGAGGCATCACCAGTGACAGAAATCCTTAATCTGGAAAGATTTTCTGGAGATGACAATTTGTGAGAAGGCAGGGTCACATCAGACTGCAAGAGAGGGCTATTACTTAAAAGACAACAATTAACTATCATTAACCATCTGAGCATCATTAATCATAATTAATCTTATTGTCAGGAAAGACTGGTGCATTTGCATCTCTTAGATCTTCCCACTGAGAGCAAATACCTTTTTGAAGGTATCCTCAAAAAGAGGATATAGAATCCATAATGAATTAACTAACATAACTGAATTAACTAAATAAAAACATCTCTGAAAAATCACAGGAGTTTGAAGACTTGAGATATGACATTGGTTCTTGATGGCAGAACTTGAATGAAAAGATGAATTAGTGATGAGCCCAGAGAAAATGGTAGGCGCTGCACTCCAGGAGCAAACAGCTTACTTGAACTTTTTGTTTAAAATTTGAGATGAAAAATTGTCCAGAGAAAAAGAGAGAAGCTGCAGCAGTCCTTGAAGTCAATGGTCAAAGAAGGAAGATACAATCTTTGACTTTCAGATTACTTTCTAATCCACAGTATGTGTCAATAAAGGGCTAATGTACTTTAGTCATTAGTGCTAAAAGACTAGAGTATTAAGGAATGCCTTTGTTAAATTTGAGCAGATGTTGTTAGATTCTTATTGTACTCTAAACTGTCATTGTATATAAAAGCTGCAGGTAAACAAGCCAGCAAATCCATATAACCTATGAAATAACTGAGTATTACTTTATCTTGTTTGTCAGGAATAAGATGTATATGGTCTATGAATATATCTGAAATAACACAATAATTTATATTGTATTTGTTCTGTCAAATGCAAAGCAATTTTAAACCTGTTTAGTAGGTAATTAATATTTTTGCTGATACAACACAGTAAGTGATTAGGAGGACATCTCTATACCAGGCTCTGTGCCTAAGAGGACCCTTATACCATCCAAGCAGTCAATGGTTCAGGTAAGTTAGGATGTTTTATTAGGTTACACAAACACAGAAGGGTATACATTCTTTCTTTAACTGCTGTTAATGATCTATATGGAATTGTAATTTAATTTTCTTTCCTTGGTATTTGTGTTGCTCCATTTAACTTAAATTTGCCAAAGTTTCAAATTAATGAAGTATAAGAATCTTAATTCTATATGTTAAAGAAAAAATGGAGGTTCTGAGATATTTTTTTCACTACCTTGAAGATGAATTTCCGCTATTTAGAATTAACAAACTTCTGTCCTGGAAAAATGCTTAAATCTCTACTTGAGTAGTTTTAAGTCTTTCTGAAATTCACTTGGGCTACTTTGGCATTCTGATTTAAATAAATGCTGATTATTGCTTGAGGAAGCTTATTTTGCTCACAGAACAGCCAATAGTTCTATGAAAGACAAAACTTAGAAGCTGTTAAAGTTTAAATTAAAGTTTCTTTTACTCTTTTGGACAATAGTGTCAATGATTAAACAACCATGTTACAACTGCATTAATTTTGATATATGAAAAAGGGTCAAAGTTTCATTTGAAAACATAAATCCATTTTAGGGAGTAAAATGTACTGATATTAACAAAATATTTTCTTTCAATTTATTATTTTTTTTAAAAATACATCTGTAATTAGATGCATCTAATGACATTGCATATTTTCCCCGAAAAATATTTTTATCTGATGAGTTAATGAGCTTAATTTGTTTACTAAAACAAGTTGTGACAAATATTTGACAGGGTGATGAAATTAATTTCTTCTAAAATAATTAGCGAGAAATACAAAAATTGCAAAAATACAAAATACATACATCTCTTTAGATAAATCATTCGAGGTTTTGAATCTCTGACTTCCTTATATGTTCTAACCATGTTCTTTTTAATGACAAAATGACATTATATAGCATCTCTCTAAAGAGGTTAAAAGTACATTTAAACTTAAGATAAAATTTGATATGCCTGCTTGAAACTCACTATGCATATTAATCATTGATCAAATTATTGAAGGGCTTATTTGACATTGTTAATTTATTTGCCAAAGATTTTTTTTTCCCCTCATGTTGCATATTTTTAACCTCCTTACAATGGAGGAGTAATTTTTTTTTTTAATTTGGCAAAAAAATGAAAATATTAGGATATATTGGCATTGAAAAGTTTATCTCAAAGATATTTGCCGATGGATAGGCTACAAATACATTTCAAATTTCATTGGACATCGTTCCAAATTTAACCATGTATTACATTGCATCAAAGTGTCAAACAAGAAGCTGTGACCGAAGCAGAGACTCTTAAGTAGACAGAGCAAGATAAGGTTTCTTTTAATATTCTTCAGACTGAAGTTCAGTGAATTGGAAATTAAATGCAATGAGAAATGTGTTGTTCCTGTTGCTTAGAGTCATGCAAGAAAGATTCAGAGTGAAACAGAAAACACTGGATAAGGAATGCACTTCATGCTCTCCTTTTAAGGTAATTAACTATCAAGCAAGCTCATATAAATCTGGTTGATCCCACTTGAATCTAGGGCTTTAAGAACACAGAAGAAAGATTTTGAGTGTTACAGGAAATTCTGATGCAGCTCAAAAATTTTTCCAATAAGATGAAAAAAATGGAGGTAAGAAAGGTGCAAAAGGTTTATCCATCATCTTCATGCTCCTTATATTACTAAGTTTTATTGCTGATTTATCAGAGAAATTATGTACAATACATTTGGCTTAAACAATAAATTCAGAGTGGTCATTCATCTTCCTGTTTATCAACAAGTGTTTGCAATTCTGGGAATTCTAGTTGAAATTTCTGGGGATGCTGGAAAAAAAAAAGTTATATGATTTCTGAGTACTGTCTTACATTCTTATTTCTCGTTAGCGCTTTTACTCCTGAAAAGCCATTTTCTAATTTAACTTATTGCCTATATTAGGAAGAAAGATAAGCTATTATAATAAATCTGCTGGCTTGATAATCTGTGTTTGTGGAAAAAAAAGTAAGGAGTTCAATGATTCATATATTGACCTCACTTTGATGACTCTTAAAAGCTTTGTTCTAAAAGTTCATCCTCTAGTACAATGATACGGCATTAGTTACATAATATGTACAGCTTGAATTTCACTTTTCTGTCGTTAAAAGTTCTTTTCCTTCTATCGACCGAGCTCTTTGCTTGGTTGTGATTGACTCCTCTACTGCTGTAAAAATACTGACACTGAAAATATGTTATTGAGTGGTAATATTTCATAATCCATTGAAAGCTTATGAGGCATTTTTTTTATAGTTCAATTATTGCTTCATCTGAAATTAAACCTACACTGTAAAGGCATAAGACAGAAGAACGACGGAGCTTCCACTTGGAAAAGAGATATATATATAAAATTCTGTCTTTAAATGTCTTCTTCTGTTTATAATCCCACCTGTCTTTCTATTTGAGTGGTTTTAGGCAGGCTAGAAGCAATGGTTTGTGGCATGAGCATCAAAAGATTTTCTGTATGAATCTGATTTACGAGGTTATTTTAGGCAAATCATTTAAAGGGCAGCCAAGTATTAACTAATCCTATTTTGCCAGTGAATGAAAGGTACATTACCTGGTTTTCTTTATATCTTTACATATCACTCTGTATCTGTGCCTCTTTTAATTGCAAAATGGAGCACCAATATATTGCAAATGTTTAATACGGAGAATATAAGCACTCCATACATGCTGACACTTTTACCTTTTCCTGGGATGCTGGAAACTTTAAGATATATAATCTAAGTAGTCATAAAGTACTAATCAAGGGAATAATGCAGGGGAAAAAAATTGAGAATCATTTCCACATTGTCAATCTGATGTTGCTTTCTTCTCCTTGTCTAAAGCAGATATAATTTTACAACACAGTGGAGTTTGCTGGCCATCCCCAGACAGTCACCCCTCATGATTTGCAGCAGTCAGTGATGAGTTGATTTCCTCACCCTAATACTCTGTACCATTTTTCCTTGTATACAATGTTATTAAAAACAAAAACAACAAAAAACCCCACCCTGTTTATTTCAGGATTTTTTTCTGAATATTTATTCAAAATTGTCTTGGGAGGATAACTAGACAGAAATGCAAATCCTTCCTCCTGTGATGATCTGTTAAGCAAAGGCCTAAATCATCCCTGAGTATTGCTGACACATATTAGCAGAAACAGAATCTGATCACAACAGCCTTGCACACCTCAGAAAGTTCTCTTTGAATCCAAAATTTCACAGTATCTCATGACCTTGGGATAATACAGTCTTACCATTTGGAGATAGTGTGTTGGGTTCAAGAATTCTCTATTTTTATTATTCTCTCCTCTCCCCTCCTCCTTTCCCCTGCTCTCCCCTCCTCTTGATGGCAAATACTTTTTTTTTTTCAAGATTGTCTCTAAGCAACTCTCTAAGCAATTAAACCACTTAGGAAAATAAATACTTGTGTCATCAACCCAAAGCACGTAATAAAATCCATCTTTCCATTGAAACCATACTGAAAGACAAAGCAACTTTGGTATACTTTTTTTTTTTTTTTTTTTTTTAGTTCAGATTCTTTTTACATAGGTCTGAGGCTTTAAACCCCGTTTCTCTGTTTTCCTTGTGGACAAAAACCTAAGTGTCTTGCCTACTAAAAATAATGTAATAACAAATAACATCAAAGCGAAAATGTACTTATATCCAAGAAAGATTAGCTTAGATGAGTCATGCAGAAGTGTGCATGTAGTGTCAGGGTAACTATCTCCATTTATTTTTTCCTGCAGTGCATAACAAGTGCATAACAAGTGCATAACACGTGCATAATGCAAGTATAATGTATAGTATAATGCAGGTATAATAATAATATAAGCTATACATGTGAATAGATAAATCTTCATTCATATATAATGTGCAATATAAATATATATATACACACACAAATGCTACTCTATATATATATCATTTATTATGCCTCTCTAGTGTTCAATAAAATGGACTGGCAAATTGAAATTTGAACAAGTAGTTGTGATAGGGGTCAATAGCATTTTTCAGTTTAGCTGAAAAAGCTCTACTCAGTGGAACCCTTAAGTTTAGAAATGAGTGAAATTTTCTAGGGAAGAGATCATGTAAGAATGCTTTTGAGGTACTTAATGTTCTCTTTCATTATCATTCTCTCCTGCTTCCTGACAGTGATTTACATCTTTAATGACCCCTCATTTGGTGTAAGTTAGCTGTCTCACTGCAGTTATCACTCTACAGGATTGTGTGCTGCACTTCAGTGACGTTGGATCACTTATCTATTCACTGAAACTTGTCCTACTGGGTAGAGGAGGATACATGAGAAATAGTCTTCAGGATTCTACAAAGTTACTGGATTTCTGTCACTCCACATATCTCTCATGTTGATTTCTTTGACACTTTATTTCAGACTCAGTGTTTTATCTACTTGAAGAATCTTTCCTCACAAGGTAACTCAGCTTGAAAGCCCCAAATTCTCTAGCTGTTTGCACTAAAAAGGGCATGAGATGTTCCAACAAATCTTAACATCACAGCAGGAAGTGGGAAACTTCAAAAATTTCAGCATTTGTCTTTGATTGAGGTAGGAATCAAAAAGATTGGCTAGATATCTGAACTACCCTGACATCTTGAGTTAGAAAGGTTAGGTTGGTAATCTCCATTTTCAAGTTTTCTCAGAACACTTTTATCCCTTTTCTTTGTTCATGGAGGGAAATTGTAAAAAACTTAACTCTATTCATGCAAATGACAACATTTGTGATTTCTTTGCTACAAAGTATTGTTGAGGCCAACATATTATGTTACAAACCAAGAATGGATGTTTATATCCAAAGCAAGAAAATTCATCAGTTAGAAAAACCATCAGTTAGTTAAAAAAAGGAAGCCTAGCATTCTGTAAAGTAAATGAACATTGTAGGATAAATAAATCTTCAGCATTCGTGGCATAAACCGTCCCTTTATAGAAAGCGACTAATAAGACTGCACTACAGGATCTCTGAGTTATATTGCTCTACTGCAATTTTCTATTCTTTTTTTCTGAAGTTTTCATGAAGGTGATTTTTAGCGACAGTTTTACACTACATTCAGCAAATGAGTTGCACTAAGGAATGAGGAGAAAGGAAGAAAGGGGAAGTGGTTAAGGGGAGAAGGACCTCCTCGCAACCTCACCACCTGTGGCAGATCCATCAGAAATACAAATAGACCTCCCCTTAGGACTGTCCCTCAGCCCACTTGGGTTTTAGGAAAAGTTCAAAGTCAATTGGAAAAATAAATAATTTCAAGGTGAGTGTACAAATATTTTTTAATTAACTTCATACAAGCAAAAAGATAGTTCTGACCCTTTATTCTGAGCTACTAAGGCAAGCTCTTTGCTTTGTCAAGGCAACATGCAAGCATTTCTTTCTTAGTTTCTTTAAAATAAATTGCTACTTCCTTACAGCACTATCATAATCAATCATACTTTGATCTGAATAAATATGTGATTATGGAAAGAAAACTTTAGAAAAGCAAATGAAATATTAATTCTAAATTTCATTACTGACATGTCTCCAAATCTGTGGTAATGTTTGGATCTGCATCTTTTAAACTTATGAAATTACCAGGCAAAGCAGAAAAAAGTGGACAGTAAACAAAGGAGGTCAGAATTGTTAGTTTTGTCCATCTCCAGTCTATTGATTGAGGTTAGAGATGGATAAATGACGCAGGATTAGAATCTCTGTCTATATTTTTGGTGGCAATTCAGGCCTAGAACATCAGTTAGTCTCCTTCTTTTATTGAGATAGACTTGCACTGCCAGACTCACAGAGGTTCACTGGAAAAGACTGTTTCTTACAATGAAATTGTACCTGAAGCTGCAAAGAGCACAGTATTTTTTAACTAGTCAAACCTTTCCCTGTGTTTATCACCTCTCTGGAAAGCTACAAGCAGAAAGCTATTCATTTATCCTTCCTTCTCCTTCTGGTGCAATTCCTTCATTTATATACATCACAGAAGTATGAATTTGTCCCTATTAGGCACATACACTGTGTACACTAAATGACAGTACATACACGGACACTTTACACTGTGTACAATAAATGACAGTGATCATAAGAAATGCAAACATTTCTATTCAAAAAATAAAATAAAATAAAATAAAATAAAATAAAATAAAATAAAATAAAATAAAATAAAATAAAATAAAATAAAATAAAATAAAATAAAATAAAATAAGAGAGACTGGAACAGAAAACTGTCCATAGGTGCTGCAGAAGTTAGGACTATAGAAATACCTGGATACAGAAATAGCAGACAGATATGTTCTTGCAGAGTATTAATTTTCCTCCTGAGCATTTTCTTTCAATTTTCTTTCTGCTCTTTTTTCAATTGTTAGCTCCACAGTAAAAGTTCCTGTTGATTTAAACGAGTAATTGGATTAAATTAAGGACACAAAGATGTGGGATGAATATGCAGAAAAGCTTCTGCCAGCAAACTGGATGATCATCAAAATCTCCCAAGGGAAGCTGTAGGAAAACTGCTACTTGGGACTCTTAAATTAAAAGGTACTCTGGGGAACAATTTGAGGAGATGACCTGGATAAATTGAACTTCCCATCATTACAGCCTGGAAAGCCAGACATTATCACTGAGAGTAGGAACACAGATCATTAAATTTTATAAGGAAAACTGAAGAACGTACCTATGTGACATGAAAGCTGATGCAACAGAAAATCACATAAACATTTCCAGACATCGAGGGAGTTTCAGCTATCCTTTAAAGAGTGCTGGGAGAATGATGCAATATGAAATTTGGTTCTTTTCAATGACCCGTGCTTTACCTGCACACATCATGTACAGTTTGACCTGGGGGTTTAAGTAACTACATTGCATTCACCTAAGTGAGCACAAAGAGCTACATTTTCGTAGAATTCTACATATTACTATATTTCCGTACTCCTTAAAAAGATAAACATATTTTACATTAGGAATTTATAGCCTGCTCAGCAGGCAGTATGAAACTTTTCAAATTTATGGTAGGGAAAAAAATATTATGAAGGAAGGTCAGCAGTGGTCATTTATATTTTCAAATTTACATGAACATTATGAGATTAATAGCACCTGATGCCAGCTGGGAAAGAAAGTAGTAGGGTCCACTGTCAAGACAGAAGTCCCTTGTTCTGTCCACTTTCAAATACTCTGCAGTATTTATGGACTGAGAATGGTGGTTAGCATCAGTTTAGTATTCAAGATAATCTACCTTGTCACGGCTTTCAAAAGAGTCATCAATCCATAAATATATCTGTGAACATCACTCCTATAGTTTCAGGTAGAAGTAGCTGGCTCACACTTTGAAGAATTAAATGCTAGTTTCTTTGTGTCCTAGTTTTATACATACAAAATGTGCATAATGGTATTTCCTACATCACAGGATAAAAATATATCAGAATGAAGACATTCCAGCACTGTGTCAATAGAGGATCTAAGGTCTCTAAAATAGTTGTGTTATGTAGCATACCTTGACGCTAACCCATAAGAGATTCTGTCTCAATAAATTTAATTCTACTTTTAAATTGTGATAACAGATCCATTTAACTCAAGGAGAATTTTATTTCAATTGTCATGTACTTAGCGAGCTGCAGAAATATTAACCAAGACGTAAAGATTTAAAAGCAGAAAATATTTCATTTTGCATGAATAATGTAAAATTAAAAGCATGTGATTAAAATATCTTATACTAATGAATTAGTTATCTCCAAATTCGGCGTTAATTTATAATTACAGCTTTCTGCCACTACAAACTCTTCAGAGTCCAGGTAATGTCTATAAATTACACAAAATCTTCTGATCTAATTAAAATTTCATTTTCTGCCTTAATTATATCAGGCAGGGTTAATATGACAGTTAGAAACCCCTTTGTGCAGTAATTTGATGTAAGGGATTTAATTAAAGTTAGCGGATGGTGTCTTAATTGTTTAAATAAGATTTTACATGAGTTGGAAATTCCTAGATTGATTGCTGCCAGAAGCTATATGCCATCCATGTTTTAAACAAGTAATAGATATGGACCAAATTCTTACTGAAAACTAGACTAACCTGAATATTGAGCCAAAGTGTGTTTAATATATATACCTGAAAAAAATCTCTTTGCAAGATGATTTCCTAACTGGTTGGACTCATTGGGGCAGTAGATGGGAGACTTGGTATATGTTTGCTTTAATATTTTTATGAAGACTGGTGCTGTCACCAAGTGTCCAAGCAAAATTTGGGGCACAGACTGTACTAGTTTCTTATATACAGTGTGGACAAAGTTACCATGCTATTTGGAGTGGAAGAGAAACAGTACTTATGGCTGCAAGGATGCTTGTGTGTCACCTGTGTGGCACTGCTCACTCTCGCAGCCAGACAACAGTCTCTGCTCTGTTTTACTCCGTCTCTGCTGTCTATCTCTAGCCTTGTTTTCATCTGAAGTGGAGAAAATGCTCAGAACAGTAAGAGCATGCTGCTGAGCAAACCCAGCTCTGGAGAGGTCTTGGTAAGGAGAAGGGAAAGCCAGCAGCACAGATAGCCCTAATTTCATTGCTACTTCATGGCGCTTCTGGTAGACCAGGACTCTGCTTCAACTCATGGTAACATGGTGCAAATCTGCACGAGTCCTACCCTGCCACAATTCCTTAAAATGTATGCAGAGAGTTTTGCTCTACCTTCACTCTGAGTCACTCCCCACACTCCTGTAAAAGCCCCCCAGGATCCCAACAGCTATTCTCTCAGCTTGAACAAGCTTGACACAAACATGCTCTTCCCTTATCACTGCTGGAGATCAGACACATACTCCATTCCACAATTCTTTCTCAAGAGACAGGGCTCCTGGAAGTCATAATCGTTTTGGATACATTTCTGTCCAGAGAGTTGGAAGGACTGGTAATGCATACTTATTTACATATGATGAAAGGATTCCTGTATGAGTTTGTTAATGGCTTAAAGAAGAAAAATTGTTTAGCAGCTATGCATCAAGCTTAGGTAAAATACTGCAAGTTACTTTTCTTCTGATACCATATGGCTTTTCTGAGTGAACTTTAACAACGATAGCAATTTGGGACTACACATTAAACTCACAGTGACAGCCTAGACATGACCAGAAAAGCCAAATTTCTGCTCTGGATTTGAAGTTTTATATCCACCAATGAAAGAAGAGAGATACATTTATTTTATTAGCCAAGTATTCCCCTGCTTAGAAAACATCTTTCGGTGGATTGTAAAGCTTCATTTGAAAACACTGTGCAATTGTAAAAGAAGAAGAGTATTCAGAAGAATTTCAAAGATCTTGAGGTAACACAGAGACACACTTTGCAACCACATTAATTTCAGATGACATCATGTTAGATACTGTGATCTAAATCTCACCAATATCTCACCAGGAGAGATGTCTCACCAGGAGAGATTTCTAAATTATATCCAACTAAGTAGAAAGAAAGTGAATCATTCATTAGGTACATCTTAATATATTTCTGATGTAGATGCTGAGAAAACACTTTCTGGTATGTCATCTTTCAGAAAATATAGATCTTGACTATAAATTATCAGAAAAGAGCTCATGGGAAATATTTTGAAGAGCCTTCTCCTTGATGGCTTCACTAAATTCCTTTTGAGTGATCACATTCTTCCTACAAAAAATTACCCTGAACTTAACTTCCTTTCCTACACATGGTCTGTAATATGGTATGGAAGCAGAGAGAATTCACATTCGCTATCCACATATATGGATGGATGGATAGATGGATGGATGAATGGACGAACAAACAGACTGAGAGATATGTAAACAATTTTCAAAGTTATTTCTGGATCTATAGGGTGAAAGGTGTTTAATAAAAATTGAGTATTGTGTTTTGACGTGATTCTCACAATATGTATCTTCCAGGAATGATGTCATTTTGTTAAGTGGAAGATCTTGGCTGACCTGCTAGTGCTGTTTCTGGGGATCCAAAAGTAAGTAAAAGATATAAGACTACATATAATGCAGCAGCATTCAATAGCTTTGTGATAAAGTAGATAGGACAAGCATAATTCCATCTGCCTCCTGCCAAAAGTTACATCATACTGATATTAGGTAATTTTTTTTTATCTTACTGATGTATCTGATTATTTCTTTTGTATAGTTTGTGTGTGTGCCTTTGTGGAAGACCTAATTCTTGTGAAATATGTTGAGATGTACACACCATGTATTAACAGACCTACCATATCCAAACAGTTCTGAGCTCAGATGTACAAACAAGCAAAGATTCTTAGTGTTAGGAATCAAGTTCTGTGCTGTGACTCTCTTTGTTTATCTTAGGATCTACACCTGTTATAAGACTGTTATATGTATAAGTACAGATAATCAATATTAGTAATAATACTGGAACAGCCATGTTGTACCTGTTCTTCTTGCTGATAGTGACCTTTGATAGCTGCTTTTGTTGATTCTATGAAAGAAGCTATGCTATGAATAATATTTAGTAATCTGACTAAGAAGACACTTTCTTCCTGATTTCCATTAATTTACAGAAGCTTTAAAATAATACCCTATTTCTTCACTTACTTGACTTTCATATTACCAATGCTAAATGAATAAATATTTATCTAAAATGTTTTGACTTTACAACTTGGATTTGTTCCATCATAACTTAGGAAGAATAATGCAAATACAGAGATTTTGGGGAAGTATCTAAGAGGTATTTGCATGCAGCTTGAGGCCTTATTTTTATTAAGAAAATATTTTTCTCCTATTTGAAAGAGGGTTTTTTTTATCGTTATTTCCTATTTGCTTTGGAAGTTTCATATTGTCCTGTTATACTGAAAGGATAAAGTTTATTATTATTATTGTTATTGTTATTCAAAATAACTTTATGAGAAATTCTCAGCATGAGGGCAATCTTATTTACAATGCAATAGGGTTGCTACTGGTTTGGAATTTTTAGATCCTCCTTTTGTAAAGGCTTCCTTTTTCTTACAGGGTTCCATGTGGGAGACCAGACCTTGCAGGATATGAAAGCGCTAGTGACTGTGAATTTTTCTCTTCTTTCTGCTCTACCCCATCACACTAGTATCCTAAGAAGACCAGATGGCATTCCATGTAGAATCCTTTCTCCCATTAGTGGAACTTAGCATGGCAACATAGACGGCTGAAGATATCACCAGGAGTTTTATCTTTTTGGTCATATGTTTATGGCAATTCTCATCTTCTGAGGTCAGTAAGTTGGCATATACATCTCATAAGCTGAATGTTGACCCCTGTACCTTCAGTTCAACCTCTTCAGCTTATGATGTTGCTTATGTTACTAAGTGATTTGGGTGGCATTAAGTTTATTGGTTAGGTTTGCAGGCATTGCCGAAAATTAGACTCCACTACACAGTGAAAACTAACAAAAGCAATATCACTTTTGAAAATCTTTAAAATTAAAAGTAGAATAAAGAAACTAAATCATAAAATCCAGGGTTGTCACAGTGGCTAGAGATGAAATTAAATCAAGTCGAGGCTTCTGTGAGGCCAACAAAAAGAAGCAACAACATAACAGACCTCCAGAGAAATTAGTAGTTGTTAGTGGGGGCAGCCTCTCTTGTGTGGATATAATTTGCCTTTATGCTGCCAGGAGAAGGAGGAGTCTTCTCATTGGAAAGGCTCAACACAGACAGATCTGCACGGCTTGTATGCTGGAGTGATAACTACGTATGGATTTAATCTTGCCATCGACCTAATGTGCATCTGTATCAGATGTTAGTATAATTTACCATATCAATTCAGAGTTCAGGGAAGCAAGTTCCCCATGAAAACTTTATCTCTGTTCCTTTTTTTTTCCCTCCTGCCTCTTCAGTGATTTTTATCTGTCTCAGATTTCAACACATCTGTCAAGCAGTCTGTAATGTTTCAGGTTTAATATCATTTTACCTTTCAAATATAACTACAGAGGAGTGATGTGCTGGGATTAGTTCACTAGGCTTGACTGATCTATGTGATAGCAACTTTGCAAGTATCCACTTTGACAGCTATGCTAAATAATGAGAAAGGTAGTGAGTTTCTGTATAGATCTAGACAGCTCTGCCATGAGAGAGAGAAGCAGGCTCTTGCCTAAGTGGATGTTCTAATACAGTCTTCTTTCATCTTCTAAATACCAAAAAAAGGAAGTATGCAGTAAAGTCAGAGGATTCCATGCTCTTCCTGGCCTACTTCACTATTACAAAAAATTCATTTTACATTTGGGTTCTCATCTACAAATGACCTCATCCATTTGGCTGGAATTCACAGAGGAAGTACCATCTATGTTGCTATGGTGCCATGCCCAAGGGTCACAATCTTCACTAAAAAGTCTAGGCCATGCAGTACATACTCCCCCAAAAAGTTATTGATGTCAATGATACAAATGGACAGGCAGTAGAAAATTTTATTTATTTATCTATTTATTCATTTATTGCTTATGGATTGTCTGATGTGGTGGAAGCAAGGAATATAGCTGAAAGATTTCCTTAAAAATTCAAATCCAAAGGTTTTTATTAATAATAAAAGGTTTTAAAAAATCAGTTAATTTGCTATTGAATGAGTTATATTTATCTCTCGCTATATGCAGGAACTTAGCTTTCCGACTGCCAAGAACACAGGATGGGATCATGTGGTTATTGGCTGGTCTACACTTCAGCACAACAAAGTAGTCATTGAAACATCTGCATTTGAAATGGTTCAGTGTATCCACATTGACCAACCCTGGTTAATGTAAATTGCTCAGGCTGCCCACACACCCCACTCAGAAAAAAAGTCCAGACACAGTTCCTCCCTTTCTATTCTGTGCTTGCAGTTTTCAGGAGATGACTTTTTTAAAGGTTAGTAAGGAACAATATTCAAAAGAGGACTGTTCTGCTTCTCCTATTTTTTTTTTTAAATTTATATCCACAAAGAAATTGTGAAGATTATAAGCAAAAGGCTAAATAATTCCAAAAGGCATATACCGTAACATATTCTGATTTATGTTTTCATCCACAGTTTGACAAGCACTCAGATATTCACTTAAGATTTGAGAGGTAGAGGTTTAGCTTTATGCTTTGCTATAGATTTTGTGTGTGTGTGTGTGAGACTTTGGCAAACCATTTGGCTGCAGGGGAAAAGGAATTAGCAATAATAGAGGCAACATAATGAAGGAAAAATAATTTTATTGAAAATTGTAACATATCTATCACAAAAATAGCTCTAGTTATATGAAGATAAGTGATGACATATTGAAAAATGTAGCATAAAAAGAAATAAATATTAAAGAAAATTTAGTACTGGTAAGGTACTTCAGAGTAATTTTAACAAAATTACTGGTAATTAAATACATTGAATGCTTTAAGGTTAATACCTGAAAAACAGCTGAGTTTAATTTAATTAATTAAAGCTACAAAGCACCTCATAGCTTAAATTATTGTCTTTGCTCTATTGAAAGAGTAGACACTGAGAAAATGCCTGATGAAAAATAGCTAATTTACCAAGCCTGGTATTTCTATTTAATGCTGCTTTCTAAAGGATTCCATGCACCGTGAAGTCTCCCTCATTGAAAGAATAGTGCTTGGGTCATTTAGCTTTGCCAGATAGAGTTTGAATGTTTGTGGAACACTGACATCTCCTGTGCCTGGACTCCAGAATAGGATCATTTCTTCAGATATGGACAATTTCTTTTGAGTTAGGCTCATTTCTGGTTATCAGAAAGACATGGGCACTGCCATGATGCCATTGTTCTGATCCTATAGTATATTTCTAGATCTGCTAGATCTAGATCTGTTTTCTCTTTACCATCTTTAAAGGAAGTTATCAGGCTCAGAAGAGTAACCTACATTTTGGATATCTAAAGTTAGATGAATTAAATCTCATTTAACATGCTCTCTTTGTTCACAGGTCAGGAGAGGACGAGAACTGGAGAATATCACTAATAATAGTTTCTAAATGTCCTGGGTGGAGCTGACAAAACCTTTCAGATGTTTTAACTGATGCCAGTAGAATATTCCAAACTGCAAGACAGTTACTAGAAAATAGCTTCAAATAAGTGGTTCTAAAAATGCTAGCTACTACATCTCACATGTATCTCATTTCAACATTGCGTGACAAGTCAATGTTACAGCTCTTGTAGCTTCTGTTTTATTGCATGTTATCATAATGATTTACGACAATGGATTCATTTCACTAGGGATGAGAATATGTCTTCCTATTTTTATCTGAAGCCTCATGTACTTGAAATCACTGTTGTATTGGAGAAAAAAATGTTAAGTAGCTGGAGTGGTCTGATGGAGTGCACCTTTATGCACCTATACAACAGAATGTATCTGCAGGCTCCTGGTAAAGGACTATCAAGGTAAAGGAGCAAACCAACTCCATCTAGGCTTCTTCCCACCTGCAAGATAGGTGGAAGGACTTCCTCTAAAGTGCCATGAGATTTCCTTTCAAGGGTGATCCAGATATCCATCAAACTGCAACTATGACAGCCGATCTATGAAGTTATCTTTTCATGACATTGCTCTGTTCTTATTCTGGTCAAAATAGCTAAACAGTTTAAATAATATATCGCTACTAACCTAAACATCCTTATTTTGACTAGAATTAGTTCATTCCATTGGTAACATTGTGGAACAGATGGAGGACTAAAGAGATAAGCAAGTGGGAGTGGTCTGAAAGGAGTAATCTTTGCAGGCAGTGTGAATGAAGTTTAAAGAGAAGATAAGGACAAGCATTTGTGAACAGTGACTTCAGCAAAACTTTCTGTAACTTTATTCCATTCTTTTTCAGCCAGACAGTGAAATCAGTGGTGGTTCTGGCAACATAAGTTTATTGAAAAATGTCTAGATATTTAGTTCTGTTCTCACTGGAGTTAGTATCAGACTGCCGCAGGACTGCACAGATATGTTAGAAAAGGATCATTATGTAGATAGCAATTCCATTGACATGTTCCCCTTCAAAACACAGCCTGTCTGTTTAGAGGAAGACCCTGCTGAATAAAATACAGCTCTTTTGCAAATTCCAAATAACACAGGGGTTATCAGATTTCTTCTGAAATGATTCTGCTATATATTTTCAGTCTTTTCTAGAATTATAAATAGAGAAGAATTTTGCCATGACTTCAGTATAGCTAAGATCACCCCTATAGGATTTGAAAGACCTTTAAGGGCATATACAAAAGTAGACAAACAAGAAGAGTTTTTTGATACATACTCAAACAAAGAAATTTTGATTTCTAATACAAGCTTTTTCACATTCTGGGTAAGGGTGCTGATTTGAGTGTAGATATTTAAATTGAGTTCCTTTTGACTACACTGGATAGTAGTTTGTAGACTGTGTTCTTTTAATAACATATTAAGTGTCCCTTGGTCAGTTCTCTAGGTGCTACAGGAATACAAAGAACAATGAAACAGTAACAGAATTATTTCTTACAGTATGCGACCATGTCAATAATCAGACATTGAATAAGAACTGGATCAGCATTTTCTTATCCACGTCCAACTCCCGAATAAATCCGAGTCATAAAGTTCTATGCATTCGTATAACTGTGACATTATTTCTTTAACCTATGGGGAAAAAGATTTCCACAGAGCTTAAATACAGCTTGTGACTCCAAATCAATTTCTAAAAGAGAAATATATTGTCTGTGCTGCTTATATTGTTTCATTCTAGCTAAGGCCTAGGAAGCTCAGTCACCTCTAGGTTGCCCATGCTCTGATTATCAGTCTCAATCCTGAGTTACTTCAGTGTGATTGAAAATATAGATACTATGTTTCAGTACAGGGTATTTCTTTCCCTCATATCTGAATTGTAGAAATAGTTGGTCACCCACAATGTGACCATTCACTTGCCTGAAAGTTGATTTTACTCTTACAGGGGCTCCTAGGCTATAGAAGAGTCTCAGGAGTTGGAAAAAGAAAATTAGTCAACTACTCACATTTCACTTGGAAATCTAGTCTCAACATTTTTTAGAGAATGCTGCATATTTTGGGGGAAAGCGCCTTGGTATACTGGAAATTAAACTATTTTAAACTACTTCAGGCAATGCCAGTGTCTAAAAATGCTACAGTCAACATATGAAACTGTAATTTGTTCTGTACATAAATTCATGGCAGAGCTTCAGAGCAATTTGTAAGGGAATTAAGCATCTTCCTCCCCTCATATACTATCCATCATCAGTCTTTTTAATTCACCAACAGCTCTTTCATGACTTCTGCCAGATATCCTCTTGCAAAATATTTCTGAAAACATCTCCTTTCTCTTATCTCATAACTCTATGGATAAATTTCATGCATGGAATAGCAGCTCTGCTTAATTTGTTTTTAAATATTTGTTTTGAGTCCAAACAGGTATACACTTCTCTTTGAAGTGTTAACTGGGTTTTGTTGTTGTTGTTGTTGTTGTTTTGGGTTTTTTTGCAATTGTTGGCATGAAATTTAATCACTTCCTCCTAAGCAATATGTTTCCTACAAATTCCAACTATTGCTTTGAATGTTGACTGAAGAGTCATTTCACGGGAGTGTCTGTTAATCACACTTCACTAAAAATCTGACACAAACTCCTGACAAAAAGTAACCCTGTGCAAAGTTAGATGCAATTTCTAATAAAATTTTGGGCTACTATGTTAATGGCTGAAATAATCTCTTAACTTTTGCTCCTCCTTATGATTAATGGTAGTCAAGTGTCCATCATATACTGCTTCCTACTCAAAAAGTGGTTGATGGCATGACTATTTAGATACATCTTTGATGACTGAAGAAGTGCTTCTCCCAAGTGAGTGTGAACTATGGAAAAACCCACCAAATTATACTGAATATTAAAAAGGGAAAAATATAAAGATAAAATTCACAATGAAGTGTACATAAAATAAATAGCTAAGAAAATATGTACGTGTCACATGTTGGAAATGTAACAAATGTTACCAAGTTGAAAACTTCCTAAAGGCTTTCTATTTAACTTTTCATATTTTTGATCAACTTAGTAAAAATGAAATGAGTTTATGGGGAAAACACATCCACAGCTATGACTTTTCTTAATATAGGACTATTTCCAGGGAAGAATTATGCCGTTTTAGAAATTATATTCTGATTTTTTTTCTGCAATATTATTCTGCAGCAAGATGGCAAGAAATACTTTTTTTCTCTCTTGAGAAAACCATTGCAAAGTAACGAAAGCAGAAAATACACATCTGTAATTTTAAAGATAAAATGCTCATATTGTTACTCTATTTTTCCTTTAAGTGTAGTATATTGATTATAGTTTACAAGAACAATCTACAACAAATTATTTTGGGAGTACAAGATGATGTTGTTTCAAAGAACATGATTTTATTGGGAAAAATTATCAATAAGATCTAAGGTTGATCTTGAGAAGAAATAGAGGTATACTAAAACACTGGTGTTAAATCACTAAATCACTGACATAAGACAATAGGCTGTAATTACTGATACAGTCAGATGCCTAATTTTCTATGATAATACACCATGCAGTAATGACTTAACTACTCTTTATAACATTATAATGATATCATAAAAAAATAAGGAGGATAGGTAGTCATTTTCAGAATTATTTTTGAAATAATTTTGCAGTAAATAAAATGATCACTACATCTGTTTGATATCATCTTACCTAAATAATAAGAGTTTGCTAAATAAAATCCATAAGCTATGACAGAAGTCTTAATTCTGAAGGAATACTTATGTGCATTTAGGACACAAGAGAAATTTATCAACTTCGGAACAGTCCTAGCCAGCTGTGATCGGGCTAAAACGACTTACTCTTCACACATCTCAAGTTGGCAACAAAAGGAGAGTTAAAACCCCCAAATCTGCCTCGGGCATGAAAAAGGAAGAAGAAAATTTTCACAGGTTGTCAGAGGATTCTAGTGGAAAAAGTGACAGCAAAACAGAATGAAGGTTGGACTCTTTGCTGTAGGCTCGTATTCTGCTTCTCCCTACCATATGAAGGCAAATGTGGGAAGTGTTTGAAACATTTAAGGTTTGAGTAAACAGAAACTATCTGTAGGTGTTTATTGTTCTTACCTTTACTCTCTCTGCTGCTTGTTTGATGACTGTGCTTTCAGTCTGAAAAGGCTTCTTTTAGTCACTTATGTGGCTAATATGTTTAAAGGATAAAGAGACTTGTATCAACTCCAGTGGGTAACACAGGCTGCTACCCTGGGATCTACTCCAAGAGTAAATTGCAAAATTGCAGAGCTGCACTCCTACTAGGAGAGAAATGAAAGAAACCTGTCACATCAAGGGGGCCATCAGAAGGATTAAATGAAATCTCCAGAAGAGCTTTGTGAATGATTCACTTTTTGATTCAACAGGCTCAAACTCGGAAAGGAAAATACATCAGTTTGGATTGGCCCCTAACCAAGACATTTCTCTCTCTCTCTCTCTTTTTTTAATATATATAACCAAAATGGAAAATAAGAAATATGATTTCAGCTTCAACAAAGCAAGGTAGAGAAATTGCTGAGCATACTGCAGTACTAAGTTTCTTTCCTTCCTTCTAAAAATATATTTCACTAGTGAGATGTGTGCTTTGTTATCATGGTATAGGGCATTCTGTGGTGAATCATCCTCTGTTTCCCTCCTCTGTTTTATGCAAACACTCATTTACCGGCTGAAAACTATAGGTGGGATTAAGCCAACTGAACGTAATCGTCTAGTTTAGTCGCCCTCTGAGTCCAGTGTCCCCCAATAACAGTCTGATCTTTGTTATGCTGTGTTATTTGAAGTGACCCTAGACAGCTTAGCTGTCACCTGCATTAGCAAGCCTGTAGCCTCATATTCTGTTTTCCTAAGCTCAGTTTGCATCTAAATAACTATCCAAGATAAACATGTACAATATGGAAGATAAAAGTCAACCTGTCATTAAGTAGTTGACAGATTCATTATCTGATACATGAATTTATGATTACTTTATCATTGGTCAAAACTTAAAAACCTGTATTGCATGAAGCAGTTTTTGACAGGAGAGAAGAGTGGAAGGATGGCTTAAAGCTCTGCATTGTCTTCTCTCTCCTGTCCATGAAGCAGAAATTGCTTTATATTTAGAAACTAAGACTTCCCTATGGCATTTTTTTGCATTCAAAGAACTCTATCTCCCTTGCTTCTAAAACTTATTTCAAACTGGAGGCACATGATTGCACACAAAAAATGTCACTTTAACCATATGCGTTTCCTCTAGAGCAGGAGAAGGGCTAACATTTAACTAAAGCAATGTGACAAATGAAACTTCTCTCACGTTTGGTATACCTTTGTACAAATCTTACAAACAAGTTGTTATATCCTAGAATTTTAGGGTTTTTTTGGTCTTTCTTTCTTGTCTTTTACATAAATATATGTGTGTGTGTATATATATATATATATATTTCCTGCTGGTGTTATTTCTAGTTAGTTGAGCATGCGGTAGAGCATATTGAAACAAGTCGAAGACATACTGACATCAGAAAATTAAGTCACATTTATCTGCAACTTCATTTGCAATTTTTAAAGTTAGCAACAGCAATCTTAACACAAAAGAAATTACATTGTACAATACATTTTGCAGCTCTTAAAATTAAATAATCATTTTCTTTGGAACAAATATGGAAACTACAGTTTCTATTTTTATTTTAGCATTATTTATTATTTGCTATTTTCATGAATATGCTTTTTTACAGGAAAAAAAACACTCACACTATAAGCAGAGCAGAATGGGGTTAGATCAGGATCTCATTAAAAAATGATCACATTGTTAAAGCAGTGTCTCTTGTTGGTTTTGGGCCAAAATTCTTCTGGGGGTGTTCCTAGTTTCCAAATTTCTTCTGCTTCTTAACCTGTCAGGAACAATTTGAGAGATGTATACACATATAATCTGAAGTGCTATTGCTATATGCTGTAATGTAAGTCTTTCAATATCTGCAATATAAATCCCGTCTGAAAATTAGTTACATCCTGCATTCTTGCTCAAATATACAATCACTTCATATTTCCACTCTTCAGCTTAATAGATCCTTACTAACTATAAACTAGTTTTATAAACTAATGTGGTTCGTTTTCAGTTTATCAGTGAAGGTCTGTTTCAGAAGACCTTCAAGTAATATCTGTGTATGCCATATCCTGCTAAGATACTAAGCAAATTTATACTTTTAATATCATCTGTTATCAGACCGATGATACTGGATGTTTCAGTTTAGTCTGTAGTTGCACTCGCCTCTTAGAACATGTTCATGGTATTAAGCAGGCTTCTATAGCTGCTTCCTTCCTTACATTGAAGTAATCTCTGACCTACGCATATGTGAAGATGTATAATTGATTGCACAGTGTAGGTTGCCAGTTGGAGCTCATGTGCTTTTAAATGGTGAATATGATAATTTTATGTTGGTGAATAGCTAATAATAGGAGACCATCGAATATTCTGTAAATTCAGTGCAGCGAAGTACCGAGACTAGTTCTTATTTAATGTAACTAGTTCTCAACTCCTAATCATAGTGCTAAAAATCCTTAATCTTTAGAAAGGAGTTGACATTGATTTTAGGTTTCAGATTTTTTTCATATTGTTCAGTTCTACTTCACTTGTCACTTGCTTTTAGAAAACTAATTAAAAAATCATTCTTTATTTCCTTTCCTTTTCTTTTCCTCAAAATGTTAAAAGCTGTGTACATTCATAAAAGAAATGACTTAGGCAAGTAGTCTGGGGAAAAGAAGGAAATCTCATTAGCTAATGCATTAAAAACAATCTCGACTTCTAAAAAGCTACTGCTAGAAGTGGAAGAAATGACTTTTGCCTCAGGCAGGATTTGCAGTTTAAAGTTTTTCTTCCTCCATCATTTCCTCTGCAAAGTGAAGATTATTTCACCATCAAAAGCAACACATAGTGTATGATTTTCCTTTTTTGGAATTCTGGAATAAAATCTTTACTACCTTCATGAAAGTGTTTGTGTCTTTTACTTTGCTGCTTCTGTTTTTGAGCCCCGAAAAGTTTCTCTGTGGTGTAGGGCTTCTTTCCTAGAGATTTTGGGCTATACAGATAGCAAAATAGTAATGTAAAGGTAAGGGAGCTCACATCTAGAGATGTTCTGGAGGACCACTGTTGTAGTCAACATGTTCAAGAGATTCAATTTTATTCAACAAAGTTTCTATAGTCTTTTCTACATCTGGAGCAAGCCTTTTTTGAAATGGGGTTTTAGGTTTTGTGATACTCCTGTGGTCTGGTAGGAATCGTTGGTTAATGGCTTGAAATTAGATCAGTGCAGAGGTCATTACAAGTTCCTCAAAAGGGCTAGAGGTATGTGCATGTAACACCATAGTGGACACACATATTGTGCACACCAGAATTTTATGCACAGAGCAACCCACTCATTCTGAAGGTGGGAATAACATATTGTGGTGCTGTGCTTATAAAGATGAGGCCAGAAGCCATGCTGATTTTAGAATATAACCTCAATAGATGATACTCCATAGCACAGCAATTTCAGGCTTGAGTACTTGAGTAATTAAAAAGGTCTGAGTAAGACCTTTATTATTACTTCATAAGATATGTTACAATGAAAATAAAAATGGATAAATACACTTCACAACTGAGTGCAGCTAAAATTTTAGTCAGAAATACTAAGTGGACATTTTTTAGTCTGATTTATACTGATTAGTCTGTGTCTTCTTAGTTTAAAGGACAGGAGCAAGTGTCGCTAGCAAGGATTTATCTTTTATTCTAAAACAGGAATGTAAAATTAGTCAGTTGTACTACACTCTGATCTACCTTTATTTTTCTCCCTACAACCGTATAGTCCTAAATTAAATTCTTGTCTATGTAGATTCAGCTTGAGAGCATGTTCTGGCACTTCTAGGGTGCAATTTACCTGATCTGTCTTAGAAGTCTTCTTCAGGATGAGATGCACCATGCCCTGAGAGTACCTAGTTCACTCCATTGACTACAAACAAGATCTAAATGACTTCTGCCGTAGACAGCTACATTTGGCTAGACAATTCCCACACACTGTGCCTAATGTGGAGCACATAGCTGGAGGCACTCTTAGATCATCTCAGAATAATGAATATTCCCAGTGGTTTATATATCCTTCTGGAGTAGTATATAAGCATTTGTTGAAGATGTTCTAATATATTAGCAGCTATACTGGCATCAAGATCAAGGGAGAGCAGAGATACTCTAAATCACACTTCATATTTCTACTCCCGAGCAGTCCTGAGAACTGGTCAAATTCATTGAATTTATCCTTGACACAATATGCATTTGAACTTGGGACAAAGCTTTATCCAAACCCACATTTTGTCATAGGATAAATTCAATGATGTGTGCCAGACCTAAATTTTACAGCATTCCAGCTTGCAAAACACAAGGATTATTTTGTGCAAGCCAAGCAAATTTAGATTTGGAAGCATAGACAATATAGATGTACTGTATAACTTTGTGGTGCCTTGTGAGATGAAGGGAAATTTTCAGTGAGATTAGAGCTGCTTTACAGAGCAGTTTACAACAGTCTGGTCATTTATTCTCCTTTTCAAAATGAAGTAATGGTGAAGGAAGTTTAAGACACCTGCTTAACTACTCTTACTAGTCTGTTTGCTTTTTGTTTTTGCTTCTCTTCCCTCATTAATTTAACCTACAGATTTTAAAGGACTGTAAGAGAAAGTGGTATTGTTTACCTATTACACAGTTGGAGAACAGAAGGTCTCAGAACATCTATCTGAGGTATAGTTGGCCACTGGAAAATTCAGAATTAGAAGGTATTTTATTAAGCCAGTCTACTTTACGAGAAATAGCACCCCATATATGACAGCTAGTATAAAGTGTATGCATGGCATCCAAGCATATCAGAATCACCAATGTTTAATTTTCTGAAATAAATTAAATTCCATTTCATTGCACAAATGCTTTCAAAACAGGCAGAGAATATGTTCTCAGGCAATCAATTCACTTTCAGTGATGCAGACACTGAATATACTCCTGAAAAGTTGTCTCAGGGCAAACAGAGTCCAACACAGTTGGTTTGAGCTGCTACTAGATTGCTCGTATAGGTACTCAATACATCACAAGTCAGGATCTGATGCTTTTGGCTACACATCCTGCTTGGTTTATTTTTTTATTTTTATTACATGTATGGGCAGAGATATGAAATAATAGTATTATGACTTGATTCTTCATTTTAGTTGGCAATTTGCAAATGGAGACAGAGAAGCAGAGAAAGGAAATCCAGCTAGACTGAAGTTCTTAGTAATTAATAGTTAATGAAAAAATAAACAGCGGGCCAGCTAAAAGTGGATTCTGTTACAAAAAAAGGAGAAGGATGATTATTCTTCTAAGAATGAAATTATTTCAATAACAAATATAAAATATGAACCATGTGGTACAGTGGTAATAAACTCTGAAGATTACCCAGTGAGGGAACAGAACTTGAATAAATGCTCTGTATTTACTGGGCCCCAAAGACTTGGGCTTAACAGCTCAAGAGCTTTGTATTTCAGGTTAAGAGACTGCTGAAGTAGTTAAAAGAAAGTTTGAAAAACATATTTGAAGAGCATATATATAAAATGAAAACTTGCATATGCCAAGCATTACTCCATGGAGACTGGAAAGGGCCAAGAAATAAGCCCTGCAGAGAGGCCACCTCGCACTGTGGATTGCATGTTCTGCCCTCAGGCTCTGCACACAATCCCAGCACTGTCAGTGACAGCCCCACCAGTTCTGGTGCGAGAGTCATGGAAACTGCTTTTGGCTGGCTCTGTAATACTTCATTGCTTCTATAGCTTTCAGTTGTTTGAGATACATTAACAATGCAGAGATGTGAACCATATTTTGCTTCTCTGGATGCCCTGAAGGAGTTGAAGCAGAGATGAACACAGATTCTTCCTGTTCTCTACATTACAAGGGTCATTCTGGAAAGTTATTCTGGCTAAAGTAACATAAAATGCATATACACTGTCCTCAGCTTAGGCTTTCTTGTGCCTTAGGCTGGATTTGAGATTTTAAGAGCCAAGAGGCTTAAATATCTATAATCACACTGCCTGCAGATTTAATGTCCAATGAGAGACTCGTTTGTCTTGCTCCAGAATAAAGTTAATGAATGAACCAATGGAGTAATTACAAATTTGCACTTCTGAGTTTGAGATTAAACTAATTTGATAATCCAGATATACTCTTATCACTTCTTTAGCACTTTTGGTTCTATACTTAATTTATTGTGGAATGAAAATTTGAAAATCATAAACTTGTTTGATAAGTACAAGTATGAATACAAACTCATTCTACGTAGCCCAAAATATGCCCTATCCATGAAAATTTTGTATTTTAGGTCTTTGAACTGTAGAAATAACTGTTCCTATCTAAAAGACAGAAAGTTGCCATTTATGTCAACGTTAGACATGCCTCAACAGATAAAATAACATGAAACTTCAGCCTTCCTCCCAGTGCAGTGATGTCTCCTTATCTTGCATTTGCTTGGGCATTTCTTTAACACTGGCACCTCTGTAAACTGATCCACAAAAGGGATGCCCTTTCTTCCTTAAAGCTACTCACTCTCTTCCATTGTCAAACCTAACGCCTCCAATAGTTTCCTTAGTTATGTCACACACAGGTGTCAGTGGAAAGTGGAAAGGTACCAGTGTTATTCCTGCCTTGTTTTCTATACTCTTTCCTTACTCTTTCTTGTCTTTTATGATTTACATTAGACTTCTCCATTGCTTGGTCAGGGATTTCGTCTTTTACAGTGCTGCTGACCTCAGGCACTCGAAAGGAATATGGTAGCCCTTGAGTAATGAGGAGTTTGGTTTTAAAAATGTGCATATGCATGATCATATTTATATATTTTATTTGATCTCTGCCAATTTACTAGAGATTTTACAGTTACTATTTTCCAGTTGTTTCTTTACAAGGACTACATTTCTTTCTTTCTTTCTTTCTTTCTTTCTTTCTTTCTTTCTTTCTTTCTTTCTTTCTTTCTTTCTTTCTTTCTTTCTTTCTTTCTTTCTTTCTTT